>CM033714.1:64850535-66050535 GCA_019671005.1 Hibiscus mutabilis | reverse complement strand
AGACTATGCACTGGTGAATATATCTTTCAAATTACTGCTTGAAAGGATTCATCGAATTCTATTCTTCTGAAGATCATGAGGGGCGAAACTTTGAAGAAATATGTTTCGTTTTTATCACATTTGATGTATCCACCCTAAGATATAAATTTTGCATTATCTCTATACAAGATAGCTTGTACCTTATCTTGTGAAAGAAATTCACATATCTTCTGAATATGTTTAGCCAAACACATATTTCGACTTTGCCTTGTGCATAGCAATTATTTACATGATCTAGAGAGACATCGAGTTTTGAAAGATCTAAAGGTAATGGTCTCATAGCACTAAGATAGTATTTTTGGACCAACTAAGATATGATGCTTCCAGATCAATTAATATATATGGTGCTTTTGGACCAAGAATATCATCATTATTTTCTCGAGGGCAGAATGAATCTTTGTTTACATTAAGAGACCTAGAAACCACAAGGGTGATCAACGAATATGCATTATGCATGTAAAGTCTCTTTAAACATTTTTCTATGTATATCGATTGATGCACAAGAATTCCATTGTTAAGGAGATCTCTTCACGAGTGTCAACGATATTCAAATCATCAATATACACAACAATGAAAAATTCAGAGCTAAACCTCTTAATAAAAATGCTCAGGGAAATTGAATCATTCTTATAGCCTTCTGCTAATACGTATTCATTAAGGCGATTATACAATATGGGCCAATTTGTTTAATTCATAAATAGATAAGTTCAATTTAATTGAATAGTGTTCTCGAGAACTTGAATTAACTATTTCTGTAGTCTAAATTCTTTCGGAAGTTTCAGTAAATATTATTATTAAGAGGCTCATACAAATAGGATGTAACGACATCCATTAGGCAGAAACTAAGTCTTTTATTGCCAGACTAATAAAAATCTTTTACATCCACCACCGAGGAGTATGTTTCCTCATAATCGATTCTAGGTCTTTGTGAGAATCCTTATGCAACCAAACGAGTTTTATATCTCACAATTTTCCCTTTTTCATTTTTATTTCTCACAAAGACTCTTTTATATCCACGGGCTTTACACCTTCCAGTATATGAACTATAGGCTCAGATACTTCTCCTTTCGAAAGAGATTTTAGTTTCGCCTCAATTGCCTCTTTCCATTTTGTTCAATCATTTCTTTGTTTACATTGTCTAATTGACAATGGTTAATGATCCACATTATCATCCAAAATCTCTAGTGCTATATTGCATGCAAATGTATTATCGACGTCGATTTGATTTCGGTTCCACTTATTACCAGACATATATAATTCATTGAGATCTCATATCAGGTACCTGAGTCATGTATAATGTCTCTATTAGAGATTTTTTAATCTCTTCTAGAGATTTTCATAATTCGTTGATTTCTTGATCAAACCATCATAAAATATAGCTATTTTTTATTTTTTGAGGATTTTTATCTTTGTAACCTACTTGTCTACCACGCTATAGGCGTAAGTTAGACTTATTAGCTGTTGGAGTATGCTCAAAGACCAATCATGAGATGATTGTAAAAGACATACTTATTTTATCTTGTTTATTAATATAAAGCCATTGTTATTATTTCAGTCTTATTCTGTGTATCTATAAATAAAATGAATTATAATAAAGTCCTTAGAATAATATAGTTATTCTTGAATGTCCTTAGTCAAGAATTATTGTGGGCTTGAACAACAATAATGTATTAAGACTAATATATAGTTGATTGATGACAAAGTGTTGTCATTGACATGGAGATGTCAAAATCAATATATAAGTATGTGTTAGGGAGCAACATATTGGACTGACCTGCTTTGAACATGTTTCTTGGATTATTATGTGACAGTCACAACATTGCTTATGGTGATAACTACATGTATGATCCTCAAACTTGATATCATCATTATTTCAACATCGTGAGTGACATATTTTGATACGGTCAAACGTGTGTCATAACTAACTACACTATGAAGACTGATATTGGATATGTCATAATCCATGTAGCGAAATATGGTTGATCAAGATAGGATTTGTGCCTCCTACATAATATGAGTAATATCATAGGCCACTTGATTGAGTGAGACTAGAAAATGCATGGCCATGCTCGAATAAATTGACATGTGATATCATAATTATTCGTTTATAATAGTCTACTCAAGATATCAAGAAACATTAGATGGACTATACAAGTGTGACTAATCCATGACTTGTGTCCGATCTAGATACGAGGACAAAAGTATGAAATACATAAAAGAAGTTAATCACGAAAAAAGGTTAAATCGAACCATGATTTCATGTAACATATATAGCAATGATGTATTGCTAGATGCCACTCATTGCTTATAATATTATAATTGTTCTGGATGTTACTGCTAACGTTACATAAACCTACAAGGGTCACACCCTATGATTGAAACAGACAAATATCGATGAGATAGCATGTGTACAAACTTGTTGTACACGTAATTAGTGAGAAACCGAAATTGTTATAATTATTGTAATTATGGGTAATTTCGTTTATAGATATATTTGATAAGTTATTGTAATTATCAAATATTATTAAAGTATATATATCTTTAAAAGAAACCTAATTAAAGTAGAATCAGATTCTACATATTTAATTATATTATGTTAAATATATTGTATATTTAAAAATTTGAATTTAATTAGAATTAGGTTTTTAAATGTTATATAAAGGCATAAGGTCTAGTAGCCATTTATCTCTCATTTTTTGAAAAATATCTCTAATAGTTAGAGAAGAGAAAATATTTTTCGTTTCATTCGGGTGGACTGCATAGAGGTCAGAACGCTATTGTGACGACTCAGATTCGATTTGGTTATTTTGAATTCCCTACAGATTTCCAGATTCCAGATTTATTAAGGTAACGTTTCATCCTTTATCACCCCAAATTCGTCCCTTGTACATGGATCACTGGTGGATTACGCTGGATAATTTTTTCGCTGCGCCATGGGGTGTACCAGCGTTTCCCAACATTATCAACTAGAGTTTGTCCTTCTGGGACATCAAATTTAATCGAAGCATTCATAGTTGGTATATGTGACTTAGTCACTCTTTTAGGGTCAGCAAAATCATCTAGCAATTGATTTGATAAATTTTGTACATTAATTATTCTTTGAACTTCCAATTCACATTGACATTGTTGAGTACGTGGATCAAAATAAGACAATGATAATTCATTCCAACTTATTTCTTCCCCAACTATATATTTTCTCCCCCTAATCTTGGGAAAACTAACTCATTAAAATGACAGCCAGTAGATCGAGTTGTACATAAATCCCCCATATGAAGCTCGAGATATTTAATTATTGAAGGGGATTCAAATTCGAAATATATTCCCAACCTCCTTTGATGACCCATCTTTCTGCGTTGTGGTGTAGCAATTAGAATATATAACGCACACCAAAAAAAAATTCTAAGATGGGAAATATTTGGTTCTTGACCAAAAACTATTTGTAATGGGGAGAACTTGTGATAATTTGTTGGCTTGATGCAAATTAGTAATTTTGCATGTAAAATGACATGTCACCAGTATTATCAAGAGTGATTGTCTTTATAGGGTAATCTGGAAAATGTGCTCATAATTTTATCAATTGAGCAAGTAACCTCGCAAACGCCAAGTTGCGGGTTGATAACAAGGATACGTATGACCATCTAGTCGAGTATTGATTAAAACCGTAAAATATCTAGATGATCTCTAAGAAGGGTGTATGAGCCTACATGTATCACTCTGTATCTGTTCCAGAAAATTAGTAGATTCATAATCTATCTTAGCTGGTGATGGTTGAATAATCAATTTACCTTGAGAGCAAGCATCACATGAAAAACATTACTTTGAAGAATCTGTCAGTTCTTCAATGAATAACCACATGAAGTATCAATAGCTTTTCGCATCATAATTGAATCAGATGGCCTAACTGGTCATGTCAAATAATAAAGTTACCAGTAAACTTTTGGTTTACAATAGCACGAGCTTTAATTTGTACTAATTCTTGTATAGTACAATCCGGATGACAGTGCATGTAATTTTGTCAAGATTTTCTTATTGCGTTAGTTTATACTCGTAATATGGAGATAGTCGGTATCCCCTTGACTAATATCACAATATGATATTAATTTCTGTGAATATCTTTAAAATTCAATAAGTCTCTTTGCGATTTTGACGAGTATAACGCATTGTGAATATGGAATAGAGTTCCATTTGGCAATAACATATTTACTTTTTTGGAGCCTTCTATGATATTAGTACTTTCAGATATAGTACTCACATTATTCCCTTACATTTTAAATGGGAAAATATGTATAATTATGCACTTTTCAATATGTGCTTTGTTCCATTCACTTCATGGAATGAAAAATATTAAATATAGCACATATCAAATCAGTTATCTATCAAAGATAATGTCAAAAGAATTTATTACTCTTTCAGAGCATTGATATTTTAGTATTTTGTGATATTGTACTCACATTTTCACCCTTGCATTTAAATGGGAAAAATACTTCTTATGTTTAAGTATAGTATGAGTACTTGTACTGTATGCTAAGCATAAATCGCCACAATTCATTGCATATTTTATTCCGAAAGTAATCATATTTCTTCAAAGGATAATAAATAAATATTTAAAATATTTATATATATATGTATGTATAAGATAAATAAATAATATGTAAATCATATTAACATAAAGCAAAATAAAGCAAAAGATCAATTATTTTCTTTAGATGTTATAAGGAAACAAAATAAATGGTGAATTATACCCTTTAATGGTTATAAAGAAATCAACATCCAATTGAGTTGGACCAACAATGCCATAATGATTTTTGCCATTTTCGTAAACAAAATTTGTTTATGTTTTCTTTCCTTTATCATTCATGATTATAGATAAAGGTTTATAATGCTTCGGCGTTTGACAAGTACAGATCAACAGTTTGTACCATCGCATTGATAACATAAAAATTTTAATATGCTCTCTATCATTCTTGTTATCCTTATAATCCCACTTTTGGTGGGTATAAGTATTCTTAAAATGACCATAATGTCTATATCCATAGCCTTGACCATGACCACAACTACTAATGCGGCGTTTATTTTTTTTCGTTATAAAATCTCACATTCACTTCAGGAATGGAGCGGAGCCAGTGGGCCTTTAAAATATTTTTCGCAATATTGTGTCTGAGGACAACATTATTTGCATGAAAAGTGAAGTATGTTTTTCTAACATATCCTCATCAGTAATATTTTGACCACATAACTTCAATTGTGAAGTAATTCGAAACATAGCAGAGTTATACTTGCTTACTGATTTAAAATCTTGCAATCTCAGATGCAACCAACCATATTGAGTTTTAGGTAGAATAACAGTTTTTGATGATCATATCGTTCTTTTAGATTATTTCAAGGAATAAGAGGATCTTTCACCGTTAAATATTCAGATTTCAACCCCTCATGGAGGTGACAACAAAGAAGTATAATGGCTCTGACCTTATTTTGAGCAGATTATTCCAAAGATTTAATCCTCATACGCGGCATTGTTAAACTAGTTCACAAGGTCCTTTAGAAATCTTCTTTGAGACCAATAACCTCGCAGAATGGGATGTCCAGCCAATATACTTGGATTAAACCAACATAACAGAGAACATAAATCACCATAATTTATAACAGTCTTCTTGTAGATCATAAATCATCATAATTTATTGCACTTTATCGTAATTTAAAGAATAAAAATAAAAATAGAGTTTGCCGATAATGATTTTCCTCTCGATGACAATAGAGATATAAATTACCAAGACAGCTCCCCATAATCTCTTTATGTCATATCTCTTTCCAAGCCATTTAAAGATATCATGTAAAACTCAAAATATGGTTAAAAATACCAACTTTAATCAATAAAATAACATAAATAAATATTGATCTTTAATTATGAGGATATATTAATAAGTATACGACATAATTTTCTTACCCCATAATTAAAGCCTTCTACTTCAAGAAGCATTGGTCCAGAGTTGAGAGCAAAAGAAGCTTTATCCCCATAATGTCGCACAACCCTTTGCAATGTAAAAACCAAAATTTTCTTTTTCTTCTTCTAGTAAAATACTCAAAATTTTCTTGTTTCCTTTGCATTACTATTGCAAACCCGAACATGGAGAAGTCTATATTATTTATAGACGTTGCTGCTAAGAGGGAAAAATTAATCTGAGAGAAAAATAAATTCTAGAGAAAGTGACAAATAATTAAGGGTGATTGGTCAAATATTCAAAATATTAGAACGAAATAATAATCGAACAATATATCAAAATACACTGACCTCAATATAAGAGTGGTTAATCAATCTTTATATCGACATACAAATAAACAAAACATACCAGAATTTCCAAGCTAAGTTGAACATATAATAGATGTAATCATCAATATCTTGTTGAAATCTTTTTCGGGAATTGCCGACAAGAACTACAGTTATTGAGCGAGATCGTGCTGATAACGTGTTGTGAATAAAGTAAAGAGCAAAAACAAAATAGATGAATAAGAACAAGATGAGAGACAAAGAGAGAGACTTGTATTATATTCTCAAAGTAGGGTTGTGTACAATGCTTTCTCCAAACTCTATATTTATAGACGTAAGATGAAAACCCTAATTTTAATAAGTATTAAGCCTTAATAATAAAGTACATTAAAGTCCCATTTAATATATAAATATTCACCGTATATAAAGATATTCATAACAATTATTCTAATATTTTCTATCCACAAATCACAAACATAAAACCTTCCCTAGAATACATGACAATATTATTTTCTCACCACATGCTAATATTTTAGTTTTTCTTCTTGTAATATGTCTATGATGCCATAAAACCACGTGGTAGATGGTTATTGGTAACCTTCTGGTCAACCCTAATATCCCCTAACTTACCTAAAAAGTCATATGATCAAAATTAATATTTCCTTTTTTCCCTACCTTCAATTAAATCATGAAATAAATTCTTCCGCTAAACTCAGTTCAAGTCTACTATATTTTTCCTAGTATTCACTAATTAATCGTAAAAATCATATTTGTTAATGATGATTGAAAACGTACTAAAAACAATGAGTCCCATATAAACAAAAACTTTTGAGTTATAATACGGTACTATTTAGCAATTAGCATATAGTTTATAGTAGATAACTAATAGCATAGAGTGGTTTATATAAGTTGATAATGAATTACATCAGCTGATAGCATTAGTTGATTTGACAAACGAATTGTATTAGTTGATTGTTAAAAGTGTTTGGTAAAATTAATTAATAGCTGATAGTTGTTTGATTATTTGAACAAGTAAAATGACATATAAGGACATAAATATATTTAATACTTGTTTGAACAATTTATTAGTTATTAATATTTGTATCTATTAATATTAATTAGATTATGAACATCAAATTCTTTAATATCATTACTAAGCATATATGAAGGATGTAAATATTAATTTTTTATTTGTGAAATTATTTTTAATATAATTTAATAATTATTAAATTTATATGTATATATTAATTTATTATTTATGGAATTCTTTTTAATTTTATTAATTATTCAAATTTATGTTATTTAGAAATTTTTTTTGTAATTGTCAAGGACAAAAGAGTCTTTACAATTTTTTTATCCAAACCTCTAACTCGAAAAAGCTCATAAAATGAGATTTTTTTAATTGAGAGGTTTTACCTCAATCCACTAATACATTCTTTTATTTATCAAGCATCTAAATTAGCAGAATTGACTGGTCAAACGTCTAAAAATAATTCAAACCTCTAATTTTGACTCAAAAAACTTTTTATCAAACATGACTTAAATTTACTCGTAATCTCTGAATTAATTACTATTTTTAGTTAATTCCACTAAATACCCTTGAAATAAGATATTCATACTACACATCATAACCGAGTTGGAATTAATATGATTTTCTAATTTGAAAATTTAATTAAAATATTTTAAAATTAGTGATCAATTTAAATTTTAGGTCATAATTTGAGGACCTTTGACGAAATTAATCCCACTATTTTCTTTTGTGCTTTTTCTCTCGAATTGGAGCCGAAAGTTGAGCTTTGATGAAGCGGCTGTGGGCGGCGTCCATGAACTAAAAGATAGGCTAATTTAATGAAATTGCAAATATATTGGTATCCGACTTCCAACTACTCGCACCCTTTCTTCTCACGCAACTGCCCAAATTTATACCTTATAATATACATATATTGACATTGCAACTGAATTATACCATGATTGGCACTTTCCTGAGATTGTAAATTCAAATACGTTAATCACTCTTAGTCGATTGATATTATCATTGATGTAATATACGAGAAGACACAAGATCGAAACGTTTAATATCCTCGTAAAATTTACGGAGGTTGAAAAAATAGAAATTATTGCATTTCCTTACCCATCAAAGTCTCAACTACAAAAGGCTAACGAATAGCTTCAACAATATCATTGTCATATCCCCATTTGCCATCTTTCTCCAATCCTTTTAAATCCTCCCTCTCCCCTCCTTTCTCTTCATAACTAGCATCAAAGTTTCTTAGCTCTTTTCTAACTTCTCTTCCATAATCATGGGGACTCACCCTCGTTTCGAACCGATTTCGAAATGTAGCAGCTAGGGTAGATCGAATCAGACGGTGGCTGCGGACTTAGACGGAACCCTTCTTGTATCACGTAGTGCTTTCCCTTATTTCATGCTCGTTGCCCTCGAAGCCGGTAGCCTTATTAGAGCACTTGTCCTCTTGACATCCGTCCCATTCGTGTACTTCACCTACTTGTTCATCTCCGAATCCGTGGCCATCAATACCTTCATTTTCATCGCCTTTTCCGGGCTGAAAGTTCGAGACATCGAGCTCGTCTCGAGGTTGCTCCTGCCGAAGTTTTATTCGGAGGATGTTCATCCAGAGACATGGAGAGTTTTCAGCTCTTTCGGGAAAAGATACATTGTTACAGCAAATCCTAGGCCAAGACATTTTTAGGAGCTAACAAGGTTATTGGAACCGAGCTGCAGGTGACGAAATCGGGCAGGGCGACCGGTTTTGCCATTAAACCCGGCGTTCTGGTCGGAGAACACAAAAGTGCTGCCGTCTTAAAAGAATTCGGCACCAAGATGCCGGATTTGGGCCTCGGAGATCGAGAAACTGACCATGATTTCATGTCATTATGCAAGGTTCATTCCCTTTTCTTTCTAAGTATTGCTTAACTTAATAAAGGTTCTAATACAGATTCCTTAAACATAAGATTATGTCTGGTCTTGCAAATTGCAATATGGTTGGTGAGACCGTTTATGATTTAATACTGTTTTGCTCGATATGTCTCTGTCTCTCCCAGCTTTAAATTGCTTTTGCCTTTTGGTTACAAAAGAATTATATTTCAATGGTCCACAAATTTCCCACTCGTAATGTTAACAATTATACGATATTACTCGGAGGGACAATTTTAAAGTTCGAACATACAAATTTTACATTTTTAGACCTTTTTATTTTTAATTTTGGACTTATTAACACAAGTTTTTCGTGCCTTAACCACTCTTTTGCACCTCTAGTTTTTATACAGATCATGATCCTTGTGATGTTGAATGGATAGTCTTGCATTTGTATTTATGTATTTTTCATAAATTTGGTGTTGTTGCTTGCATGGACCCTACTTCCCTTTCAATGCTTTAATTGACAAGGAAAAAGAAAGTCTTACATGAAAGTAACATGCAGCCATAAATATAGTAACTCTACTCATGAATTAACTCTGTTTTGTAATAAAAAAGGAAAATATTACCATATTAGTTGGAATTTTTACATTGGTTTTTGTTTGTATGTGCAGGAAGGATACATGGTGCCAAGAACCAAATGTGAACCATTACCAAGGAACAAGCTTCTAAGCCCTGTTATATTCCACGAAGGTCGCCTTGTCCAAAGGCCTACACCGTTGGCTGCCCTCTTGACCTTCCTATGACTTCCCATCGATTTCATCCTCTCCCTACTCCGGGTTTACACCAACATCCCGTTGCCAGAGAAAATCGCTCGGTACAATTACATGTTGTTAGGTATCAAAGTGATTGTTAAGGATACCCTGCCTCCACCACCTAGGAAAGGACATAGTGGGGTCCTGTTTGTTTGTAACCATAGAACGGTGTTGGACCCGGTTGTGACAGCGGTTGCCTTAGGCCGAAAAATCAGTTGTGTTACTTACAGTATTAGCAAGTTCACCGAGATTATTTCGCCTATTCGGGCCGTTGCGTTATCGAGGGAAAGAGAGAAAGATGCGGCCAACATCAAGCGCCTTCTCGAGGAAGGTGACTTGGTGCTTTGTCCCGAAGGGACGACTTGCAGGGAACCGTTTCTGCTAAGATTCAGTGCACTGTTTGCCGAACTCACTGACAGGATCGTGCCGGTCGCTATCAACACGAAACAAACGGTTTCCATCCAAGAAGGAAAAGGAAAAGGCTTAAGCAAAAAAAAGAAGATAAATTTACATTAGTTTGGCTATTGTTTTGCATTGTGTTAAGAAGTTCGTCTTACAAATAAAAATTGATTGTGATGCTAATTATATAAAAAATAACAACTATGTATATTTTGGTACTATTTTTTACTACAAACAAATCTTTAATGTGTTAGTGTCCAATGCCTATCTTTCTGCATCTTCTTCATTCTTCTCGGATATCACCATATCTTTTCGTGACAGTAACGATGGCGATGTTGGCCGTTTGATGGAAAAAAATAGACAAGGACCAACTGTTTTCTCTTCATTGACGGCTAAACAAAGTTGAAGGTTGATCATCAAGGCACGGCGGCGGGTTGCCAAGTTAGTTAGTGAGCAGATAAAATTCAATGCCAAGGAATAAAGGCCAGCAATTTGGTGAAAATGCAGCAGACATGTTGTCTAGCTCTGTACATTAATGTCTCCAAAATTAGCTCTCAAATGATATGATTTAATTGATTCATATTTTACATAACGATAAAAAGTTGACCACGTAAAGAAAAATACCAAAAAATTCATAGGGTTGATCTACATTTTTTAGTGGTCCATTCCTAACAAATGGGGACCAATCCCTATTTCCCACACTCTTGACTAGAAACAGCTGGATTGCTAGATCCTTGCTTTGTAAATCAAATTATATATTCATGCACTAATAATGAAGGTGGCCATGACAGAGTAGAGAATTGAACTTGCAGTTACTCCCAACCCTGGCATTGTTATGTTAGCCACACTGCCAAGCTGTCCCACAACTGCTGCAGCTCTTAAATTCGGTCTCTTTAATTGCATAACTCAACATTTATGGTATATTTATCTCAGTAAAAAACAAACAAAAAGGTTTGTTGGTATATGATACATAAATCTACTTTGCATGCCGAGAACTAAAAATCCAACTACCTCGATATCCACTATAGACCTAGTTAGGTAAGAATGTTATTTTATATGTGTTTATTTTGAGAATGTAATTATTTCTTACTTAATAAAAAAATCTAACTAAATCGATATTATTTAAGTCTTAATTCGATTTACTGTTACTGATGCAACACACATGAGGACGTGAGTTTCAGCCTCTAATGAATGAAAAAGGGTCCAAATAATCTAGGTATTGTATGAGAAAAAAAGGAAAATGGGATGATTGGACCCTAACCTTGAAAGCTTTGGGTTAGGGGACAGTTGAGACACCTAAAAGTGACTTGACTCATCCTATTTGAAAAAGAAAGAGTGGCGATGCCGTGGCACAATTGACAAATGTCAAAGACATTGGATCCTTAAGTTTTTAGATTCGATTTTCACTATGCCTAAATCTTATATTTGTGCGAGTTTCGGTCTAAATTTATTATGATTTAAGTTTTATTATGTATAGAGTCTATCCAAAATTATATTGATTCTGGTTATTAAAACGGGTAAATTACATTTAAACCCTGGAAACAATATTGTTGGGAGGGACAGCTTCACACCCGACCATAAGAAATGCATATTATAAAGAAAAGGGTAAATTACATCGTTTATCACTCAACTTTCTTCTCACTCTTATTTTGGTCACAAAATTTAAAAAAAAAAATTAATAACTCAACTTTTGAATTGCTCATATTTTGACCACTCTAAAATAACATGGCTTTTTTTATTAATATTTTCATATGGTTTAACATATTTTATTATTTTTTATCTAAATTAAAAAAAAGGTATCCTACAGAGTTTATGCTTGGACTGTAAGGTATCCTACAGAGTTTATCAAGGGTACATGCTATTTTGAGTTTGTTTCATGGTTTTGAAGCATTCAAAATTACCACTCGAAGAAGAAAGCAAGGTCATTGGATGAATTTTTCGTGGATTATTATTATGAATAAAGCTTAAATAGGCCCATTGATGAACTGGTTCATTGCCGCTTCTTTTTTGTTTTTCTTTCGTGGTCCAATCATCTTTTTTTGGGTACGTAGTTTTCGCCTTTTTCGTTCAGCCCCAATTTCTTTTCTGATTGTCCGATAACCCCATTATCATGTAAAACCTTTCGTTTCGGTCTCGAGATCGACCTCAGACTTCAACCTTAACCTCAACCTCGACGAACCGAGTTTTAAAGTTACAACTTAAAAAATAGGCAAAATGATAAAAATGCTTTCAATGTTAGCATGTTTTATTATTTGACTCTTTATTTTTTTGAAATAAATAACTCCTATTATTTTAATTTGGTCTAAATATGCTCATGTTGAATGGGAATCTCCAGTCAACTGACAGGCAACTGCTGATGTTGACTGGACTTGTCACGTATTTAGATCTACTGACGTGTCAGTATCATATTTACCACATGTCAACATCATATTCGTCGCGTGTCACCATCCAGTTCGACCACGTGTCAGCATGATAATCAGCAACGTATCACCATAAAAAAGGTATAACAAAATAATTTTTTTTAAAAAAATTGTGTCACGTCAAACGATCTTAACGCGTGACAAGTTTAGTCAGAACCAGCTATTGACCGTCAGTTCACTAACAGTTTTCATTCAATAAAAATATATTTAAATCAAATTAAAACGTTGATAATTGTTTGCTCCAAAAAAAAATAAAAAATAAAATGATAAAATATATTTAACAGTTTTCTTTTGTATTTTGCCCAGAAAATAATGGGCAAAGCTTCCAGGGATAAGAGGGTTAGTTTTAATTTCTTCGTTGGGATTTTGGCTGATTTTCCAACTTTCATAACAAGGGAAAACTGTTTGCTCTTCAGGATATTTACTATCGGAAGCTAAAGAAGAAGGTAGGCGTGCTCGAAGCACCTTTAAGCTTCTCCAGATTGACGAAGAATTCAACATCTTTCAAGGTCAACTTCTCATACATACATACATACATACATATACATAGAACATGTATGCATTGGTTTAATTCTGATTTGATTTTTAGGAGTAAAGCGCGTGGTAGATTTATGTGCTGCCCCAGGTAGCTGGAGTCAGGTTTTGAGCCGTAAATTGTATCTCCCTGCCAAGCAGTCTCCTGCTTCAAAGTAAGTTCTTTTTCTGCTGTTTTTGGTTGGTGTTCGTTTGCCTAATTCATGCATTCGGATTCTATTTCTTTGTCTAAGGACTAAGAAGATATGCCAAAGTATACACCTTGTAGTTAGGTCTTGCCTGCTAGTATTTCTTTTTGCATCCAGAATTTTATTTGCTGTCTTTCTCGTAACTTGCAGTGATGGCGAGCTTCTCCTTATCGTCGCCATTGATTTGCAGCCAATGGCTCCGACTGAAGGTGTAATCCAAGTGCAGGGCGATATAACTAATGCCCGGACTGCTGAAGTGGTGAGGACTGAGGATTCATTTTTCTGAATCGAATTGTTTTTAATCTGTCTTCTAGTTTATGATAATTAGAGGTTTTGGATGGTCACATTAGAAGATTCCCTGAATTCCAAAAGTACTTTGGGACAGAGAGCCAATTATTATAGGCAAGATTCTTTACTTCAGTGGATGTTTGCATGTTGTTTTGATGTGGAATCTTAACTATTAGCTTTCCACTTAGGTTCGATCTTCGGTTGATAATTACATGACAAATGGAATCCTTGATCCACTTTTATAATCTATGATGATTCAGTACTCCCTGTGCTTGCTCTTATAATCATGAGGGTGTTAGAAAATGTGGCTGGTGGGTGTACATGATATACTTTCTGGAGCTATGGTTTGATTTGTTTTACCTTATGTTATTTATTGAACGTGTGTATGCACCATCAAATATCATTTCTTGTTTATTTGAGTCATTCGCAGGTTATTAGACATTTTGATGGCTGTAAGGCTGACCTTGTTGTGTGTGATGGTGCTCCCGATGCTAAAACAATATTTACGGTTAACTTAGCCTATGGTCTACAGCATTGTAGCTGTTTCTGTTTTACCCCCCTTAAGCTTTTTAACTCTGTTTTATTCTCTTTGGATTTGCAGTTACTGGTCTTCATGAAATGGATGAATTTGTTCAGTCCCAACTCATACTCGCCGTAAGTGTTCTGATTCCTATTATGTTGACCTGCTTCTATAATGAGAGACTCAGTGTTGTGAATGATTCTGTGCATGGACGGAATTGAGATAATTCCTTATTGTATAATTAGATTGGGAAATCCAGTGGCAAAAAGAAGGAAATTCATTAGCTCATTATTTAGTCCAAATCAGTGAATGACTGAATCCAACAATCCCTGGAAAAATTTCAGGTTCCCTATGAGAATTTAGAAATCCGATGCTTTGATTGAGAGAGAGATCAAGAATGGAATGATTTAGAATATCGGTTCATAAGTAAAAAGCCTTCTGACAGGGGATCAAAGCAGTTTTCCTTGGAGCTGGAAAATTTGCTCGCCGGGTTTTATCAAATCCTGCCATTTATGAAACTTAGATTATATAGTTCTACTGTATTTTGCATCATATTCTTCCTTTTCCCCGAATTTTCCGGTCAGTGTTTATGATTTGGTTTATTAATCCAGGGTTTAACAATTGTTACTCATATACTTAGACAAGGTGGAAAATTTATTGCAAAAATATTTCGTGGAAAAGATGCAAGTCTTCTGTATTGTCAGGTAAGTTAAATTCTAAAAACTCTCAGTGTTAGTGTCTAAGTTTGTAAGATATAAAGCTTATTACAGCAATCCACTCCTTTTTTGCTTCGTTCTTGCAGCTTAAACTATTTTTCCCTGTAGTGACTTTTGCAAAACCAAAAAGCAGCAGAAACTCTAGTATAGGTAGGATAACATGCATAGACATACATGTACTAATCCTGGCTGCTCACCTTTTTTCTTTATATATATATATATTGATATAATTGTTGCATTATCCTTAGAATCTTCCTACTTTTTCTTTCATACATCTTTTTAAAATTGTTTGTGGAGCAACATAGTTTTTCTCCTTCAGTGAATCTGAGGCATTGGCTCATTCATAGCAATGGGAACCTGTGAAATGCTCTATATTGCCTGTGTATAAGCTGGGGCAGCTATATATTACACGTTATATCTAGTGTTTACTTCCTTTGGATTTATTGCTTCATAACAATTTTCTAAACAACTTGACATTAAGCTGAAAGTGGCTAATACAAGTCTTATTTCTATTACAGAGGCATTTGCAGTTTGTGAGAATTATTCACCTCCTGAAGGATTCGATCCAAAAGACTTGCATCACCTCTTGGAGATGGTGGGCAGTCCCTCAGGTGTAGATGATCTAGGTAAGTGGACATCATGGTTACAAAGAATCACATTCCCTACTTGAGATTTTCTGATACTTGGACAATTCTCTTTCTTCAATTTCCTTTATTCATTTGTCAGATTGCACCAGTGGATGGTTAGAGGGACCGAATAAGGTTTTTATTCCATTTTTAGCTTGCGGGGACCTAAGTGGATACGATTCTGATCGTTCATATCCACTACCGAAAGTTGCGGATGGAACTTACCAGAGTTTGGATCCTGTCCAGCCCCCCATTGCTCCTCCCTATAAGAGAGCTCTCGAAATGAAGAAAGCTTCCAGTCATGGCATCCGAGACCTTGAAAAGCCTTCTTTGGATTCTTGACTTAGCAGGGCTAAATCCGTTGCTATATGGTGTTATGGAGAAACAATGCTTACCGCTCTTGATTTTTATATTATCAAGTCATACTCTTGTTTCAAACCATGAGCATTGTATTTTTTTTTGTAAGGAATTATTGAGCTAAACCCATGGTATATTGTAAGAGTTCTTCATGTTATGAAACTATAAGAATTTATTGAGCAGTCTCAAGATTCAAAGAACCGAAATAAATGAGAAACCAAGTGGGATATTTGCTGAGCTTTCACCTACACTGACTTTTCATTTGAATGGTTCGTTTTCAAGAAAATTAATGGTTGCAAATTTGTTCATGAGATTTCTCAATCATCTAATGAATGGATATGCATGTGTTCTTCTACATCTAATGTTGGAAACTAAACGATCAATGAATTTATACAGAATCCCTTTTGTTTTCCCTTTCATTTACATATGTTTTACTCAACTTCCTAGCAAGAACATGTAGTTACCGAGTTCGTTCTCGACAAAGATGAAGAAGAATTCAAGAACTCGATGCAATCTTCTATAGCTTCAGCACGATGAGACTCGACAGATTCCCCCAGCGACCGAGACCTGGACAGCTTCGAAGCAGAAACCTTGCGCGAAGAAGAGTTCCCACGAATGGATACGAACCGCAAAGCGCCCGCGACTTTAGCTCCAACATGTCTAAAAAAGCTTGCCGGTGAAAAGCTCGAGCTTTCCACAACCCTGAACGTGAACAACCCAACAACAACCCTTCTTTTGTTTCCTTTCGTCGTCGTGCTGCTGCCTCCATGTTTGAGAAACATCGTCGGCCTTTCCCCGACGTCGGGGTTGAAGCTCACTCGCTTGCTCATTCTTCTCGACATGCTCGACTGAAGAAAACGGAGAAAACAAAGTGAAAGGATTTCCAATATATGATGCAAGGAAGGCAGTTGGTAAGGGGTTTAGAGGGTATTTATTGATGAATTGTTGTGAAAACCGAAAAGGAAAAAGGAAGATACCGAAGCAAGGAATAGGATAGGATTTTGTGTCATTGAAATGAGTAATTGGCAGGGGAATTAATTTTTGGGTGTGACCATATTAATGTTCATAAATGTTGACTGCAAGGGCCTAATTAGTAATCCCATGGGCTAAACCCTTTTCAACATAGCATTCCAAATTTTTCACATGCATGAGCCATGCATCTGGCTCATTCGAATGCATAATTGCTGTTTAAATCCACTCATTCTTGATACCCAAAATTCCCCTTCAATGGTTTAAGTAAAAGATTAATCCGGTCGAAAACCACAAAAATAATAAAATTCTCTTGTCAAATATCTAACAAAACTGTATTCTAATGTCTCGAATACGAGAACTTGAGAGCTTGGTCATGCATAGGGAAATTTGAACCTAGGGAAAGGGAAGCAATGAGGAAAACAAAAGGGGGGGGGGGATTTGCAGGTATTGGTAAAAAATAAAGAGGGAGTACGTAGCAGGAGTGCAGGTAGGTAGCGAGGGGAACACAAGGAGACAAGCACTCGATACTCTTCTTATCATCGTTGCTTTTGAGGTGGTGTTAGGCCCACTTCCCCCCTCCTTTGTTGGCCATTTCTTGTTGATCCTGTTCTAGAGATGGAATTGTTAGGGATTTTGTTTTTTTGAAGAGATAAAAGAAAGAGGGGGAATCTATTTGAATATAGTAGGAGTGTGGGGTTTGGCGTGAAAATGAGGGAAAACCAACCACTTTGACAGAACACAAGACAATTCAATGTTGAGTTTTGTTTGCTGGGGATGTGTTTTTTGACCCCAAGGAAAAAGGTCCCATTTCTCAGTTGTGTGCATTCCTGGTCAAGTAAGTAATCAAAGACGTCATTGTTTAATAAAAGCTTCTTTTCTGAATGCAGAGCAAAATAAAAGGTAAAGCTGCAAGCAAGCAAAAGCGAGTTACAGGCTCAGCCACTCAGAGTTTCAGAGTATTTATTTGCCTGGTTTTAGAGCTAAGCCTGAGCAAGCCCTCCTATTAATAACCCGTTTGGAAAACAATCGATTTGAATCATATCGAGTTTTTAAATATGGCTAAACTTGTCAACGGCTTTCTAGCATTTTTTCGTTCCGATTACAAAAAAATATATTTTTAGTGACTTTAAAAATAATCACAAAAGTGTTAAAATTAGCCACAAATATTTACAGTGATTGTTTTTTTGAGTCGTCATCAGCCGTTACTAATAATTTTATCTGTCACTATTATCAGTGACAAATATTATATCACAAATACATATTTAAAAAGCGTCTAAAATTTGTTATCCTAAAATTTAATTATAGATGATCTGTCAATTTTTAAGAAATAAATACAATGCATGAACCTGGAATTTTTAGGGTGAGAGTGCAATACTTATCCACTAGACTATATAAGAAATTTAATATTATTTTGAAAAATTAGTATTTAGGTTAAATTGTAATTGAAATTAATTACAATTTGAAATCAATTTTATTTATCTTAAAAATATGTATTAACTATAACACTAATTATAATAATAATTTAACTAATTTTTCTATGGTTTTTTATACGAAATGTCTATTGAAGAAACTATTTAAATTTTTTGAAGAAAAAATTAATTATAATGGATTTTTTTTTAATTTTTCACAAGATAAATTTTTTCTATCATATATTATGCTAAAATTATATATTAGTCTTTGTACTTTAATTTGGTCACTTTAAATATCTATACTTTTTAAAATTTTAATCTTGACATGAATGGTAGTCTTTACATATGTTAAGTAAAATTTTGTTTTTAACTCATTTGTTATACATAAGTTGCTTATTTAATTTTTTTCTTTAATTTGATCATTTTTAGTCCTTGTAATTTAGTCATATTGTCGGTGTCCCGTTAGAATTAGGATTGAAATTTTAAAATTTGAAAAATATGTGAACTAAAGTTGATCAAAACAGATCGATTAAAACAACAATTTATGCGTAGTATAGAGACTAATAGAAATTTTTTACCTTTTGACAAACTAGTTTATGATAACTTCAATTTTTATAATTGTTATTATTTTTATTATTGTAAAAATTTATTTATTATTGTGACAATATCTAATTTGTTATTACTTTTATTCTTTTTATTGGTGACAAAATTTATCACAACAAAAAGTAAAATTTTAAGTGACAAATAATCTTATTGTCACAACAAATATTAAATAATAGTAATCACTTCATATACTGTCACTATACAAATTTTGTGTCACAATTATAGACTTATAGTGAGAATTTATTTGTGAAAAATATAATCGTCACAATTACTATTATTGTAACCAAATAAAAATACATCACAATTACTTATACTAATAGTGTCGTACAAAAAAAATTAAATTTTGTGACAAAATTATTCTTAGCCACTGTCAATTTGTCACTAAAAACCTATATTGTTGTAGTGTGATTCAACACAATTTACTCTTGGTAAAATATGTTGTAAAACGAGATGTAACACTAACATAGTAGATTTAAACAAATAATTAGAAATTAAAATAAAATATTGTATAGTTGCAGAAAGAAAATTATTCTTAATCGCTGCAATCGACAACGTTGAGGTTAACATAGTTTATTAAAAAAATTATACACTCAAATTTTAAAGCGGACGATGATGATATTGTTCTTCTCTAAAAACTCGAAAAAATACTCTGAAAAATATAGAGAAAATGTTGTGTTTGATGTGGGATGTAAAAAATGACGGTAAATAAATTTTCAATTTTATAATTTAAACGGTACAATAATTCCGTCATGAAAACATAAAACTGTCAAATTCAAATAAAACTATATAACAATTATGCCATAAAGGCATGGACCTATCAAATAAAACTGTTAAAGACATATTAACACAAACTAAGTCAGCGATGCGAGTACGTAAGGAATCGACTCAACTGAACAACAACAACGCACGATACAAGCGTGCCACAACCTTGTCATGCTACCATTCAATAAAGTCGGGAAAGAGAGGTTCTTTTTGAAACACTTTCTCAATTCCTACCCAATTTGAGATTCATATGCCCTACAAAAATTCTTGTACATTTCCAACACTCACCACCTTGCCTAAACTCATGTTGATATAATTTTAAAAAGAGAGAAGATGATGACGTAAGAAGTGGGGTTAAGGGATTAACACGGGACAAAAAAATTATATTTTTATATATATCCAAATATTAAAAAAAATTAAATTTTAACCTTAAATTTTAAATCTTAAACCTTACAAAATACACACTACCCTATATTTCTTAAATTATAATATTGAACCTTAACTTTAAACCTTAATCCTAAACTTTAAATTTAAATTTTTAGTGTGTGAGCATAAATAAAGACGACAAAAAATAACAATTAATTTATATTCATCGACTATGGAACAACAATTTCAAAGTAATAATTGCAGTTCAAATCAAAATGTTGGGAGTTTCATCTCCATAAAGAAAATATGTGATGTTTGCCATGGTTTTCAAGGTGATATTAAACATGAGTTGATAGTCCCTCAGACACACAATAATGCTTTGCTTCCATTTGTCATGTCTGGATTCAGCAGTTCACATCTCCCTGTTTTCAGTCATAAATACATTGTCTCAGACCAGTGAAGCCATGACAGCCATTGTTGGGTCGAGGATGGGCTATGTAGAATAGGCAATGAACCTTGGTTTTGGAAACATTAAATGGATTCAACAGGGTCTTGGGCTTTTCTAGCCCCACAAGCTGTTCAAAAGAGTTATGCTTGGCCCAATGGCTGCCACAAATATATTCCAACTCTTGCTCTCATGTGTTGAATGTCTCTGTTAATCCTACATAGCTTCAATACAAAAGATCAAACTTTTTTAAAGAAAGGATGATTTCATTTTAGTTTTACGGAAACTACCCATTTGTTAAAAGTCTACAAAAAACGATTATCCAAACTACAATAGCATGTTAAAAAAACTGAATCACACCTTGTTTCTGCTTACCTTTATCTTGCTCCAAAGAAAAGAGGTTAACAATTTAATTGGATATGTAGTTTAACTATATTGTACTTGTATTATTTGGATCAAAGTTGGAAATTTTAAAGACAAAAAGCCATGATTTATGCACGGAACAGTGATTGATAACAGAACTTGACCAAGAAAAGTACAAGATAACTCTTTTAATTTCGTCACCTGGCTTATGATTTTTACACAAATGAAATCACAACCGTCCAAACATCACCCCATCATTTGTATTACGGTTTAACAGTTAAGAAACGGTTGCATCACAGACAAAGTGTAAACTCGACTCGATCTGTGATACGTACTGCATAATCTCGGCGTCGTTCTCGAGACCCGCCATTGTTTCCGGCGCCAAAACAACCTCCAAGTCAACGCTTCCGTTTTCTTCTCTCCCGGGAAAGGCTGAGATCTTCCCATCGAACTTGTTGGCCCTACCGCTTCTCACCGCCAAAGGTTTGCCCCATCCGAAGTCATTGTTATACATCGGAAACCGAGGCGAACTTCCCATGGTGATCGAAGCTCCGTCGGCGTTCCCCAACGGAAACAACCTCGGCTGTCTCTCCCAATCCTTCACGCCGTGGCGTGCCGTTTCGTTATCGTGAGCCACCACGCTTTTGTGAAGCAGATTGGCCCGGAGCAATATTCGGAATACTCTGAATGGCGTTCCCGAAGTAGTATGGATTGAGTTTCGGGTCCAACCTGTGCCGGCAATTCACCGCCATCCTAAACGTCGTCGCTTTGGTCGGCTCCAGTTTCCTCGCTCGTGTCACCGACCTCCAAAGCTGAGCGCAAAGAGATTGGAAAGATGAAATTTCGGTGTTACTGTTAACGGATTTCCGCTTGTCATTGCTGAGCTTCCCTAAAACTTCTGATTTTGATTGTTTTGTTAATAAACAACCGTAATTAGCTCTGTATTTAAGCTTTAAAATCGCTTCTCTGCTGAAATGAAATATCCTCTCCCTTAATGGTTCGTCGCCGGAGAAAGTAACAGTGGGTCCGCCGGGAGGGAATTTAAGCACGGCTTGAGTATTAAATACGGTTTCACCACAGAAATCGGGGGTCTTCGATATTTTCGAAGCTCCTTTAGTGATCTCGGCGAAGGTGTTGAAAAAGTGCCAGAACGAAGTCCCATCGGTCACGGCGTAGTTCACCGAGCACCCAATGAAAACCCCATCGACCAACTCCGTCACCTGAACCGCAGCTAACGACTTGAAATGGCCGGAGTAACTAAGTGTCTTGTCGAAAGTGAAGAACTCCTTGACGCAATCGGGGACATCACCGGGGCACAAAATGTCGTTGACGGAAAGCGCAGGAGATTTCACCACGAGGAAGTCAATGCCGGCGTCGTTGCAGTCGATGTGCACGTGGCCATCGAGGTCGGTTATTAGGCGACCGGCCAAAGGAGGGAAGTAAGATAGAGTAGTAGAAAGAGATTGGTGAAGGAAAACCACAAGGTCATCGAAGGAGAAAGCAGGAGCCGTCAGCAAAACTCCCTTTTGAATGTACTGACAGGATAGCATGGGGATGTCGGAAACCGAGAGCTTTAAGGTTTCGACATGGGATTTCTGGTCTGGGAGAATTGTGCATTTTGAAACCAGATTAGCTAAAGAAGAAGGCATGGTATTTGGTGAAATTGGAAAGAGTCTTTCTTTATTTGCGTAGAAAAGGAGTGGAGTGAGGAAAATGGAAGAGGGGGAATGGGTTTATATAGGAAATTTGAAAGGGAAATGGATATGTACATGGGTTAGCATTCCATCTAGTAGTTGAGTTAGTTTTTTTTAATTAATCGAGTTTACGAGTTATATTTTATAATTAAAATTTTATTTTATTTTGTAATAGAATCGAGTTTATAAAACTCGAGTCGAGTCGAGTTGTTCAATTTTCTATTTAAATTTATTGTATATATTTATAATATTATGGTAGTAATTAATTTTGATTTAAATAAAATTTTCAGATTTTATACATGATATACATTATTATATAAAATTAAGAGCTTCGAATCGTACTTAAAAACTAATTTATTAAAAATTTAAATTATTAAAAATTTTATTTTATAACTCAAATTTTATTTAAAATTTATTTATCCATTTAACACAAAAAAAAAACGAGGTGAATAGTTTGGTGGTGGTTGGTTGTTTCTTTGTGCTGTCTCCTCGCACTATAATCCAAAAGATTATCCTTTATTTGCTTATAATTTTATCCAACAGAAACAGATGATAAAACAGAGAGGAAGGTACGTGGCAGGAGTTCAGGGAACTTTGGAACTACTGTAAATGTAAAATATCCAGTTCCTGAAAGCCATGGAGAATAGTATGCCCGGGAATCAGAAGGTGATAATGTTATCCTGCCTCTGTTTTCTTGTTAAGCTCATGTCCTCCAACTTAACCTTTTCACAAGTAAGGTCTCGTTCTTTCTATTACAGCCTAGTTTTGGATTTATAATAATTTCCACCTTGTCTTGTATCTACACTTACATCTCTGACAAAAAAATACGAACACCTCTTAAATTATTTAAATAAATCATTTATTGACTGGTACTAATGAAAATAGAGTATTGCTATTCTAAAAAAAAATTAAGTTCAAATAATTTATTTGTATGATATGTATGTTTTTTTAAAGAGTTAATAATAAAAAATTAATACTACTAATGAATCAAATTATAATAAAAAAATCAGTTAGAAAATTAATTTTATATTTAAAAAAGCTAAAAAATTTAAAAATCTTAGCCCCTTATTTTTCATTTTTTTCTTGTGCCGTTATTTATTTATTATATATTTTTCATTGTTAGCAATAAACACTAGTCTTAGGTTGGTCAAGATAAAAATTTAAAAAATTTGGGGTTAAAAAGTAAAATTCATCCTATTAAAATGTTTTAAATTGACTTCCTAATTGAGAAGGTTATTAATATAATCTTCTATTAATCAAAAGTTTGATAAAGAATAATTAATTTTTGAAGGGATTAAAAATGAGAATTTTAACGTTAGTTAACGAACCATGGCCCGTGCTTGCCTATATTCATCCTACCTTCAAAAAGTACACATCATTATGAATTTTAGAAACATATTTGATAAGGATCAGTTTATCACGTGCGTCGAACAACACTAATGTTAAATTTCATTAAATTAATTAATAAATATTAAAAAATTTAAAGATTCAACATACAATTAATAATTATTTAAAATAAAATTTTAATTAAATTATTTGTTATATATATTATATTTTTAATTTTAAATAATTAGATCAAATACTAACTCTAAATTAAAAAATCCTAAATCTTTTTCCTTTGAGATTGACATTTTACTAAAATACTAAATTGATTCAAATGCGTTACAACTTATGATTATGTTTTTATTTTAAACTTCAATACCTATTTGGCTCTTTGGTTTGGTAACATGTTGGCTGCCAAGGCAAAACTTCTTCTTCTTCGAGAGTTTTTGAATTGATGGACTGATATCTACCACTCGTTTTACTCGAGTGCAATTTTAATATTTATTTTTTTATAGAATTGAAGTTCAAATTTCAATTTAGGATAAAATTAAAGGAAAAATATTTATGGTTTTTTAATTTAAGGGTTACTATTTAATCCAATTATTTAAAATAAAGATTAAAATATAATATATATGAAAAATAATTTAATTGGAAATTTATTTTAAATAATTATTAATTATATATTGAATCTTTGAGATTTTTAATCTTTATTAATTAATTTAATGATATTCAACAGTGTCTAGCGTTAATGTTGTTTAGCGGTGTTTGACGCACGTCGTAGAATTTCCATTTGATAATAAGTAATTTTTAACAAAATAGATAATATCAATTATTGAAAGTACAAAAACTGACGTATGCTTAAATTATATCGTTTACAATATGGTTAATTTATTAAATAGATAGATATGGATATTCATAATTTACACTAAAATAAAAAAATCAATCAGAGAATTGGGAGGAAATGATTAGAAAATAATAATTAATTCCTTTGTCATTTAACTAATTAATCAATCTTTTAAACATGTTGGTAGGGGGGGAATATTTTGTTATCCGGATGTTTTATTCCACTAAATTATTTGCATTAAAGAGGTGGAAGAATACAATATTCAATAATTGATCCGGTGATTAATGATATGACTTTATATTATTTTATTTTGTATAGATTTAAATCTTAACATTTATTTTGAGAATATAAACATCTTTATACTTAATAAAGAAGGTAGAAGAATGCATAGGACATATCGCCACCATGGTTTGGCATTCATCTATCACTTGTCACTAAGGGTGTTCATTTTCAGACATTGGATCTGATCAGATTCAAAAAAATTAAATATTTGAAAATTTTAGATTGGTAAAATAGTGATCCCTATTCGATCTAGAAAAATCGAATATTCACATATTCGAATATCAGATACTCGAATCGGGTATTCGAATATCTGAATATATAATTTAATTTAAGTATTTTTTCGGATTTGATGGTTGTATTTATGAAAATTTCAGAATTTCAAATATAACATGCAACAAATTGCTAAATATAACAAGATTCACATCTCGGATATAATAAGCATCAAATTGTTAAATATAGCAAGATTAATATTCATGAAATTTTGAATTTTCGGATAATTTAAAACTTGAAATATTGTGATATGTATCCGATTTAAAAAATTAAAAATCCGATCGAATATCCGATCTGAAAATAAATATCAGATCGGATATTCGAATTCTCGGATCAGATATTTTTGCATACCCCTATTTGTCACTAGTAGCATAGAAGAAAAATGATTGTCAAACAATTATTATTTTAAAATTAATATTTATAATTTGAATTCTAATATTTCTTTAAAATAATTAAATTGCAATATTTACCTTTAAGGATTATTATCTCATACATTGGCGGTGGAAACTTTTTTGTTTTCACAAGTGCCTTAATTTTAGGGTTTTAGTTTAGGGTTTAGAGTTTAGAGGTTTTAGTGTATGAGCTTAGAATTTAGGGTTTAGGTTTTAGGGTAATATGGTTATAAATTTAGATTTTAACCTATAAACCTTAAATTTTAACTCTAAAACCGAAATTATATCAACAACTCTTAAAGACTAAAATACAAAATAAGTGCCCAATCTATGTCTCTTTTTTTGCAATAGGTGCCTAAAGTATTTTTTTGTGTGGCTAAAACAGGTCCTTAAAGTTTCATTTTTAGCTTGTTTTAAAATCAACTGAAGTACCTACTTGGGCACCTATTTCAACCAAATTATGAAAGTTTAAGCATCTAATTCAGCCAAAAAATACTTTAGGCACCTATTGCAAAAAAGAGACATTGTTTGGGCACTTATTTTGTAGTTAAGCCACTCCTAAATTCAAAACTACTACACTTAAACTCCTAAACCCTAAATACAGTCTCTGAACCTTAAAACTAAGGCGCTTGTGTAAATAAAGTTTTCACAAGCTCTTGTGCATGGAATAATTACCCATATTTTAATATAAACATATATTTTGAATAGTAATATAAAATATTTTTAACATAAAAATAATTTTATGTACCAACAATTGTGAAATATAATGATAATATACATTACACTTTCACGAAGAACATGAAGAAACATGGAAGATATTAAAAATGAACATACATAAAAGATAAAAAAAAGTTTAAAATCCACCCCGTAAATATATAAGAACTTTTTAGTCTATGTTTAAGGTTTGTGACTACGGCTATGAACGAACCGAACGTTCAACGAACCGTTCGACGGAAAGTTGTTTATGTTTGTTTATTTATTAAACGAATGAACGTGAATATGATTTTTTGTTCGTTTAATTCTTTGATTAAAAGAACCATTCCATCTCAATTGAAAACACAAATACCTTTTTAGGAAGAAATCAAGCTGTACTTAAATGAACAAACACAAACAAGTGACTCGTTCCTTTATTTACGATCGTGAATGTTCATTAATCCGTTCGTTTATGTTCGTTTAAATTTATTCACATATGTCCATTTATATTTATCATTTTCATAACAAAAATATTATATTAAAAAAACATATATTAGAGATATAAAATAAAAGAAAAAATAAACAATTCTCAATGTAAGGGACTTCAGAATTCTTAAGAAAAATTAAACAATACTCAATGTTTGTTTGCCTTCGTTTATCATTTTAACGAACGAACACGAACAAGTTACATTCCTTAACGAACGAACACGAACAAAAAATTATGTTTGTTTAGTTGTTCGTATACATTCTTTTGTTCGGTTAAAATTAAATGAATGAAAATGAACATATCCTCATTCGTGTTAGTTTTTTAAGAAAAAAATTGTATTAGTCATGAATAGCGTCTGACAATATATCAGTTGTTATACATTCTGAATGATCCATATCAAAATTAACCGGTGTACCACTAACTATAGCTAAATGTGCTAACTTATGTGCAGCAATGTTTGTTTCCCTAAGAGTACCGAAATAAAAACCTAAAATCTGGTGCTGAATTTAAAAGCTGCCGAGTATTATGTAACTGAACACCCACTGTGGAAAAATCTAAAACGAGATTTGCTAGCCTGTTTGCTATATTAATTGCGTCCCCTTCTATCATTACATGCTGCCAGCCCCGGGTAATAGCCAGTTAAATCCCTGCATGGAAAGTCGTTGCCTCTACTGTTTGTGGCGTGTATGTGCCCTCAATTTGACGAGTCGAGCTTGCAACCACGAATCCATCATGATCTCTTGCAATTATGCCAAATGATGCACGTCTAGAAGCCAGAATAAAAGCTCCATCAACGTTAATTTCGATGCATCCTTCAGGAGGTTTTCTCCAGCGCAGAGGCTGTCTCACCGTCAGCAGTCGAATCTGTCTTGCATGAACCCTGCAGAATTCAGCTTGTAACAGTGTAGTGTAGTCGACAACCACCCTAGCATCCTGCAATACATCATCATGCACCTTTTTATTGCGTCTGTACCATATATTCCAGAGAATTGCCATGAAACCTGTAAACTGTTCAGTCGATAGAATAGTTGCAGCTTCCATGATCCAGTCCTTTGTCGATTGTTGGGTACCTTGTTGCACTTGTAGTGGGATTCCACTGAGCTCAAGGACTTCCTTTGTTAATGGTCAGTCCCTAAATACATGAAGAATAGACTCAATTTCTATGCCAGACAGTTTGTAAGTCCAATCCTCATAGCCAGCTGCGAGAAGTCTGCTGCCCGTAACGAACGCTGCATGACAAAGCTTCCATGCAAATATTCTAATTTTAGGAAGCGTATGCATTTTTTAATTTGCTTTCAGATTCTCTCTACTTGGCGCGGTTCGGAGTTTCTTTTCATAAGCTAATTGTAGCTCGACTTGGTACTGTAAAGCCTCTGTTGTGGCCTTCCCAAATAATAATTTCATTCGTGGTAGGTGCAATAGGACATCGTAGAATCAGCTGTGCATCCTGTGTAGTAAACACTTGGTTTACTTTAGCCTCGTCCCACAGTGGTTTATATCTTATTAGGATGTAAAAACAAGTAATCGGATAGGTTTCAGGTGGATCTTGTCAGGTTGCAGTTAAATCAGATACAAGTCATTTCAGGTCGATTTAATGTTTTGACTCGATTCGGGTCGGGTGCAGGTCATTTTCAGGTCGAGTTCATTTCAGGTCGGGTCAAAACGGTTCGGGTCCGAATCAATTAATTGGCGGGTTAATTCAAGCTCGGGTAGACTTTAGGTCGGGTTCATTTCAGGTCGAGTTCATTTCAAGTCGGGTTCGTTTCATGTCGGGTAATTTCAAGTCGGTTTCATTTCAGGACAGGTTAATTCGGGTTTTAAATTCGTATTAAGTTTGAGTTTGGAAATAAATTACAAAAATACAAAAATATTAAATTAAAATTATAAACATTGGACTAAATTACAAAAAAAATGAATGGGGTCAATTTGGACTAAAAATAAAGTTTTAGGGACTAGAATGAACAAAAATATCATCAAATGTTTCATATCTAAAATATTGGACTAAATTACAAAAATTAGAAATTAATAAGGGTAAATTTCAGTAAAAATTAAAATTTTAGGGACTAACATGAATAAAAATATCATCATTTTAAAAACACTGGACTAAATTACAAAAAAATAAATAGGGGTCAATTTGGAATAGAAATAAATTTTTAGGGACTATAATGAACAAAAATATTAAATTAAAATTATAAACATTGGACTAAACTACAAAAAAATGAATAGGGGTCAATTTGGACTAAGAATGAAGTTTTAGGGACTAGAATGAACAAAAATATCATCAAATGATTCATATCTAAAATATTGGAGTAAATTACAAAAATTAGAAATTAATAAGGGTAAATTTTGGTGAAAAATAAATTTTTAGGGACTAACATTAATAAAAATATCATCATATTAAAAATATTGGACTAAATTACAAAAAAATGAATAGGGGTTAATTTTGAATAAAAATTGAGTTTTAGGGACTATAATGAAAAAATATTGAATTAAAATTATAAATATTAGACTAAATTATAAAAAAAATGAATAGGGGTCATTTTGGACTAAAAATAAAGTATATGTATATGTATATGTATATGTATATGTATGTATGTATACCCTAAACTATACCCATAAACCTCAAACCTTAACCCCTAAACTATGTATGTTATGTATGCATGTATGTATGTTATCTATGTATGTATGCATGTTATCTATGTATGTATGTATGTAGTATGTATGTATTCCCCTAAACTATACTCATAAACCTCAAACCTTAACCCCTAAACTATACTCATAAACTTTAAACCTTATCCCTTAAACCCCTAATCCCTAAAATAATCCCATAAACCCCAAATGGTAAACCCCATACCTAAATTTAAATCAAATAAGAACCAAATCGAAAACAAAACAAACTTTTAAGCTCAATTTCACAATGACATGACCAAATTGAAACAAATTAGAATAAGCATACTAGCGGAGCAAGATTTGAATTGTTAGGCGCGACCCGTATAACAATGCGCGAATCTTTTTACCCGACCCAACGTGCTATATGAACCCCAAAAATTCAGAATCCGCCCATTTTCTCATTTTCAATTTCTCTTTCCAAAACTCTGCCCAGGTTTCCTTACTTAGGCCTTCTCTATAGGATAAACCTCTTATTCACAGAAATCTCTCCATTTTCGGTTGAAACCCTTGAACTTTAACCCACTTCATCCTCGTTCTTCGATCAAACCCTTACAGATATTATACAAACATCAAAACACATCCCAAAATTATTTCTGCTCGACCAAAACCTAAAATTTCTTAAGAACAACCTCATGTTCTTCCACTTTCTCCTTTTCAATTATTCTAAACCCTAATTCCCAAATCAATTATATTTTACCCTAAAAATTTCTAGAAACTCAATTTTTTAAAATCTTTTCATCTTCTTTCTCTAATTCCTCCAACTTCTTCAAATCCGTCCATATTCTCCTCTAACCTCTTTAGATTCTCTAACCCTTCAATTTTTCAGAAATATTAAACTTCTCATTTCTCCCTTTTCATCTTCGACTTTTCCCTTCCATGCAACTCCACCATCTCTTCCAAAACTCATTTTTCAAAAACTAAAATTCCTAAACTAAAGCTCACAGACTCTAAAGCTTCCCCTCTCTCTGTCATTTTTGGGTTATTGTCTAAAGCTCTCAACCTCTTAGTTGGTTTGGGTAAGTTAAGTAACACTCTTAGTTCTTTTTTGGATTTTGCATTTTTTGTTGTTTGTGTTAACTTATGATTTTTGCTAATTGTGTTCTCTCTCTCATTTCTCAGGTATATCTCTGATCTCTCCCAGACTCTCAATCTTTTGCGTGTGGGTTTGTTTCATTGTTTCTATATATATGTTCTGGGTTTTGTATATATTTTGTCTATTATGTTTTTATATATGTTGTCTATTCTGGTTTTTGGGTTCTGGGTTTTTAGATGTTCTATGTTCTGTTTCAATGATTTAATCTAAGTATATATGTTGTCTATTCTGGTTTTTGGGTTCTGGGTTTTTAGATGTTATATATTCTGTTTCAATGGTTTAATCCGAGTATATAGGTTGGATATTCCGTTCTACGACGCTATTGGTCTCAAAGGAGGTTTTTAAAGGACCTTGAGAACTGGTTTAACAATGCCACATACAAGGATTAATATCATTGAGTTTCTCTGTTCTGTTTGTTGCTTTGTAGATTTGTTATTTGTTCTATTTTTCTTTGTACATACAATGATCAAATCATTTTCCTTTTCAGTCTCTAACAACAAATCACAGTGTTTTCTTTTCAGTATTTATCACAGCTATGGATGCTGTTTCCTATGAGTTGGACTATCCTGGTGAAAGAGGTATATTCCTCTCATTTTTTAATTTCAGAATTATATTTGTATTATTTTTGTCAATCATTAATACATGTTTGTTTGTCTATTTAAAGGGGATGTAAATGATCAACTATCTGAAACAGTTCGTAGCTCTAAGAGAAGGGTTACAATTGCAAATTCAGGGGACTTTGGGAGAAGAACTTCTCCTGTTTGGGACCATTATACCTTCATTAAGCTTCATGAAGGTGTTTTTGCGCAATGTAAGTATTGCAAAACCAAAAGCTATAAAGCATATTCTTATGTTGGTACATCTAACCCTAAAGGCATACTGAAAAATGCCAAGCTTACAAAGATTTTCTTGCTACTAATCCCAATAGTAGTACAGAAAGTTCTTTTGATCAGAAAAAATACTGTGATTTATTTGCTGAGGCTATTCTGTGTCATGGTTATGCTTTGAGTGTGGTTGAGCATGAAAAACTTAGGGTTTTGCATCAATATCTAAATCCTAATGTGAAGGATATTTCAAGGCATAATATTACTAAGCATTTCATGTTAAAGCATGAGAAACATAAAAAAATTGCTACTTGATTTAATGCATTCTATTTCAAGTCGTATAAATTTTACATGTGATGGATGGTCTTCATACACTTCACGCTCATATTTTGCTCCGACTACACATTATGCTGATAATAACTAGAAACTTCAGTCTAAAAGACTGAATTTTCATCGTTTCCCCCCACCCTATGATGGTGAGTCTATTTATAAGTTTGTGAAAAAAGTGTTATGTGAGTGGGGTCTTGACAAAAAAAGCTTTTCCCATAACTCTTGATAATGCTTCTGCAAATGAGAGAATGGTTAAGTGACTCAAAGATGATTTGCATGCCATTTCTCCCATTCCATGCAATGGTAAATATTTTCATATAAGGTGTGCTGCCCATATTTTGAACTTGATAGTTCAAAAAGGTTTGAAGGTAATTGAATCTTATGTTATTAAATTACGTGAAATAGTTAAGTTTATTGATTCTTCTGATGCTAGACTTTGTAGCTTTGAATTGGCTCTTAAAGGTTGTGGTTATGCTTTTTCTGGTAAGTTGATATTGTATGTTCCTACTCGATGGAACTCTACTTACTCAATGCTTTGTAGGGCAATTGATGCTAAATTAGCTATCAACTTGTTTGTTAATAGGGAAAATGACTTGGATATAATTAGTGAGGTTGAGTGGGAAACTGCTCAATTAATCTGTGATTTCCTTGAGCCATTTTTTTAAATTACTACTATGTTCTCGGGATCTAAGTATCCCACTTCTAACTTGTACTTGGATAATGTTGTTGCCATTGAGAAACTGTTGTGTGATGCTCACAATGATCATTGTGAGGGCATTTCTATAATGGCATGACCTATGCTTGAATTATATGAGAAATATTGGTCTGATCACTCAACGATTCTCCCCTTTTCTGTTTTGCTTGATCCTCGATATAAATTATAACTTCTGAAGGAGTTGTACGGTGTCCTCTATGTTGAGGATGAGGTTGAAAGGAGGGTAAGTGTTGTTTACAATGAGTTTGTTAATTTGTATATATATTATTCAAAAGTTGTACTTTGTTCTTCTTCTAATTCTTCTGTCCAAAGCAACTCCTCTCAAAGTACAAGTGTGTCAAGTTCCAGTCGACCTCGAACATTTAAAAATTCCAATCTATTTCAAGCCAGTCTTTATTTTCTTAAAGTTCACTTAGGCTTCTGTTTTTACATTTAATTAATTTTTTTTTGTTTCAATTACAGTTTACTGATTAACTCTTTATCTTTTTTAATGATAGAACTTTGATGCCAATTTAGTTGCTTCTAGGAGTGGAAAATATGATGTTCACTCCTACATTATTTTGGCCCTTCTCCCTTGTACTGAAGATGCTGAGTTTGATATTTTAGAGTATTGGTAAGCACAATCTGTTTCTTTTCCCATACTTTCACACATGGCTAGAGATGTTTTAGCCATTCCAATCACTTCAGTTGCTTCCGAATCTTCTTTAAGCATGGGGTTCAGATTTTGAACAAGTTGAGAGCTAAAATTTTACCTAAAAATGTTGAGATATTTGTAACAACTCGTAATTGGTTGTATGATTTTGAACCAGAGAAAATGGATGAAGATTACCTTACTATTGTGAAAGATTCTTCAATATCTAATCTTGGTGAAGATTCACTTCCTGTTTAAGGTAAAGCCTATTAATGTTTTCTTTTGTGATTTTGTTTTGTTTTTCAAAATGGTTTCTGATTATGTTTTCTTTTGTAGGGTTCCTTCACACCAAGCAAGCACATTAATGTTTAGGGGGTCAACTAAGTTGTGAATTGTGATGTAAAAACAAGTATTCTTCTTTTCTATTTTCTAAATGACTGGTGTTTGTTTTGTTTATCTTTGTACATGTTTAAATGCTTGATTCTATTAATGTTTCTAATAATGTTTACTGTTTTATTCATAATTTAACCATGATGGTAGTTGATGTTACTGCTGTTAATCACTTGATGTTGCTGCTGTTAATGACTTAATATTGCTGCTTTTAATGACTTAATGTTGTTGTTGTTGCTGATTGCTGTCTATTGCTGGTTTACTTGGTAGTTTTTTTTCTTATCTAAGTAGTTGCCCTTATTTTAATTATGCTGGTTTCTTAGCTATGCAAGTTACCCATAATTAACCTTGATGGTAGCATTTAGATCTTTTGACAGCTCGATGAGGAAATTTCTGGTAGCAAAGTCGAGCTTTTAGTCTCGTAAAACTTTGCTATAAGATCTGAGAGCTTAAATTTTCACCTAACAAACTTGTGTTACATTTTATAATTTTCAGTTTGTATGTTTAAAATTTACTAAGTTATACATTTTTATGTTGTAATAAACTTCTGTTTTATTCATTTTTAATTTTACTTACATTTGGTGGCTTATACATTTGTAAGTTTAAAGTTTACTTATATTTCGTTTTTATCAACTCAAGTAATCAACAAAGACTCAAACAATTTCTAATCTTCTCCAATAATTTTTGGCCAAGTTAAGTTAATAAGAAAAAAATACATTCATTCAAGTTATAGTGTAATTTACCTAAAAGATAATTAAAAATGAATGTCTTTTATGTATAAGAATAAAAACATAATATAATATATCATTATGTTAATATTTATTAATTTGACAAATTTTTGTATTGAATGAGTTAATACTATTACTACTTAGTATTTACTAAGCATATATTGAATTTTTACTAAGCATTAACTTAATTGATTATATATCTATATATGTATATATATATATATATTCAATCTTAATTTTTACTAAGCATCTATTATTTAGTGTCAAAAGAATATTTAAATCTAATCTTTCATATATATATATATATATATATATATATATATTGATTATATATGTATATATAACAAAAATATTATTTAACATTTTAAATTGATTTTAAAAAGTAATAGTTTACATTTATCATAACTTTAAATTCATCAAATCATAGACTAACTCAAATGTTAGGTAAATAACATTATCAACTATCAAGCCAGGTCAATATCAGTTCAGGTCAACAACAGGTCTAGTTCAAAACAAGTCGGGTCAATTAACAAGTCGGGTTCAAAATAGGTAAAGTAAAATCAGATCTTGGGTCGATTCAGTCGGGTAATATCGATTATCTGTCAGGTCAGTATCGGGTTCATGTTCGTTTCAGTCGGGTGCAGGTCGGGTTTCGGGTCCACAATAACAGGTTCAATTCAGGTTTAGGTTGAATGCAGGTCGGATGCAGGTAAGGTTCGATTACTACAATAATAGGTCCAACTCGGGTTTGGGTTAACAACAGTCAGTTACAGACCGGGTTCGGGTCATCGAATCCTCGAGTCAAACTAGGTTTTGACTCGAGCAAGTTTCAGTCGGGTTTTCAAGTCGGGTCAGCTTTTTACATCCCTATCTCTTATCACCGTATGAATCTGAGAGGTTAATCTTCCCCTCGCCTACCCAATTGTCTTGAAACATTCGAACTGTGACGTTTATTCCTATTCTCCAGTTGTGGCTGCAATCCTCAATAATGTTGTTTCTAAAGTTTAAATATGAATATTTCATTATCGTTTAATATAACTTACCATAACGTTCAGTGCTTATGAGATATGGAAGCACATTCTTTACACATGGTATTAAGAAAAGTCAATTCATGAATCTTAAACCTCCTGAACAATTCAATTTTCACAATGATTATCTATATCAAAACCAAATAATTGAAATTTTCCTTATTCTTTTGCCAAAGAAATGACCTTTATTCATATTAATTGAAACCAACATGAGATTTGTTAGTACCTATAAACACCCACCGTCATGTCTCGAGACCACATAGCTTGTATGTAATACCCCAAATCATGGCCTAGTAACATATCACAGACTAACTAGAACTTAATTCTACAAACAATCTACAAATTAGATGAATTGATTAAACCTAGTGACCAAATTAAATGGATTTGATAACTAAATAGCCGAATCATGAATGATCAAATAGTAACAATGTATGAATGTTGATTTGCATGCAACTAGGATGTATAACTAAGGATTTGTGAAGTAATTAGACCTTGAATTGCCAAGTGGTGGCATTCGGCCAAGCCAAGTGATAACAACTTGGATAGGTGTCTATTTTCCTATCATCTTCTCCAGTCATCCTTTCTCCTTCCTTGGCCGAAACCCTCTCAACTCTCTAGGGAAATAAAAGCCACCATTGTAGAGATTGGAAGCTTGCATGTGATCCTATTTTTCATGTACTTGGATAGGCTAGGAAGATTGTAAGTGATTTCTAACTCATTCCTCCCTAGCAACTTGTTCGAATGAATGTTTGATGATAGAACTTGAACTTGGATTCATAGAATTGTATGTTAGATGTTATGCTTGAAACTACCTTGAATTGTAGATTGAATGTGGTTGAAATGCCATTGAAAATAGGATGAAACTATGCTTGACCGAATGGTATATGTACATGAATGAAACCATTGCTTGATTGATCATGTAACTTGGTAAGGTAATTCGAATTGTATGAATTGGGACTTGAATTGAGTAAAAAGCTTTCTGGAAATTTAGAAACATGTTAAATTGAGATGTTAATCAATTGAAAAATCAGGATTGGATAGTGAAAATTGAGCTTAAAGATGAAACTAGTCACGTTTGATTGTTAAATGGCTAACTAGGGACTGTTTTGAAAGAATTGATAAATGCTGGACTTTTTTGGCAGAATTGAGGGCTGGAATTTATGAACTTAAAACAGGGGAAAGTCAATTTAAATGCTTGCTGGATTGAATTGCTTGAATAATGACCAATTGGACTACTATAAGATGCTTGTTGAGATGTATGTGAAATAGGGATTAGAATCGAAATCATGAATGATCTAGGGACTGAATTGTATGAATTAGGGGCTGGAAATAGTGATTTAAAAACAGGGGAAGTTGATTAAAAATTGGTTATCATGAATTGTATGGGAAAATCACAATTTGGACTATTTTGTAGAACATATAGAAGGTGAAATTGCAAATTGTTTTAGCAAAAATTAGGACTGTTGGGGACTATTTTGTATAACATTGTAAATATAGTTAAAATAGGACTATTTTGGGCAGTTTAAGAACAAGGCAAAACTGTTTTAATAAGATTGAAAAGATGAAATTGTTTTGCCATGTTATACAATGGCTAAGTTAACATGAATGAAAATGCTTAAATTGTTTGATTGTTGGAAATACAATGCTTGACTCTAGTTTCTTGTGAACTTGGATTGCTTGAAATGTATTGTTTGGTTGTTGATTTTGATTCCATTATATTGGATGTATGTTAGAACAAGGAGTGAATCTTGTTGAAGAAGATAGAGTTGAGCAACCTAGTAACAAGCAAAAAGGGATTTGGATCAATGATCAAAACTAGCTTGGAGTATTGTGAGTGTAGCTTTTACATAGGGTTAGGACTTAGGTCCTAAAAAAGTATGCACAATTATTATTCCATTGATATGTTTATGTTATGAAATGAATCTAAACTATGCTTGGAAATGAATTAAGGGAAGAATGACTTAAATGAAAACTTGGTAGTAAGATATGCTTGATATATGAGTTGGTAATGCAAATGGATTATGTAACAATGGATTGATCTTCTATGGTTCTTATATTGACCTAATCAAATGAATCAAATATGCTTAGACATAATCTTGCTTGATGCTATGATAACTTGAAATGCAAACTTACTTGACTTATAATGAATGCATGATATATTGAGCTAAGGCTCGAATGGCCTAAGGGCTATCTTGATCTTGATAGATAAACACTTAAGATGGATGCTTGAATAAGTTACTAACTTGCCATGATCTTGTTGTAAGTACTTGCCTTGACTTAAAATCTTGAAGCTTACTTAATTGACAAGTAATTCAAATAAAGCCTTGGTTGGTAGTTGGTCATAGGTAGGATGGCATGCCATAGAGTCTAGAGCTCATTGTGATTGGGTGGACTACGGTCCTGGGCCAAGGCCCTTATTTGGAGACAGTAGGAAGGATGTGTGTTATGGTCACTGGCGACAGTAGGAGGAATATGACCAATTTCTTGTTTTGGCGACAATTTGGTTGGTGACTCGATTACCTTGACATAACTATGTACCAAGGCCTAATCTAAAATGAATGAGCAAGAAAGAAATGCATGGCCTAAAGCTTGAATGATACTTGACTTGATACCTTGAAATTGCTTGCTTATATGATACTTGAAACGTGATCATACTCGAATTGATATGCTTAAACATGCCTCTTGTCTTGATATAGTACTCGATCCAACTTGAAATGGAAACAACTTTCTTGTTAATTGTTGTTCGAATGGTATTGAAGCATGAATTAATGCATATTACTTGAGATTGAGGCCTAATAATATGTTTTTCTGCTTATGATGAAATATATAAATGGTAATAGCTATACATGACTACTTGACACCCTTTTTGTCTTGAAACACTTGAAACCTTATGTTAGACTTAACTTCACATGCTCAAACCTTAGCTAGGTTGTACTTGATTTAAGACTACCTAAACTTGATAATTGGCTAGTAAATAGTTGCTACCTCACTAAGTACATTATGTACTCATCACTCTTGTTTCTATCCTTCCCAAACCACATGTTTAAAGAGATCTTAAAGCTATCTTTCTTGAGCTTGAAGCATGATACAAGCAGAGCTAGAAGTATGACTTCGAATTTATTTTGTAACTCTCCTAGTTGGTGGCACCTAGATATGTACATATTTAAACTAGATCATGTATTTTGTTCATTTTGAAGTTTGTATATATATGGCATTGACCTTTAGAAGCTTGTAAAGACTTGGTTGGCAATGTTTGATGCCATGATATTCAGATGCTATGTGAATGAATCGGGCATGACTTGTTGATTATGGAGAAGGGAACTTGGTTACATGATCTAGTTATACTTGAATGTGCTTAATAATGGGATACTATGTGCTTAACTCTTGTATGTTCTATTCGAATTGATCACTTGGATGATTAGGTTGCTTCTAGTTCAAGTAATTAAGCTCATGATAATTTAGTCATGATTTATAGATGATGTTAAGCTTGCTTGAAGGCATGTTGATGGTGATATGATTCGAATGATTACAATGATGACCATGTCTTGTAACCAACATTATATGTAACCTTGATTTGAATGTAAAATGCTAGAAGATTATGCTTTGTTAACTTAACATGAATATGACATTGAAACCATGTTTGACATTGTCTTGAAATAGATCAAAGCTGTGCATACTTGAATAAACTTGAATGAATTTGTGTCTTGCCTTGAGTGTATTCGATTGCCTACATAATTAAAGGACTAGGTTATATCTTCTTAATTGATACTTGGATACTTATGTTTATATTTGGTGAGTTATAATGCTTGTAAAGCATGATCTTGATGATTGTTTGGCTTTCTTGTTAGGCAAGTAACTCATCTAATAGGATGAGTTCAAAAGTTTTAAATGGCTTGAATTCTTATGTGCTTGCTTGTTTGCTTGTTTTAACACTCCTTGGCCGGGTTACTCCTAACCCGGGTGAGGGGTGTTACATTATAAATATGGTCAAACAACCTGCTGCGAATAGTATCGCATAAAGGATATCTAGCAATCACGTGACAACACACGAGATCGCTACGGAAGACAACATAAGTTTCCTGACAAGTACATAACGACACACGCAATCTACCTAGCACCCTTCACATCCGACAATCATGCGACAACGCACGTGACTGCTGCGAATGAAAGTGCAAACCTAGGATGTCAAATCAATAGCTCCAACCCGAAATGACCACCTGAGCCATCGTCAGACCACTGCCCTCGACTCTTTTTCACTTTAGCTGTCAACAATTGGTGCGGTGAGCGTGAACCGAACATGCGACCTTTGGATTCTTCGGTAAACCTAAAAATTCTTAACATGGGTGGAGATAACCAAGACAACCTAGATGAAAAAGCGTTGGGAGAGGGTAGCTTGACGGATCAACTAGAAGCGATGGCCATGCAATAGCTGCATCAGTTTCAACAGAATTTCTGACAACAGTTTCGGGAGCAACACCCTAGTTTATAGCGAGCCAGGTTGAGCAACAGACAAGGGGCACCACTGTCGGGAGCTAGCAACCAACAATTTCTGGAGATGCAAGAAAGGATAAAGAGCGTAGAAGAATCTTTTTTTTTCGAAACAGGAATATGAACAACAACAAAATTTCATGCAGGACCAGGATGAACAACATAGAATAACAGATGAGAAGATCAAGAAACTGATCAGGCGGGTATCCAGAAAAAATGTAAATAAGCTGTCCAGGGGGAGTTGATTCTTACCCAACAAGGAACTGGGGGGCAACAGCCTTTAGAGCCAGATGAGGACTATGAAGATTCAGAGGATATGGACTACAATCTCGTAGGGGACGACGAGTAGCAAGAACTAAGGGAAAAGATGAAACGATTGGAGAAGAATTTTTAGAGCATCTAAAGTCCTCGCTAGGATGATTTTTCTCAGAATCCCCAAAGGTATAAGAACGAACCTTTATCTATAGACATTTTAGAGCACCATGCATCTACATCTTTTAAAGTCCTAAAGTTGATGTACAATGGAAAAGGTAGACGTGACAAACTGACCTGAGACCTGAACTAATTTTACCCGATCTGAGACTTGATATTGACCCAAACACGATGATTCGAATTTTCTCTAAAACCCGAAGCAAACTGAATTGAACCGAAACTAACATGATTTTTAGTTAAACCGATATAGACCTGATCCGATTTTGGATCGAACCGATATGATTTTTAAGTGAACCGAATGGACCTGAACCGATTTTATCTGAACCGAAAATATCCTGTATCGAAAGCAACCCAAAATAAATAAAAGATATTAAAAGAAATAATGAAAGGTTTGATGTGAACCATAGTACAACTCACCAAAAGTCAAATATATTAACTTTATAAAGCCATATATGGGTTTAAAAAACTGATCCAGCCTGAAAACTTGACTTAAACATATCAATTTTCTATTGAACTGATCTTGACCCGACCCAAAATCAATCAACCTGAATATAACTGACTCGAAATCAAATGACCCAAAAATCAACCGAATCGATGTGACTCAATCTGATCCAATACCTGACCCGAATTAGTATAGACTTGAATTAAAATTGAACCAGACCTGACTAGACCCAAACTGAACCGAAACTAAATGTAGTCAAAACTGAACCTGACCAAACCAAAATGACTCGATTCGAACCCAATCCGAACGACCCGTTTGCCACCTCTAAGAAAAGGCGGCCCTCAAGATCACCTGTCACACTTCCCGAATCATATGGAGTTATTTGGTGCTTTCGATCAAGTTAAATGCCGAACATTCTCAATGACCTTCAAGGACTCTGCTTAGGCTTGGTATCTCCAGCTCCCGGTGAATTCAATTTCCAGTTTTGAACAGCTGGCGGACATATTTATGAGTCGCTTTTTAGCGAACAAGGTATTAAAAAAGTCGTCAGCATATCTCATGTCCATCATCCAGAAGCCAGGCGAACCTCTACGAGAGTTCATCCAACGGTTTCACACTGCAACCATGCAGACCAAAGAAGCATCCAATGAGTTTGTTATCTCTACTTTCATCAATTGTATTTTGCATCAACACCTTAAGTAAAATTTGTTAGACCGACCGTAAAAAATGTTATCAAAATTGTACGAGAAAGTTCAGTCATACACATAAAATAAAGAAGCAAATAGCATGAGAACTATTGTATACGGTTCCCAGCATGTGATCCCGAGGCAAGATGATAACCGTCTCAGTAAGACACAATAGTTGAGACTGCAGGACAACAAAAGAAATAATCAGAGTAATAAGGATACTATACATATGATAATTGGAACACACGAAAGGTGGAACCAATCAAGCTTCAAATGCAGGATACATGTACAAGAAATTATGTTAGTTTTGCCAAAAATAATGAAAAATCCAAAAATAAGGACCTATGGCGAGTCTCATTTTTAGAAAAGTGGGAAGACAGTACTCTGGATGAAGAAGGAAATGATCTGATTGCCGTTACAATTGCGATAGCAGGATTTACCATGAAAATAATTTTATTCGATACAAGTAGTACTGTAGAAGTATTTGAGCTGGAGTACGTTCAAGCAAATGGGAATTCTAAGTTATTGCTCTGTTATCAAAACCCTCTAAAGACACCACTTCAGCCAGGCTCCATGAACACAATTTATCACCATTGGACGCGAAAAGTGATACATCCGACATTGCGGCCAAATCCCTCAATTCATAAACCGTAACATGCGAAGGAGAAATCATTGTCCCTACAAATAAAAGAGAAGCATATGTTAACAAGGGTGTGTCACAAAGCAGATCATAAAAAACCAAAATAAAAACACACACACGAATAGGAAAAAATAAACCAATACATGTACCCATTCGCCTCTTTGTCATGTGTTCCAAACACAGGACCCCACCTTTATCATCTAAATCAGAAACAGTGGGTGAATGTGAAACTACTTGTTTCTTCCCTTTCTTACCATGACCAAACCCAGACGGGCTAACGCTAACACAACCCCTGGAGGCAACAAGAGCAGCTTCCCTACTAACCCCACCAGAAGAGGCATCTTCGTCACGATATTTCCAAGGACGAGTATAGACGCCAACTTACTTGGAAAAGAAATCCTCTGGTTTATCCTTAGTACCCAGAAGAATCCTCGCCACTCGTTTAATGCCTACCTCACCGAACAGCCAAGCCTCCGTGCGAATAGGCCCACCCGCCAAAGAACCATCAGGAAAAACATTCAAGTCTACTTCATCCCAACCATTGAGACTTTTTCCCTTTTAACCAATACACCCAAATATTTCTAACAGTGCATATTTCCTCAAACGCAAGGGTGGATCGCTTTCCAACCTTTTGGGAAGTTTTAACTCAGTAGGAGACATTTCTTCCATGCTAGGAGAGGCAATCCTATCCCTCGACGACCGATGCTATTCGACCAAAAACGAAAAACTTCTAAAATTACAGTCTACCTTAATACACTTCATCATATCCATGCAGAGATTCACAACGTAATTACTCATTGCCAACGCTCTCCCTGTATGATGACCAATAGTCACAAAACCACTCGCATTCTTCTCATGACCAACCATTATTATAAAAACAACAAAAAACATTGACAAAATGTTCATCCCCGTGAATTTTGCAATTCAGAAAATACACGACCTAGGTCCACCAACTAGCCCCACTTAATTGACTAGGCGCCACGTCAAACCAGTTCAACCAATTTACGAAAAAGAGTGTAGTGGAAATAGAATCTGGCTTCAAAAACAAAAGGAGGAATTAAAAACCACGATCTCCCCTCGTTGGAACATGCTCTCAGACGATATGACCTCTGCGACAAGCTGAATCGATAACCAAAGTTATTAACGGCAAGAAGGCCTCGACACTCCAGCGTCTTCAGCATCTTACCCGCTTCAGTAGTACAAAGAAACTCATCGCTAACCACAATCGACGAATCAAGCATTAAAGTAAAAGTAAATATGTCCTCTTCCCTAATAGTAAGAGAAAAGTGACTAATGGGATAAACAAAGTAAAATCTAAAAAAAATAAAAAGAAATTTATTTTTATTTTTATTATTATTATTTATAATCAGAAACCGGGTCTTTCTCGACACGCTTTACTAATAAAGAGACATATCATGTAACGTTTCGCATACATATATTCATTACGTGACGCTTCACATAACCTTTATAACCATTTGCCTTTAAAATTTCAAAATTTTTCTCCTTAAAAAACTCATGCTCATAAGAGCCCTCTCTAGACTCCTTAAAGTTCACAAGGTCATTTTATAACCTTTCCTTACCTAAGGGGCAATTGTTAGTACTTATAAACACCCATCGTCACGTGTCGAGACCGCATAACTTGTAAACATGGCCGAACAACCCGCTGCGAACAATATCTCACAAAGGATATCCAGCGATCACATGACAACGCACAAAGGATAAGTTTCCCGACAAGTACATAACGACACATGCGATCTACCCGACTCCCTTCGCAACCTGTGGCGAATGGGCACAACTGCAAAAGACATTGCATCCGATGATCACGTGACGACGCACGTGATATCTGCGGATGACAATGCAAAACTTGGATGTCAAGTCATGGCCAGTCTAATCGGCACGCTACGACAATGTAGTCACGACACATGTCCAAGTAATATAAGAGGGACATGCAACAGAGAAAACAGGGGGATCTTCCATTCTAAGTATCATGATCCAGACCAAAGAGGTGATGTTCGAGCTCCAGCTGAAACGACCACCTGAGCCATCGTTGGACCACCGTCCCCGACTCTTGTTCACTTCAATAGTGAATAGGATTCTACGAAAATGTTAACATAATAATGATGAAAAGGGAAAATAATGGTCAGCATAGTAAACAAAAAATACAAAACATGTTGACATAGTCACTTGTGCTCATGTGAAAGCTCGAATTCAACCAGATACACCCACGAAGCTAATGAGTATATGATGTTATCTTTGCCATGAAATATTGCCGCCGACGGACCATTTTAAACGTGAAGCACATGATTCTTAATTCCTTTACCATTTTAACCAATAACAATTCCCAAAACAGTCAACAATCTCTAAATTAAATGGTTAAAGCTTAGTTGGCACCTTTCACTCTCCCTTAGATTGCGGGTTTAAAACCTATTAGGAGCAAATTTTCTCTTCCCCTCCTTTTACGTAGAAATAAAAAAAACAATTCTCGGAACACAAATGAAGAATTTTATGTTAAAAACCAAGATAAAAAAATTAAATCATAAATTTTGAATAAATAAAATAAGATTTTACTGTATTTTGAGGACTCATCGGCCGGCGATATGACTAGTTTTTATCGACGGCGGGTTTTGGTCGTTGGATGTGAGACATTAACCGCACAGCTCTTTGTACATGGACGGCAGACACAATTCATTATTTAGAAGAAAGGTCCACTTTGACTCTGAGAACCTTTGGTGGTGGATTCAGCATGAACCACCTTTACCTTCTTGTTTTTGGTCACATTTTTAGCAACTATCCTATGAAAATTTCCAAAAATGTTGCATAGACCAAAGTAAAGTGATAGAGCGTACCTACATTTGGACTTCACCCATAATAATTGTACATTGTTTTAAGGGCAAATTTCACTCTAAATCTATCATATTTCGGTATTTGGATAATAATATGGTAATATTTTTCTTGTAAAAAAAATATAGTAATATTTTATCAATTCGACCTTTTCTTAGTATTTTTTATATCCATTTTACAGAACATGTTCAGAGCTTATAGTTATTTTTCTATTAATACCGTCTTTGAAATTCGAATTTCTATCCTTTAAAATACAATACGTCTTATCACACCACCTAAAACTAAACATTATCCTTTTAACACCAAACCTTTGTCTCCTTTTTAGATTTATCCTGATAATAAGAGGCTGACGGTAATGAGGCAGTGGCCCTAATCTTCTCAAATTTTAAAAGTCAACTTTTTAGTCTTTTAAAAATTTTATAAGTTTTAATTTGGTCTTTTTTAAAAAATTTAAATATTTGTATTATGTTTTTACATTTTTTAATATTTTTAATTAAGTCAGTTCCTAATATTTTTAAACGTTTTCATTCAAGCAGTAAAAATTTTAAAAATTTCAATTAGACTCTAATTTTTAAAATTTTAAATTAACTTTTAATTTTTTGAAAATTTAATTTTTACCAAGATTTTATCTGTACTGATAACATCTAATCTCATTGAATATAATTTCACGTCAAACCACTATTTTCGTCTCTCTCTCCCTAATTCATGAAAATGAGTGTGAAATGATACGGACTCACTGCCATGGGCCGAGCCACCTAGAAACATGGTAATCAGATGACACCTTAAAAGTTTTTGGAATTTTTTTTATATAATTTAAATATAAGAATATCAAAAAAATAAATAATATTCAGTTATAAATAATTAACATCTATTAAATATAATTCAAGAAATCACATTCCTTAAATAATTTTTTTTGGCTCCGGTCATGCTCACTGCAACCTAATTTCAAAGGAAAAGAAATCATATTCCCACAAAAATTATCTTGTAGTATATCTCAAGGACGCGAGACACTTTGAAACAACATCTAAGAGCCATCGTATATGACTATGAGGTTGGAAATATATAAGCTAAACAGGAAAGGCGTAATACTAAAAAGGTTTAAATAAAAAATCGACCTTAAACTATACCTTTTGTTTATTTTGAGCCCTTAAATTATTTTTTAGTTAAAATAAGCCCCTAAACTATTATTTTTGGTCAATTTAAGTCTGATAGTTATTTAAATCAAAAGAAAATTATTTCAACTAATAAGATGTTGATACATCATAATGATTTTTTGACTAATAGATAATTTAAGGACTAAAAGAAGAAAAATGACATAGTTTAGGTACTTATTTTGACCAAAAAATAGTTTAGGGACTTAAAGTGACCAAAAATGATAGTTTAAGTACTTATTTTGATTAAAAAATAGTTTAAGAGCTAAAAGCAAATGAAAGGCATAGTTTAAGGGTCGATTCTTCATTTAAGCCTACTAAAAAATTCCCTAACGTTTAACTGAATAGTCATTTTTGCCCATATTCTTTTTTTTTGAAGCAATTTAGCCATCTACGTTTCATTTTGGGTCAAATGGCCCATCCGTAAATGAAAATTGTTAGTCAGCCAACGTTAAACAACTTGAAATGACTTGACAAAATGACACATCCGAAGAATTTATATATATATTTTATAAAATTATTTTTTAACTATTGTGTCATTCTGTAAAGTTACCATATTTGCTTATATGACACTGTTATCCCGACGTGCACTGCCATATAAGTTTTTCACGTTATTTCAAGTCATTTAGCATTACTTGACTAACATTTTTCATTTGCATAAAGGCCATTTTGACCATAATGAAACGTTGAGGGTTAAATTACTTTAAAAATAAAGAGTTAAAATGATTATTTAGTCAAATATTAAGGACATTTTTTAGTATTACGACAACAGTAAACAACATAAACTCAGCTAAACCACATCTTAATTGTCAGCCCGAAGTGGTGGCTTCTTTTGACAGGGGATTTTCATTCACCATGATGTGAAATCTTCAGGAGAATGGCATTTTCTTTCTTGGAAGAAACAAACAAAAAAAGTTGGCTTGATTTCGTCGAGGTAACAAGTAATTTACAAATAAGAGAAAGGCTTAATGCATATGGTTCTTGTTGTGAATTAAAGAGGATATCTTAAAAGAATCTACTGTGACAGGCATAACTAGTGTTGCAGATGACCTGAGATGTTTGTTGTTGTTATCAAAGATTTTTTTTTTGAAAATGAAGGGAAATTTCATTACTAATAGGAAAAGAAAACATAAGAGGATATCTTAAAAGAAAATCTTGAGGAAAAACGGAAACAAAAGGTGGCTTCATCGACGGTTGAGAGTTATGACGAACCATCGGAGGACCCAAGCAAATGAACCAATCAAAGCTGGGAAGAAGGCGAACATGAGAGGTCAAGGCCCCTCGGGACCTTTCGTCGTTGAGCTAACAACCTTTCCTCGCAGCCAATCGTGGAACTGGTGGAGATCCCTGATGTGATCCTATCCAGTAATCGATTCAAACTTGAAATGCTTTCATCTTTGATTTTTGTTAAGGATGAAAGTGGAGGGAGTTCTTTCTAACTATGCCTTACTTTATATTATATATGCATAACATATAGTTCACATCTTTATCTTAAGCATAGGTTAAGTTTAATGCATGGTTAGTTTGCATCATAGGTTATCTATCTCAATTACATAAGTTTGTTGTTGCATTTTCATTCATACTTTGACACGTACAATGTTTATGATATGTTATATGCTTTATTTATACCCTAAAATTTACTTATATGCTATGTTTTGCTTTTATAGGGACAAACGACTAAGGCATTGAAATGTAACCAGCTCAAACATAGCTCAGTTAGCTCAACATAGCTCAGTGTAAAACTAATATTTGGTTTTGATATAACAAGGATTTCAATGACCAATTTGTAAAATTGGATAAATTTTTAAGTACTCAAAAAGTGTCACAAATGACAAGGATTCGAACTTCAAATTATTTCTAAGTAAAAAAAACTAAAACCCCAAATATTTTCTAAGTATTTTTGTACTCAAATAGCCAAATTTGAACGAGGCGTATCGATACGGGTTTTAGCTTTTGGAAAATATTTTATACTTTATGGCTATTGGGTATCGATACACGTATAGCCGTATCGATACGCATGTACGTATTTGTACACTTTGAGACTGTATCTATACGCCTGGTCATTATGTTTGTTGTTATTGATGTTAAAGGTTTTAGATTCCTCCTTTTTGGTCCCTAATTGTTATACATGCAATTAAATGAGTTTGGATGGTCATTTTAAGCTGAAATTTGACATGTGAGCATAGAATCTGACTAATTAAGGATTGGTAACCTCAAAATGGATTAAGTCCCTGTAATTTTCCAAAATTTCAATTTAGTCCCTAAATTGTAATTGTGTTCAATTAGATGTCGATTCGACGCCCGATTGAGTTGATATTTCACCTGCTGCCAGCATGCATACCTTAGGTGATAATGTTGCATCTAGATAAGATAAAAATAAAAAATGGACATTGTTCGAGTTAATTTCTCTGGGTTTGTTTTGGAAAACCCAGTGTAGCTCGCTCGATTCGGTCTAACGACTAAGCCAAGTCAAGGGGGTTACATTTGGTGGTATCAAATCCAGGTTTGCGATAATTGAGATGAGGTTATGATTTTTGGAATGTTTTTATTGGTTGATTATTGTTGTTTGCTGTGCATGGTGATTGTTTTTGAGCATGTTGATTGTTTATGTGTCTGTTGGATGACATATGTTATGTTGATGGATATTTGTGGGACACATTGCCTTATTACTACAATATAAAATGTTTTAACTTGAAATGAAAGTCTTGGATCCTCACTTGAAGTTGGCCTGACTATTTTTGTTTTGGTGTAATTATCATGCCTTAGATATAATTATTTTATTACGACCGATGAGAGAGTTAAGGTTTAGCGTGAATGTTGTTACCGTTGGGCAAGGGAAGGAGGAGAATATTATGTCTCTTGGGAGTTTGCCACCCCAGAATAAGTACCACTTGTGCTAGCTGGGCTAGTGTTGGGTGATATAGTACCTTTGATATAGGCAATGACTGGAGCTTTTTGAGCTGTTGTTGCTAGAGCGCGTGTGCTTGTGCCAATTGCTGGGCAAACGGGATTGCCATTGGAACATTTGCGTAGTCTGGGAAGAGTTGAGCTCGAGGGTTAGCACCTGAGGCATCCGGGGAGTAGATGGCCAGTACGGATCAGATTTTGGATTAAATGGGGTGTAATGATACCTATAAGCTGAGATGTGATGTATCCCTGTTGAAAGGTGATGCTTATGGCTGGTGGACTACCGTGAATGCGGGAATGAAACTCGGTGATGTGACCTGGGAGTTCTTTCGAATTGTATTTAAAATAAAGTATCTGGGAGTTAGATACTTAGATGAGAAGAAACGTGAGTTTGTGGATTTGGTTTAGGGCGGTATGACCGTGGCTGAGTATGAGGTACAATTTGTACAGTTGAGCTAATATGCTCCTACACTAGTACCGGGTGAGAGACATTGCTATGATCTATTCTGTTACGGATTAGTACAGGATGTTAAGACATATATGTTGGCTTTTGACTATACCGATTTCGACGTGTTGGTTACACAGGCAAAATACATTAAACAGAACCTGGGTTTATCAGTTTGTGTGGAAGGTTCAGGCTCAGAAAAAAGAGTTACAGATTCTAGTTTCAGTAGTGGTCAGTTTAAGAAGCATCATGATAAGAGGTATCGCCCTGGTTTAAAGCATAGTAGAGATAGTGTTGGGCGAAGGTCGTTGGGCCAGGGTACCCAAGCTAGGGCAGCACATAATACCTATTGGGTTTGTGGATCGAGTTATCACATGAGGCGAGACTGTCCACGTTTGGCTCGTAAGGGATAGGCTCTTGCGCCTATTATTGCTAATTTTTGTTGAAGTGTGCACCGAGAAATCATCTCGGAAGTGTTGGATGTGGGTATGAAAGTAATTAGTTCTTTTGGGGAGACGGTTGTTGGGAGAAATCTGTATAGTAGATGTCCTTTGACTGTCTAGGGTTATGGGTTTGTGGTTGTTTTGATGAAGTTGTCATTTTACAGTTTTGATGAAGTTGTCATTTTACAGTTTTGATGTAATCCTCAGTATGGATTGGTTGTCTGATCCTAGAGTTGTAGTTGATTTTGAAACCAATCGAGTTTCCTTGAAACTTGCTGATGATTACGAGGTGGTAATCGTGGGTGAGAATGTTAAGTTCTTATCTAAGGTTGTTTCAGCTCTAGAAGCGAGTCGAAAGATAGATTCTGGATATCAGGCATTTCCATCCTTTGTTATAAAATTGAGATCAAAGGAAGTACGTGTGCGGGGCATTCGTACTATATGCGAGTTTCTAGGTGTTTTTCCAGAGGAGTTGTTTAGTTTGCCGCCGAGTAGAGAGGTTGAGTTTGGTATTGAGTTGTATATAAATACAACTCTGGTACCTATTTCTCCCTATCACATGGCGCCAAAAGAGTTGAAGGAGTTTAAGATGAAACTTTAGGAGTTGCTTGATCGAGGGTTTATTAAGCCTAGTTTTTTGCCTTGAGGTGAGCCTGTGTTGTTTGTGAAAAATAATGATGGCACGACGCGGGTGTACATTGATTATCGATAATTGAACAAGTTGATGATTAAGAATAAGTATTTTTTTTACCATGAATTGATGACTTGTTTGATCAGTTTTGAGGTTCTCCCTTGTTTTCTAAGATTGATTTGAGGTCTGGGTATTGCCAGTTAAAGGTAAAGGATGTGGGTGTGTCTAAAACTTCCTTTTGTACGAGGTACGTGCATTAGGAGTTCTTGATGATGTCGTTTGGTTGGACCAATGCGCCAACCACGTTCATAGATATGATGAATCAAGTATTCCATGAGTTTTTGTATCAGTTTGTTACTGACAAAGGTACCGAGAAGGATCTTGATCGAAAGATATGAATGGTTTAGTAGGCTTTTGCGGAGGAGCGAATGTTTGCTCTTTATTTGGGAAAGTACGAGTTTTGGGTAGGTTGGAAGGAATACTAGTACTGAGAATATTATTAGTAAGTGTGAATAGTTAATCATACATAGTGCAAAAACACTTATATGTATATATATAAATATGTCAGTACATGCATACATTTGGGCTTGACATTAGAGGTTTGCATACATACACATAGACATCTATGAGGGCATATAAGTAATCATGCATACATATGTTTACACTTACAGATGACTGTTCGAAAGCCGATAGAGTAATAGTGTAAGCAAGGTAGCTTATGTAAGTAGCTTTAGTAATGCGTTTCTTTGGAGTTCTCAAGGTTTGTAGAATGTTTTAAAGGTTGGTTCCTAGAAGTTTGAATTGTGGTAATTTTGAAGCAACCAAGTTGGTGTTAGAAGTGCGAGAGTTTTCTAGATCCAGTTAATTAATATCGAGGTTCGTTGGGAAATCTTCTAAGATTGTTGCGTCGAAAGTGGGGTTATGGCTTATAAATCTAGACAGTTGAAGGTGCATGAGCGCAATTACCATGCGCTTGATCTTGAGCTTGTCACAGTTGTGTTTGCATTGAAGATTTGGAGGCATTATCTCTATGGTGAGAAATATAATGTGCACGGATCATAAGAGTTTAAAATATTTGATGACTTAGAAGGATTTGAATTTTAAGTAACGTAGATGGTTGGATTTGCCTAAGGAACATGATTTGACGTTTGAGAATCATCTTAGAAAGGCTAATGTTGTAGCTAATGCTTTGAGTAGAGTAATGGTGGTAGAGTTGAGGGCGATGTTTGCACGGTTAAATATGGCACAGAATGGAGGCTTGTTAGCCGAGTTGCAAGTAAAACCATCTTTGTCACAGTTGATTCAGGAAAAATAAATTTATGATGATGCGTTGGTATCGCATGTTAAGGATATCATGGATGGAAATCTGACAGATTTTTACTTTAATGATAATAAAGTGTTGTGTTTTAAAGATCGAATAGTGGTGCCTAGTGATGATGAGTTGAGGCGTATCATCTTGGCTGAGGCACATACTAGTCATTTTGCTATGCTTTTCGGTAGTACTGAGATGTAGCGAGGGTTAAGGGAACAATACTATTGGGTTGGTTTAAAGCAAGATGTGGCTGATTTTGTTGCTAGATGCGTGGTGTGTCAGCATGTCAAGGATGCGCATTAGTTTCCTTTCGGGTTGCTGCAACGTTTGAGAATATCAGAATGGAAGTGGGAGAGATTCACCATGGATTTTATGTTTGGGTTGTCGTTGACACCCACTAAAAAGGATTCAATTTGGGTGATTGTGGATCAGTTTACAAAGTGTGCACATTTTGTACTTGTGCATACAACGTATACCTTGAATAGGTTGGCAGAGTTGTATATTGTTGAGATTGTGCATTTGCACGAGGTGCCTAAGTCTATAGTTTCAGACAGAGATCTGCGGTTTACAACGAGGTTTTGGGAGTGTTTGTATCGAGTTTTGGGTACACAGTTGAATTTTAGTATTTCGTATCATACTCAGACAGATGGTCAGTCTGAACATGTAATCCAAGTTTTGGAGGATATGTTGAGATATTGTATCATTGAGTTCCAAGGAACCTGGGAGAAACAGTTGCCTTTGGTGGAGTTCGCTTATAATAACAGTTACCAGGCTAGTATGCAAATGGCACCATATGAGGCCTTGTATGGTAGAAAGTGTCGTACATTTTTGTGTTGGGCTGAGGCTTGGGAAAACATGTTTCTACATCGGTTATGTTGAAAGCCACGAATGAGAAAATAAAGCTTGTTTGTGATCGCTTGAAAGCGAGTTTGGATCGTCATGAATCCTACGTGGGCTTGAAGCGTAGGGAGATTGTGTATGCGGTTGGTGACCACGTGTTCATAACGGTGTCACCTTGGAAGAAGGTGATGCGGTTCGAACGTAAGGGTAAGCTTAGTATGAGGTTTATTAGATCATATAAGGTGGTGAGCGTGTAGGTCATGTTACTTATCATCTGAGGTTACCTCTTGAGTTGGAGAAGATTCATGATGTGTTTCATGTGTTGATGTTGCATAGGTATCGGTCGAATCTATCGTATGTTATGTCGGTGGAGGACATTGAGCTGTAACTAGATTTGTCTTTTGATGAGGAACTTGTTGAGATCCTTGATTCTAGCAATAAGGTTCTTTGTGGCAAGACAATTGAGTTTGTAAAGGTGTTGTGGCAATACCGTGGAGTTAAGGAGACCACGTGGGAGAGTAAGGTGGACATGATGAAACAGTTTCCACATTTGTTTCCTTCAGGTAAAATTTTGAGGACGAAATTTCCTAAGTGGGGGAAAGTTGTAACGCCCCAGTTTTGGGCCTAATGGTTTTTAGGCTAATTAGACAGTTTGATGGGTCGAGATTAGAGATTCGGGATTAAAATTGGATTAAATATTTTTAGTGAGAAAATATTTGGGTAAAATCATTATTTAATATATGGATATTTTGGTAAATTCAATTTTGGAAAATGAAATTTGGAAAGTTGACATTTTGGTTAGTGGCCAAAATGTAAAGAATGTAAAATTGTTTTAGTGATTATTTTGTAAAATGGTCAAATCTTAGGATCTTTAAGGAGCTATTTTACCTAAATGTTTTTATCAGAATTTTATCTCAATTGGGATTATTTTAATAATTTTAATTAAAGATTAAAAGAAGATTAATTAGGATGAGGTGGTTATTTCTTAAAACCAATTTTGATGTAACTTTCTTTCTCTCAAGTTATCTCAAAATTCCTTCAGCCAAACACTCTTTTGTTCATCAAAGATTTTAGGTAATGACCTTGATTTTCTAAACTATTGATTTCTAATGGATTCTTCGACCTTGATTTCCAAAATCTCATCGTTTTCCTTTGCTTTTCAAGAATAAACATCTAATTGAGGGGAAATTAATCCATTAGAGGTAAGGTTCGTTCTTCTCCTCTAATGAATGGTTCTTTACTAAAATTCCCAAGTATTTGATCATTTATATATGTTTTCTAATGAGTTTTAATGATTTGATTATGCAAATTGGTTAAATCAAGCTTTAATTGATAAGGTTTGGTAATTTTCGGATTGGATTTGTTTTGCTGAGTTCTTGATTGATTTTAATCATGATTTTGATGTTTTATAATGTTAATAGATTGATTTTAACATTGGAATCTTGAAGCTATGTGAATCTCTAATTTTCTAGGTTGCTAGTTGGGTGATTTTGAGATTGTACCTGGTTGTGATTGTACCATGGTTGTGATTGTACTGTTATTTCAGTTAAGGTTGTATGAAGTGTTGAGAGGAAACTTGTTGAATCCGTGTATCCGATGAAATATTTTGGAAAGTGGAACTTGGGTTATGATCACTTGAAAGCCAATATAATTGTTAATGTATCATGTTGATGGATGTTGGGTTATACATGTTTACTCTTTAAGCTTTGCATATGGTTTGCTATGCATGGGAAGGCTTAAATTGAGGGTTGGAAAATGAGATTTGTTGTTAATCCATGATACATGTAGCATATGGTTTAATATGTTTGTTTTTGGAAATATTAAGTGCATAATTTTCAAGGCATGATGTTTTATAAGATGATTGAAATGGTGATTTCAATGTGGTTTTAGAAAATGGTTTTAAAATACATTGATGGTGTGTTGTTTGAGCACTCCTTACTAAGCCAAGGTTGGAGGCAGCGAGCAAGCGGTGGAAAATCAAAGGACTTGTTAACGCGAAAGTATGATTTTCGAACTAGCTTTGTAGTAATAAAAGCAATGGGGTTCAATGTTGTTTTATGAGGGTTTTTGCTAAACCACTTAGTTGAGAAAGTTTGTTGTATTGTGTTGGGGTTGTAATTGGCCTTATACGTTTGATTGTTGTTTGGATTTATGTTTCGTATGGTGGTTGGTTGTTTTTTAGGAAACATGCCCCTAGATTCCCGTTTGAAGTATGATGTCATGGTTTGATCATGTCTCTGCGTTGTTTTAATATGGTTTGATATTTAGAATTGTTGTGTAGACGTTTGGAGTTTGATAAAGCATGTTTGTATCCTTGATTGTATGAAAAAACAGCAAAATTGGGTATTATAAGTCCAAGAGTATTTGTACAGTCGGATGGTCGTTTTATACTGAAATTTGATATGTGAGCATAGAACTTGACTAGTTAAGGATTGGTAACTTCAAATTGGATTAAGTCCTTGTAATTTTCTAGAATTGCAATTTAGTCCCTAAATGCAATTGGATGTCGATTCGACGTCCGATTGAGTTGATATTTCACCCGCTGTCAGCATGCACACCTTAGGTGATAACATTGCATCCAGATAAGATAAAAAGAAAAAAAATGGATGTTGTTCGAGTTAATTTCTCTGGGTTTATTTCGACAAACCCAATGTAGCTCACTCTGTTCGGTCTAGCGACTAGGCCAGGTCAAGGGGTTACATAATTCTTCAAATTCAAAGCCTAGCCTGGTGTTTAGGCAATGATCTTTTCATCCATTGCGCGTGTGATTGATTCCCCACAATTGCACTTGACATGTTTTTTACTTCTTCCCTTTGCCTTAAACCAATTAGATGATGTCACGTGGCATCATTTGATTGGCTAAAATATATATAAAAAAACTAATTCTTTTTTAAGATATATTTTTAAAAAAATTGTGATGCCATGTTAGCAAGTCCTACCATGCAGACATGCCGCGTCATCGAATGTCGTTGACCGTTAGTTGACTAACAGTTTCCATCCAACAATGGTAAAATTTAAACGAAAATTAAATGTTAAGGGTTTGTTTGCACAAAAAGAGAATAAGAGCTAAAGTGGCCAAAAAGTTAAATATTGGGTTATTTTTAACTTTATGCCTTTAAAATAAAGAGGATATGCATGATGGGGCCAATTTTTGTAGGGACAATATCAATTTTGAAACTTTTAACAGGATACAATATAATTTTATTATTGATTTAGTTTATGTTTTTTAATTATTAAATGGATTAAATTGAAGTTTTTCAAAATATAATTTCACCCCTACTTAAACTTAGAATTGTAAAATTTAAAAGGAAAGAAATAGTACATTTTCAATTTTAGTGTGGTAATGGCTCATCAGCGGTGGTAGATGCTTATTTTGGTACCTCCTCCTGTAGAAATTGTTCAAAAAATAATTTTGTTTAAATTTTTTAGGCCTAATACTTAAATAAGGACATAACCTTTCAAAACCGTCAAATTAGAGTAACATTTTTAAATTTGTTAAAAATAATGATTTAACCTTTCAAAATGGTTGAATAAAGGTCTAATATTTTTGAATTTTCTCAAATAAGGGTCAAATAGTTTCGAAAACTTTATTTTCTTTTCCCTTGTTTGAATATATTAAAAACAGGATTTTATTTGAGCATATTTGAAATCTTAGGCTTTTATTCGACCGTTTTGAAATATTAGACCCTTTTTTGAGCATTTTGAAAATGTTAAAACCTTATTTGATTATTTTGAAATGTTAGACCCTCATATGAGCAAACACTTAAAAGATTAGACTTTTACTTGACCATTTTGAAGGTTAGACCCCTGATATGAATGATACCTAAAAGGTTAGGTCCTTATTTGAACCTTTAGCAAAAATTCCGATATTATACTAAATACAATATTAAAATCATATGCATGTAAATATGTTATATGTTATATTTTACTATATACTAAATGATTATATGTAATAAAATTATGTTTAGGAATAAATATGGAAAATATTTTATACACAAGTTGTGAAAATAAAAAAACTTTTAGAAGTGCTTTAATTTTTGAGTTTAAAGCTCCAATTTAGGGGTTTAGGTTTAGGTTTAGAGTAATATGGTTAGAGATTTGAGTTTTGACTTATAACCCTAAAAGTTCTAACCCTTAGACCCTAAATTATAACTATAACTCTTAAATTCTTAACTCGTAAACATAAACACATAAACTTTTAGCCCTAAACTAAATCCTTAAGCACTAAAACTAAAGCGCTTATGAAAATTTTTTGTTTCTACCATCACTGCATGATGTAATTACCTATAAATTATAAATATATAATTTTATAATATTAAATTGAAAAGTCATTTGTAAAAAAAAGTGTTGTGCAGTAGCATGGAGTAATTGTGGATATAACTAACATCTTTAAATGTTGACATTTTCAATATATAATGAACCGGCGGTAAATACAAAAATATTTTATAAGTTTTTAATTTTAGTGTTTAAGGATGTAACTAACATCCTTAAATGTTAATATTTTCAATATATATGCATACCCGTCATTTGGTCAAGTTGAGTTGTTTTTATTTGGATCAAATACGAGAACTTCATTGCATTCAAACAAGCATGGTAAAAGAAACCAAGAACAAACATTCGAAAGAAACAAACCAGGGCGCCTCGAAAGCTCGGAACACAGAGAAAAGAAAAAGGGCCGCCATACGATCGAGTGGAGGAGGGAAAAGCATGCTGCATCGGCCGTCAACAACGAAAAAGAAAAATCGAACTGCAGCACCAACAACGGGCGTACGCCAAACATGGCGACGGGTACTGGTGACACCAACGTGGGATCCAAGAGCCGGGCTGACCAGGACGGCAGAGGAGGCTCTATTCGAATGAAAAAACCTCTTAAAGAAAAACCCCGGCATCGAGACCGAAAGCAAAAGTCGAAAGAAAAGAGAACGTCGAAAGGAGAAAAGGCGACAACCACCACCTTCACCAACATCCCCCGTACCTGCAAAATCAGAAGATGGAGAACAAGACCAACAAAATCGAATAAAAGGAAAAAAAAGGTTCGGTAAAAACCGAGACTCTCCACCCATTCTTCTTCGTTCCGAGCCGACCAAGAGGACCGAACAATCCTCTTCTAAAAACGTAGCCCAAACTTGAACCATGGCGGCTGGGGACGACTGAACCATCGAAAACGCCAGAAAAAAACAAAAGAACAAAACCGAAAGAAAAAAAAGGACGACGAAAAGCTAATAAACGAGCAAAAAAGGGGGGACGAGAAGGCCAGCCGCCACGAAGGGGAGAGATGGCTGGCCTCAAGCGACGCTGCAAAAAAGGGGTTGAGGGAGAGCTTAGGATTTTCACCAAGTTGAGTTGGTTTTGGTTGAGTTAATAGATATCAAATCAATTTGAGTGTAAATATATTTGTTATTTAGCGTTAAATCATTTTTTGGTTTAATAAACGGTATTTAATTATTGGTTGACTAATACGAATCATGTACCACAGAGGCACATTACTAGGGCGACCTTCATTATCATATTTTTTATTTATACAACGTTAACTCGACTGATATCTTAAGTTTGGGTCATTTCAAATTATTTGTTTGAGTCATTTGTGTTTTATTCGTTTCTAAATCAATTCATTTTGGGTTCGAGTTGAATGAGTTTAAATTATTAACTTTTTACATTCAAATCAAGTTGGATCATAACTAAAAATTGAGGTAAAAATTGGCACATCTACCTATATGATAACCAGGGTGAATATGAGGTGCCGCAGGAAACAATGAGAATGATGCTTCCGGACACCGTATAGGACAAAATGCATATGAAGTAGTTATGACATTCACCAGGTCTGTAATCTTTCATGGCAGCACAAACCTATTTTTTGAGACATGAATTTCAGATTCGGGTCTATTTTTGCAGCTTTAAGTTTTAGCATTAAAAATGCATGAAAGACAGTCTAAGAGTAAATCCGTTAACTTGGAGTCTGCAGACTATGTTACAGTCTGAGAGTGTAGTTGTGATGAGTTTTCTCGTTTTTCCGAACTTTTGCCCTTAGTCAGGTTTAGAACCAAAGAGCAACCAAGATTACGCTGCATGTATATATTATAAGGATAAGATCTATTTACATAAAATGTAAAACTTATAATTTTACATGCTTTTTTAGATTGTTAGACGAGTGAAATGGATGGTTGAGATTAACTCTTTATTTTTTCCCTAAATGATAATCTTCACATAACCCACTGTTAATTTCAAACATTTATTTCACTCATCCAATGATCCAAAAAACATGTAAAAATTAAAAACTGATATATTGTATAACTAGATCTTATCTCATATATATATATATATATATATATATATATATATGAGACAATAGTATTATTTTTGTAAGAGTAAATGATTTGTATCACAGGGATTATTCTTTGGGTATCTTTGGTCCTATAATGATGCACCAAAGGCATGAGACAATGGAGATTCTTATCAAAGACTTCTCATTTTCTTCTTCCAAATTTATTTTCTGAACTTATATAAGTTAAGATATAATTAAGTGTTTGGGTTGTTCTGGCTTAAGCTAAAGTCTTAATAAAAGTCTCGACTTTTATAATTATGTTGTTCTAGAATAAAGTTTGCAAAGTGCTTCATCTATGCAACTTGCAGGAAACTAGAAAAGTAATGCTTTCCCCTCCTTTTAAAAAAAGAAAAAGTGTACAGTTTTGTCACTAGTAAGAGAAGAAAGGCTTATTGTACTTTATATATTGCACATAGCTGCCCTGCCCTTGTCTAGTGGGTGGAATGGAACCTGAAAACTAGACGTGCATTGCTGCAATCAATTTGGTGGCACCGGCCATGAAAGTTTACCGAAGCAGCATCAACAACAACAATAACAATTTACTGACAGCAACAAGCAACAAAGAGAACAACCAAACAAAGGAGAACTACTAACAAAAGTATATTTGCAGAAAAGCATCAATGGGAACTCTTGCTTTGCTTTGCTTTGCTTTTGAGAGCATTAGCACAACTTCTTTGTTTTGTCATTTTCACCAAATTCAAAAGGGGGGTCTCTGAACTTTATTTTGGTAACCTTTTCATATTGGTTAAAGGTCATATAAGGATTCCTCACTGCACTAACCAGGAAGAAGATTCTTACAATTCTTTTTAGTTGTCTTCCCGGTTTCCGGGTCTCTACCCTGACTAATCCGGATCGATCTGTTCGCACACCTGACTTTGGTGGGTCTCCCAGTAAAGATTTTCTACATGCAAAAGGCCTTGAATTCGAGACTTGCTTAAGCGATATCAAGCTGATTACCACATAGACCAACCTCGTTAATAAGATTGTTACAATTTTTAAACTTTTTTTTAACCAAAATGACAAGCCATGATACCACTACTATTTTTTCCAAACCATTTCTTTTATCGAGAATATTGACCTACAATTTAAAAGAAATGATAAATAAACAATTTGACATGAAAGTGGTCACATAATTAAGATTCCATCCCACCATTATAGAAGATGCCCCCAATTATCAAGATTCTATAGGAAAAGGGACAGTAAATATCAACATTCAAATCCAGAACTAAGTACCATTACTTAAGAGGTGACTGCATAAACCAAGCTGATAAACTATGATTTGGACTATATTAATGCATCTTCAATACTATACACGTTGCATGGATAAAGCTAGCTTACATCTCGATTCGACTTGATCTTCGTCTCATTAATTAATAACATAACTCGGAGAAAACTCTTTTCATCATTGAATTCACTGGCGTTGCATCAACTGCATCTGCAAATGAGTGTCGTATGATTTGAATTGGGATCCGATCGGAGCTCCACTTAGCAAATTGTGTTCTTCCAGCTTAGGTCCATATGGAGGAATCCCACAGAAAGGGGAGAAAACAATGGCAGCTCCTTCATTTTGTTGGTTCCGCTCAAAATTAAACAGCTCTTTAGTTGTTACCCTCAGAGATGTAGGCTTGCAATGATCGGAGGAAGAAGACGGTGTATCGGGGATGTTAACCGTTGTGATATCGTGGATGCTGGACCGCCTCTTATCCTTCCCTCCGGTGAGCTGCCTGATGAAGTATTTTTGAGCGTGACTCGCTACCTGAGTGGGCGTTCTAGATGTCACAAAATTGCGTGAAATGCTCCTCCAATCCCCTTTACCATACTTTTTAAGACCCATCAAAAATTGCCTGTAGGAGCCTAAATGACATGAATAAACCATTGAAACTACATAATTTGCAAGGTAATAAAAAAACAAGCAGTTACCTGTGCTCTTCTTCGGTCCATGGAACCCCTTTCTTCCTTTCTTGATCGGAAGGTCGTGTCGCAGCCCCACTTTTCCCACCCGGAGTATAACCGTGTCCGAACCGACCTAAGGCGCGACTATGATTACCCCAATCCAAGGAAAAGGAATCAGTGATATATCCAGGAATTGGTATCACCCCTGCCTCGATATCACTAACATCCTCCTCCAATTCTCTGTACTGTTTTATCACATCCGCCACTGTTTTCCCGGGAATCATGGCTGCCACCTTAAACCATCGGTCCGGTGTGTCCTTATCGTACAAAGCCAGAGCATTTTCGAAACACTTGTTCTCTTGGTGTGTCCATTTTATATCTGTGCTCCCTTGGAACAACCAAGTGGAAGCCTGTAAAAAAGAGGGTGGAGACAGAACCTGGAGTCCCCTATTCATCATTTCGTTTGAATGAAAAACCAAGAAAGATGGCAGAGAAATGAGTGTTTTAAATGACCAAACAAGTATGGAGTGATGGAAGCATTTAAATGGAATTCGAGGTGCCTTACTTTTGACCTAAGATTAAAGTGAGGAATCTTGAAAAGTACTAACCTTCCAAAACTCCAGGAAAATTCGATAAACAGACAAAACTCTAAGCACCCATTATTACAGATGCAAGTGCAATATATATACAGATTTCGTTTGGAGGGTAAACCAAAAGCAGAGAGAGCAAAGAAATGAGGCAGCACCTTTGTTTGAGCTTAGCTTTTACTGCTTTTGTATGTATGAAATAGAGAGGGGTGAAAGGTGCCGAGGTTTGATTGGTGAAAATAGAGATTGTGGGCACTGGTGCTGCAAAAGCAAAGTACTAATATACTATGCGGGAAGTGTGTGCCAAATGGAATAGAGAAAATGAAACGGAGAGTATGCCACGTGGCTTTGGTTGGTGAACGGAAGTGGGGGTGACACAGCTGCCGAGTGTTTGACATTTTAGCAGTGGTACACGTGAGATGCTTTATAGTTCATGTTGCTTTTTTTTTCTAAAGATAAAATCTATTAAATTAAAACTTTAGGAATGCTAATCTTCAAAATAATAAAAACACCCTTTTTAAATTGAAAATAAAAGCACTTGTACTTGAAGGTTGTTGCTGTTAAGACTAAGATATAACAAGATGCTCGTGAAGAAAACAACACGGTATGTGCTCTGATCCGAAAATATTTTTGATTTAATTAAATAATTTTTATAATAATTTGTCGATGCCACCAGAACTAATAAAAGGGCAGGTTGTATGATTGGTAGAACTTTTTGTTTCTTAGAGTAAATTATCTAATTTATGTTATCCGATATTAAGTCTCTTGTCTATCACTTCTACATCAATATTTATGTGTTGCTTTGAAAAGGGATAAAGTGGCTTTAACAATGATTGTTGGGTCCATTAAGGAAGATGATGAGAGATTCCAAGGAAATAGATCGTTTTTACTTTTATATTTTTCATGTAGCTAATTTTCTGTTTTCCTAATTACCTTTCTTACTTTTAACAAATATGACATAATTTTCTTTTATTTTTTGTTTAGTAATGTATGACTTTATTAAAGAGGCAAAACCGTTTTTTATTACTTTAATGACAATCAGTTTTTTCTGTTATGGTTAACATATTAGATGTGAGAAAAAAACTAATATATATGTTTAAACAAATAAATTAAATAAATGTGGGTCTTCAAGTTTGGTGATTTGGTTACATGTTATTTGTCAAACATTCTTCTATTTTTTATACGACTTAATTCTCTAGATATTTTTACTATAAATTAAAATACATTAAATGTTTAAATATACTTCAATATGTTTCTTCGTACATATTATAACAATAATGTCGATATGAGATCTACAAATTGACCTAGTGACTAGGAATAATTATATTATCACATTTTGTATGAGTTCAAATCAGTATAAGAATGTAATATCTATTTAATTAGAAAATAATATCCATCTTATATTCTTTTTTATTCTACGAATATAATTGAAATTGCGAAAAATTGACTGGATTACTTTAGTTTTCTGATATGATGTCTTGGGAGAGAGGCAATATGGGCGCTTAGTACTAAATTTAGAAACTTCAAAATAAATAAAGAAAATTTGAAAAGGTATACTTTTTGATAAATGAACGAACGAATTGAATTACCAAGTGTCTCGTTAAAAAGCTTTCCTAAACCTAAGTGAAAAAAGAGAATACACTTAGTAATTCTTACAAACAAATAAACTAGCAATTAACCAATACCCATCATAAACGATAAGTTATCATGCAACAAAGCTAAAACTTCACTAGGAGCAGATAATACTTTGTAAGTCAAAGCAACCTCTCTTAAGGGCAATACTTGTATGGCTCTAGACATCTTAGCAAGACCATCAACAACTATGTTGGCCGTCCGACGAATATGTAAATCCGAACCTCCTAATCTCGCTAACAACTCCAAAATAACCTGCAGAAGCAACGGCGAACTCAAACCCTAAGTTGAATGACGATTCGAGGGCAAACGTACAACATTCAGATTATCAATCTCGAACAACACACAACGGAAACTTAATTTCCAAACTAACTGCAAACTCTTAACAACACCCCATAATTCGGCCTCCAATACTAACAAATGCCAATGAACTTAGACAACCCAAGCACTCATTTGCCCAAAACATTCTGCACCACTCTCCTGCATAAAGCCAAACCAGTTTGGCACTCCTGGGCCCCATCTGCGTTCAACGTAACCCATCCTTTCGGTGGACACTTTTTTTAATCCTTCATAATAAACACTTTTTTTGAAAAATAAAGATAGAGTTGACATTGCACCTATTGTATTAACGGGATCAAAATAGTATAACATTGCAAAAAGGCTAAGGCATTTAAACTTTCGCAACGACAAATCCAAACGAAACTCTACTTCCCTTTCCTTGTCGGCGGCCAGCCTCCTTCCTTTGCCCTTTTTTTTCGCATCCTTATTTGTTTTCTACTTATATTTTTATTTTTTATTGGGAGTTGTTTCAATTCTTTCCTTCGAATGTTTTGTTGGAAAATTTCTTCTTAGACTCTGGCGGTTCAAGCTCGGGTTCTCGTTTGAAGGAAAGACGTCTAGTCACTCTAAGTGGCTTGGGATGGAGAAGATTAGGGGTGGTTCTCGGCTTCTGCCGCTTTTCTCTCTTTGTTGGTCTTCCGCTTTTGGGTGTTGTTTCTTTATATTTCTTGTTTTGCAGGTTCGTCGACGGTGTTAGAGTGTGAAGTTTTTGGTTGCTTCCTCTCTTTCCAGTTGATTTGCCCGAAGCTGATGGGTGTCACCCCCTTTCCCTTTCTTTCCTCATCAGAGTCGTTTACCTTCGGCGGTGCCTCCGACGATGAAAGTCTGGACCTTTTAAGCCTATATAGCTCAGTATCTGTTGTTGTTGTCAACCGGGCCCTTGGAGTTTACTTCGGTGCCCTCGGTACTCATCGCCAAGTTTGCTGTCTCGATATTGACCTTCGACACTCTCTTTTTGCCCTGAGATTTTCCTGCAGCTTGTTATCTTTCCCAAAGCCCTTGTTGGCTTCTCTTCTATGCTCCTTGACCGCTGCATGTAGGGTGATTTCTCCCTTGTTTTATGGTTTTGAGCTTTCGATGCCATGCTTTGTTTTTACTTGGCTTCTTAGCCATTGCTTGTATGAATGTTTGTTCTATGTTTAATGAAAGTTCTTCTTTTCAAAAAAAAAAAAAAATAGTATAACATTGCTTAATTTATCTTCAAAATAATTTTTTTCCTTACTTTTTATTGTTATATGCCATCTTAATTTGATAATTAAAACCAAAAATTTTATGTATGTTTGCATCAACTTTACTACATCCCATCTGTGTGCAAATTATATTAATAATTTGACCTATCGTCAATAATTCATTGTTTAATTAAGTAACATTAATATACTAACTGGTATTATTTTTTTGGTAATAGTCAGGGCCGTTTCAGAGATTTTCGTTATCATATCTTATTATTTTGAATAATCAAAGTAATATTTAAAAAAGTAATATTTTTTAAGTCTTAACTACAAAATAAATGTCTAAACTATATATGTTTTTTTTTGTTTTAGGTGCCTAAATTTATTTCGTTATCATTTTGAGGTAACGATCATTATTTTTTTATAAAAAAATTTAGACACCTAAAACAAAAAAGACATAATTTGGGCACTAATTTTTTAAACAGACACCTAAAACAAAAAAAAAGCGGCATAATTTGAGTACTTGTTTTTTTTAATTTTTTAACGGTTGTTACCTAGAAATGGTTATAGAGTAAACTTTAAACACATGTTTTGAAAAAAAAAACACTTTAGGGACCTAAAGTAAAAAATAGTATAGTTTGAACACTTATTTTGTAGTTAGGCCTTTCTTTAATAAACTATGGAAACATGATTAAACTTTTGTCAAACACATTATTTTTATTGTTAGATTAATTAATTTATTTATTTAGGTAGGACAATTAATTTTTACTGTTAAATTAATTATTTAATTAATGAAAAAAGTATGAAAAAATAAATTTTAGAGGCACTAAACTGGTTGGGGGCTGAGGCCTGAGCGGTCGCTCAGGGGCTCCCCTCATAGCCGGTCCTGGTAATAGCACGTATGTTTTACTGTCCATGTTTGGAGTGCGAAGTTATCCCTCCTCATAATGTCGTCTCTAAAATTTAAACTTGTGTCCTCCTTAGAAGTACAATGTGTCTTTCCAATACGTCTTCTCTTTAAAGATTTTTAATGAGGCTCGTGATAATAATATAAATTCTATAAATTTCATTCACCAAAAGAAAATTAAGTAATATTAATTTTTTTAAAAATAAAATTTTTCCTTCTAATTATAAAAATAACTTGGTAGGTCCAATTAGGCAAACACAAGGAAAAAAACAAAATAAAGGAATGAAATTGACATTCATAGTCATAGACTCCCAACACTCTTTCTCGCACATACAACCAAATTCATTGGTTATGGCAGTACAGAAATTATTGGTAGAACTGAACTTTCAACTAGACTATAAACCACTTGCAATGATTTAATGAGTTTTGAAAATTAATTTTGGTCACACCCACCTTTCTTTTTCAGATTAAGTAAAATTTCGAGTTCAAAATCTTAAAAATAAATACAACAACATTAAATATTTGATGAGAAAATCTCACCATCTTGCGATCCTATGCGGCACGCTTTAAATAAAAGGGTTTGATACATTACAAAAATTAAAAAAAAAATAGTAACAACAACAACAATGCTTGATCAAGTGTTATTCAAACACACTTGAGTAAATTCTTAGATTATTTACCCAAGAAACAAATTCAATCTCAACTCATCACTTTGTATATTTAAATATTTCCGCCCTCACTGTGAAAATCCCAGTGCTCGCCTTTAACATTTCGGATAATCACTCGGAGGTGGAAGAAGTGACTGATTAGGCCCTTTTCCATTGTCTACCAAGAATGCCATCTTCAATCCCCATGTCGTATGGATTTCTAAATGGCAATGCATGAACCAAACTCCTGAACATTTCGGAAACAAATCAACAAATTTAGCGTATACAAAAGTATGGGAAAAAATTTGTGATTTCATGGGAACATTGTTCTTTACCTGGGTTATCTGCACGGAATCTGATAGCTACCCATCCACCGGATGGTACACCAATTGTGTTCCTCTCTACGGGATCTACGAGATTAAAGTTCTGAGGATCGGCCTTCGGATTATAGTTTCCGAGTCCCCTACCAATGGCGAAGAAATTGAATCCATGCAAGTGGATGGGGTGGTTCTCAGGGGCTAGTATCCCGGTATCTTGCAGAACAAGTTGCACGGTTGAGTTGTAAGCCAGTCTGTAGACCTTTGTTCCATTTGTGGTCTGTAAACTACTTGGTGGAGTTCCGGTGTAGTTGAACACGTGTGGCGGGTTATCGGGGAAATCAGTGGTGAAAACCCCACTGATGTTGAAGAAATGTGCTTGAAGTAAGGCTGTAGTAGGCATAACGAATGTCACGTTGTTAATAGAAGCTACCGCCCGACTGCCGTTACCGGCTTTGCAAGTCGGACAGGGGTTGATCCCGAGTCCGACGGTGAAGAACAGATTGTGATCGATGGTTTGTGGGACTAAGGCAGGGTATTTCTTGGAGTTCAGGGAACGGAGAGAGTTTATAAAGTTGTTGGCAATAGGTGTGGCGTTTTGTGCCGGTGGAGTAGTGAGAGTTGTGCCGGTGTTGGCCAGTGTGCCCGAGTATTGCAAGGTTGCTGTTGCAATCAAGTTATCGACTGCAATTGGAGAGTCCATAAAAGGGGAGGCTGCAACCATGTATTTTCCAGAGTTTTGATCGGCCGAGACAAGGACATTGGTGGTTTGGCCCGGGGCAATTACTATCGTATCGGTTTCGAATGGTTTAACATATGTAGCGTCGACTTCAACGACAGTGAGCTTGTGACCAGCAATCTTGAAAAAGAGCTCTTCATTGAGTGCAGCATTGATGAGGCGTAGCATATAAGTCTTTCCATTTTCAACCGGCAATGTGAAGCCTCCTGGATATGATTGGAACAGGGTTTCATATCAGAGATCATAGTTTTAATCTAAGTTTTCGGAATTAGAGAAAAAGGGAAGTACCCTGGGAAGGACAATTGGGGATTGGCCCGGGATGGCCGTTTATGGTGTGAGCATCCGAGACATTCGGTGCCAATCCAGACTTGAGTGCTTCATTGATGACAGCTTCGGTATCGGATTTCCACCACTCACCTAGCACAACAACAACTTCATCATCCGGTTTCGGGAACGGATAAGGCACATCACGCTTAGGCAAGATAACAATGGCGCCATGGACCGTGGACCTTAGCCAGAGGATATGCGCGTGCCATAACAATGTGCCTCTTTGTCCTGTGATGGTAAAGTTATACACATAGCTTTGCCCTGTCTGGATTGGACATTGTGTAATATATGCCGGACCATCCGCCCAACCTGTTTGAAGCTGCCTTATACCATGCCTGCACAATCCAGTGAACAAAAATAAACAAATAGTCCATATACATTGTTTAATTCATGAATTGTAATTATTCGGGTCCTCACCAATGTATAGAAACATTGTAATTGACATGGTTAACGACTTTGACAAGTACCGTATCGTCCTCTCGGGCGTATAAAGTCGGCCCCGGGAACTCGCCATTGACAGTCACAATGGGTTTGCTTGAACATAATCTAGTTGTATTCTTCATTACCACCTGCACATTACACGTAAATATGAATTTTCAGTCTAGTGGATGGCTCGAAACAAACACATTTCGGTCGAAAATTAAGCAATGTACTTACATCAAACTTGTAGTGTCGAACAGCAGAGTCGACAAAAACAGGAAACAAGAGCGCGACATGAACTAAAATCCGAACCCAAGTGTTCATTTTCTCTCCTTTTCTGTCCCCTTTCTTTTCCGCCCTTCGCGCTTGACTTGTTTTTCTTTTGTTATTTGATTAATCACTCGGTTCACCTCGGGCTTGTTGCAGTCAAGTATCACTCGGCAACACACAGCATTTTAAAGGGCGATAGAGAGCAATTGCTGCCATGTCGTTTTTGTTTGGTTAGGTGGATGAATGTGTATATATCCTCTAGAAACAAGGAATTGTTGAGAAATGCCATGATTTCTTGCATTTGACATAAAGTTATATTTAAGACCAAAATCATAAGTGGAAGTTAAGTTATTAAAACTCTTAATCCCATTTGCCAATTAATTACAAACTTAATCACGAATTCGTACAAAAATCTATAAAAAAAATTGGCATTTCCTTGACATTATTGCATGACCAAATGATGTTGTTGATCAGTCCTTAAACAGGTCCAATGTACTTTTTTAATTGCATTATCGGGCTCCTAGATAAAATATCTACTTAAAATTAGAATTAGAATCTAAAGTTTAAAACAACCCATTCAAATCTTGTAACATTTTTCTTAATTCCAAACACTAAATTTCTTAGTATCAAAATTTTTTATAACAATCTTCATCTATTAATTAATCTGTATTTCGAAATGTAAATATAAATTATTTGGTTGGTATGTTTTGGGAGATGATTTTAATACAATTTAGAAGACTTGATAGTTGAATTTTAATTCACATCATATAAAAGTAAAAGTAAGTTTTTTTCTGTAGGGCTAATTTATCTGAATAACACCATAAGAAGTATTAAATACTAAAATAACACACATTCGTAATTATATTAAAATAATATTCTTCTAGTGTCACGTACATTAAAGTTCGTTTAACCTGTCGTATCTTTCAAAGACACGATTAACTAAACACGCTTTTGACCTACGTGTTACTAAAACGTCATATCAAAATATTATCTGATTGTACTAGGAAAAGATGTGTCCTACACAACTCGTTTTTAAGGAGATTTACAAAGTTGGGGGTTTTAAAAATGTGAACTCAGTGCAATTTAAACACAAACCAAAATGTTAAGAAATGTTCTTTGAGTTAAAACATCATAATTTATTTAAATTGTTTTCCATCAAGTAATTATTCGACGAAACGATTTAATGAGAGAATTAACAATAAAAATTAACATTACAAGCACAAAAGACAACGTAACTAAAATATACACCGCACATCGTCCAATGCAACGATTAAGCATTCGACATATATACCCAACCTCAAAGACTCGATGACAATTTGGACGAGGTTATCCATAATTACGCGATCATATGTTCAGTAACCCTCTGATAATGCATTAGATCAGCAAAAAAACTTCATCATTCCCTCTGATACAACACATGTGGGATTATACTCACCAAGTACTCTCCTCAAGACAAATGACAAGGAGCTAGCTAGATCAAGGCCGACAACCGTATTGTGTAAGAAAATTTTTACAAATATAACTTCACTTGTAGAAGCCTCCTTGAATGCCCCTAATAATCAAGCAAAACCAGATGAACTCAAAAGCAATATGTTTCATGATCTTGGACAATACGTTAAGCGAAAGATCAACCAAACTTCATTTAATGACCATGTTAGTTTTACTTTAAATCAACAACCTAAACATTTTGATTCTTTAAATTTAGAGTTTAGGTTTTCAATTAGGTGAAAATTTATTAAAAAAAACGTATTTGACATTTTATGCTTTGTTTTAAAATTTATACCTTTGAAGGACACGTTTAGTCGATCGTATCTTTTACGTCGTCCAATAAATATTCTATTATTTGTGAGCTGAATGCACTTTTACTGTACGTGACATTAAAAAATATTATTTCTATGTATAATTAGATTTGAGAGTTATTCTAGTATTTAATTTTTGTGATATTCCGGTAATTTAACTTTTCTTACTCTACTAATTGAATTTTAAAAGTAAAACCTAAATATCAGTTTTTGTTGGTGGTAACTGGTAAGTTGAAGGCTTAAAGTTCATACCTCCGTTTTCTCTTATTAATATACAAAGGCGCAACTCATTAGGACTTGAGGGGTCATGGCCCTTACAAGTAATAAAGATTCAAAACTAATAAGATATAATTATATATACAAATAAATTCAGTTTTTTTAATAGTTTTATTTTTTATTTTTCAAATCATGATACTTTTAATTTTTCCTCTGTTTTTATAATTTTCCAAATAAAAATAAAATAAGAAAAATAAATTGAGAGAAACTAAAATTTGATTTTTCCTCTCAATTTTTAAATTGATAAATTGAAAATTTTCAATTATTACTAATATTTTAAACAATTTTATGTTCTTACTTTAATATATGAATAAAGACAATTTTTATTCATTTATTCAGCATTTTAGGGGATGTTTGTTTCATAGAATATAACATTACTTTTGTGAATAGGATTCTCGGAATGATTCATTACCTGACATATTACTGAGAATATTACATTACTTTGTTTGGTTTATTTGGAAGAATGTAAAATACAGTGTTTGGTTGGTGGATTGTAAGATTATCGTAATGTATATTTTACAAAATTATCCTTGTGATATATTTTCTTTGTAACAAGTCAAACTTCCAATATTAAAATGAAAATATTTGCATAAAAATTCATAGGAAATATGATTTTTTATTATTTTTAATTTATATACTTTTCTTTTATAAAATTCTTACACAAATAATTTATTATGGCCTTGTTTGACAATTAGCGGATAACTGATAGCTGATAGCATATTACATTAGCTGATAGCGGATTACATTAGCTGATAGCATTAGCTGATTTGACTAGCGGATTGCATTAGCTGATTGTATAGGAGTGTTTGGTAAAATTAATTTATAGGTGATAGTTGTTTGATTATTTGAACAAGCAAAATAACATATAAGAACATAACTATATTCAATACTTGTTTAAATAATTTATTAGTTATTAATATTTTGTATCTATTAATATTAATTGGATTATGAAAATTAATTTTTTTAATATCATTACTAAGCATGAATGATGTATATATTATTTTTTATTTGTGAAATTCTCCTTTTACTATAATTTTAATAATTATTAAATTTAAATGTATATATTAATATATATATATATATTAATTTCTTATTTTTAATAAAATCATATTTACTTGTCGATCAAAAAATAATTTCTTATTTAATAATTTTTTTTAATTTTATTAGTTATTCAAATTTATATTATTTAGAAAAAATTATAATTATCAAGACATAATAGTCTTTACAAGTATTTTATTCAAACCTCTAACTCAAAAAGCTCTTAAAATGAGCTTTTTTAAAATAAGAGGTTTCACCCCAATCCACTATTATAATCCGCTATTTACCAAACATCTAAATTTGTAGATTTGACTAGTCAAACCTCTAAGAATGCTTCAAACCTCTAATTTTGGCTCAAAAAGTTATTTATCAAACATGCATGTATATTTTCTAATGTTATATATTTGAATATATGCATACACAACATATAAATTAATTGTGATTTATTATAATTATATATTTAAAAATATAGAAAAAATTTCAAATTCATGAACTTCTATAACAGTTATCATATTCACCATTAAATCAAATATACTAATAACTAACTATAAATATTATATTTATATGTTTTATTACTCAGTTTACATTATTTCTAAAATCTAAGATTTCAAACATTATTTGTAAAGTGTTCTAAAATTGAATAATACTGACTCTTTTTTATTTAAATAAAATAATATTATTCTTTTAGAAAATAAATAATATTAAAAATTATTATTATTACTACTATTTATCATTTATTTATTTTTCTAATGATGAGTGTGATTTAGATATTTTAGTATGCAAAAATTTAGGTCATGCAAGAAATTGTTTTAACATATCAAAAATAAATATATTGTTGAGGAAATAGAAAAGAGTGATTTATATGAATAAAAGACATTATTTCAAGAGTATTTTAATCTAAAGTGGTGAGAATTGTGTAATACTTAGGAATGGGGTAGGAATGACAGTCTCACTATTTTGGGATAAAGAAATTACTATTGGGAATATAACATTACACCATGGAAGGAATGTTCTTAAACCGAATGTGGGATAAAGAAATATTCTTTTAATAATGATCTTTTTCGCGAACCAAACGCCCCTTGAGAATTCTCTTGTAAGTTGAGTGCAAAATCTTCTGCTATAGATTTATTTTCTTTCCAAGAAAATCTCAACAAGGAATTTATTGAGAAAATACATCGATAAATAAAAGTTTTGTTAAAACTACTTGCAATAATTGTTCCCCTCAAAATAAAATGTCTAGTTCGACTAATACTAATATATATAATTTAAAAAAAATTAAAAAAAAAGTGTCCTAATCACAAATTGCTCAAAGGTTTTAGACAAAATTAAGCTCCAAGAAAGTGTATTTATAGGAATAAAGTTTGGTTTTGGTAGTGATTTTTCGGTTGACCATTCATGCTTTGTTCAAAGGGATGGAAACAGGTGTGGTAGCACTAGGATCAATGTTAGGTCTAGGGTAGGGTCCATAACACCATCAACCACAACAATGGTGATTGTGGCATTTCACCTGAAATCAAATTTCATACACACATTTGATTGCACCCAAGAATTTAAACCTGCAATTTACAAGCTTTTAGTTTTATAAAAATGTATAATTTATCTTGATACATCATTCTAAATGAAGTTAATTGAGTTTGTTTTTAACATTTTTAAAAATGTGCCATCATCTACTTCTTAATTTCATTTGTTTTTTAGTCAATTAAAAATACTAGAAAATTAAAGAATTAAAATATTCCTTTTCGTTTCATTGAAAATTTGGGGGAAAAATATTTCTTTTAGATGAACCGTAAAAGAAAATTTTCTTATTTTTCTCCTCTTATCATTCTAATTTGGAATGATATGTTTTATGCACTAGAATGAAAATGACCATATGTTCATACTATGATCCCTTTTATTAACTATCAAAGATCAATTAGTCTTTCTTTTTTTTTTTTTTTTTTTTGGTTAACGACGGCATTAGTCATGTACTAGTTACAGACTAGTCAGAGAATCAAAATTTGAAATTAAGAAATAAAATATAAATATTTGAAGGTGAAAATAAATTTATAAATAAATTATTTTTTTTAAAAAAATTAAATAAAAAGACAAAAGTTTAAAAATATCGAAGTGGGAGGCGGCTCTATCTCTAGGACCGCTGATATTCATCTCCATCATTATTTTGTTATGTCTCACATTGATTTGTTGCTTTTCTTCAGTTCTTATTTTATTTTTTTAATAAAAATTCTTTTGTTTGACTTTTTTTTTTGTATATTTTGTACAGGTTATTTTTATAACATATTTTAACTATATTTTTATGACATGTTTTTCCTCTTTATGGGACGTTGTTTGTCTACCTTTAGGTAAATTTACAATCATAAAGATAGGAATAACAAAGCGGGGCAGATTTTTAATCAATCCGACCCTGACCAGAGAAGTAGAGGTATCGACCCGACTCCGACCCTGAATGCTGTAATGTTTCACCCGCCCCGAACCAACCCACCCCGATTTTCTGCACAATCAAGCATTTTCCAGATTTTCTCACATTTTCTCACCCAATATTAAATTTTCTTAGCAACCAAATAGAGTTTTACAAATGAAAATTTAAAAAATCTAACATTAAACCCTTTAAAAGAGAACAACAGATACAAAATAGACATGCAAATTAAAAATCAGATTCAAATCTGAAAAAAAAAATACAAAACAAAAACTAAACCTAAAACGCAACAAATTCTAAATTTATATCACAAAACAAAACTCAAATATGAAAGATTATACAAACTAACAACAAACAGAAGGAAACGAAAATGAAGATATGTTAATGAAACCCAAATCTAAAACATATCAGAAAAACTTTCAAAGAAATAAAACACAAAATGGAAGGTAAAATAAGAATTAAAATGAAATGGGGAAGGAAACAGAAGAAGAGCAAAGTAAAAGAGAAAAGAAAAGATGAAGATGATTTAGAGGAGGCGGCAACTAAACAGACAAAGTGGGATAAGAAAAAACCCTATTATGTACTAAGTATATATAGAATGGCATTTCTGTAAATACACTGATATATAATTTAAAATATAATCGGGTCGGGTCAAGTCAGATAATTTTTACCTTAAACCTGACCTCGTCCATACCCGACACTATATTTTTAAAATCTGCCCTTTCTCGAACTCGATTTTTACATAAAAAATTCGTCCCTATAGGGTCGGGTAGGGACCCACTGGGGGGACGGGTAAATTTCCCATCCTTACGTGTAGAGATTCTCACGCCACTCATATCTAATTTGCGATTATTGATGGTCTTTCAATGGTTAGATTCCTATTTTGTGATTGTTTGTTGATGTATCTCAATCTGTTTGCAAATTAGCCTATAAATTTGTTTTGGTTCGCTCGCCATCATCTCTAAAGCATCTAGTTCGATAAAGACAAAAAGAGTATTGGGTTATTATGGACGATGGACGTCAGATTCAAAAAAGACTTCGATTGTTATTGAACCTTTATGTTTTCTTTTTATTTTATTTTATGTTTGTTTTTTCGATGGACATAGTCTCAAAATTTTCTCTTTAATTGACTGCATTGTTAATATTGTACATTTTTTGTTTCAGTGAAATTCAATATCGTTTCAAAATTAAAAAAAAGTATGCTGCCAAAAATTGCCCCTCACATTCTACCGAATAGTCATTTTGGTCTCTATTCTTTTTTGATACACTTTTACCCATAACGTTTCATTTTAGGTCAAAATAGCCTCCATAAATAAAAATCGTTAATTGATTAACGGTCAAAACAGGATGCTGATATGACAAGCTGACTTAGCTTGGGAAGTTGACATAGCACTTTGCCACATCAACAATTTTTAAAAATATATTTTTTATTTTTCTAGAAATAATTATTAATAATTTTTTTATTTTAAAAATAATAAATAAATTAAATATTATTTATTATTCTAAAATGATATTTAAAAAATAATAAATCAAATTATTGTTTTAAAAATTAAAATAATAAAATAAATATATTATTAATAATTATTAATTATTTTTAAAAATATTTTTTAAAAAGAAGTTGTTGACATGGCAAAGTGCCACATTAGCCTCCCAAACCAAGTCACCATGTTATATCAGCATCTGTATTGACTTTTAGTCAACTAACAATTTTTATTTATATGGTCATTTTGACTCAAAATAAAACGTTAGTGCTGAAATTAGAACAAAAAATAATATAAATCAAAATTAATATTCAGTAAAATGTTAGTGATGTTTTTTGATATTATAGCTTTAAAAAACTATCAAAGTATAAATCCTAATTATTAACCTTTTTAAGAATCGTATACTGCTAATCCAAGTAAAAATCTTAGAGAAAACTCATGATAGCTGACCAATTGACTATTTAGCTTTTTTATCATATTAAGCGGCAAACACAAGACTAATTACTAGGCGATTCTTTCAAAAGCATTATTCATCCTCCATTGCATCTGGTGCTTATCATTCGACTGTTCTCCTTGCCCACTGCATGTGTGATCACCCACAACTTTCTTTGCACATTATGTTCCTTGCCCACTACATGTGCGATTCTTTCAAAAGCTCAAAGAATGGCTTGATTAGAGGCTTGGTTAATCCATCTGCTATTTGATGCATGGCAGGAACATAATTCACATGTAGTTGATCTGCTGCAACCTTCTCACGTACAAAATGTATGTCGAGATCTACGTGCTTCGAGCGAGCATGATAGACTGGATTAGCACTCAACGCAATTGCACCGGTATTATCGCACCAGATTACAGGGACTTCTTTGCAAATTACCCCCATGTCTTTTAGTAATGCATCAACCCAGGTGACTTCAGCTGCTACATCAGCGAGACTCCTGTACTCAGCTTCCATGGTCGATCATGACACTGCCTTTTGCTTTTTGGAGTTCCATGCAACCAGACTGTTGCCTACAAACACACAATGTCCTAAGATAGACCTTCAATCATCCATGCTTCATCCCCAATCTGCATCTGCGAATGCTGTTATTTGCAACCTAGAACCAGCATGAGAGAATACCAATCCATAATTCAACGTCCCAACCAGATATCTCAATATCCTTTTGACAGTAACCATGTGTAATTCACAAGGGACATGCATGAATTGTGCCACCCTGTTGACACTAAAGGCTATATATGGCCTTGTGTGACACATATACAACAATGTGCCTACAATGCTTCGATACTCATGTGCATCCACTAGCAAGCTGCATACATTGTCTTGACCCAATTTTGTTGTCATTACCATTGGAGTAGGAGTAGGATTTGCATTCTCTATTTTTGTTTTCACCAGTAGTTCTAATATAAACTTTCTTTGACTAAGCATAACCAATCCATTATTTCTTCTTACCTCAATTCCCAAAAAATAGTTCAATTCTCCTAAATCTTTCAACGAGAAACTCTTATTCAACAGTCTTACCAAAACATCAATCTCCTCTTGTGACTGTCATGTGATGATAATGTCATCCACGTACACCAACATGTATGTACACACTCCTTGTTTTTGATAAACAATGAAACATCAGCCTTTGACTCTTGAAACCCCAGTTGTATCAAACACTCTTTTAGCTTTGTGTTTCAATTTCTTGGCGACTGTCTCAGTCTATAGAGCACCCTCTTCAGCTTGCACACCAACTGAGATCCATTAGAAGCTTGCTACTCGAACCTAAGTGGTTGCTACATGAAAACATCCTCATCCAAGTCCTCATTGAGAAAGACATTATTTACATCTACCTGCCTCAAGCTCCATCCCTTTGTAACAACAAGAGACAAGATGAATTCAGTGTGGAAGGTTTAACCATTGGACTAAATGTATCTTTGAAGTCTTGTCCAGGAATTTGTGAGTACCCTTTCGCGACCAACCGTGTTTTTATATCATTGAATTGAGCCATCTGAATTATTCTTTAGTTTGAACAACCATTTACATCCAACCACAGACCTCCATTCAGGCAACTCTACCAATGTCCAGGTGCCATTGTCTTGGAGAGCATTAAACTCTACGTGGACTACTGCCTTCTAGTTTTCAGATTGCATGGCTTGATAAACATCAACCGGTTCCTCAGTATCATATGAGCCTAGATATACTTTAGGCTTGAATATGCCATACTTACTCCTGGTCATCATGGAGTGTCGATTCGTTCCAGTTGCATTTGACCGAGCCTCATTCTAAACAGGATTGCCTTCATCATTCCTAGTCAACTGTTCTGGATTGCCAGCAGGTCCAATAACATTAGTAGTAGGATCATCATGGGCCATGGTGCTAGCTACAAGAGATTTTGATGAGACTCGAGGTGAGACATCTAAAGCGTGAAGTAAGCTTTGAGGTGTCGAGCTCTCAAGCTCAGCATCCATATTATGTGGCTAACTTTGCATACCCTCATTATTGTGTTGTGCATTTGGAGGAGTATCACTCACCATATTGGTTTGAGATTCCTGACCACCTTTTGTACTACGAACCGATGAGTGCGGTTGTGTGTTTGACAATGTGGTTGCTTGTTACTTACACCTAGTTTGCCAACATTGGCCACCATATCTATGGCTCTTGATCTTTGTAGCCCAGTTCCCCTATTCTCTGCACCTAATTGACCCAAGTCTGCTAAGGGAAAAGTCAATTCATCAAATATGACATGCCTTGTAATATATACACGACCATTAGTAGCAAGACACTGAAACCTTTTGTGCTAGGGACTATAACCCAAGAAGGTACATGCTTTTAATCAAAACTCCATCTTATGAGTGTGAAAAGGCCTTAGATATGGAAAACATCTACACCCAAAGACCCTTAACTCATCATAGCTTGGCTTCTTCCCAAACTTCTCAAATGGTGAGATATCACTCAAAATTCTAGTTGGCATTTTATTGATCAGGTGAACTGTTGTTAGAACAACATAAGACCAAAAACGTAAGGGCATAGCTGTCTGGGCCAGTAACACCAATGCTAGCTCTATCACGTGTCTATGCTTCCTTTCAACGACTCCGTTCTGCTCCAAAGTATATGGGCAGGTGACACGATGCAGTATACCAACTTTAAGCAAACCTGATGACATGCCACGATATTCACCTCCTCAATCACTCTACAGAGCCTTGATCGATGCACCAAATTGTGTGAGAACTATAAACACTGAAACAACCTAAAACTTATCATTCAGAAGATATACCTAAGTATGCCTTGAATACGCATCAAAAAAGGAGATGTAGTATTTAAACCCATTTGAAGGTACATGTGAAGGTCCCCATATATCACTAAAACCCAATTCAAAAGGAGTAGTGTATGTAGTTTTTGAATTATCAAAAGGCAATTTGTGACTTTTTCCTATGTGGCAAGCAACACAAGTATTATTCTCATTCTTTGAAAGATTACATCCATTGATTTGCAAATTCTCACTAAGGTATCATAGGCAGGGTGTCCTAAACGCCTATGCCACAACTCATATGTATTTACAAACTTAGACACAAAATTTGCTTCGGCCTTAATACATGAACTAGATCCACTTTCTACAACATGTTAGAGTATGCCCAAAGATAAATAATAAGATGATTGTAAATAACATTTGTTTTACCTTGTTTATTCATAAAGAGGCATTGTCATTATTATTTTCAGTTACAATTCTACGTGCCTAAATAAAATGAATTATAATAAAGTTCTTAAGAATAATATGGTTATTCTTAAATGTCCTTAGTTGAGTATTATTGTAGGAATAGACGATAATGATGCATTAAGACTAATATGTAGTTGATTGATGACAAAGTGTTGTCATTGACATGGAGATGTTAAACCAATACATAAGTATGTGTTAGAGAACGACATACTGGACTGACACACTATGAGCATGTTTCTTGGATTATTACGTGACAGTCACAACATTGCTCATAGTGATAACTACATGTATGATCCTCAGACTTGAGATCATCAATATTTCAACATCGTGAGTGGCATATTTTGATACAGTCAAACGTCTGTCGTAATTGACTGCACTATAAAGACTAATATTGGATACATCATAATCTATGCAGTGGGATATGGTTGATCAAGATAGGATTTGTCTCTCCTACATAATAAGAGTAATATCGTAGGCCACTGGATTGAGTGAGACTAGAAATGCATGGCCATGCTCGAATAAGTTGATATGAGATGTCATAGTTATTCGTTTATAATAGTCTACTCAAGATATCAAGAGATATTAGATGGACTATACAAGTGTGACTGTTTCATGACTTGTGTCCAATCTAGATATAAAGGACCAAAGGATATAATACATGAAAAGAGTTAATCACGAAAAAGGTTATGTCGATCATGATTTCTTGTAACTTAGGTGACAATGACATATTGCTAGATGTCACTCATTGTTTGTAATATTAGAAATTTTCTACTAACGTTACATGAACCTACAGGGTCACACCCACAGTTGAAATGAGCATATATTAAACGAATTATATATGTACAAATTTGTTGTACATGGATTTAGTTAAATTAATATATATTTGATATATATCTCCTCCAAATTTAAAATTCCAGATTTCAAACAGATAATTCTTCACCCTTATTCACCCAATTCGTTCCTCGTACATGGATCTCTGGTGGTAATCGTCGGATAATTTTTAATTACTTGGGTATCAGAGCCACTTGTACGATACAAATTCGAGTTTTAATTACTTGGGTGATGTAATTGAATGAGATACATGTTATTTTTATTTATTTAGCGAATATATGATATTTGTTCGAGCAAATCTATTCAATCACAATTAATCTGTTAATCTAGTTAAAAGATGTTCCTAAGATTGATAATTAAGAGTTAATCACCAGGATCTTTGTCGATAGGATTTGAAATATTATATGTTAATTGTTAACATATTCAATATTGAGTTTTAGGGTTTTAGATGTTAAGTGTTAACATACGCGGATTAAAGTTACATATATTAGACTAATGGTTAGTCTATAGATTTCGTGCGAGAAAGTAACAAGAGTTGTTTTAGTAAAAAAGCCTCGTGAATTTTAAAATCCTAAAAAACACGATAATGTTGATAAAATTTATCAAATTGTGAGGTTTTTACATAGCAATTATGATGCTAATCTTTAAAATTTTCTCCGTTGCTAACCAAGTAGCGGCAAACCTGCTGGCAGCTACGAGGCTACCAGAACCCCACAAGGGGCTCCGCCCCTTGACCCGTAAAGGGGCTTCGCCATTTAGACCCCCACAAGGGGCTTGACAACTGTGTAGGAACAATCTGGTAAGACTTTAATAACAAACCGCGTCTTTATTATGTTTGGTATGCACGGTGTTTGGAATGCATGGTTATATTCCAATAGCTCATTTAGTTTTATTTATAAGGTTTTATAAATACGGCTTGCGTGTCCTACCTTTCTATACTTCTATTGTAATTTTCTTCTCATCTTACTCCCTCTTATGTAAAACGAGTTTCTGAAATTGTAATCTATACGAAGAAGCATGGACCGGAGGAACAGAAGTGTGGGCCGGCAGAAAAATGCTTGAGAAGTGTTTTTATCCTTATAATAATTTGGTTCTCCCATTGGCTTGGGACGGACCACCTTAGGATATAGGCTATAACTATTGCATTCATATTTACTGTTTTTTCATGTATGTAATAAAATGAATGTATGAGATGCGTGCTAGTTAATTGATAAGATCAAATGTTAAATGGTGATATAATATTCACAAAACCCCTTAATAAAATATTAAGTCTTTTATTGTTTCCCAATGTTAACCCTTGTTAAAGTCTAGTTATTTGGATAATCATAAGATGATTATGAACAAAAGTTGTTCACCAAATGAAGGAGTTACATGAGATGTAATTAGCAAGTGTTGCTTAACTAGATAGACCATAATCTTAAGAGAAAAGCCAAAGCTGACTTAAGAGAATGTGAAATTTGGATTCTTACCCACTAGAAAAACTTTACAAAAAGTATTTTCAACATTAATATTTGAGGGTTATTAATTTTAATAAAAATAGTGGGAGTATCAAGTCCTTTTATAAACAAACATGGTGAATGTACTCAAAATTCATATTTTATTGTTATAGACTTATTATAAAAATTTGTTATCGTTGTGATTGGTCCTTGAGAAGGACAAGTTGAACAACGTAAACTACCTTGACTGGTCACTAGAAGGAAAATGTAACTGTCTGATAAGTGGTTAATTTGAGAACTATTTTATCTTTAATTATGTCCTTAATGATTAGTTCATGTTGCTAATTTGGATGCTTATGTGTGTTTTCTATGTAGGACTACAATTCTGGAAATTGCACTAAAAGGTAGAGTTCTGCAGTTTTTTTGTTCTAGAATCAAGGTTGGGCTAGTGGATATGAGTCTGGGCATGAAGTCTGACGTGGCATCCAGTCAGCAGCTTCCAAAAGGTCAATTCAGCAAGGACGGATAAGCAGATCATCTGCGTTTTGAATTTCAAACTTGGAATTATCTTTTGTTCTTAGAATTTAAATTTGAATATTTTTAAAACTTATCTTTTATCATTTTAGGTTATTTTTAGGGTTTTAGAATACTATAAATACCCCATTGGGGTAAGCTAGAAAATCATCTCTCATTCTTAGTTTGTTTTTGCTTTTGAAGTTTTATAAAATTCCTTTTTTCTTTACGTTTTTGTTTATAATTTTTTATTTATTTTCTTTTACAATGCTAAGAATGATTTTTTACCATAATCATGCTTAGTGTAGCGACGTTTTTAGAAAAATTATATGTTCGACGCTACGGGTTATCCCAAAAACCCTTTATTTATAATCTTGGTTTAAAGAGATTTCTTTTGAAAATTGGGAGTCGCCACCAGCCACGTGGATAAGGTAGGCCGGACACCACAAAACCAGAGATTCATTTTGAAAGGGTTTAGGAGTTGGTTACGTTTGGGGAAGGATTGGAACCCCCCATCATGCCCGAAAATCGGTACCAAAATATTTGTTGCTTTCAATCGAAGAAAATTGTCGAAATTTGAAGAAAAAAATAATTTGGTGACCCTAATTGAGAATTAACTTTAATTGAACGGGCTTTATCAGATTGGTGGGTTCAGATTAACTGGTCATTTAATTAATAAGGCTGACGATACATCGGACCATAGATTAAACCAACATCGAATAAGCCCGACTGCCGTGTTAATTTATGATTCGAATCCCGCACGTCATCTTTATGCATGATGCAAGCAGTTCAGATATGATGTAGTGATTTAATCAACTTTTAACTTTACCTTAGGACGGTAAGAATTAATTCAAATATTTGGTCAACATACTTTAAGCTCGAACTGTTATGACACAAATACCAGAATTAATAAATACCTCCATTTTCATAATTTAGATTAATTAATGCAAAATTAATTGGCCGTATGAATGACAATTAAGGAATGGAAAACAACGGCACAAAAAAATGCACACAAAGGACCCAACGCAAGACCTAACCTAAAAAGGCATGGATTATGGAAGTTTAATTAGTGATCTAGTCACGAACAAGTGCATCTAGTATTAACCCTAATTTAGTTAATCCTAAAAGGCTAGAGAACCCTAAATTATGAGTTATCTTGTGATATGATAATTAGTATTTTAAACTAGTATTCCAATAAGCCAAGAATACTATTTAAAATAAGCCAAATTAATTAATCATAGCTTTAAATTAAAATGTTAGTCTAATTTCCATGTCGATTTTATCTTAAAGGATAATTAAGAGGTGTTCAACCAATTTTAATGAATTTAACATTTGCCCTAATAAGACAGAGGCAAATTTAAATTCACTAAACTGATTCGAACCTTTAGACTAACTACGACTCTAAAACTAATCCTAGAATTAACTTAATTAATTTAAGGATCGTGCCCCTATTAGACGAGCACACGACCTAAATTAATTAAATTAACTCCTAAACTAATCTAAAACTAACTTAACAACCTAGAGCCCAAAAGACCAAGAGGCCCAATCTTCTAAGCTAAGCCTAAAAAGAAAGGCCCAAAACACATAAACCCACATATCATAAGGTTATGCTATATTTGAATTTCAAAAGCCTAACTATGTGCACTTAAGGAAAGATACATGTCATGCTTAATTAAAAGGAACTTTCAATACCCTTATATCTAAAGTTACATATTTTAAGTCACTTTTTTTTCCTTTTAAAAGAAATCATATATTATGCACATCAATAGCATTACATAAGACAAATATGGACATCGAGACAAACGATAAGTTGATTGATTTATTAAACATATCCAAACAATAAAATGAATCATAAATATAAAAAACAGTAGGCAACTTAAAATAAAATGCAGGCAAATTAAAGAGAAATTAAACACTGAAAGTGACCAAAATATAAAGAAAAAAAATTAAAAGGACAAAAGTAAAAGAATGAGAAAAGAGGGGTGTAATTGTAAACCGGTGAAAAGCTTAAGGACCCGAACGGTGATTAAAAAATAGAATGGCCTTTATCCCGTAATTTAACCAGGCGGAGGGACCAAAAGGGCTATTTGCCCATGCGGAGACCCTCCTAGCGCAAATAGACTGGGGCGGAGGGACTCATAACATGAATAAACCAAAAATAAAACGGGCTTAGTATAAAACACAACGTTTTATAACAATTTCCTCTTTTGGTTATAATCCTCAGCCTTAAAACACTCTCTCTGACCCTTTTTTTTCCAGAACGGGGATGAACACCCCAAACCCAAAAATATCCTAAATCCTAGAATTCAGCCACGCTCTGCCGCATCGGCCGCCATTCGACGATGACCGGCAACCTTCGATACTCCCCCCAAAACACTCATCTTATTTCCCTAAACTCCGATCTAAACCTAGTTTCAACAAAAACGAACATGGATAACCCTCTTCTTCAAAAACCAAAACGAAAAGCCCCTTTTTTGAAACAAAACACAAAGAAACGCCTTTCCCCCTGCCGATTCACCGTTCCTGGCATCGGATGACACTACAAGGCTTGTCATCAGAAGGGAAAATAGGCTTCGAAGGTAAAATCTAAACCCTAACTATCTATCTATATGCATGTTTTCTTAAAGATAAATGTACCTTAGAAATATGTTTTTGTATTGTTAGTTGGGATTCTGAATCTATTTTACATGTCTGTTGGGTTTCCTTTTATATCCGAGAGTTACATTTGTTTGAAATTAAAAGGAAAAAAATCCTATTGGCTGCCTCTGTTGATAATATATTTTTTTGTTGTCTTTTTGATTTGTTGTCGGCTTGTTATCTCTAATGCCTCTACTTTTTTGCCTTGCCCGTGAACCATGACGTCCGACTATGGAGGAGGACGGCCAGATAGCACGCGGCGCTCGTCCCTTAGGATGGCATGGCGGACTGAGGAGGGGACCAGAGTGAGGAACGGCTCGGGAAACAAGGGCTTTTGGGAGCCGTTGGATCTGGCCGCGTGGCGATAGGAGCGGATGATCATTCGTCGCGTGTGGAAAACGAGGTGTTAGACGCGCGAGTAGAAGATGAAAAAGCTGTGCGTGAGCCCTACGCTCGCGTGAGGGTTCCTAAGCAGTCGCACGTGGGGTTCTCTGGAATGTTCTACGCGTATCTCAGCCGTCCGCTCATCATCCTGGATCCAACGGTCCAGGATCAGCTGCGCAGGGAAAAAATATAATTTGGGTTTCTGTTATTCAATGTATTTAGGGCCTTGTTGGGCCAACTGTGAATTATTATATTTTTGTTGTTGTAAGTGGACTGTTGAATAAAGACCTGGGCTTTTTATTTAAATATGTTGGGCTTACTTATTTAGTCTTGTCATTTTGATGATTGTAATACTAATTAATATAACAAAGATGACATAACAACAACATCTAATAGTACGAAATAATAAAATCTTAATGGTACGATATCCAATAATAATAACGTGACAACTTTCTTTTCCTCTCTTTTCTATTACATTAAATATATATATTTTTAAAATAGACAACAGTAGTATTATATGATACTTGTTATAAAAGTGAGACATATAGTAAAGGCAAATGACAATACTAATCTATTAACATTAGTGAAGCCCTTATTTAAGAATGTAAAAACAACGAGTTACTTCACTAGATAAAATTAGTGATTACAGCTGCCCCTCTTTGCTTATCCTTGTGGAACAAGAATGAAGCAAAGACCATAAGCACTAATTTTATCCGACTTTCTTGTCAACGATTTGCTCCTCCAAAGTGGCAATGAACAAATCTGAATAACTCGCTTTCCTGAAACGGCGAAAGTAAACCATACAATACTAATGTGTCCTTTCGAAACGGTGATGAACAGGCCAGCTAGCAAATGACTCATTCCTCCGAAACGGCCATGAATGAACACAAACCAGTTGTTTCCCCGAAACGGCTGAAAATGAATATGGTGGTGCTGACATGTCTTCCCAAAATGGCAATAAACGAGCCAACCAACCTTCACAAGGCTCAACCCTCCAAAATAGTATTGAATGAATTCAAATAACATGCTTCCCCAAAATGGCAGAAAGTGAATCGGACACCATGATGCTTCAAAGAAGCGGTGAACAAGTCATGCATCCTCAAAATAGGAAAGGGGTTTGTTTCCCTGAGCAGCAAAAGTGGGATGACATGTCCCTCCAAAGCACTAATGATCAAATAGTGTAAATGAGTTTTTTCTGAAACGGTATCTTTAGTTCTGAAATCCTAGGGTGATGATTTTGAAATTCTTTGCTCCGAAATCCCTTCTTAGATTTTTGTTGCGCTTTACGCCACCTCTTATGGAGTGTCTAATCTTTCCTTTGAACCTGTAAAAGCTGAATGATCATAGAGGAATGAGTTAGCATGCTCCTAACTTAGGGATGTCTAACTAGGTATGATGCATGAATGAAGTCAATTTTCTTGGACACTTTCTCTTATTAGTTCCTCAAATTTAACCTTCTCTTGTTATTCTCCCCTCTTCTTTGGTGATGGTTATGCTCCATCTCGTACTCGGGTTCGCCCATCATGTCCCTCTTTTTCTCGAGTCCCTGAACTTTTGATCTAGAGTACCCTCTCAGGTTTTTCTTTATAAATCCATTTTCCCTCTTTCTCTTTCTCTTTCTCTTTTTTTTGTTTTTTATTTTTGTTTTTTCTTCTTTTTGTTTTCTTTCTATTTTTTTCTTTTCTTCCCCCTTTTTATTTTTCTCTTTTTTCCTTTATCATACCTTTTTCTTTTTCTTTTTTACTGTTGTTTTTTCTTTCCTTTTCGCTCCCCCTCCATTGGGCGCCCTGCCTCTTTTTCCTTAGATTCTTTACCCTATCCTTGGCGAACTCCTATCTTCTTTTTGTGTTTTGGAACAAACCTACACTTGATAGGTTAAATTATAGTAATGCCGAGAAATCATTTGTTTTTTCATGATCTATGTTAATCTATCTGTATGACATTTGTGAAATAGTAAATAGATATCAGAATGAAGCTTTATTGATATTAAATGTAGTATTGGGACAATTTTGGCGAGTATGGAAATCATGAAGGAAGTGAAAGAGATGGTGTCAACTGCATGAATGGAACGGACCCATCGACCTCGGTAGATCTCTTGCTAGCCATTCTTGGTAGTCACTTATGATAGTATGAGAACCGAAGCATAGTCTTCCCTCCAGAACCAGGCCTGTCAATCAGATGCCAAAGGTCTTTGTTTATCTGAACCGTCCTTTTTGGAATTTCAATTCAGACCCTCATTTGGCTTTAAGGCGCCCATATTTAGGTTTTCACCTTAAACCCTCCTTTTCTTTTTTTTTTCTCTTTCATTTTTCTTTTCTTTTTCTTTTTTCTTTTTTCTTTCCTTTTTCTTTTTCTTTTTTCTTTTTCTTTTTTTTTTCTATTTTCTCTTTTTCTTTTATGCGTAATATTTCTTAACAAAGTCCGAATTGATCGGGTTACTCAATTCTCTCCTATCCATTTCTGTTAAAATTATCGCGCCTCCTAAGAAAATCTTTTTCACGACGTAAGGCCTTTCCCAATTTGGCATCCATTTTCCCCAAAAATCTCTTTGATTTACTAGGATCCTTTTGAGCACCAGATCTCCTACTCGAAACTCCATTGGGCGGACTTTCTTGTTATAAGCTCGTATCATACCTTATTCAAAATTCGGAGCGAGGGGATTTCTATCTCGATAGGTAATACTGCATCTGTGCCATACACCAAGGAATATGGCATTGCCCCAGTAGAAGTTCTTATAGAGGTCCGGTAGGCAAACAGGGCAAAGGGTAGCCTTTCGTGCCAATCTTTAAAAGTCTTTGTGGTCTTAGCTATGATCCTTTTGATATTCTTATTTGCTGCTTCCACCATCCCATTCATCTTAGGGCGATACTGTAGCGATGTCCCTATTAATTTTCATCGCTAAATAAAAACGATCGTTTTTCGAAGGATTTTTGAAAGGTGTTTGTGACTCTTTTGGATATAAAATATTTATTCCGTGGGGTTTTTAAAAGAAACCGTATTAAAAAATGGAGTCGCCACCGGCCACTTAGGTAGGCCGGACACCATAAAACCAGAGATTCAAAAAGATTGGGTTCGAGTCGATTCTACGGATGGGGAAGGATTAGCACCCCACACCGCCCAAAAATTGGTACTTTAATAATTACCGCTTTATTAATATTGGATTTTCCGGATTAGAGTGATTTTTTATTTTAAAATTCGGTCATAATTGCGAATTAATTTTAAGGGTCCCGTTATCCGAGAGTAAACGCCAACCACTATCACTACGCCGATCTCGCCCCGTTTACGCTTCGGATAAAAGGACACCACATTAACAATTTATATATCATATGCAATCTTAGTGGCAAAATATAAAACATGACAAAATATTTAAATGCAATAAATATTGACATAACAGAATACTAATCTAACATAAATGATATACTAGACTAAAACATGCATATATACATATTAATCTAACTCATAAATAAAAACATATCTAGCATAAACAAAATACTAATATTCATAAATATTAATCTAACATAAAAACAAATTCAACATAAAATACTATTCTAAAACATACATACATAAATATTAATCTGACTCATAAATAAAAACATATCTAACATAAATAAAATATTAATATAAAACACAAATTTAAAACATATTAAATATTAATCTAAAACATAAACATACAAAATAAAAAATAAGACTAAAATTTTAAGATAACTAATACTTCATTAAATTATAAAAATTACAACACTAATAAAAAAGGAAAGAAAATATACCTAACTAGGAGCTCGAACGGCGAATCCCGACTGAACCCCACCGAGATCTACCGCGACCCCTCCAAAAATATTAACTAGATCGGACCTAAAATAGGACCCCGATCGAACCGGTTAGGACCGAGGATATTACCCCGGTCCTGGGCTAGCCGAATTGGCCTGCCCTTGCCGATTCCAATTGTTGCAATTGCCATTTTTTCTCTTCAATTGGCGTGATTGCAATTCAATTTTCCTCCCCATTCTTGCTGCCAATTGCTTCTATTTATAGGGGTGAGGAGGGTGACGTGGAGCTTTGTGCTCCACTCCCCTCCCCCTTTTTTTATTATTATTATATTATATTTTTTTTGCTTTTTTGCTTCTTTTTTTTGCCTTTTTATATATATAATTTTAGTATTATAATAACACTAATAACACTAAAACCCGGTCAAAAATGAGTGATTACAGTTACCCCTCTTTGCTTGTTCTTGTGAAACGAGGACAAAGCAAAGATCAAAAGCACTCATTTTTATCGACTTTTCCCTGTTTGTAGCCTTGGAAAACGAATTTTTTGGACATTTCCGCTCTTCCTTGACTGAATCTTCAGGCTCGTAAGTTCTTCCTATATAGAGCTTCATCACCTTCCGATCTTGGAGCTACAGGCTCTTTCGACATAGAACCCTTCGCTCTCATTTTTATCAGACTTCCTTGTTTGTAGCTTTGGAAAAACGAATTCTTTTGGACATCTCCGCTCTTCCTTGGCTGAATCTTCAGGCTCGTAAGTTCTTCCTATATAGAGCTTCGTCACCTTCCGATCTTGGAGCTACAGGCTCTTTGACATAGAACCCTTCGCTCTCATTTTTATCAGACTTCCCTGTTTGTAGCTTTGGAAGAACGAATTCTTTTGGACATCTTCGCTCTTCCTTGGCTGAATCTTCAGGCTCGTAAGTTCTTCCTATATAGAGCTTCGTCACCTTCCGATCTTGGAGCTACAGGCTCTTTTGACATAGAACCCTCTTTGCTTGTTCTAGTGAAACGAGGACAAAGCAAAGATCAAAAGCACTCATTTTTATCAGACTTCCCTGTTTGTAGCCTTGGAAAAACGAATTTTTTTGGACATTTCCGCTCTTCCTTGACTGAATCTTCAGGCTCGTAAGTTCTTCCTATATAGAGCTTTGTCACCTTCCGATCTTGGAGCTACAGGCTCTTTCGACATAGAACCCTTCGCTATCATTTTTATCAGACTTCCTTGTTTGTAGCTTTGGAAAAACGAATTCTTTTGGACATCTCCGCTCTTCCTTGGCTGAATCTTCAGGCTCGTAAGTTCTTCCTATATAGAGCTTCGTCACCTTCCGATCTTGGAGCTACAGGCTCTTTTGACATAGAACCCTTCGCTCTCATTTTTATCAGACTTCCCTGTTTGTAGCTTTGGAAGAACGAATTCTTTTGGACATCTCCGCTCTTCCTTGGCTGAATCTTCAGGCTCGTAAGTTCTTCCTATATAGAGCTTCGTCACCTTCCGATCTTGGAGCTACAGGCTCTTTTGACATAGAACCCTTCGCTCTCATTTTTATCAGACTTCCCTGTTTGTAGCTTTGGAAAAACGAATTCTTTTGGACATCTCTGCTCTTCCTTGGCTGAATCTTCAGGCTCGTAAGCTCTTCCTATATAGAGCTTTGTCACCTTCCGATCTTGGAGTTACAGCTCTTTTTCGACACGTAACCCTTCGCTCTCATTTTTATCAGACTTCCTTGTTTGTAGCTTTGGAAAAACGAATTCTTTTGGACATCTCCGCTCTTCCTTGGCTGAATTTTCAGGCTCGTAAGTTCTTCCTATATATAACTTCTTCACCTTCCGATCTTGGAGCTACAGGCTCTTTTCGACACAGAACCTTTCGCTCTCATTCTTATCAGACTTTCCTGTTTGTAGCTTTGGAAAAACGAATTCTTTTGGACATCTCCGCTCTTCCTTGGCTGAATCTTCAGGCTCGTAAGTTCTTCCTATATAGAACTTTTGACGTCTGAAGTCTCAGAGCTGCAGGTTCTTCCTATATAGAACCTTTCACTCTAAGACAATGAAGCTCGGAGTCTTTCCTATATAAGACTCTTTGCTTTTGACACAACAAGTTTCCTATATAACCCTGTGTCATAGGTGAATTGCTTTGACTGGGAGTTCTTCCTATATAGAACTGCGAGTCTTCACCTTGGAGCCATCAGTCCCTCCTATATAGAACTTTTTGGCGTCTGGAATCTCAGAGCTACAGGTTCTTCCTATATAGAACCTTTTACTCTAAGACAATGAAGCTCGGAGTCTTTCCTATATAAGACTCTTTGCTTTTGACACAACAGGTTTCCTATATAACCCTGTGTCATGGGTGAATAGAATCATGAGTCTTCACCACGAGTCATCGACCTTCCTATATAGAACTTTCAGCTTCTGAAGCCTTGGAGAGGTGGATTCTTCCTATATAGAAACTCTCTCTAGAGCTTGAAAACATGTGCCTTTATGTAAAGACATTGTTTTCTCATTTAGGATTCACACCGTGACGATCTTTGATGTCTCTTTGGATCTGCAGAAACCTGTCTGAGACGAAAACAAAATGCTATGACAAATGAATGAATTGACATGCTCCTAATTCTAGTGATGCTTGACTATTCATGATGCATGAGAGTCAATCTCTGGGTGGGCTTGTTTTGGTCCTCATTTGATCTTGACGTCCGTTTTCTCCCTTTTTACAGGCATTGATACTCCGCCTTCTTTATCACAGTTCAACCATTCCAACCTTTCTTTTTCTCCAATTATGATTTGGAATTTAAAAGCGCCCTTTCGGGTTTTCACTTTAAAGAGTTTTTTTTTGGTTTTCTCCCAAGAGATCTCTTTTGTTATCTCATGTGTCTTCTTTGGATAGATAGGACATGTGTCATTGGTCATCCTACCTAGTTGTTTAAAGCTTCTCACCTTCCCTAGCCATTATGTAGGGAACTGGAGGACGGAGTTAACATCATTTTCTTTGATCACCTGCAATTTTCAAGGTTAAATCATAGTAATGCTCCGAAATCTCTTGTTTCATTATAAGCCTATGTTATCTTATTTGACTAAAATTGACAAGAAGGCCAGGAATGGATGCTCAAAAATACGGTTTTATTATGATTAAGGGCTTTGAGATATCTTAAAAAGAAAGGTATGGCACGTATAAGTTAAATACAAGATCTCTCATTATCTTCGATATGAATGATACATGATCCTGTCAACTGGTGTAGAATTTTTGCCTGAAGCCTTCTCTTCACAATGTTCATGAAGATGCCATTCTCTTCGGATATTCAACTTTTCAACTTACCCGAGCCGCCCTTTGCGGGTTTTCAACTCGAGTCCTTCCTTTGCTTCAAGACGCCCGGCTTCGGGTTTTCATCCTGAGCTCTCCAAATTTTTTTTTGTTCTAAAGTCTTACACCCTGAAAGGTCTCTCCTCAAATTTCTTCATCTCTCTACTGCTTTATGTATGCTCTTAAATCCTTTTGTGCGGAAGGCTTTCTTGTCTTTAGGGTTATCACTCGTCTTCATAAATGATCTTCTGGTTCTTATATCATTCTTATAAGAACCTTTGTCATCTTCTTGGCTTGGCGTTGCCCCATTCAACCACGGGCTCCACTGCTTTGAATTTTCTGGCCCATCCTATAGAGCCTTGATCTATTTCTAGTCACCAGGGTGAGCCAAGATGCTTCCATCCCTTGAACTCTTCCTTGATTTTCTCGCAGCATTTCGATGGGAACTAACTTTCGGTCCCTATGCTTTAAATCTCATCATCATTCATTTTTAAAGTAAAGTAAAAGGCAATTTACACGTATATTTCAAAAAAAATAATGATTGTTTGAAAAGATAACAGTTCATTTCAAAATCACAACTTGGACATTTTGAAAACATTGTTTGGAACAAATGGTAAACATCATAACTTTGGGAGAAAATGTCAAACCTTTTTAAAACATGTTTGCCCCCGAAATATCAAACACCATAGCGCATCTGTTTCAAGTTGCCAGAGACCAACTCTAATGAAGCATATTTAGAAGATCTTAACCATTGTGGAGATATATGCCAATGTATAGTTTCTTCTGGTCTAATAGGCTTTTGAGAGGAACAACCCTACCTAGTTTCTACCCGTTTAAGGTGGCTCTCTTAATCTCACTATCTCACCATGCCCCATCCTTCCCTCATTTGGGTGTCGATCAAGCACTTCGAAGTTTGACGTTCCTTGAAGAAAAGTTAACCCTTATAGGCGGAATGAAATCAAGACATTCTCATTCAACTTGGATATTTATGGATGACCGAATGGTCTGGGGCTTGTAATGTAGGCCTTTGGTTTATGGTTAAAGTGAAACAATATTTACATTTTTGTGTAACTTGGATATGCCCATTATTCCTTCTCTTTTTTGGATCACTCTAGACTGCCCGTTTTTGGTTTTCACCCTAGAGTTCATTTCTTTTCTTTTTATTATATATTGCCTTGCATTCTGGCTATATACTTGATGTTCATTTTCTGTTCAAGAATGTTTGATCCTTCAAAACTCATCGAAACCGAGATTTCTTGAAGGACTACGATTACATTTCGAAATTCTTGTGATTGGCACGCCAAGATGAAATGTTATTCTTTCTTTTTTTTTTTTCTTTTTTTTTTTTTCTTTTTCCTTTCTCTCTTGGATCGCTCTAGACTGCCCATTTCGGTTTTCACCCTAGAGGTCACTTCCTTCTTTTGTACCTTTGGATCAATGTATTTTGGCTGGATATTGATGCCCGCATGCTCAGAGCATTTACTCCTTTTCCTCATTTTTAGGATCACTTTAGACTGCCCATTTTTGGGTTTTCACCCTAGAGGTCATTTCCTTTTTCAAAATTGGCAATCTTCGGGCCGACTTGTCTTGACTTGGCTTTAATTCGAGCTTCTATACTAATTTTCAAAACTGTGTTTACTTGAAATATGGATTCCTTCTGTCTCTTGCTCATAGTTGAAGTCTCGTTCTTGTATTGTTTGATCTGTATGTGAAGCATAGACTGTATTCTTTCTTTCTTTCTTTTTCTTCTTTTTTAGACTGTTCACTCTGGGTTTTTAGCATTGAATCTCTTTCTTCTTATTCGAGTCTATGAATGTATCCTTGAATCAACACGGATCTATACTGGGTATTGATGCGATCTTCCGCTCGGAGTTAATTGCCTCTCTGCAGTTCTTCTGATATTTACTCGATCTGGATTGCTTCGGCCTTCTGATCTTTTTTTTTGGTTTTTCGTTTGGACATATCCATGTTTTCAACCACGTTCTTCTGGTGATTTTCTGATCTTCGTATTCAATGGTGCGGACTCATCTGTGTCTTCTGGTAAAGTAAAAGAACACTATTCGTTGTCATATTCACAAATGTCCTGAGAATGCCTTCAGGGGGTAGAGGTTTAGGGTCAACTTTCGTTTCAAGGATCTAAAACGACAAGTGCCTGAGAAGATAAATTCTTAAAATGGGAATTGCCCATTGTCTAAACACTCGCCTTTGTTCCTCTGTTGGCCTAAGTAAACTAGCGAGATACTCACATTTACATATCACCACAACATTCAATCTCTTCTAAATATATGCAACTTAGAGTTGATCTTTGGGTTTGAAGCAAATGTACTTATTGCATTCAAAATTCGAGGACTGTATAGAAATGATATATACATATGTCCATTCAAAAATGTGTGTATATGCATATGGGAAAACTACCCCATAAAAATGAAATGTTTAAAGAATCAAGAATGTAAAAATGCTTTTCTAAATGGAAATGTGATTTTTAATTCTAATAAACAATGATTTTTTTGTTGAGAATTTCTTTGTGAAATGATGAGAAAACCATAGGGACCTTTGGATTATCTCCAGGGTGCTAACTCATTCTGCCCCTTCCAAGGTAGTGTAGGTTTGCCTCTTCTCTTGTTTTTTCCACCACTGGATCAACTCTCTCGTCATGACTCCTCACAACCAGCTTCTTAATTTTTCTATTAACGACCCCAAATTTCTTAGTGTCATGCCCCAGCGCCTCAATATTTTGAAAGTGGTACCCATTTATCTCTCTGTTTTCTTCTGCTCCTAGGCAGGTCTGGTCTTTAAACTTAGGTCCCGGAGTGCATGTTCGATTTCTCTGACTGTCATGAAGTCCTCAAAGCTGGCTTTCATTTTCCCGAGCATCTTATTAAAGAAGAAATAAGAAAGATGGCATGGAATTCACTTTCCTCTTCATCTACGGGAGGCTGCACTTGGGTCGCTAAACACATACACCTCAAAGCACATTCCTTGAAGCTTTAATCAGGTTTCATCTTCGTACCGTGGAGATACTGACGACTTGCTGCTGGGTCCAAAGTATATCATATCACGGTAGGTCCTGCTAGATTGTCGGGTAAGTAGTGGATCGGTAATTTTCAATGTAGCCCCCCTATCTTTTTTACAGAATATGGTCACACGAATCTTGGGGCATCTTGGAAATCTTTGGAATCCAGAGGAACGACCAAATCGAGGCTCAAACAGAGTTTTCTTGTATTAAAGGCATCAAACTTCTTTTTCTCTCTTTTTCTCTCGAGTCCATCTTTTAACTGCTCGAATCTTGATTTTTGAGTGTGTTCAATTCTTTTATTCACGATAAAACTCTAATTGTTCTTTGGATTACCCCTCAAAAATTTTATGCAAGGTGTAAAATATGTCATGATTGTACAATGTAATGCAATGCAATGCAATGTAATATAATGCAATGCAATGCATGAATGCAAATGCGGTGTTGATTCTCGAACAGTCCTTAAAAGGCTTTCAATCAGTAGAAAAATGTCTGGTTGCAAGAAACTAATAATGAATTACAGGTGACAGTTAGTTTCCTTCTGGAGATCTTAACTTCGGGAAGCAAAACCTGTGCTCCACGTCTCGACGTCATCTTTAGGATGATGGATGACTTCGTCTTCTCTTCTTATTCTATGGACTCGTGACGTCATGATCTTTATTTTTTTATGGCTTCTAAAAATAACATCAACAAGTGCAGGCATAATGCATATAAGATCTTTTCTGGGTGCAAACGAATAATACGTCTAAACAGGGGATGGATTCTATCGGTCCTAAGGGAGTACTTTAAAAAATTTTAGGGTTTAAATTAAAATTCTCAAAGATCATTTGGTTTAAAAATTTCCCTATTTTTATTATCAAAAATTTTAACTTACTTAAAAATGAAACTTTTAGGCTTCTTTTTTGTTATTATTATTATTCGAAAGTTTTATGAGAGAAGAAGTTTCAAAGCAAAATAATAATATTTTTAATTTTTTTTTTTTGAGTTAAATTAAAATCGAGAATTTTAAAAATGGTCAAATGTGAAGATTTAAAATTGGGGTTCTCGCGTTTCGATCAATCTTCAAGGTCGACGCGTGCCTTATTGTCGTACCGCCTTCTTTTTCGCGATTGGTCTTTGCTCGGCCTAACTTGATATCAGTAATATTATCGTTCCCGCAAAAACAGACTTTTTCTATTTTGAAAGCCTTTTAATGAATTGTTCTTGAATCAACACCATGTCATGATATGCAACATGAATGCAAATAAAGGCGTTAATTCCGCTGGTAATCACCCTTTCGAACGACTTTCATGGGAATTAAAGGGTCCAGATTACAAAAAGATCCATATTACAAAATGAATCCCTATTACAAAAAGAGTCTATTACAAAGTCTTAATTACAAAATAAAGTTCTACACATAATCCCTACCTCTACCTCCTAGCTCCTCGACAGCTCTGAGCAACTTGATAAACCTTGGTGCTTCTTCTATGTCCGGGGTTACGAAAGGTCGGAGAGCCGCGACTTCGGTAGTTAAGTCATTCACACGCTTTGCAACTCGTCGTATGTCCACCATCAGGGTCTCATGTGTATACTTTGGCACTACACGCTCGTTCGGCAAATTGTTACGTCGGATCTGTTGAGTAATCTCTAACCGATGTCACGCGACTGGATCGATGATGTCCTTCCTAAGACACCTTTTTTCCATGATGAAAGATTTTCTAATCGGGCAAACCACTTGAATCAACGCCTCTATGTAATGTGGATGCAATGATAATGCAACAAAAATATGTGTAAAAATAAAATAAAACACAAAAAAATGAGTTAGTACCGGATAAAAATAATAAATATATAAATAAAAGGACAAAATTAAAATGAATAAACACACAAAACAACCCTATTTATCCCGTCTAAAACACTTAAGGTTATCCGCATGGCTCTAACAGGGTGGGTTTCTATGTTCTCTACATGCAGTGTTGGTGCTAGGAGGTACCCGAATTGTCCTTGCTGTCCTCTACTAAGAGTAGCAAGGCCCCGATCATCACCCATTATAGGCTCCTTTCAACCGGTTCAATTCGGGGGGACCCATTTGCTTATGCCCGTCTGAAGGAACGATATCCTTACGAAGCATAAGGTACTCGAGCCCCCCAGGTACTTGCTAGGCCCATACGGGAGAACGATATCTCCACGAAAGCATTAGCGTTTTCCCCCACTTAAAAAGACGGGTTTATATGCCATATTTTAAATGCGTTAAAATAAACGCGCAATTATGACCGAATGTTAATTTAATAGTTACTTTAATCCGGAATTTCCAATATTAGTAAAGCGGTAATTATTTTAAAAGCTTGACTCTCATTTGTTTTTGAAAAACAAAAATGTCCCCAGCGGAGTCGCCATCTGTAGCGATGTCCCTATTAATTTTCATCGCTAAATAAAAACGATCGTTTTTCGAAGGATTTTTGAAAGGTGTTTGTGACTCTTTTGGATATAAAATATTTATTCCGTGGGGTTTTTAAAAGAAACCGTATTAAAAAATGGAGTCGCCACCGCCACTTAGGTAGGCGGACACCATAAAACCGTAGATTCAAAAAGATTGGGTTCGGTTTGCGATTACGGATGGGGAAGGATTAGCACCCCACACCGCCCAAAAAATTGGTACTTTAATAATTACCGCTTTATTAATATTGGATTTTCCGGATTAGAGTGACGATTATTTTAAAATTCGGTCATAATTGCGAATTAATTTTAAGGGTCCCGTTATCCGAGAGTAAACGCCAACCACTATCACTACGCCGACATCGCCCGTTTTACGCTCGGATAAAAGGACACCGCATTAACAATTTATATATCATATGCAATCTTAGTGGCAAAAATATAAAACATGGCAAAATATTTAAATGCAATAAATATTGACATAATGTAATACTAATCTAACATAAATGATATACTAGACTAAAACATGCATATATACATATTAATCTAACTCATAAATAAAAACATATCTAGCATAAACAAAATACTAATATTCATAAATATTAATCTAACATAAAAACAAATTCAACATAAAATACTATTCTAAAACATACATACATAAATATTAATCGACTCATAAATAAAAACATATCTAACATAAATAAAATATTAATATAAAACACAAATTTAAAACATATTAAATATTAATCTAAAACATAAACATACAAAATAAAAAATAAGACTAAAATTTTAAGATAACTAATACTTCATTAAATTATAAAAATTACAACACTAATAAAAAAGGAAAGAAAATATACCTAACTAGGAGCTCGAACGGCGAATCCCGACTGAACCCCACCGAGATCTACCACGACCCCTCCAAAAATATTAACTAGATCGGACCTAAAATAGGACCCCGATCGAACCGGTTAGGACCGAGGATATTACCTCGGTCCTGGGCTAGCCGAATTGGCCTGCCCTTGCCGATTCCAATTGTTGCAATTGCCATTTTTTCTCTTCAATTCGCGTGATTGCAATTCAATTTTCCTCCCCATTCTTGCTGCCAATTGCTTCTATTTATAGGGGTGAGGAGGGTGACGTGGAGCTTTGTGCTCCACTCCCCTCCCCTTTTTATTATTATTATATTATATTTTTTTTTGCTTTTTTGCTTTTTTTTTTTGCCTTTTTATATATATAATTTTAGTATTATAATAACACTAATAACACTAAAACCCGATCAAAAATGAGTGATTACAGATACACAGTAGAATTATGGTGCACTTTTCTGAACTGTTCGCACACTTCGATCATCATCTTATTGTTCAGGTTGGAAGCATTATTAGTGACGATTCATTTGGGTAGACCAAAACGACATATAATTTTTTTCTTTAAAAACTTGCAAACCGTCGCTCTAGTGATGCTGGCGTAAGAGGCGGCTTCCACCCACTTGGTGAAGTAATCTATGGCTACCAAGATGAACCGATACCCGTTGGAAGCCTTCGGGTGTATTTGACCAATGACGTCCATGCCCCAAGCGGCGAAAGGCCATGGGGAGTTTATGGTGTGAAGTGGAATTGACGGGGAGTGTATTTTATCTGCATATATCTGACATTTGTGACACTTTTTGGAATAACGAATGCAATCTCCCTCCATGGTTGACCAGAAGTAGCCATATCTCATTATCTTTCTTGCCATTAAGAATCTACTTGCGTGGGTCTCGCATAATCCTCCGTGGACTTCAGCTAGAATAACTTTCGCTTCTCGAGTATCAACGCATCTTAGCAGTACCTGATCTTTGCTTCTTTTGTAAAAAATTTCCCCATCAAGGACAAATCTTGACGCGGGCCTTCGGATAGTTCTTTTATCATTGTCATTGCCCTCTTTCGGGTAAGCCTGAGACTTGAGGTATCGGAGGATGTCATGGTACCTTGGCTTACTATCTTCATCCTTTTCCAAATTATAACAATGGGCGGGTACCTCGAAAGTCTGCAATTCAGCTGACTTTATTTCGGCTGCCGAATTTAAATTGAAAACGACGGCCAAAGTTGTCAGGGCATTGGCCATCTAATTATACCCCATTGGCAGGTAAACAAAACTAACTTCTTCGAATTTCTTGGCCAAATCTTGAATTAATTCATAGTACTTGATCAATTTCGAATCTCTAGTTTCCCACTCATTTCGAAGCTGGTAAATTACTAAGGAGGAGTCTCCAAAAACGTGAAGTACTTTGACTTTCCTTTCAATGGCCGCTTAAAGCCCCATGGCGCAAGCCTCATACTAGGCTATGTTGTTAGTGCAGAAAAATTCCAATCTACTGGTAAAAGGGTAGTAGACCTCATCAGGAGAGATCAACACTGCCCCTCGTACTCGGCTATGTTGTTGGAGGCTCCGTCAAAGTAAAGTCTCAAAGTTTTTCCTTCGGTGACAGGCTCGTTCTTAAGAACGGTACTGATCAAATCTTCGTCTGGGAAGTCAAAACCTAAGGATTCGTAGTCGTCTAAAGCGCGACTTGCAAATAGATCGGCCACTACACTTCCTTTCATCGCATTCTGATTTATGTAAACAATGTCAAATTCTGATAATAACCTCTGCCAACGAGCCATCTTCCTAGTGAGCGTTGGTGCCTCCATTAGAAACTTCAATGGGTCCAACTGAGAGATTAAGTAGGTGGTGTGATACAGCATGTATTGCCTGAGTCGTTTTGTGGCCCATACCAAGGCACATCACAGCTTTTGAATCAAGGGGTATTGTGCTTCACATTCGGTGAACTTCTTGCTTAAATAATAAATCGCCATCTCCTTTTTGCCAGAACCATCATGTTGACCCAGTACGCAACCCATTGAACTTTCGAATACGGTTAAATACAGGGTCAACAGCCTGTCTGGTGCTGGTGGTACAAAAATTGGAGCATTGGTCAAAACTTTTTAATTTTTTCTAATGCTTCTTGACAATCTTTATCCCAGACTCCCGGGTTGTTTTTTCGAAGAACTCTGAGACGGGGTTATATTTCTCAGTTAATTGGGAAATGAACCGCGATATGTAATTCAATCTTCCCAGGAATCCCCAGAGTTCCTTTTGTGTTTGAGGTGGTGGTAGATCTTGGATCGCTCTTACCTTGTCATGGTCGATCTCGATCCCCTTCCAGCTTACCACAAAACCCAATAGTTTCCCAGATGTAACTGCAAAGGTACACTTGGCAGGCTTGAGCTTCAGCTGGTATTTTCTCAGTCTTAGAAAGAGTTTTTGTAAATTTCGGATATTCTCCCCTTCAGTTCTTGATTTGGCTATCATGTCATCTACATATACCTTAATTTCTTTATGCATCATGTCGTAAAACAGGGTCACCATGGCTCGTTGATATATTGCCCCGGCATTTTTTAACCCAAAAGGTATTATCTTGTAACAAAAGGTCCCCCATATGGTCACAAAAGTGGTCTTCTCCATGTCCTCGGGATACATTTTGATTTGATTATATCCCGAAAAGTCATCCATGAATGAGAACCACGCGTTTCCGACGGTGTTATCAACCAGGGTGTCGATGTGAGGCAACAAAAGTTGTCTTTGGGGCTCGCCTTGTTAAGGTCCCTATAATCCACACACATGCGAACCTTTTCGTCTTTTTTAGGTACTGACACTATATTGGCTACTCATTCCGGGTATTTGGAAACCTTTAAGAATCCTGTCTCGAATTGTTTTTTTACTTCCTCTCTAACTTTCAGCAACATCTCCGCTTTCATCCTCCTAAGCTTTTGTTGGACCGGCTTGTATTCTGGCATGATGGAAAGTTTGTGAACCACAATATCCGTGTTCAAACCCGATATGTCCATACAAACATGTCTTTGAATTCTAAAAGTAATTCCACCAACTTTTTTCTTACTTCTGATGACAACGTACTGCCGATTCTTACTTCTCTTTTTCCCTCTTAAGTCTCTAGGTTCAAGATCTCTACCTGTTCTTGGTATGGAAGGATTTGTTTTTCTTCTCTTGCCATCATCCTCAACAATTCCTCTGGGACCTCATCATCCCCCTCGTCCACTTTTGCCAAGCATGTGGGTCGCTCGAAATATACTTCGGGATTAGGTTCCAAATTATTCATACAGTTTATTTTAGGAGGCCTTCATGATTATGGAAGCGTGCATTGGAAATTGAAGTGAGAAATTTATAAGTGAATAAAATAAATAATGAATGAATGAAATGAATGCTATGTTTGCCATTTGAGAGAGTGACGAAAAGACTCATTTTATTAAAACGGATAGATAACGACATAGTGGCCTTTTTACAAAAGATGCACGTTGCTCTTAGGCTGAGAGCAGCGTGGTGGTTATGGGCATTACTTTGATTCGAGTCTAACAATCACGGGTATGTCCTCATAGGCCCAGTTGGTGAGTTCTTCACCCGGAAGACATGGGCGAATTTAGGCCAACGGCTGGGTAACCTTTTCGTCTTTGTAAATCACGTTTACGTCCATTCCTTCCAAAGCTTTACTGACCAATTCCCCCCGAATGTATTTCTCTCCCTCATGAATTGCTTCTTGAATGTCTTGTTCAGGATTCCTGAGTCCACCCGACTTAAAGATGTCTTTGAAATCGGTATAGTTTATAAGGGCCCAATGGATATCCTTCCCTCTGAGCCGGGCCTTCCTTTGTTCTTATCTCTTCCTCTATTATTGTCTCTTTTACAGAAAATTTGGTCTATAACCGAGCCCAAATCGGTCGACTTTGTGGATTACCCTAATGGGTCAGAGGCGTCCTTGTAGATCTTGTCCCAAACCTTTTGCTTTCCTCGCCCCTCTTCCTAGGGTCTCAAACACTACCATTTTGTACAATTGGACAACCTAGGACAAGGAAGTGGATTCCCCTCAGCGACGAAAGTAGGATTGACAAACTCCAACGCCCTGAATGCGCATTCTACCGCCTCCTCATCGGTATAAACATATGGTGTATCTGAGTTAACCGAAGCAACAATATCTTGCTTGGCATTTACTGTTACCAACTTCCCTTCGATCATAAATTTTAACTTATGGTGTAGTGAAGACGGGACAGAGCCAGCCGAATGTATCCACGGCCTTTCTAGCAGGCAATTGTAAGATGACTGAATATCCATAACCACAAAGTCAACCATATATTCTGTAGGACCGACAAGTAGGGGTACTTCTATCTTCTCGACCACATCTCGTTAGGTCCCATCCAAAGCGCGCACGGTGTTGTGACAGGGCCTCATGGGTGAGCTGTCAATAGGTAATCGCTGTAGAGTGGCTAATGGCATGACATTCAAGGCAGAACCGTTGTCGATCAACACTCCTGGTAATACGTAGCCCTTGCAATGAGTGGTAATGTTCATAGCCTTGGTGGACCCTCTGCCCTCTCCTGGTATTTCGTCATCGCTGAAGGTAATGAAATTATCGGCAGTAATATGCTCGATGATCCGTCCTAACTTCTCAATCGAGATATCGTCTAGGATGAAGGCCTGATTCAATACCTTCAGTAACGTATCCCGGTACTTTTTCGAGCTTAGCAGAAGGTCTAATACCGAGATTTAGGCTGGCTGCTTTCGTAATTGCTCTACAACGTTAGATTCACTGTGTTTCAGAAATCTCAAGAATTCTTGGGCTTGGGATTTCGTAACTGGTTCTTTAATTTTTAACGGTGGATCCTTTCTGAACATCTTCTCTGGTTCACCTTCGACTTTTTTATTCCTTCCTTCTTGCTCTTTTGGTGCCTTTTCGTTCTCCGAAGCATAGCACCGACCACTCCTTGTGAGAAGCCCCACATCTCTTGCATCTTCATTGCTGGGCTCCAAAAGACCCCCAAGATTTGTTTCCATTCCCATCTTCTCTCCTTTCGGTGAACTGTGGGAGCCTGGTCTTGTAACGTTTGCAGTGTAATTCCACGGGACCATATGCGTATCCTTGAAAGAAAAGGACTTTGGAGTAGCAATTATAATCTTGGGATTTATTTTTGGCGTGCTTGCCTCACTCGGCTTGAGGTAGATGACAAATGGTCTCTTCGTATTGTACTTAGCATTTTGACCTTTAGAGGCGTATACTTCTGACTCCTTTTCATTTCCTTGCTTCTTGAAGAACTCAATCTCCTTATTGTTCACCATGTACTTAACTAGTTGGCGAAACACTTCGCAATCCTGAATATCATGATCCCATGACTGATGGTATTCGCAGTACGAGCCACACCCCTTTCTCATGATTATCATTCCTCGATCAATGAGACGGGCCATACACAGCTGCTGAAAGACCCATCTCAGTGGGGATCGTACCTCGAATACCCTTGCCTTGGCCCCTTGAGGATATTCTTCTTCAATGACATTTACACCTTGCCCCTCGTGGTTTGGCAGGGGTTGTTGGCTATGTTGGGTTCCCCCAACTATAGAACCCCAGTCTGAATTAAATTTTGGACAAACTTTTTGAAGGCCACGCAGTTCTCGATTGAGTTCTCGGGGACGTCAGCATGGTACTCACAGTGCACCTTGGGATCGTACCATGCTGGGTACGGGGGGTTGTAAGGTGTGACATGATATGGTCAGACTAAATCTGCCTTATATAACTGTTAGTAGAGTTCTTTGTAAGACATTGGTATAGGAGTGAAGGACCAGTTCTCATTATCTTTCTTAGGGCCCTTTTCTTCCCTATTGTTGAAGCCTCGAGCACTTCCTGCTGCTGCTTGGGGTTGGGAGATAGTGAGGTTCTTGGCGACCTCATAAGTATTGGTGTTGTTTACTTCGTTGTCCCTCTTCTTGTAGTTCTTTCATACTGACTCCCTACTGTCAATTCTTCCACTTTTAATAGCAGCCTCAATGCATTCGCCAGTCATTACCATTTCTACAAAATTGCTAATGGAGTTGTTGATCAATCGATCATAGAGTGTCCCCTTCAGCGTATCTACGAACATTGGTGTGATTTCATTCTCAGAAAGTGGTGGCTGAACTTGAGCCGATATATCGCGCCGTCACTAGGCGTATTCTCGGAGGCTTTCATTACGTTTCTGCTCCATTCCTTGTAACAGAAGGCGATTAGGGACCATATATGCTATATGCTTGTACTGGTCGTTAAAGGCTTTGGCCAGATCCTTCCATGACTTGATCTGAGCGCGAGTGAGCTGATTATACCACCTTGAAGTGGATCCTGCTAAACTGTCTTGAAAATAGTAGATTAAGAGTTTTTCATTATCCGTGTACCCTGCCATCTTCCGGCAAAATATGGTCAAATGGGTAGTGGGGGAGGTTGTTCCATCAAATTTCTCAAAGTCCGGAGTCTTAAATTTGTAAGGAATTTCCACATCCGGAACTAAACTAAGTTCTCGTGCATTTAGCCCATAGGGTCCCTCTTCATCCTCTTTTACCCGAAACTTTTCTTCAAGGTCCTTTCGGGTGTCCTTTAACTGTTTTGAGAACTCCGCCTTTACTTGGTTGAATTTTTCCAACTCATTGAAATTTGGGATGCTATCCCTAACATTCTCAACATTTCTGATTGTTATGCCTGGCTGAGCTGGGGTAGAGGCGCCGACCTGATGAGATGAAAGCATTCCTTGTGGGGGGTTATGTGGGTTAGTAATTAGAAGGTTCTTGAAAACCGGGGCATATGAGCGATCTTCCAAGTCTTGAGTTAGGTTCTCGATGGTCTCATTTCCTCTCAAATTAGCCTTTATCAGTTGGGAAATCCCCTTCATCATGTCCTATTAGGACTTAATGATGGTATCTCTTAATTCCTGTTGGGCTCGTTCGAGCTGGCCTCTAAGGTCGGCCTCTAACTTGGCAAAACCTTCTTCCATTTGCCTTGTTCGTAAGCGAGTATGGTAGGGATGTGGAATGATTGTAATGCAAATGACCAAAATGCTATCTTTTTGAAATAAAAACCCTTTTAATTAATCGATAGTAATTAGTCGAGATGCAAACAAATAAACCGGTTAAAATATTATTAACATTCTAAAAATGCAGACAAAGCTTAAAACAATGCATGAATGCAATGAGCGATACTGAGTTCAAATATCATCGTTAAACGACCTGCATTAATAGGAACGTAGTCTGGTTACAATAACTTAAAGAAACCCCGCTACACATATGGCTTCAAGGTAGTATCGAGGTTAATAATCTCCTTTAGGACCCATACGATCCTTTCCCTTCTTCAGACTCATCATCTATACAGTCATAAAGTTCGGTGGCATCTTCCGCCAGAAACTGTATTTTCTGAGCAACCTCTGTCATTTGAGCGGTCCACCATGCCAACTATTGCTCATGTCTCCAGATTGTGTATGCGGCAACGTGTAGTTGCTCCAAACTCGGTGTCGATCGTACTTGAATTGCTCCCCTAAGGCTGCCATATGATCTTTAAGCTGCTGAACCTCCTCTTCCAATATTTCGATGCATGTCATCAGGACTTGGTTCTCTGCATTGCTGGCCTTTAACTTGCTAGTTGAGCCCTTGTGCTTGAAAAGGGACTTCTCCAAACATTTCACCTAGTCTTTTAAAGCGTTATTTTGGTGTTGTTCCTTCTCAATCTGCCTAGAGTGGGAAGTCTTCAAATTCTTCATTTCTAAGGTCAACGCGAGCACCTGGTCCTTGTGCTCATAATACATTCTCTTGTAGTTCTCAGCTCGGGCTTTTTCTTCTTTAAGTAGGAGTTCTAACCCCTCGCTTGGTCCACCTTCTGCGACTCTCTTACCCCTGTTCAACCTTTTAAGTTTCTAAATCTCCTCTTTCTCCAATCTAAGCTCGAGTTCTAGCTCATCCTTTTTCCTCTGCAGCCCCTTAATTATCCCTTCAAACTGTGTCTTTTCTAGTTCGTAGTCAAATTTCTCTTGGCATGTCTCTTCTTCAAGCTTGAGGTACTTCTTTTGCTCTTCCTCCAGTTGCTTCCTCATTAACTCGACTTTGGTGAGGAGTGTGGACATCCTCTCTTTCGTGGATCTTCCTCTATTAGAACTAAATTGAGAGACATTGTCGTTAACACGCTTAAACTGCCATGCCTCATATTCTGGGGTGACCATGTATGGGGCATTTACAATCCTAACTCGTCTACCGTTATTCTATGCCGAAGAAGCATTGTACATCATCGTCTTATAGCCCTTCTCCTTTGCATAATCCACGTTGAACTCATTAAAACCCTTGGTGGCTGGCACGAACTGTTTTGAGTCGTACTGCCGCAGAACTAGCAGAGGCGCGTATACAGTATGTCCCTAGAGGCCAAGTAGGGGTACCCACAGATGCTCTCCGCATCTATAGAGAATGTTCTTCGCCAATAACCACGGTGCTCTCCAAACTACATCTTCCTCTTTTAAACTTCCGAGAGTATCATGCCATACCTCTTTGGACCTTCGGGTTAGCCAATCATTCTTTCTGAGGAACTCTTCTAGAGGTGAGAACTTGCCGTTATAAAGGGGCTTGGAGAAACTGGGGTCATTCCAAATATGGTTGTAGAACCAGACAGTCAGAAGTTGTGAGCATCCTCGAAAGTGCCCTCCACCATTCTCTCGACAGAACCTCAAAGATCGAAAAGTTTCAGACAAAATTATGGGTACTGGGTTGGTCCCACTACCCAAAAGGTCAAAAAGATCTAACAATGATGGATCAATGAGTCCTAATGCTCCAGGAAAGGGTACCAATCTATAAATCAATAATGCAAAAAGGTTACGCTGAACCCGACCCACAGAATGTACAGAGGCTAGGGTCAAAATCCCTTCCCATTTGAGATACTCCCTATGGTTCCAAGTAATGACCTGCTTTTCGACCCAGGTTAGCAACGTGTCTGAGAATTTCTTTAGCTTAGCCCGAAAAGCCTTGTTCTTACTTGGCTTCAAATACATTCGATCCATGTCAATCCTTTTGCAATTTATAAGATCCCGGTATTCCTCGATTGTTGGGGTCAAATCGAGGTCACCGATTGTGAAGCAGCTATAGGCAGAGTTCCAGAAGCCCACCAAGGCTTGCAATAGTGCTTGGTCAACTGGAACCTCCAGCAAATATGCGATGTCACCATACCCTTCCTTAAAAGTATTCTTTGTTTCAAAGTCCCAACTGTTCCAAACTAGCTTCAGATTGGATGCATCATTAAACCCGGTGTTCATAAATGTTGTGGTTGACATGGCTGATCTAAATCCAGTGGTAATACTGTCTCCCTCATGTAGATGTTCCCCTTCTGACAATATCTGAATGTATAATTCTTCTCGTCATTGCTACAAACTAAATCTCCCATTGATCCAGTCTTTAACTTCAAACTATTTCTAACTCAATATGTTCTTCATGACATGATTCAATATACAAAACAAGAGATAAAAGAAAAAGAAAAGGAAAAAAAGCATTAGTCAGGTAATGGTAAATAATTGAATAACAAGAAGCAAGTAGATGTTAAACAATCACAAGTATGTAAATAGAGAGATAAACCTAACCATATAATTCTTAGTTCCCTAAGGTAATCTTCATGGCTCTAGCGGGGTGGGCTTCTGAGATTCTCATACACGGGTTCGGTTCTAATTGGGGCACCCGAACCTATCTTATTACCTGCTGAGGTAACAAGAACCCCAATTATAGCCCATTACAAGCTTGAGAATTGGTTTCGGTTCGAGGGAAAGCACAACCTAAAAACGTGGAGGGCTACTCACATGTTCAAAGGTATGTATTCCGGAAATGAATTACCGACCCGTAGAGGGCTATTCATGTAGGTTTGTGGTGTTTTACTCCTACTTAAGGGATTGAGCTCGGGTATAGAGCTTAATGAAATGATGCAACACATGTCGGTGATTCCTTAGAAATTAAATGAAGAATTAATTCAAAAACCATCAATTAAATAAAACCGTTCAATTGTAGTCAGATTTTCGAGAAAGTATCAATCTTACTAGAATCTATTGAAATTGCGATAATTTTCCATTAAGAGCAACAAATATTTTATTTGGCCTAACTCACTTTTTGTTTTAAAAACAAAATTAGTCCCCAGCGGAGTCGCCATGTTGTAGCGACGTTTTTAGAAAAATTATACGTTCGACGATACGGGTTATCCCTAAAACCCTTTCTTTATAATCTTGGTTTAAAGGGATTTCTTTTGAAAAATCTTTTTCTTTAGAAAACTGATTGGAAATTGGGAGTCGCCACCTGCCACTTGGATAAGGTAGGCCGGACACCACAAAACCAAAGATTCGTTTTGAAAGGGTTCGGGAGTTGGTTACATTTGGGGAAGGATTAGCACCCCCCATCATGCCCGAAAATCGGTACCAAAATATTTGTTGCTTTCAATCGAAGAAAATTGTCGAAATTTGAAAAGAATTTAATTTGGTGACCCTAATTCAGAATTAACTTTAATTGAATGGGCTTTATCAGATTGGTGGGTTCAGATTAATTGGTCATTTAATTAATAAGGTTGACGATACATCAGACCATAGATTAAACCGACATCGAATAAGCCCGACTGCCGTGTTAATTTTTTTCGAGTAACTCCTAAGTTTGATTCAACTTGCACACAACTCTGCACACACTCACAAGCATTATAGTTTGATTTCGAGTAACTCCTAAGTTTGCCGAAAAATAAAAAGCCAATCATACTTTGTGCCCCGGTTCAGAGAATTGAAATCAAGTTCAAAGCTAAGTTTGTGAAAATTGAAGTCTTGGCAGGTAATTATGAGTTTGCATTGCTTGAGGACAAGCAATAGTTCGAGTTTGGGGGTGTGATAAGTGTTCAAAAGTACTATTTTTCTTACCCTTTTTGCTCATATTATTGTTAGACTTAGGCTCATATTAGTTGCATAATTAGCCATTCATGCATTAATCCATGTTTCCTTCCATCGTTGAGCTTGATTACATAACTTGGTAGTTTTTGTTGAAAAGATGCTACTTTGGTGTGTTTTGTGTGTATGTGCAGGATCACTTGCCAAAGCAAGACTAGAGCTAGTTGCCAGGGCAATACATGAAGGATATGCCGAGCTAGTTGCCAGGGCAATGCATGAAGGAGACGCCGAGCCAGTTGCCATGGTTATTGTCGACAAGAGCAAAAGGTGATATGGTAGTCGAAATTGATGACTATACAAGCCCAAGATAACGTGGAGCAAAGCCCAAACCCAAAGGAATTTGATTGCCATGCAGAGATTAAAGAAGAATTAAATTCCAAGAAGATAGGAGAAGTTCTAGTAGGAATACAATTATAATAAAGAATTATATTCTTTAAAGATAATTTAATTCCAACTTAAACTCCTCCTCAAAGAAGGACTTTGGCCTAGCCCTATAAATATGAAGGAGATTTCGACAAGATGCATAGAGAGCAATAGGGAAATTTCGACAAGTCCAAGGAGGGCAAGAGGAGAGAATTTTCAACAAGCACCTAGGGCAAGGAGGATTTCGACAAGCCTCCTCCTTTATCTTTTTTTTTCTTGTTCGATTGGGTTCATGCTAGGGATTAATTATCTCGTGTTTCTTTGGAACCTAGCCATGAACTAAATCTACTTGGCTATGGTTATTGTGTTTTGTGGTTGTGAGAAACTATTGGTTTTTGTTTAGGTAATAAGAGTTTGCACTTTTCTATTTCAAGGTTTATTCATTCTTGGTTCTTATTCTTGTTTGCGAGTGAATTGGGAGAAGATCTCGTGATTTCATCTATTTATCTAATATCGGGAGAGTTAGATTCAAGAAACGAATGAATATGATCTTTATTCAATCTATTGATGGTGAAGATTAATCCGGCTTAGGAATAAGTTAAGGATTTCAACGGCTAAGAGGAGCGCAAGATTGGTTGTTGTTCACCCTTGATTCACGCAGGGATGTATTATCAAGGCATGCACAAGTAGCTAGAGTTTCGACTTAGGGATAAGAAGAAACCATTGAAGAACGCTCTGCCGAACCTTGAAGGTTGCTGCCCAGACGCCCAAGTAGTTGCCCAGGCAACCATCGATTAGTTGCCAAGGCAACCCCATTGTGCAAGTTGCCACGGCAACTGAGTTGCCCATGCACTCTTTTACCAAAACGATCCAATAGGCTATCACACCTCAACTCAGGATAACCTGGCCTATCTCTCTCTCAATTGATCTCATCTATTCATTTACTTTATTGCTTTCTAGATTAGTTATTAGCTACATTCTTATAATATTTTATTTGTGTTTTTACTTTTTACAGTGCAAGAGACTAGATTCTTGAAGTAGCACCAATCCCTGTGGAGACGATATCTTTTATAATATAACTTGCGACGTGTATACTTGCACAATTGCGTAGCACTTATTACGCGCAACAAGTTTTTGGCGCCGTTGCCGGGGATTGGCAATAGCGACTTTGTTTTTATTTTCTTGCACTTTCTTTTTACTTTTCTTGTTTAAAATTCAAAAGGCTAACAAACTTTGGTTTTGCATTGGTATATGATCAGGGCGAGACCGACTTCACCAGAATATCCCTTTGATCCAGAAATCGAACGAACCTTACAAAGACTTAGACCAAGGATAAGAGTAGCAATGGCTAATCAAGACGGCAATATGAATCAAGATGTTCTAGCAGGAGAAGGAGTGATTCTTGCACGAAACAGAACTATTCGAGACTATCTTGAAGAAGATCTAGATGGACTTAACCCAGGAGTTGTCGCACCTAAAATTGAAGCCGACCACTTTGAGTTGAAACCGGTAATGTTTAATATGATCAACACAATAGGTCAATTTGGCGGCTCAGCAACTGAAGATGCACGACAACATCTGAAATCTTTCCTCGAGATTTGCAACTCATTCAAGATACACGGAGTCACCCCCGATGTATTACGATTAAGATTATTCCCCTATTCACTGAGGGATAGGGCGAAAGCATGGTTGAATAGCATTCCTGCCGGATCCATAGCATCTGGGACTGATCTTTGTCGTGATTTCCTTGCTAGATTTAATCCTACAAATTTGACTGATAAGCTTCGTAACGACATTACTTCTTTTCGACAGGCAGATGATGAATCCATGTACGAGGCTTGGGAGCGATATAGAGAACTTCTACACAAATGCCCCCTACACGGATTCCCGGTGTGGACTCAAGTAACAATGTTTTACAACACCGTGAATATACCAACAAGGATGATGCTAGATGCCTCGGCAAACGGCATACTCCTAGATAAGTCGCCGAAAGAAGCAATGCAAATTTTAAACAGGCTGGCCAAGAATGATTATCAATTCCCATCCACTAAAAGAGGGGGAGTTAGACGCAAACCACAATACATGAACTAGGATCATCAGATTCAATTTCAGCACAATTGGCCACTTTAACCAAGATGGTCCAGAACATGCAAAAACCAAACAACACACATGAAGTCAAGGTAATGGATTCTTTTTGTGAGTTATGTGGTGATAACCATAATTCTTCTGAATGTATGCAGAATCCGGAATCCAGCTTCTATGTGGGGAATTACAATCGGAACAACAATGTGATGTCCAATACATACAATCCAGCTTGGAAGAAGCACCCAAATTTTTCATGGAGTAATCCCAACAATGCTCTAAACCATAACAATCAAAATGCACAAGCATCGGAATTCCAGCAGAATATGCCACGGCAACAGTTGCCACAGCAACAACCGACGACATCTAGTTCTTTGGAAAATTCTCTAAATGCTTTTATGATGAAAACTGAATCTGATATGGCTGAGAATAGTAATTTCATAAAAAGAACTGATGCTTTTATTAACAGGACCGAGATGAGATTGCAAAACCAAGAGGCGGCAATCAAATCATTGGAAAATCAAGTCGGACAGTTTGCTCAAAATCTGAATACTAGACCGCAATGAGGTTTACCTAGCGATACTGAAGTCGCAAGAGGAATTGGCCATGAGCAATGTAAGGCAATCACCACTAGAAGTGGCCAACAACTTAGAGAGGTTCAAACCCGCTCGTCAAACAAAACTCCATAAAAAGATCAAGACGAACCTAGCGGCAAAGCCTCAGATGCTGAACCAGGAATTGCCGCGGCAACCGGCAATAAGCATGCCTCGACAACTGACGATAAAGACGCCTCGGCAACTTGCGATAAGCATGCCTCGACAACCCCAGTTGATAACGCCTCGGCAACTCCAGTTGTCCCGGCAATGCCGTCAATCAGGTTCCAAACCAATGAAAGGATCGAAGATATCCGACTTCCACCACCATTCCCACAAAGGTTGAAGCGGCAAAAGCAAGAATACCAATTCAAGAAGTTTCTTGATATCCTAAAGCAAGTCCACATCAACTTGCCATTGGTGGAAGCAATTGAACAAATGCCAAACTATGCCAAGTTTCTTAAAGACATTGTGTCCAAGAGAACAAGGCTAGGAGAGTTTGAAACAGTTGCTGCAACAGAGGGATGCATGGCAATGTTGAACAATCGTATGCCACCCAAGTTGAAGGATCCCGAAAGTTTCACAATACCTTGTTCCATTGGAAACCACTATGTCGGGAAGCACTATGCGACCTTGGGGCTAGCATAAACTTGATGCCTAAATCAGTTTTTCAGAAACTAGGAATCGAGAAGGCAAGACCTACAACAGTTATGCTGCAGCTAGCCGACAGATCCTATGTGCATCCAGAGGGAAAAATCGAGGACATACTGGTAAAAGTTGATAAATTTATTTTTCCCGCTGAGTTTATTATTTTGGATTGTGAAGCAGGTGAACATGCACCTATCATTCTCGGAAGACCATTCCTAGCAACAGGGAGAACCTTGATCGATGTTGAAAAGGGAGAACTCACAATGAGGGTGAATGACCAGCAAGTTAAACTAAATGTGTTCCAAACGCTAAGGCATGCTGATGATCCAAAAGAATGCCAACTTCTTCATGCCACGGCAGAGTTTAACTTCGACGAGAAATTTAGTTGCCTCGGCAACTACATTACCGATCAAGAGGAACCTGAGGAGTATGAAGAACCGGTCGATGAGGAACAACAAGAAGAGGCAAATTGGCTAGTCAATCGACCAGGTACAAACTTTGAACCACTGGATTACTCAGGTAAGGAATGTAAGCTCGAAAAACCCTCTATTGAACATCCACCAATTCTTGAGTTGAAACAATTGCCAGAGCAACTAAAATATGCATACTTAGGAACCGATAATACATTGCCTGTAATTATTTCTTCTAAGTTACAGCCTGAGCAGGAAAAGAAGCTGATCAAGATGTTGAAGCTACACAAAAAAGTAATAGGGTGGACAATTGCTGACTTGAAGGGAATTAGCCCGGCAGTGTGCATGCACAAGATCTTGTTGGAAGATGATCACAAACCTTCAATTGAGGCCCAGAGGAGACTGAATCATGCCATGAAAGGGGTTGTAATGAAAGAAATCATCAAGTGGCTTGACCCCGGCATTATATACCCTATCTCTGATAGTACATGGGTAAGTCCGGTACAATGTGTACCGAAAAAGGGAGGTATAACAGTGGTAAGCAATGAAAATAATGAACTTATTCCAACCAGGACTGTGACCGGTTGGAGGGTTTGTATGGATTATCGAAAGCTAAACAAAGCTACCAGGAAAGATCACTTCCCATTACCCTTTATTGATCAAATGCTTGACCGTCTTGCAGGTAAACCCTTTTATTGTTATCTTGATGGTTATTCAGGTTACAATCAAATTTCCATAGCACTAGAAGATCAAGAAAAGACAACCTTCACATGCCCATACGGTACTTATGCTTTCTGAAGGATGTCGTTCGGATTGTGTAACGCCCCGGCAACCTTCCAAAGATGCATGATGGCGCTCTTTTTAGACATGGTCGAAGACTTCCTTGAGATCTTCATGAATGATTTTTCTGTTTTTGGTAATGACTTCGACAGCTGTCTCGGCAATTTAGAGAGGGTGTTGACAAGATGTGAAGAAACAGATTTAGTCCTCAATTGGGAGAAATGTCATTTTATGGTAGACGAAGGAATAGTGCTCGGCCACAAGATTTAATCCAAGAGAATTGAAGTAGACAAATCCAAGATGGACGTGATCGAGAGATTACCCCCACCAAGTTCGGTTAAAGGAATTCGAAGTTTTCTTGGACATGCAGGTTTTTACAGGAGGTTCATTCATAATTTTTCTAAAATCACTAAACCCTTGTGTAATCTGCTTGAACAGGATAAAGTCTTCGATTTTGATGATTCTTGCACCCAAGCATTCAAAACCCTAAAGAAAAAGCTTACCTCGGCACCCATTGTCGTTCCACCAGATTGGACACTACCTTTTGAGTTCATGTGTGATGCAAGTAATTTCGCGGTAGGAGCAGTCCTAGGCCAACGCACAGGTAAGACCTTCCATGTGATATACTACGCTAGTAAAACTCTTAATAGTGCTCAAGTGAATTACACAACAACGGAGAAAGAGTTACTAGTCAGAGTTTTCGCATTTGACAAGTTCCGATCCTATTTGATTGGTACAAAGGTAATTGTTCATACGGACCATTCGGCAATCAAATACTTATTTGCTAAAAAGGATGCTAAACCTCGTTTGATTCGTTGGATATTACTTTTACAAGAATTTGATATTGAAATTAAGGACAGGAAAGGAATAGAAAATCAAGTGGCCGATCACTTATCACGTTTGGAACGCAATAGGGAGGAGGACGCTGATCTAGAGATATGCGATGCATTCCCGGATGAACAACTTTTAGTTGCCTCGGCAACCATGGATGCACATGCCTCAGCAACCCTTGACGCCTCGGTAACCCTCGACGCCTCAGCAACTCTCGATGCCGCAGCAACCCTCGACGTGCACGCCTCAGCAATTTTGGGAGCAGTCGCCACGGCAGCACATGCCTCGGCAATACCCTGGTACGCGGATTTAGTTAATTTCCTTGTTTGTGGTATTTTACCTTATGGCATTACTCACCAAGGGAAGAAGTGGTTCCGCCATGATGCTAAGCATTACTTTCGGGACGAGCCTCTTTTGTTTAAACAATGTGCAGATCAGGTTATACGCCGATGTGCCCCTGAAGAAGAGCAACAGAATGTACTCCGGCAATGTCATTCTTCACCCTATGGAGGACATTTTGGAGGAACTCGTACCGCGGCCAAAGTTTTGCAATCCGGTTTGTATTGGCTAACATTGTACAAAGATGCCCAAGACTTTTACAAGCAATGTGATCGTTGCCAGAGGACGGGCAATATCACTAGACGACATGAGATGCCGCTCCAGAACATCATCGAGGTGGAATTGTTCGATGTGTGGGGGGTCGATTTTATGGGACCTTTCCCATGTTCATTCGGCAACCTCTACATCTTACTTGTCGTCGACTATATGTCTAAATGGGTTGAGGCAGCTGCAGTTCCCAACAACGATTCCAAGACCGTAAAACGATTCCTGCAGAAAAACATATTTACACGGTTTGGGATGCCGAGAGCAATTATCAGTGACGAAGGCAAGCATTTTGACAACAGGCTAATTGCCAAGATGTTGCAACACTTCGGCATATCACACAAGATCGCCACGGCATATCACCCACAAACCAACGGGCAAGCAGAAATTTCTAACCGGGAATTGAAGGGTATACTCGAGAAAGTCGTAAATCCCTCAAGGAAGGATTGGTCATTAAGACTATATGACGCACTTTGGGCATATCGCACTGCATTCAAAACACCCTTAGGTATGTCCCCCTTCCGACTTGTCTATGGTAAAACATGTCATCTACCGGTGGAAATCGAACACAAGGCATACTGGTCAATCAAGACCGTGAACATGGATTGGGAAAGTGCCGGACAAAAGCGTTTGTTGGACCTCAACGAGATAGAAGAATTTCGTGCGCTCGCCTATAACAATGCACGAATCTACAAGGAGAAAACAAAGCGATGGCACGATAAGAAACTATTGCCACGGCAATTCACGCCAGGGCAACTAGTTCTCCTATTCAATTCTCGGCTAAAACTTCTCCTGGGAAAGTTGAAATCAAGATGGTCGGGACCATTCGAAGTCGTCAAACCATTCTCCCATGGTGCTGTGATAATCAAGTCCATCTCTGACAACCATGAATTTAAAGTTAATGGACAAAGATTGAAGCACTACAATGGTACCCATGTGGAACGTAACAAAGAAGTGGTCAACTTAGGAGATGCATGAGCATGCTCTCCTTTCAATATTTTCTTTTTCTTTTTCTTTTTCTTTTTATTTTTCATTTTTATTTTTAGGAGATATTTTATTTTTCTTCATTATCTTTACTTTTCAGGTTTTCTTTGTTTTCTTTTTCACAACAAGACTCACAACTACTATGCTAAGGAAATTTACTGCCGAGATCCTTGCCCCGACAACCAATGAAGAAGATGTCGCGGCAACCTACATCGTGCCTGCACAAGTTGATGCCACGGCAACTAACCCTAAAGATGCCACGGCAACCAAAGCTAAAGACATCCCGGCAACAAGAAAACAACCATCGCGTTCAAGCAAGAGAATCAAGACATCGACCAAAAGGAAACTAATCATCTACGATGACGAACTCTCGGAGTAAGTTCTCGTATGCATTTTTATTTTTATTTTTCGTTATTTTTATGCATGCAATGAGGACAATGCCTCACTCGAGTTTGGGGGGGATTGTTATTAGTAGTTACCATGTTTAGTTACATTCATCTTAAGTATTACACTTAGGATACATAAATTACTTGCCATGCCTTTAATTGGAACAAGAATTGCTTAGATTTGATGAATATCCGATGATGACTTTGCCAATGCACTTAATTGATAAAAAATTTTATTCTAGGATAACCATGGAAAAACTTAGAATTTTACTATGATGCTAAATTTGATGAAACACTGTTGTAGTTTGATTGATTTAAGGAATTCTAGTAAACTTAGGTTGATAATTAACAAATTGGGGGATTATGATAAAAATTGGATGAATGCTAGAGGTGCCCGAAATAGGCTCTAGCATGTGCTAAAAATTTATCACTAGAGGTGCCCGAAACCGGCTCTAGTATGTGTTAAAAAAAATTGATCGCTAGAGGTGCCCGAAACCGGCTCTAGTCGAATAAATTAACTTAATAGAACTAAAAACAAAACACTAGAGGTGCCCAACACTGTCTATAGTTAAAACATGTTAAAAGAACCCAATGAAGTAATTTGAAAACCTATTGTTTGCATAGAATCCGAAAAATCATCTTGCACACAACTCTGCACACACTCACAAGCATTATAGTTTGATTCCGAGTAACTCCTAAGTTTGCCGAAAAATAAAAAGCCAATCATACTTTGTGCCCTGGTTTAGAGAATTGAAATCAAGTTCAAAGCTAAGTTTGTGAAAATTGAAGTCTTGGCAGGTAATTATGAGTTTGCATTGCTTGAGGACAAGCAATAGTTCGAGTTTGGGGGTGTGATAAGTGTTCAAAAGTACTATTTTTCTTACCATTTTTGCTCATATTATTGTTAGACTTAGGCTCATATTAGTTGCATAATTAGCCATTCATGCATTAATCCATGTTTTCTTCCATCGTTGAGCTTGATTACATAACTTGGTAGTTTTTGTGGAAAAGATGCTGCTTTGGTGTGTTTTATGTGTATGTGCAGGATCACTTGCCAAAGCAAGACTAGAGCTAGTTGCCAGGGCAATACATGAAGGATATGCCGAGCTAGTTGCCAAGGCAATGCATGAAGGAGACGCCGAGCCAGTTGCCATGGTTATTGTCGACAAGAGCAAAAGGTGATATGGTAGTCGAAATTGATGACTATACAAGCCCAAGATGACGTGGAGCAAAGCCCAAACCCAAAGGAATTTGATTGCCATGCAGAGATTAAAGAAGAATTAAATTCCAAGAAGATAGGAGAAGTTCTAGTAGGAATACAATTATAATAAAGAATTATATTCTTTAAAGATAATTTAATTCCAACTTAAACTCCTCATCAAAGAAGGACTTTGGCCTAGCCCTATAAATATGAAGGAGATTTCGACAAGATGCATAGAGAGCAATAGGGAAATTTCGACAAGTCCAAGGAGGGCAAGAGGAGAGAATTTTCGACAAGCACCTAGGGCAAGGAGGATTTCGACAAGCCTCCTTCTTCATCCTTTTCTTTCTTGTTCGATTGGGTTCATGCTAGGGATTAATTATCTTGTGTTTCTTTGGAACCTAGCCATGAACTAAATCTACTTGGCTATGGTTATTGTGTTTTGTGGTTGTGAGAAACTATTGGTTTTTGTTTAGGTAATAAGAGTTTGCACTTTTCTATTTCAAGGTTTATTCATTCTTGGTTCTTATTCTTGTTTGCGAGTGAATTGGGAGAGGATCTCGTGATTTCATCTATTTATCTAATATCGGGAGAGTTAGATTCAAGAAACGAATGAATATGATCTTTATTCAATCTATTGATGGTGAAGATTAATCCGGCTTAGGAATAAGTTGAGGATTTCAACGACTAAGAGGAGCGCAAGATTGGTTGTTGTTCACCCTTGATTAACGCATGGATGTATTATCAAGGCATGCACAAGTAGCTAGAGTTTCGACTTAGGGATAAGAAGAAACCATCGAAGAACGCTCTGCCGAACCTTGAAGGTTGCTGCCCAGACGCCCAAGTAGTTGCCCAACTAGTTGCCCAGGCAACCATCGATTAGTTGCCAATGCAACCTCGTTGTGCAAGTTGCCACGGCAACTGAGTTGCCCGTGCACTCTTTTACCAAAACTATCCAATCGGCTATCACACCTCAACTCACGATAACCTGGCCTATCTCTCTCTCAATTGATCTCATCTATTCATTTACTTTATTGCTTTCTAGATTAGTTATTAGCTAAACTCCTATAATCTTTTATTTGTGTTTTTACTTTTTACAGTGCAAGAGACTAGATTCTTGAAGTAGCACCAATCCTTGTGGAGACGATATCTTTTATACTATAACTTGCGACATGTATACTTGAACAATTGCGTAGCACTTATTACGCGCAACACTTATATTCTCATTCCCCTCTAATTCTTATATTCTCATTCCCCTCTAAATAGTTTAGAGGGGAATGAGCATATATTGAATTGAGATTAATGCTTTTGGGAAAAATCCTAATTAAGTTGAATTGGGATTATACATATATTAATATATATATATATATATATTAAAATTCTAATTAAAGTTAAATTGGGATTATATATATTTAATATATATATTGAAATCCTAATCTGAGTTGAATTAGGATTAAAAAGGCTATATAAAGGCTTGAAAGATCTAGCAGCCATTAATGCTTTTGGGAAAAACCTTCTAAATAGTTTAGAGAGTTTTTTACATGCTCATTCCCCTCTAAATAGTTTAGAGAGTTTTATATGCTCGTTTCAATTGGGTGAACTATGTAAAGGTCGGAGCATTATTGTTGCGACTTAGGAATCAACTTCGTGGAATCGTGATTGGATATCTATCTCTTCCAAATTCATAATTCCAGATTTTAAACAGGTAATTCTTCACCCTTATTCACCCCGATTCGTTCCTCGTACATGGATCTCAGGTGGTAATCGCTAGATAATTTTTCTATTGCACCATGGGGTGTACCGGCGTGGCCCAACACAACAAACATATACAGATCATCTTGCTCTTGCCCTCGAAGTAAAACACCACCAATAGACTCATCATGAACACTACACTCCTTAGCATGGAACTCGAAGAACACATGGTTATCCCTAGAAAGCTTTGACACCGAGAGTAAATTCTTGGTTATTATGGGCACATGTAATAAGTCATTCAATAGCAAAGTACGACATGAAGAGGGAAATTCAGAACTACCAACCAGATTAACACCCAAAGGAACTCCATTACCAACAGTGAGCTTATCTGGTCCATTGTAATTAGTGGCACGAGCAATGTTACTAGCATCAGGTGTCACATGATGCGTGGCACCAGAATCCACCACCCAATGATCTCCTGATGCAGATGCAATATGAACCTGTAATGTCGAAGCTTGATTGTCAAGTGAGTGCCCTCGAGAACAACATGTGCAATTGAGTTGCTAGAATCATATGTCGTGTAGTGAGCACCAGCAGATTCTCCTCTAGGCTGAGAATGATTTGTATTGGCTGTGACCCCAGGGAAATCTTGATCAAATCTATGCCAACAACGATCAACAAGATGCCAATTCTTGCCACATAAGTGACATTGCAATCGTATACGGCCACGATCTCTTCCACCATTTTTGCCACCAAGAAACGACGATCGATGATTTCTTTGAGTATGAGAGTGACCAGTACCATTAGTCAAACCCTCACCATGTGCAACATTGGCACTCATGGGTAGGCTTTCAACCTCAGGATCGAAGCCAACCAATTGAGCTTCTGCATCAACCAAAACAATATACACACCATCCAAAGTAAACGGAGTTCGACTACTAGTTATAACAGCCATAAATGGCTGGTAATCGCAAGGCAACCCTTTCAAGATACTGACAATTTGTTCAACCTGAGAAACGGGGCTTCCACATAAAGCCAAAACATCACAAACTTCTTTTACATGAGTAAGATATACACGCATGTTATCATCACCTTTCGTTAGAGACATGAGTTTACAATACAAACTCATGATCGACATTGTAGATTTATTTACAAATAACTGAAGCACCGTACTCCAAACATCAGTGGCCTTCTCTGCTCTCACAAACTGAGGTAGCAAGTGGTTACTGATCGTCAACAATAGCCAAGAAGCAAGCGCGTATCTTGAGCTATGAATTCCTCATATTCTTCATTGTCCACCGTGGCACCAGATTCATCCACCACGGTTTCAAGATGAGGCTTGACCTTCCTATTGAGCAGGCGTTCAAGGCGATGGCTTCGAAATGAAAGAAGCACATGTTGTTTCTATAACAGAAAATTCATCTCATCCAAGATAACGTTCACCTTTTTGTTTTTGAACGACTTAGAATTTCTTAACGAGAAGTCAACTTGGGCTTCATCAGAACTATTAGCAGGAGGAGGGGCCATCGTGAAAGAAAGCAGTAAACAGTGGACTAGAGATTCCCAGAAAAAGAAGCGAATGATACCATGTTGAGTTTTCAGAGATTTAAGAATACAATAGAATAAGGATTTTCATTGATGATTTGTATGAGAATGATACACTATTTTTATAGGAGAAAATACATGCAGTTAACCCTAAACAGCTCTCAACTAATTAGGTTAACAAACTAATTGATCATTCAACAACCCTAACCAGCTTTGTCCACGTGTACCTCCATTTATACTTTGCTAACTTCATTCAGCAGTGACATAATCCATGTCAGAAGACTTTCATTAAATACCCCAAGAAGGGATCGACGAAGGGACAAAACGAACACAACCAAACATACTCTTTCTCTTTCATACTCGAATACTCCAACATCCCTCCCTTCAGCTCTACTTTACAACTCCGACCACCACCTACAACAACTTTCCTTCCAAATTAAATGGGGTGAACTTCCTAAAACTGCCACAACAACCCACGTCCAGAACCTTTTTTGGTGTTGACCAATTTATGATATCAATACCTATCAAAATAGAAAATTAACGAGACTCAAACCCTACTTGACAATAAGACTAGAGATACTGTTTAGGGGTCAACATAAATATTAGGTTTAAGGGTAATATTGTAATGCAGTAATCTTAAATCAATAGTTTTGTTCGCTCTTTTCTAATTCTGTCAATCTTGCTCTCGTAGTCATCTAAAATTTGTTAGAAAATACTACTGCAAAAATCAAACATTAACATTAACGGAACATAATAAACAGTTGAATGAAAGTAAAAACATTATGATTATGTCATGGAAGATACACTACTTTAGAAGTAAATTTATTCGGATTGCGTAATCTATGATTTAGAGGCCCCTAAAATTAATATAGTTCTTCAAATATCATATGCTCAAAATTTGAATTGGATATCAATACTATTGCTCTTCTCGGGAATAAAAGCACTCAAAACTTTATTAAAAAATGATAGGCTTAAGTGGCAAATATGTGCCCAAAGTATACCATTTTTTCTAGATAGGTGTCTAAAGTATTTTTTAGGCCAAACAGGTGTCTAACGTTTTCAACGTTACTCAAATAGGTGCCAGCTGTCAACATCCGTTAAAAAATCTCGTTAGCCAATAAAAACATGACATGTGGCAGTATTAAACATTATTTTTTTAAAATCATAATTTTTAAAATATCTTGAAATTTAAAATTATCCCAAAATAGTCCTTAATCCCCCCAAATTCGACCACTCCCGCTGGCGGTTGCTGCATTGTCGGCGACGAAATGAAGCGCCCTCCCCTCGCCGAACAACCCGCACGTTGTTCGGCGCCCCTCCTGTCGTCGTTCAATATGAATCGTTCGAAAGAATCATTCGACAATTTCGTCGATTCGTACGGAGTCGGTTGATTTCTGGCGACAAGGTGGTGGGGTAAATGGTCGTGATGGTCCGGCGACGGATGTGGTGGGCGACGGCTTGGAAATCGGCGGTGAAATCCGATCAAATTGAGATTTGGGTTTTGGGTGTTAGGGTTTTCAAATTTTGGGGCTATTTTGTAAAATAAAGAAAATATTTATTTTTATTTATTTTTAAATATAATTTCAGAATTTTAAGAAGCTGACACGTGTCACTTAACGGTAAAAATTAACGGACGTTGACGGCAGGCACCTATTTGAGTAACGTTGAAAACGTTAGGCACATGTTTGGCCCAAAAAATACTTTAAGCACCTATCTGGAAAAATATATATATACTTTGGGCACTTATTTGCCACTTAAGCCAAAACGATTACTAGAAGCAAGCAAAAATGATTATGTGGATGATTTGAAAAGCTTGTGAGGTCTGCTATTTGTAGATTTAAAACCAAGGTTAAAAACATTAAAAAAGGAAAAACTTTGATATCACATGCCGTGTAAACTTTAGTTTACACGTGTCTTTTAGTTTTAAGGGTTAAGAATTTAGTTTAGGATTTAAAGTTTAGAGATTTAAGTTGTATGGTTTAGAATTTAAGGTTAGTGTTTAGAATTTAGGGTATAAGATTTAAAGTTTAGGGTTTAGTTTTTTAAGATTAAGTTAAGAATTTAAAATTTAAATTTTTATAGTGTAAATACACAGGCTTGATAATTTGTCTGAAAAAATAGAGTTTAATTCAGTCTCTGTACCAAAATTTTACCCTTAAAAAAATCGAGTTTAATTTATAATTGATGATTTGTCCGAAATTTCCCAATTAAAGCCATTTCATTTTTCAAATCAATCAATCCAAATTTGATTCCAGAAATAAATCAGTCAGCCAATCAATTAAATCTAGTCAGTCAAAGTTGTCTGTATTCTAATCAATAAATCGAGATCTACTGAAATCATGTTGTATTCATTAGCAAATAAACACGTGAATTAATTGGCTTGTCTGAAATGTTCAAGCTCGAGTACTTATAAATATATGAAAAGAACAAAATTCTATGCACAGTTGATGAATTTTCTCAAAAAAATTATACTCATGTGGTATATGTCGAAGACGCGTGTTTACATGAGCTGAGCCGGTCGGACGGTGGCTTAGGTTCCCTGAATTAGTGCCTTGATGTACCCTGTTCGTTTTTTGGGCCTCAGTGGAGCTTGTTCCAGTGAGCTTTGGGCAAAATACATTTCTCTTTTAATAGACAAAAATATTTTGGGTAAAATATACAGATCATCACTATATTATATTCTCACTTTTATTTTGATTACTTAACTTAGAAGCTTTTTAATTTATTAACTGAACTTTTGAATTTCTCTTATTTTGGCCACTTCTAATTATTTTATTATTATTTTCATTTTTTGGCATTTTTATTTTTATTTAATATAAAAATAATTTAAATTATAATATATAAAATTAAATTCAACTGTTTGTCGCCCAACATTCGTTGTTGTCGGATGCCACCGCCGACCGCGTAGATAGTGGTCGTTTAGTCTTAAATTTCACCAATTGTTTCGTCTCGGTCTTCTAAGTCTGAATTCGACCTCCATTTTATCAGAAAGTGCTCCGAAGTCCACGAAAAAGATATTGAAAGTTAGAAAATTGAAAAGTTTCAAATGAGATTTGCGGATTTCATGACATTCTTTGGTGAAATAAACACCGGATTCAGACTCAGCATGTCAAAACGAGTCCATCGGTGCAATTTAGGACCAAATCGATTTTGAGACCAACGATGGTCGATGGTGGTGGTGGTGGTTTTTTCATATTTTTAAATTTAATAATAATAAAATATGATTTTATTATTTATTTTAAATTATTTATATTTAATAATATTAAAATTTTAAAAATAATAATAAAATATTTCAAAGTGACCAAAACAAGGGCAATCCAAAGTTCAGTTAGTAAATTAAAATTTTTGAAAGTTGGGTGACCAAAATAGAAATGGAAAGATAGTTGAGTGATGAATGATGTATTTTACCCAAATATTGATACCTTCTCAAAGTTTCGATACTCTGTTTTAGCATTCCAACCATTTTAAAGTATGATGTTTAGTTTTAAAAAAAAATTAACTTGAGTGTCGAAACCATCCTTAAATTATCGATATCTTCATAAGTATTGCTACTCCCATTAAAGTATTGACAGTGAATGCTTAATGGTCACAAAAGTTAGACACTGGTTTCATGTATTTAATGGTTATGTAATATCTCAACGACCTCAATCGAATATTTTTTATGAGAATATTATAAATAGAGCTCTAAGACACTAAGAAAATCAAGAAAAATAATTACCCACAATCTGAGAGCAAATTTTTGCATTTGTATTTTTCATCTTTATTCTTGTATTTTTTGTAACTGTTCATATTAGGTGTGAGCTTAAGTTTGGAAACATTTCATCTTTTAGGGATTGTTTTTGTGAGAACTCAGGCATGATGACCGGAATAGATGATCGGCGATGAAATGTAAAAAAGAAGGAGAACGGCGGTTAAGGATTTTACGATTAGTAGAGAATTAAAACAGAGAAACAATAATCTGAGTTTTATTAAAATGTAAACTAAATGAATTGTCCCATGTTTCAGCCCAACAAACTATGGCCCTCCAATTAACAAACTAACAACTAATTAACTACTACTTATTTCTAACAGGTTTTAGTTTGTTTCTTTATGTATTCTTCAAAGGGTTGTCTCGATATTTACATAAAAATCATAAGGGATTGTTGTAAGGTTTAATATTGTCCTCAAAGTTTTGAGTTAACGTAGTGGATATAAAAAAATTAGTGAAATAAGCCACCGGAGTATAACAACTCAAAAAACTGTGTCCTTTGTCCTTATTTCTTCCTTACTTTCATCACACACAAAAAATTGAAAATCAATTTACTCTTTTGTGTTAGAACCAAACCATAATAGATATAAAATCTAAACCCAAGATCTATCATGTCAAATCATCAAGAACAATAAACTGAAAGCGGAAGCATACCTGAATTCATTGATGGCCTGGAAACCTTGAATCTTGATGTTGAAATCTCAAATCTTTGATATTGATCTTCCAAGAAGATAGGTTTTCTCTTGACGTAAAACTCTCTGACGGAGAAAGAGAGAAAAACAAATTAACCTATTTCTTGTGGACCGCTACCTCTTTATATAGTTGATTTAATAAATCAACTATTAAGTATTTACAACTCTGCCCCTCATTGAATTATAAATACATCTTATGGTATCTACACTTTTATTTCCATGACACTTTAATACCCATGACGCGCCTAACATAATTGGTCACTTGATTTTGTGTCATACTTTATAATAGTATCATACATTTTATATATGTGCCCACAATTACAAATTTTAATCTAACATTTTATTGACTTATAAAGTGGATAGTGCTCTCGGATGGAGGAAGGGCAGCGGTTCTGACGGTGATAGAAGGTGGTCCTGATGCGGTATGTTTGAAGAAGAGTGTACTTCCTTTTCAAATTTTTGCATGACTACTATATGTAGTGATTTGGACAGACAAGGGTTGTCATAATATTGGCATTGATTGGATGTCTTAAGAAGTGGTGGTCTAGATTAATTTGTCATCAAATAAGGGATAAGTCTTGAGCGCTCCACGAGCACCGATGAGCACCACTAACGACGAGCACCGTGATCTAATTTATAAAGATTTAAAATTCCCTTGCCATATATCATTATAATAATGTTGTTTTTCTTTAATGTTGTTAAATTACAGATCTTGTCGAGATGATTGATAACGAAGATGCCAAAATTCAACCTACAAAGTTGGCGCTTTATAACGAGGATGAAGATAAGCATAATCAGGATAAAGATCATTACAATAGTGAAACCAAATTGTGAAATTGATATTGAAGAAGAACAAATTGATTATCCTGTTGACGATGACAAACATATAGATGATGAGAAGACCCTTGACTACTTTATTGACGAAAGCATATGGGACAAGATTGGGAAACAATTGAAAGATTACGATGCGAATGATATGAGTATGCTAAAGTGGAAGACTTTAGATGATTGCATTGAATTTTATCATACCTATGTCAAAGTGAAAGGTTTTGGCGTTCGAGTTGACCAAACAGTGAAAAGTCGAACTGGTGATCACATAATTGCCAAAAAAAAACTGGTGTGCCATAAGGAGGGATATAGATCAAAAGAGTCAAACAAAAAACGTGAAGAAAGACCAACCAGCAGAGTTAGATGCGGAGCATTTATTAGATTCAAATTGGACGAACATATCAATATTGGAAAGTTATTAAATTCCAAACAGAACATAACCATGACATGGTTTAGGCAACACAAGTTGCTTTATATCAGGTATGCAATTCATCGATAAGTAAATTGTTACATACTAACTTATAGCTTTTATATATATTTAATCTTCTATCAAACTGCGAGAAACATTAAATTTGAAAATGTCATGAAATCGTGAACCGAAAATAATGTGATCCCTAGCCCATAAATTCATCGATAAGTAAGTCCTTTGAATCAAAAATACAATTACAGATAGTAAATCGAACTTAAACCAACAATATTGAAGGATCGAACATATCGTACCGTTACGGTCTTTAACGCATACCGGTACATTATTTTGGAAATAAATTTCAGTAGCAGCTAAATGTACTGGTACGCAGCCAGTACCGGTACGGATAAACCCGCGTACCAATGTGTATCGGTACCGTGAAACCACCGTACCGGTACGGACGACGGATTGCGATTTGAGAATTTTGAATCGGACATGAGATTTAGGGTTCTAACATACAAATTAGGATACTGTTAAAGTAATTAGAGTTCTAATATGGAAGTTTTGATTTAATAATTTTAAATGATATGAAAAATAAAAAAATAATTAAATTACATTTTGATTTTTTTTAAAATTAAAATTATACTGTAAGCCTTTTAGATTTTAAATCTTTATAAATTAAATTAGTAGTGCTCATCGGTGCTCGTCGAGCACTGTAAAATTTTCTTCAAATAAGACATACGTGGTCTGAGATAATATACTTGATCTTGCTGGACTCTTATTATTGATAAACCTTTGCTAGTAACCGTGTAGGTTATGCGCCTATTTAAAGGTTCACATCCTAAAAAATTCGCATAGTAGCAGTTCGTAGATGGTAACATGTTTCTATTGTTCAATAGAACCAACAAAATTAAGCCTATAATATTTGGCAATCCATGTACATTGAAAATATAGATTTTACACTGTAATCTTTTTGTTGAACTGGTTTAAACATAGTTCTGATGTAAAGCATGAGCGCATCAAAGTTTGGGTAAATCAGAAGATATGTTACCGATGATATAAGCACAAGTACTTGTCAACATCATTCGGCCCAACCATGTGTTATCAACCAAAAGGCAAAAAAGCAACTTAAAAATAAGCTTCCGGCGAAACATAAACCTCTTGAATCATTCGGTCAATTTATTAAATTTTAAATTTAATTTCAAATAACTTAATATATTAAATAAAGAAATTAACAATAAATCTTAAGCCGTCAAGTAATGAATCACCAAAACAAGCACAAACTAGCATGAATTAATATGAAATTCGTGATCTAATCATTAAATTTATACAATAATCTTATAGATGATATATAATGGGTTTAAATTTTGAATTTTAACACTTATCTTTCTTTATAAATATAAAAAAAGTGAATTATTGTGAGCATAAATTGGACCTACCTGAACGCTAATCATAATTAAAAAGAATGAAATAACAAATTTTAGGTGAGATTATAATAATTTTTTTATTTTAATTGGCGACTAAAAGTTTGATTCTTGTCCTAGATATGAAGTAATTTTAAAACTTGTAATCAATATCTATCTCTTATATGGACTAACATAACACAAAATATTAATCATTCGACTCTCTTTATTGGATACCTTGAAAATAAAAAAAAATAACAAATAAGAGTTGAATGCAGTGATGAAGTATGTTACATTATTAATTAGAGAATAAATATTTGGGTTTTAAAAATTATAATGTAATATAATTAGTAAAACCATCATATTTGACTAGTTGACCAAGCTGCTCATCTTTGTTCCCTTATATTTTCTTGGGTCATGGGCAATAACAAATCCAGAAACATATTTGAGAGTGAACACAAATAAAATCTTGAAATTTCAGTACGGGCACAATCCTTAAATGTTACAAAAAAAATTAAGGAATAATTCATAAAAATTAAGAAAATTGAGGGTAAATGCGTTAACTTTGAAAAGTTCAGGGTAGGCATAGGCCCACCCTATATTATATGTGGATTTGCCATTAGTCATGGGTTCTAAATCCACTAAAACCACCCATTTTCCCCCCTAAAGTCCCTTTTCTCTTTAGATATAATTAGGTTTATAATTAGGATTTGTAAAAAAAATATAAAAATCAACTAATTTAATTACGTTTGATTGACAAAAAAACGCTTCATTATACAGCCAAATGCCAACTACCATGAAAGTTTCTTAACCCCAATTCAATACTTGATTACATACTAATTGATATATATTTCCTTTTTGAGTTAAAAAATGAAAAATTAAAATCAAAGATAAAAGAAGATCCCGTATAAAATCAAAATATTGAACTGGCAACAGATTCTTTACGAAATCCTTATCCTATACATAATTACAAATTTACTTTTATTTGAGAATGACATACATACACGCAAATGTAAACATTTTTTTGTGCCTAAAAAAGGAATCATAAATGTTTTCCATTTTAAAGCTACAAATAACATGTCCAGGTACCAAGGTTATTTAACATTGGGAATATTCAGATTTACGAATCTAATTATAGGAAATGCCACCTAATCAGTATTTATAATTTTCACATTAGTTCATAAAGAATATGGCTGAATTATCTATTTAATCCTCTATTTATTTGAACTCTTAGAATTAAGCAACCGACTACCTTAATCAATAGTTTGATAATGAATCCTTGGACCTACCATAATTTTCAATAATAAATGATAACACATTAAGATTATAGAATTGAACTTTATAATATTTATTTTAAGAGATTTGGGTTCGAGCAGTTTTGTCTGTAAGATATGTATTTTATTAAAAGATTAATAAAAAGTATGAACAGAATACCACATTGTAATTACCTTAAAACTATTTAAAAACATTTTGATAATAGATTATGTTATAAAGTGTGTGATTAATAGTATATTAATTAATAAGTTACCAACAACCGGTTGGTCTAGCGGGACATGACGCTAGATCCCTTAAACAAGGTCGGAAGTTTGAATCATGACACTGAGTATGAAGAAAATAGGATTGAGAGGGTCACCTCATATTGAGCCTCTATAAAACTCGATCCAAATTAATCGACCAATTAGTTGAATACATGTGATTAAACCAAAAATAATAATAAGGTGTGAGACTAGAATGCAAAGAATCTGAAATAAATTTCACAGTATCCAAAGATTGACAAATGGTGACAGTTTATAAATCGTCTGAGAATTGAATCCTATCCTTTTTGCTGTTTACCCGAGTTGGAATCGGGCTTCCCTCGTTTCTCCTTGTTTCTCTCCTATTATCTCTTTTTCTCTTTATCTCCTCTCTTCTGCATTTCTTCTTCAAAGGTATGCATCTTTCAACTCTCTCACTGTTAATCACATTCACAGACTCTTTCTTTGTTTATTGTGTTTTTCTCCACTTTTTTTTTTCTTTCTTTCTATCGAAATTCTCCATTGTTTCCTGGTGTTTTTGTTTGTTTTTTCATACTGTTCCATGCATACCAAAACATGCAGATTTATGGGTTCTTTTTGTTTCGGAATGTTGTCTACTCTGTCTTTAAGAATCTGAGATGTATATCCAACACCCGGAATTGTTATGGTCTCTTTTTCTTACAGGATTATATTTCTTAGAGTTATGTTTATCGTATGAAGTTTTAAGCTTTGGCAGCGGTTTTAAACATTGATGATGAGTTTGAGAGATCTGTGTCGTTTATTTTATCTGAAATTTCGGATTCCATTGTTTATTGTGATTCAACTTGGTACCCTTTTTTTGTTCTAGTGAAATAGTATTTCTTATTCTAAGTGTGATTTACTTACTCGGCATTGTTATCGCAAAGTGGAAACCTAATGAGTCCAGGAATTTGGTATGACCAGATTTTATGTGATTTAGTTGGACATTAGTTTGAATTTTGGCAGAATCCAAGTGCTTTGATATTTTATGGTAAAGGTCAGTGATCAGGGCATTAAGTAGTATTACTAATTTACAACTTGTTAATTGTCCGACCGGAGATTGGATGCCGGAAATTTGTTTCATTTATCAAGATGCTTTAGTTCTTAAGATGCTTGCTGTAATGACTTAATGACTCGACTTTTATCTCTTCACTATAATGGTTGTTTTCGTTAACTTCACACGAAATACCTGCTGACTGTGTTCATGTTCCTCTTGAACTCGAATTGATTGTAAGCCTTCGAAGGGTAGAAAATTTGATCGAAAGATAAGATGCTGGAGAGTGATGATCTCTATACAAGGGATGCGACGTTGGATATCAATAAGAAACCTGCTAACAAGAAAAAGACTGGGAATTGGAGAGCCTGCTGTTTCATTCTTGGTATGATTTTAATCTTTTTTTTTATCTTATCCTTGTTTCGAATGTATTTATTAATATTCTGTTTTTTCTTTCCCCTCTCGATCTGCTATGCATCTGTTGAACTCTAAAATTTCATCAGGAAATGAATGCTGCGAACGGTTGGCATACTATGGGATGGGGACAAATCTTGTCAACTATCTCGAAGAACGTCTCAATCAGGGAAATGTTGCTGCATCGAATAATGTTACAAATTGGTCTGGAACCTGCTATATCACACCGTTGATCGGAGCCTTTTTAGCTGATGCATACTTTGGTAGATACTGGACAATTGCTATTTTCTCAATCATCTACTTCTTTGTAAGTTTGGTTTCAACACAGAATTTTCTCTGTTTTAAAACTGTTAGGTTCTTGGAATGCATATGCTGATGGTTTGGGTGATGATTATCTGTTTTTCTTGAAGGGTATGACACTATTGACATTATCGTCTTCTATTCCCGGACTAAAGCCATCGTGCAATGGAGATGCTTGCCACCCAACCGAAGGACAAGTCGCAATCTTCTTTGTAGCCTTATACATGATTGCTCTTGGTACTGGTGGGATTAAGCCATGTGTCTCATCTTTTGGTGCTGATCAGTTCGATGAAACTGATGAGGTTGAGAGGAAAAAGAAGAGCTCTTTTTTCAATTGGTTTTACTTCTCAATCAATATAGGAGCACTTATCGCTTCTTCCGTTCTAGTATGGATACAAATGAATGTGGGGTGGGACTGGGGTTTTGGAATCCCAGCTGTTGCAATGGCTATTGCAGTTATATTTTTCTTTGCCGGTAGTCGAACGTATCGCCTTCAAAAACCTGGGGGAAGTCCACTTACAAGGATTTGTCAGGTTATTGTTGCATCCTTCAGAAAACTCAGCGTCAAAGTTCCTACAGATCAGTCTCTCCTTTATGAGATTGCTGATGATGAACCTATTAAAGGGAGCCGAAAGCTCGAGCACACAGATAAGTTAAAGTATATTGTTAATGCTAAACAGGCTTGCTTATACTTTGTGTACACAGGCAGCATTACTTTTTATTTGATTTGATTTTTTCTTTGAACTTATAGGTTCTTTGACAAGGCTGCAGTAAAGACTCAAAATGACTATTCAGGGGAATCATTAAACTCATGGAGCCTGTGCACTGTAACTCAAGTCGAGGAGCTGAAATCGATTATCAGATTGCTTCCGGTATGGGCCTCGGGAATCGTCTTCGCTACTGTTTACAGCCAAATGAACACTATGTTTGTTTTGCAAGGCAACACAATGGACCAGCACATGGGCCCTAACTTCAAGATTCCTTCGGCATCTCTCTCCCTCTTCGACACTCTCAGCGTTATCTTCTGGGCTCCTATTTACGACAAAGTCATCGTCCCATTTGCTAGGAAATTCACAGGCAATGAACGAGGCTTCACCACGCTCCAACGAATGGGCATTGGCCTTGTCCTTTCTATCTTTGCAATGCTCACTGCAGGTATCTTGGAGGTGGTCCGGCTTCGAATTGTCCAGAAGAACAACTACTATGATCTCGAGTCTATTCCAATGTCAATCTTCTGGCAGGTCCCCGAATATTTTCTAGTCGGATGTGCCGAAGTTTTCACATTCGTCGGACAGATAGAGTTTTTCTACGACCAAGCACCCGATGCAATGAGAAGCCTATGCTCGGCTCTCGCACTAACGACTGTTGCACTAGGAAACTATTTGAGCACTGTGCTGGTTACCGCTGTGACAAAGATAACCACTCGAGGCGGGAAGCTCGGATGGATTCCAGACAACTTGAATAGGGGTCGTCTTGACTACTTCTTTTGGCTTCTAGCTATCCTCAGCCTGATCAACTTCATAGTGTATCTGCGGATTGCAAGGTGGTATACCTATAAAAAGGTAGCTGGAGACCACCCTTGAACAATAAATTTAGGCTACGACTCCAACATGTTGTAGACTTGATTTGGAGATTTCAGTATGTTCTTGTATTTCGAATTTGCGAATTATATTTGGCTTCAGCATGCTTTCACTGGATATGATGTTTCTTCTCTTGCTTTGCTCCCATTTCAAGCCAGCCATGCCTTGGGTTGGTGTGCTACTTGAAAATGACTCCAAAGACCGGAGATTGTCAGATGGAGTTCATGAAAAGTGGGCTGAACCTTTAAAACCCTCTCATCTATACAAGTTTAGAACTATTTAAGATAAAGATGGTTAGTGACGGATCTAGAAATATTTTTTAAAGTGTATAAACATAAAGTTTCAAAATTTTAAAGTAGGTACAAATTATAAAGATATTATATATATAAAGACTAATTCATAAAATTTAAAATTAAATGTGTAAACTTTGACAATAAAATAAAATGGACGGATGGATATTGTTATTGTTAAATCTATTTCCATTTCAAAGATCTACTTGGATGAGAATAATAACATGACATTTTCATGTGATTAGATTGATAATCATTTGACAACACACACTTTGTAGATAAAGTTGCTTGAACTTAAATTTTTTAGGATAAATATCATCTTATTTTTCACTGAGATCATTGGTTGGATCCACCCACATTAATATATTTTTACAAATATTGTCCGAAGGTATCACTTGCGTTGCAAATGATAATACATGTCACATACTTGAGTGGATTCAAGAACCATGCAATATAAAAACAGAAATAAAGTCCGAGTATTGATCTTATCAAAAGTGTTCAAAAGTTGACAAATAAGCTTCCAATTATCATAAATTACTGAAAACCACCTTTAGTTCCGGCTTTAAGTTGCGAGTTTCTTAGACAAAGCCCTAATGTTTTGAGTTTCTTTTTCGCTACATGTTGAGGATGTTTTTTAGACACCTTTTGACTTTAGGAGCTTTTACATCAAAAGTACACCTTTCCACCATGATTTTCGTCTTACGTATGGGAGTGATTTTTTCGTCTTAGCTATGGGAGTTTCTAACATAAGAAGTTACCCAACGGTATAATAAACACTTTAAGTTCTTTTAGTTCAAAGTATTAATTAAATAAAAATTTTATCTCTTTCGATTTTCAAATTTAAACGCTCGCCCGCGACGGTAACCGCAAGGAAAATGAAGACCGGACATTGGAGATCTCTGCATTTTGATCAGAATCCCATTTTTCTTCTTTTTCTACCATGAATAAGCAAGTATGAGACGGGTTTGACACCCATCAGCTATCAAAACACAAAAAAGACCCCAATTTTGTTCATAAATTAACCGAGAAGAAACATTCAAAAGCAAAGGGTTGACACTGTGAAAAGCGGGCTTATTACAGAAGCTAAACAAATCGTATAAGAAAATATTACAGCATGTGAATCAAACAAGTCGAGCAGTTTCTTATTTCAAAGGGCTGTCTACACATTGTCCTGCATGCAATGATTGGTGAGAAATAGCAAGTTCAAGGGAAGCATGAGCCCACCCACTTCCATTAACAGTTCAAAACATGCCAAATGCCCCATCAGTGTTGTTTCAAACATACCCTGACAACACTTGCAGCCTATCACCCAACTCTGAGTGAGACAAACAACACAAACCAAACTCAGCAAGAATATAAGGGAGTTCTTGTTTTGTTTTATCCAACCAACCAGCAAGAATATGCAACAGGCAAGTGTGTGGTTTTAGACAACAAATGCAGCAAAACTAGCAACATTAAACCAAAGAAAATACCTAATGAATCTCAAATTCAATACAACCTCAGTAAGCTCCTAGCAATTGAATGTGCATGGCTTGCCCTGCTTTTGCCTGACCCGCATCTCCGGATGCCCCTCATCGGCGTTGCATAAAATCTTAACAGTCCGTTATCGATGTTAGTAGGCGAATGCCTTGCACTCCTACTCCTTTCCAACACAAATTCGTCTCTCTTCTTCTTACAGTGCACGTTTGACTCAACACAGCTCTTCCTTGCACCGACAAATGGTCCGCCGAAACTGCTCAAACTCCTCCAGCTTACACTGCTATTGCTCCTCAAGATCTTCGGGTTAAAACCCCCTCTCAACTCTGGCCAAGATTCTGAATTCAACCTCTCCACATCATTGGCTCTACTATACCTATCTTCATCCGCATCTTTGTTAACACTCCTCCTGTTAATAAACCCGAAGAAGTTCCAAGCTTTACTCCACCTCCGTGACTTCTTAGATGACCTTTTAAGATCCGCATTCCCGATCACGGACTCAAAAGTCTCGGAATAATCATCCCTCAAAGAATTTGAGTTAGAATCCCTATAGGGCACAGCGAGTTTAGGTCCATTGAATGAATCAACACTTGCAGGGGAAACCTTTGCATTAGAAACCGATTTCATTTCATTCATCTCGGCTACAACAGCTGCAGCAGTCTTCCTAATAGAACTCGACTTATCTAGACTCTTTCTTCTCCTAGAAGAAGAATCAGAGTAATAATCCCTTGTCTGAGCTGACCCTCCAGGAAGGGATTCATCCTCAATAATTGAATTCATAGCCGGCGGATCCTCGACGGCGATTTGAGTATCAGACCTCAAAACATGATGAACTGGAGCATCTTCCACAACGGAAACCATTGTGGGCATTCGGGGAAATGTTCTGCCAATCAAATATCCATCCCAGGAAGCTCTCGGTTCATCAAAAGAATACCTCGGATCATCGTACGACACCCTTGCTGCATCAAAGGACATCCTCCCAGCATCAAGAGAAAACCTTGGATCCGTGTCACAAGACCTTCTTCCGAACCCGTAATCCGCAATCTCAGACTGGGTTTCTCTGTACTGTATCCTAATCGGCTTCTTCACTGGCAATCCCTCTGATCCACCGTCATTTCTCCTCTTCTTAAGCTTTTGTTTTTGCCTCCATTTCTGCAATTTCTTGCTGAAAACTGAAGCGGCCGACCAGAAACTCCCGGCAATCTCCTTGAGATCTCTTCCGGGAGCCTTTTTTGTTTGCGACTCAAGATCTATATGATCCTTCATAGGCTTCAGCCCCTCTTCTTCACAGAGTTCCTCTTCGTATTCCTCCATAATATCTTCCACTTTCTCTTCGATTAAACTCGCGGTAGCAACAGCCGCATTGGGTTCTTCTTCTTCTTCTTCTTCTATGATCTCTCTGTCATCTGCGAGATTGGTTGCATTCTCGGTTTGGCTTTCTTCTTCGATTTCAAAAACAGGACCTTGAACGACACTTGAAGAAGAACCCAAATTTGGAGCTTCGGCCTCGACGATTTCAGAAGACCTTCCGTTTCCGGTTGCTTCTTTTTTATGCGGATTCCTCTCCGCGTCGTTATGAAAGAGTGACCAGAGCGTATTTCGAGCCCTAACGTCACAAGATTTCCTCTGAGGTTCAAAAACCCCTGAGAAACCCTCGTTCTTCGAGGCCGAGAAAGACTTGGTCCGTCTTAGCTCGGGAAAGAACCCGGGTCGGTTACCCCCGCCACCGGAAGGCTTGAAAATGGCTTTAAGTGCGGCGGTAGTGGTGGAAGCAGTGATGGCGATTGGAGGCTTCCGAGAAGAAGATGAAGCAGCGGCAGAAGAAGTAGAAGAAGAGTCAAGAACATGGAGACGTTCGCAGAGGCATAAAGGGCAAAAGCTAGTGAAACGCTCTTCGGGGTGGCGATGACAGGAAGTAGAAGGGCGGTGGGGCTGCGGTGGTTGAGGTTCCGGCGCTAATGCTGGGGGAGGAGGAGGATCCAAGTTGGGATTCATAACCGATAGTAGTATGAAATGAGCCTTCTGCTCATATTATTAGCTTGAGGAAAGGGAAAATGTGAGAGAAAGATGGAAATTTGTTTATTTTCCGGGACTGAGTTGAATGTGTGAAAACTGTTTGGTTCCAACGGACAGCGAGAGAAAAGAAAAAGAGAGAGAGTGATAAAAAAACAGAGGAACACTTGAAGGAAAAATTGGTTAAATTATAAAATAAGTGTTTAAATTATATTTTTTATAATAGTTATTTAAAATATTTTTTATTAAAATAAGTGTTTAAAATTTTATTTTTAATTTATTTTAAAATTTATTGAAATATTTTATTTAATTAAAAATAAAATTTTAAACATTTATTTCAATTAAAATATATTTTAAATATCTATTTTAATTAAAATTAAAATTTTATACACTTACTTTATTTAAAAAAATACTTTAAATATTTAATATAAAAAAACATAATTTAAATATTTATTTTAGAGTTAAGCTGGAAAAATAAAAGGAAATCTGGTCGTAGAATTTAGACTGGCCCACGACAATACACTACCGAACTCACTTCACGCTTGAGGCACCAGCATGGCCTATGACTATATTGATCTTACTTTATCTCGACTCTTGGAACCACAAAAAACAGTTTAATTTATTTTTAAAAAGTTTTCAAGTGATCACAAAGTCACATTGTTAGAAAAATGAAGTTGAGAGAATTTATTCAGTTAACTCAAAAAATTAATTACCAAAATGAAGTAAGTTACTAAGTTAAGGAGTAAAAGTTATTTTATCCATATAACAAAAAGTTAACGTTTTAGTGATTATTCTGCGATAAATTGATAAAATAAATGGTCAAAATGCAATATCTAAAAGTTGAGTCCAAATGCACGGGCATGTGAAAGCTCGGTAACCTCATGTCATTGTTTTTAAAAGCGAGTATTTGATCTAGTCGAGTAAAAAAAATGAGTTAATCATGTTTATAAGTCATATTTTATCAATTAAATTTTATTTAAAATATTTTTCAAGTTGAATTGTTCGAGTTTTTGTTCAAATACAATTGTAAATATTTATAATGTTACGATAGTAATTAATTTCAATTTAAATGATGCGATACCTATATATATTCGTATAATTTTTATAAATGTGAGTAAAATTTATAATGTTATTTAATAAATCAAAGATCATCTAAAATTATATAATATATTTATAATATTATTTTTTAAAGAAGAGATTTTAGGGGCGGAATCTTATTTATGGGAGAATATGAGAGGAAATTGATGGAAAGAAAAAAATTAAAAGAGTTGCGGACAAAGTATTAAATTTAAAAGATTTTGATGGATTATTCTTATTATCTCTTATGAATGCGTTGTATTTATGATATCATTCATAATTTTTTGATAAAATTTAATTGTTATTGTAAAAAAAAAAAACCTTAAGGATCAGTCTCAATTTGTTAAAGTTTCATATAAAAAACAGTTAAAAGGTTAGTACTGGTATTATAAAATGTAATTAGAAAAAGTGCATAAATATTAATTGGTATTAAGAAGAATAATTAGGAGATTGGGTGACACACGTGTATGCGTACAGATCACGTAGGCTTACGTGCACCGTATCGTATCAGAGACGTTAATTTATATAAATACATGCAGGTGACTGATTGTGGTTCAGAGATTAGATTGATTTGGTAGTGCTTGGAGTACACTCTGGGGCCCAATAGAGGTTGTTATCGTAGGGTCAGTCTACACTAAGCCTTGTGATTTGAGGATATCACCAACGGATGGATGATCTGATTGAAAGCTGTAGTTTGAGAATGTGCCCAACAATAATAGGAGGAATCTCCCCCTCACCAAATTTCTTATTATATTTTTCTTATGCATTTACAATTAAAAATATATATTTTTTAAGTATTTATATTGACCAAAAAATATTTTTTATACTTATATAAAAAAATTGGTAAATTTTAAGTACTTATAGGTAGTATAAGCCAATTTCCTATTATATTTTTCTTATGCATTTACAAAATTTTTTAACTCCTTTAACGGTCAGACACCCAAAATTAAAATTGTTGAAACTCTAGACACTTAAAATTATAACAGTTGAAACTTTTGGCACTTATTTTTATAAAAAATATATTAGGTACCTAAAGTTCAAAAAATATATATCTTGGCACCTATTTTTCATTTAAACCTATTATTATTAGCAGAAGGACCCCCTGCTTCGTGCAGTGCAGGTTTGTTTCTTTGTTTTAGCCGGTCTTTCAATTTGTTTTCTTTCAATAAAGATGGAATTTGGTGAATTTAGATGAAACTCAATGGTTCATATCCCCACTACTACATATTTATATGTTTATGTATGTATATGCATCTATTGCTCCACCCATTATTTTTAATAATTTAAAAATAGAATCAAATTAAAAATATTTAAATAATATGAACTAAATTTAATAAATTTTTTGAATTAGGACAAAATTAATTAGAATGTGTAAATATGAAAAGTTAAATTTATTATTATACAATTTTTGTATCTGTCACGTAACTCATTTAACGACGGTTAACGGTTCAGTGACCATTTTGTAACAATTTTTTTGTTCAAAACAGAAACTAAAGTTTAGTGCTTATATATAAGTTTTGAAGGTGATCATTTTATTATTCCAAACCATTTGATAATGCACATACATCTTATAGATAAAAGCCGGTTGAACCCATAAAATAAACAACATTCTCTTTTTTACTAAGACTACCTATTGAGTTCAACAATAACGATATTCTATAATGCCTATAGGCTAAACCTATTGATATCATTGAATCCTTAAACGTGGTTATTGTGTTCATAAGTGCACTTCAATATATCAGTGTAAATGAATCTAACTCGAATGAAATATAAATTATGTTTATGTTTTTTTATTTTACTCTTGTTTGTATTTGATTTATGTTCATCAAAAAAATTAAAATTGTGTCGATGTTCATATATTTAAAAATTATATGTATCATTGTTCGTTTGTTAAGTGTTTGTAAATATATTCACTTAATGTTTATGAACAAGGACGCGGAGCTAGAATTAAACATTGAGGGGGCAAAGGTATACTAAGTTTTTAAATCTAAAAATTAGGAGGGGCAAAAACCTTATTTTACTATTATTTAAACTAAAAAGGATCTCAAATGCAATTATACCAAAAAATTGAGAGGAAAAGAGCTGCTCTCACGTTAAACATGGTCTTCGTTTCGATCTATGAACATGTTAAATGAATATGTTCATGAACACTAAATAAACATATTCACGAACATTAAACAAACATATTTACAAACGCGCTCATAAACATATAATTGAAATATTCATGAGCACTTACAAATTTATTCATGAATTTTTATTTTTAACATAAAACTTAATTCATGAATAATGAAATATAATTTATTGTATTTTTCTTTTATTTATTCAATATAACTAGTTGGTAGTATTATTATTTGAAAAGTGGTATATGCAATGTCAATACATCATGGAATGTTAAGAGAATATATAGAGGGATGAAGACAGGTGAACCGCCGCTGAGTCACGAGACAGATTACCTGAACCCGCCGCCGCCGGCAGCTCAAGGCTAAGATACAAATTAGGCCACGTGTACCTCTTTGGGGTCCACCAAACCTCCTCCTTCCGGTTGCTTGTCTTTCACATGTGACATGCCCATCAACAGTAACACGAGAATAAGATATCAACCAATAAATTAAATTGAAAACAGAAAATTTAACTGATACAACCATAATAAATTCAGTTCTTGTAACATTGTCAAAGAATAGGTCCACAAATTAATCTAGTGGCCAAATAATGTTCATATACTCTCATCTTATATGAATTTAGATATCAACATTTGTCTTGGAAATATCATAACTCTATTTAATAATAAAAATTATTGTCAAAGGGTTTAAGTTTGTGTCTCGTTTTGAATTCTACAAGTGGTCTTAGTAAAAAAGATGATAATGTTTATTGTCTGTAAGTGTGTGTTTTGTCAAAGAGTTAGATATATGTTTAAACAGATACTACTATGTAATTATTTTAAGAATATTCAAAAGAATTTTATTTTTCTCCAAGATTTGTCTTTGTTGGCTTTTTTTAATATTCTAAATGTGTATACATCTTGTAGACAGAGTAATTTGAACCAGTATCTTTTAGGATGAACAATATCTGTTTTTTCACTGGGACACTTGTTTGGTTCGTTTTGTTGGCTTTTAATTTTGTTTTATTTTCCTTTTGATGATTATTTGCATGTTTGCATATAATTTATAAAGTGAAAATGTGTATAAATGTACACGTAAAATTGTTAGTGGGAGCCAGGAGAAGACAAAAAGAAAAATAAGATATTTGGAACAAATATTCTACCAATGTCAATGCCCCCTTACTTGACCCCCAAATTTTCTTTGTTCTATTAAATTTGTCATCACATTAATGTTTAAATAAATATGTTGTGTGTAAAGTATCTAGAGAAGAAATATGAGTAAGGAAAAAGAAGATAAACAGTAGATTATAGAGGTTTGAAAATTTCAGATTACCAATAATTTTTTACAAGTTTTTTTTTTATTTATTTTCTTAACTATCATTAACGGACAAAGTCAGTTAAGGCTTGGGGAGCCTTTTTCTCTTTCACACTTCTGCACCTCTCTCGAACATCTTTAGTGACCATTTCTTGACTTCTAGTTTCCCCTGCATATGTGTTCTCATTCTCCCTTGCTGTTGCAGCAGCCTTGTCCTTGACATTACCCCCTCATGGAAGAACGACCTTGTCCTTGACATTTGTAAAATCTGTAGGTTGCACAATATCAGTTTGCAGCAACGGTAGGGGCGTGATTTGTTAAAGTGGTTTGCCTTTACATGGCTTAAGTTGTGACACATGAAAAATAGGGTGTATGCATGTCAAATCCAACATGTAGGCTATAGAGCCAATATGTTTGACAATCCGGTAAGGACCAAAGAATTGTGGTCCAAGCTTTTGGTGCCTCTTTAAACATAAGGATAGTTTTCGATAGGGTTGTAAGCGCACAAATGCCCAGTTTCCCTCCTTTAATTGCAGCTCATATCGATGCTTATTCGTTTGATTTCTCATACGACCTTGAGCTTGAACTAGATTGTGCTTCAGAACACGAAGCAACTCATCACGGTCTTGTAAAGCTTGATCCACTTCAGCATTTGAAGAACTGCCTTCCAAGTAGGTAAGAATAGTAGGAGGATCTCACCCATACAATGCCCAAAAAGGAGTTATTCCCACTGATATTTGGTAAGCAATGGTGTACCGGTATTCAACCCATGCTAAGTATCTTTCCCACTTGCTTGGATCATCACCCGCCATACAACGAAGATATATTTCCAAACAATGGTTTAAGGCTTCAGTTTTGCCATATGTTTGTGGGTGGTAGGCTGAACTTAGACATAACACCGTTCCCTATAGCTTAGCCATTTCTGTCCACAGTTCATTAACAAAGATTTGATCCCTATCACTGACTATAGTCTGAGGTATTCCATGAAGTTTTACCACCCCTTGAACCATAACCGTAGCCACATATTTATTGTCAAAGTGTCGTGGAAGAGCGAAAAAGTGGTCGTATTTGGTAAGTCGATCCACTACCACCAAGATGGTTTCTTTTCCATTTGAATTCGACAACCCTACAATGAAATCCAAAGAAATGTCTTTAAACACTTGGCGAGGAATGGGCAGAGGTTGCAAAACTCCGGCCGGAACCTAGCTATTACTTTTCATACGTTGACACACTTGACACTTTGTGACAAACTGGCGAATTGTCTTGCGCATTCCCTTCCAATAAAAGTTAGCAGCTAATCATTGAAAAGTTTGTGTAATTCCGGCATGTCCCCTCATCAACGAACTGTGAAACTCCCTCAACAGAAGCGAACGTAGGGCATCGTCATTAAGCACCACAATTCTTTCTTTGGGCAACAACAACCAATCATGCTTTTCATACCCTTGATAGTCAGATTTTCCATTTTTAATACTCGTTTGAACGTGCTGAATATCAGCATCATGTGTACTGGCTATGCGGATATCGTCGATAACACCAAATAATGGTTGAGAAAAAGCTAAGAATGTTGCCTCAGCTTCTCTAGACAATGTATCAGCAACGTTGTTGAGTTTACCTGGACAATAGCGAATCTAGAATTCATACCCAATTAATTTGGACAACCATCGTTGTTGTTCCAGAGCTTTTATAGTTTGTTGAGTCAACTCCCACAATGATCGTTGATTCGTGATGATGATAAACTTGCGACCTACAAGGTATTGCCTCAATTTCCCCACTGCTTGAGTGATGACAAACATTTCTCGATTGTAAGTAGAAACACCATGCATTTGTGGACTGAGTTTCTGGCTAAAAATGCTAAGGGCTTACGTTCTCGTGTTAATACAACTCCTATGCCAGACCCTGAAGCATCTGTTCTACTTGAAACTCCTTGTCAAATTGTGGAAGGCCCAAAATTGAAAGAGAACATAAGCGAAGTTTGAGTCGATCCATGACATATTGAGTCACTTCAGTCTACTCAAAGACTTGGCCTTTGCAAAGCACATCTGATATAGGAGCGCGAGTGCATCAAAGCCTTTAGTAAATTTACGGTAATACCCAACAATGCCCAAAAATCTACAAACGTCCTTGACTGTGGTGGGTACTGGTCAGGCTCGATAGCCTCGACTTTAGCCAGATCCACTGTTATCCCTTCACGTGAAATAATATGACCCAATTATTCCACTTTAGTCTGTCCAAAATGTACTGTAACACCCCTTCCCGGCCTGGTCGAGAACCGAGTTGGAGAATGCTATCGATAAACTAAACAGGGTGATACGATAATTCCATGCAATAAACGATGATATTAAGCCTAATATTCAAGAATAAGCAATAAAAAGTTCCAATTACTCTATTACGAGTCTATGATTATCCAATTAGGACCAAATTATAACATACACAAGTTTTAGGGACTTAACCGCAATTTCAGTATTTCAACGGTCCGATTATGAAACTTATCTTACTGCCATGAAATTCATTATGCAAAAAGTAAGTATACAAATTTTCATATTATTCGGTGTTCATATACTCATTCAGTTAAGCCATGCAATAATCAATGACCATTCTGCAAATAATTCAAAACTGCGTTCTTTATCTTTTAATAGAATTAACTGTCACCATACCGATACCCTTATGGTCGTATCGGTACGCTAAATCTAATTTCCAAATTTCAGATTCAATTGCAATAGACTCGTATCAATACGGTTGAGGGTCGTATCGATACGCCCCTTGTTGACCATCGTTGACCTGACCAAATATGCAAGGCAGTATCGATACGCCATCAACCGTATCGATACGCCCTACCCTGTAATGACAGAATTTTTCTGGTTTTTATTCGATTTAACCTATCAATCAGGGTTCAAATGCAATGAAGTTTTACGCACAATATTTCAATGCTATAAACCACTTGCACGCCAAATTTTAGGACCATTTGAATCCGTTTACTACGATTTCACCTTTAAGGGCCTAATGCGCACCTTTAGTCATTTTTAAGCCATGTATAAAGTTCATTTAAAGCCTTATGCACTAACATACCACAAGCACAATATATACATATAAAAAGGGCCTTGTAGGACTATTCTAATTACTTTGCCACCCTACTAGGAGTTCATAGGTTCGATATACATTACTTCAAGCTTGCTTGTGACTTGTATAACGCAACAACTTCTCCTATCTCCGACGTTGAATCTTTTAACCTGAAATGAATGAAATGCAATGCATTAGGCATACTTTGCCTAGTGAGGTAGTCATAAATAAACATTATGTCAATGGAATGTATTCCAAGTCATGTCTTGGCAATAACAATGCAATAAATCAATAGTAGTAATACAATGATCATGTTCAATAACAATAAGTCCATATTCCAACAATAACCCTTGGATCGATTCAGGATAGTGGATACGATAATTCCTACGCCTCGCCAAATCAATGAATGGTCTAGTTCCTCTGCCCTCGCCAATATGACCAATATCATAATACATCCCTCTGCTTTGCCAAATCAATATAAGCCATAGCCCAAGGACCGTATTCCACCCGTACACTGAGCTCATGAATTCTATGGCATGCCAATTGCATCCAATGTCCTTCGAATCCAAGGTCTGGTAACGATATCAATGATCGGTGTTCAATAACAATGACAATATTCATTATATTCGATAACTTTATCAATAAGCAATGATTCAATATCAATTTCCAATAATAGTATCAATGTCGATAGCAATATTTCAATGTTCTCAATGACAATATTAATGGTCGATGGTTCATTTTCAATGTTTCGATAACCATAACGATGTTGACATCAATGACAACGGCCATATCAATGCTATACCAATGCTCTATATCAATATCCTATACTTTCATGGTTCAATGACAATGGCGATGATAATGGCAATAACAATACTCAATGACAACAACGATAGCTATGTCTGATGTTCAATAACAATGATGATGGCAATGACAATGCTCAATACTCGATGCGATAACTTACCAATACTTACCATAATGTCTGATAGGTGATTCGATGCAATAATCCTTAACGACGGAGTTAGAAATGACAATTCTATTAGCGATAAAGTTGGAAAAGACACCTAGCCTAATCTCGAGACTCTAACTACACTCATCTCGATATTCCAAAGCTTTCAAGGCTCTCGAATAGCAATCCCCTTATTCCTAGCTTTTGTTGGTGACAGTGGGTGATCTTTACCAACTTCTTGAGCTAGGTAAAAACAATAGGATTCGGTTAGATTCAATAATATGAAACCAAAATCAATATAACGATATCAAAATCAATATCGAAGTTTAAATAGCTTGTGATTAAGCTTGCTATATCCATGGAATTCAATGATTATTTAGGGATTATAGCTTACCCGATCGATAACAATGATTCGATAACATTAAATCGAAGAAAGGACAAGCTCAAAATCAAGCTCCAATGGAGGTGCTTGCTTAGGTAGGAGATGATAGCTTGGTGAGGTTTCAGGTAAGATTTCTAATCCCTAGCTATTTGTTATTTATCTTGTGTTAATAGAAATAGGTTTCCTTCTATTTAAGGAAACTCTCCCGGTAATCCCACGTATGAGATGGCTAAATTGAGGAGGGGCTAATCGCAAGGTTAGTCCCTCAACTCTTGGCAGACTGTACTTTTATCTCCCAACTTTTAATTCGTACAATTTAGCCATTAAAATGTTTCCTATACTTCTAATAAGGTCCTTAAACAATAATTTGACTCAATTAAAGTCCTCTACTGAAACAATTGACCTTATGGTTAATATCAATACAATATTTGAACATTTTTTATATAGGGTTTTCGATCACCGGAGCCTAATTTCGACTAGGCCGAATTTCGAGGTGATACATGTACATTTGTTGCGCTTCGCAACGAACCCATTCTCTTTTAGCTGTTGCAAAACGAGATGTACATGAACTAAATGTTTCTACCAAATTCGACTGTAACAAGGATGCCATCTAGGAAAATCAAAACAAACTTACAGAGAAAAGGCCAAAAAAGATCATTCATTGTTGCTTCGAAGGTTGACGGTACGTTGGTTAAGCCGAATGGAATCACGAGAAATTCGTAATGACCTTCGTGTGTTTGAAACACTGTTTTGTGAACATCATCAGCCTTGACTCTAATTTGGTGATATCAAGCAAATTCAATTTGGAGAAAAAAAATTGAAGTGCTCAACTCATCAAACAGTTCATCGGTGGTGGGAATCAGAAACTTGTCCTTCACAATAACAACATTCAAAGCACGACAATCTATGTAAAACCATCATGTACCATCTTTTTTCATTACCAATAACACTGGCGAGGAGAATAGACTAGTGTTCTTTCGAATCAAATGGTGTTCTAACATGTGCTGCACTTGGCATTTCACTTCAGCCTTCTGAAAATATGGGCATCGATAAGGTCAAACATTAACGAGTTTGCTCGTAAGGTGTAGATGGACGGCATGGTTAGTTTCTTGTGGAGGTGGTAGACTTGTGGAGCCACCAAAACAGTAGCAAACTCGATCAATAATTGCTTCATTTCCTCTGTCTTTAATGTCTCATCTTGTGCTTGTGCTACATCAAACTGCGAATAATAACAACAAGCCAATGCCTTGGTGTTTGCCATACGCCTAAGCGACTAAAAGTTCACTAGATGAAGGATCATTCCAATTTCTCCTTGCCAATAGTGGCCATCCAAGCAATCCCTAAGACCATTTTGGTTCCTTTCAATGGTAGAACATAAAAATCTCTCATCAACTCCGTTCTTTAGGGATGTAAACGAACCAAACGTTCAGTGAACCATTCGTGAACCGTTCGGCAGAAAGTTTGTTTATGTTTGTTTAGTTATTAAATGAACGGACATGAATAAGATTTTCTATTCATTTAATTAAATGAACGAACGCGAACAAAGAGCTTGTTCGTTCGTGAACGTTCGGTAATTCGTTCGTTTAAATTTATTAACATATGTTCATCTATATTTATTGTTTTTCATAAGAAAAGTATTAAATTTTAAAAATTTAAAACATATATTACAAATATGAAATAAAAAGGAAAAAATTGAATAAATACTCAATGTACGAGACTTCAGATTTCTTAAGAAAAAAATTAAACAATACTCAATTTTCGTTCACGTTCGTTTGTGTTCGTTTATTATTTTAACAAATGAATATGAACGAGAAGTTATGTTTATTTAGTTGTTCGTGTCTGTTCATTTGTTCGGTTAAAATTAAACAAATGAACATGAACATACCCCCGTTCGTGTTCGTTCGGTTTGTTTACGGGCCTACTGTTCCTTAAACTCGTAATATGAGGTCGCGCACACAACCTTCATTTTGTATCCTGTCCTCGTTCCCTACTAAGACCCTAAAATTAGGTGTTATTGTAGCAGTTAATCCTAAGTATTCTTAAGAAAAAAAATCAAACAATACTCAATTTTCGTTCACGTTCATTTATTATTTTAACAAACGAACATGAACAAGAAATTATGTTCATTTAGTTGTTCGTGTTCGTTCATTTGTTCGGTTAAAATTAAACAAACAAACATGAATATACCCTCGTTCATGTTCGTTTACAGGCCTACTGTTCCTTAAACTCGTAATATGAGGTCGCACACACAACCTTCATTTTATAGCCTGTCCTCATTCCATACTAAGACCCTGAAATTAGGTGTTGCTGTAGCAGTTAATCCTAAGTATTTTGCCACTCAAGATTGTATAAAAATTGTGCGTGTTGCCGACATCAATTAAAATTCGCACCTCCCGCCCCTGAATCTCACCTGTAACTAAGAGTGTATTAGGCGTAAAACAGCCCGCATGAGCGTTAAAAGATACCAAGGATTGTTCGCGCATTATCTCATCGGAATCCCTTGGTTCATTGTCCTCAGTTTTTATCGTCACCGTCACAGGCGTTGGCAGCTCACCTTCTTGTTCATCATCCAACAAAAATAACTGAGGGTCTTTACATTTATGGCCTAAAACAAATTTTGCATCACAATAGTAACAAAGTCTCTTCTCAGACGTGCTTGGGCTTTAGCGATGAATATTCTTCGAGGTTGGATAGGGCGAGAGGATTGGGGAGAGTTGTCAAATGGAGGTAGACGTCCAGGTTATGTTCGTGGCCCAGTTAGAACTCTAGTTGGTTTAGGGAATAAGGGAAGAAGTTTAGACCCGATAAAATGGCTCGAGGATTTTTCGTGCCTCACCAAATTTAGCTACATGAAAACGTGCCAAAGCAAGTACCTCATTCATGGAGTTGGATCTGTAGCTGAGTACTTCATTTTTGATAACGTGGCGTAACCCAAAGACAAAGCATTGATAGAGTATGTTCAAAGACTAATCATAAGATGATTGTAAATGTCATTTATTTTTACCTTGTTTATTCATAAAGAGGCATTGTCATCATTATTTTCAATTACAATTCTGCGTGCATAAATAAACTGAATTATAATAAAGTCCTTAGAACAATATGATTATTCCTAAATGTCCTCAGTCGAGTGTTATTGTGGGCATGGACAACAGTAATGCATTAAGACTAATATGTAGTTGATTGATGATAAAGGGTTGTCATTGACATGGAGATGTCAAAATCAATACATATGTGTTAGAAAATGACATACTAGATTGATCCGCTATGAGCATGTTTCTTGGATTATTATGTGACAGTCACAATATTGCTCATAGTGATAACTACATGTATGATCCTTAGACTTGAGATCATCATTATTTCAACATTGAGAGTGACATATTTTGATACAGTCAAACATGTATCGTAACTAACTACACTATAAAGACTGATATTGAATATGTCACAGTCTATGTAGTTGGATATGGTTGATCAAGATAAGATTTGTCTCCCTTACATAATAGGAGTGATATCGTAGGCCACTTGATTGAGTGAGACTAAAAATGCATGTCCATGCTCGAATAAGTTAATATGAGATATCATAGTTATTCGTTTAAAATAGGCTACTCAAGATATCAAAAAATATTAGATGGACTATACAAGTGTGACTGTTCCATGACTTGTGTCCAATGTAGATATAAAGGACAAAAGGATGTAATACATGAAAAAAAGTTAATCACAAAAAGGTTATGTTGAATCATGATTTCTTGTAACTTAGGTGACAATGACATATTGCTAGATGTCACTCATTGTTTATAATATTATAAACTTTCTAATATCTACTACTAACGTTACATGAACCTACAGGGTCACACCCACGGTTGAAATGAGCATATATTAAACAAATTATATATGTACAAGTTTGTTGTGCACAAATTTAGTTAAATTAATATATATTTGATATATATATATAATTTAACTATTAGATAAATATTAAAAGAAAAAAAATATTGTAATTATGACTCTTTTAATATATAAATAATATAATTCACTTTAAATTAATATATATATATATATATATTGAAATCCTAATTAAAGTTGAATTAGGATCATATATATTAATAAGGATATATATTGAAATCCTAATTAAGTTAAACTGAGAATATGTATATTTAATATATATATATATATTGAAATCCTAATTAAAGTTGAATTGAGATTATATATATTTAATATATATATTGAAATCCTAATTAAGTTGAATTGAAATTATATATATTTAATATATATATATATATATTAAAATCCTAAATAAAGTTAAATTAGGATTATATACATTAATATATATATATATTGAAATCCTATATGAGTTGAACTAGGATTTCAAAGGCTATATAAGATATGAGAGATCTAGCAGTCATTAATGCTTTTTGGAAAAAAATCCCTTAATAGTTTAGAGAGTTTTACATGCTCGTTTCAACTGAGTAAACTACGTAGAGGTCGGAGCGTTATCATTGTAGCTTAGGAATCGACATAGTGGAATCGTGATTGGATATCTATCTTCTCTAAAATCAGAATTCTAGATTTTTAAACAGGTAATCTTCACCCTTTTTCACCCCGATTCGTTATTCGTAAATGAATATCTGATAGTGATCGTCGGATAATTTTTTTACTGTGCCATAGGTATATCGGCGTGACCCTACAAGCATTGTGTAAGACATTCATCCGATAAACTTGATGTACGTAAGGCTAAGTCTTCGAAGCGATTCTGGTAGTCTTCAAATGTCGTGGTTTGGACAAGTTTGAAAATTTGACCCTCTGGCGATTCAATCTCTAGTACGATAAAATATCATCGAATTGCTTCAACCAAATGATTCCAGCCGGCTAGTTGGTGTTGGCGATGCATCTAACGACATCATTTTTTGTTGTTCCCTCCATTCGAAAGAAAGTTATAGTGACACGGTGATGATCTTTCGTGCCATAGGACTCAAAGAAATCATGTGCAGAGGAAAGTCGTTCCTCTGGATCCTTGCCGGTAAATATGAGTAATTCAACTTGTACCGGCTTCGAGGCAAATGGAAAACATCATCTGTGTCTGTGTGTACTTTGGCCTTGCCACGATTTACCACGAAATCCTCAGTAACTGCGATGGCGCCAGACGTGGTTGTAGGGGTTTCGAACTATGTTGAAATTGTTTGCAATTGACGTGCAATATCCTGAAAGGTAGTCTAAGCACTTGTGTTTCAGAGTTTTTAATCTTCAGGAGAGTTTGAAGAGAAGTAAGCACCTGCAACGCCTTGATGGATTCAGTATGATTTACCATAGTGGTAAAGTCAATGAAAACACCAAAATGTTGTGTGTAAACTATCTAAAGAAGAAATATGAGTAACGAAAGAGAAGATAGTAAATTATAGAGGTTTGAAAATTTTAGATTATCAACAAATTCTTTTTTACAAGCCGTTTCTATTTATTTTCTTAACTATCAGTAACAGACAAAGACAGTGTAACATTCCCCACTCGGCCTAAAAGAAAATCAGGTCGAAGAACGCTACCAGTGAACAGAACGGTAATCGGTGCAATAAATTTTTAATCAATAATCGATAACTAAACGATATTATGATTTAAAAACATTACAAAAATAAGCAGTAGTCCAATTTATCCAATGTGCAACAGAAATACATCAGTTAGGACTAATTTGTAACTTTTACAAGTTTTAGGGACTAATCTATAAATTCAGAAATTCAGGGGTCCTTTCATGAAATTGACTAAACAAAAATGAAATTCAATACAATAACAATATGTCTGCAAATTTTCATGTTGGTCCGATGTCATTTACCTATTCAATTATACTATACAAGTTTTAGTGACCATTTTATAAACTTCTTTAAAACTGGTTTCCATGTCTTTTAACAGAATTAACTAACTCCGTACCGGTACCCTAAGGGCCGTATCGGTACGCTAAGCCAAATTCTCATCTCCTAGATTCGTAGGTAATGTGTCCGTATCGATACACCTAGCCCCGTATCGATACACGTTGACTAGGGTTGATTGTTTCGATACTCTCTATAGACCATATCGATGCAATTTATTTTTCATACCTTACTGTCCAATTTTGTATCAATACACCCCCTTTGTGTACCGGTATTCTTTGTTTTATCAAGTCTAATTATGCAAGGCCGTACCGATACAGCTTGACCTCAATACGCCTGTCATGTAATGACAGTTTTTGTCTGGTTTTTCATCAATTTAACCCGTTGAATGATGTCCAAATGCAATGAAATTTTACCAGCAATCTTTAAACATTAAAATCTAATGGTATACAAAATTTCATGATCAAATGAATCTGTTTACCATGTTTTCACTAGTTAGGCCAAATATGCAACTTTATCACTTTTTACCAAAACACTTAACATACCATTTTGAGTATTTAGACCTTTTCAACATAGAGGTCAATACATACATGAAAAATGGGACCAAACTAACTTGTTTAGACCCTATGCCACCATTCTAGGAGTTCAAGGGCTAGATTAACATTACATATAGGTTCGTGACTTGCTTCAAAAATGCTTATTGCTCCGATCCTCGATCCAACTAAGCTTTAACCTAAAAATGCATGGAAATGAGATGCATTAGGCTTACTTAGCCTAGTGAGGTAGTCAAGACAATTATATGAACATCAATGAAGATCATATCATGTAAAACGATAAAATTGTGCATCTCAAAACATATTTTAACAATACTTGCAACACTTATTCACATATATTTTCCTTAGATTGACATGTAGTGGATACACAAATTCCCAACCAACATCACCAACAATGAATGGTCAATATCCGCCAACATCGCCAATAGGACCAACATAATCACATCCCGCCAACATCACCAATGAAAGCCTTAGCTCAAGGACCGTAGTCCACCCTTTACCAATGAGCTCATGAATTCTGTGACATGCCAATTGTATCCCATGTCCATTCATGTCCAATGATTCAATACTTATCGATAGCAATAACAATAGCATTAACAATAGCTATAACGGTAACAATAGCAATAGCAATACGATATCAATGACAATGATTTGTGATTTGTCTAACATGTCTTATTTCAACGTAATGACTCAATGTTCAATCTATAATGTAACAAGCTTACCAAAGCTTACCATTGATGCCTCCTACAAGGCTCGAATACAAACGTACATTGGTCAATGGTGGAAATGCAATAATTCAACGTTGATGAAATCGAGAAGACACCTAGCCACTCCCTTGACTCCGACTACACTCACCGATGATTTTGAGGCTTTCAAGGCTCTCGAATAACGACTCATTTGTTCTTGAACTTGGTGAAATTAAGAGGATTTGGTGATTCTTCACCTTGATTTTCTTGAGCTACAAAGAAATAGAAATCACAAGGATTTCAATATCAACAATAAGTTAATAGCATCCTATTGGCTATGATAAACAATAACAAGGAATCTATGATGTCTCTAGAGAATTTATAGAGTTCCCTTACTTCTGGAACTTGAAATTAAATATAATTTAGCTATGGAATCAATGAATCGATTGAGAGGGAATGCTTACCCAATCGATAACTTCAATCTATGATCAAAAACTTAAGGAAATCAAAGCTTGCTTTCACCTTCAATGGAGGTGTGTGCTTGCCATAACCAAAGGTAGAAGATGGTGACTAAGGTGCTTGCTTAACAATCCACCGGGTAAGTCTTTCTTTTCCCTTTTAACTATTAATTTCAATTGAGCTTTCCTTCAATTGAAGGAACTCAATTTCCTAATCCCACGTATGTGGTGATTAGGCTTGAGGAGGGGCTAATCGCAAGATTAGTCCCTCAACTTTTTATTATTTATACTTTTATCACCCTAATTTTCATTATTTTCAATTTGATCACTAAACTATGTTTCAAAGTTCACAATATAATCCTTAACAATATCAATGCTTAATTGGGGACTCAATAATTCAATAATTGAGCACTCGGTCAAAAGTCAACTCTATAATTTAACTTTCTGATTTGAAATTTCCGGTCACTGAATCAAATTCTATCTAGGCCTGATTTTAAGATGTTACAGACAATTAAGATTTGGGGAGCCTTTTTCTCTCTTACACTTATCTGCCTCTCTCGGGAATCTTTAGTGTCCGTTTCTTGACTGCTAGTTTTTCCTGCAGACGTGTTCTCATTCTCCGTTGCTGTCGCAGCAGCCTTGTCCCTGATAAAATAATTGAAGTCGTATAACAGTGGACTAAAATTACATGTAAAATGTTTTCATCCAATATATCAAATAACAATCTTTTATTTATATATATATATATATTAAATTTAAGGGCGTCTTAAGTCTCTATTTGAAGAAAAAAATTAACCCTTGTTTTTTTACTCAATTAAGTCTTTATACTTTAAATTCTCATTAATTCACATCTTTGAACAAGGTTGATGGTTAAATTTAATAGTTTTCGGATCAATTGATGTTATGGTGTTATCATTTGGTATTTTTAGACTTTTTTATTTCATTTTAAAGAATTTAAAAATGATGAAAAATATTTTTTAATATGTAAATGTTACATGAAAATATTGTAGTGTTTCACATGTTAATAATATCTTAAAATATATTGTTAATATTTAATGATCAAAATTAGTAAAAAGACTTAATTGAATCAATCTATCGAATTATAAGCTTAATTGATTCAAATTTTCAAATACAAAAACTTAATTATGTGTATAAAAATTTAATTATTTTTTTTTCAAAAACTTAGAAGCTTTAAGACTTTCTTATGTCTATATCTTAATATGCATGTCTGTTTGCTAAAAAATAAGGTTTAATGCACTTTTTGTCCCCTTACGTTTAAAATTTTTTCCAATTTGGTACCTAAAGTTTTTTAGGCTTGTGACCCTAATGTTTTCACTGTTACTCGTTTTGTCCCATTCGGTTACCCTTGTCATTAAAAAAATTCAGCCAATCACATCACACCACGTCATCTCCTCTTTGACTAAGTCAACCTGCCTGATTTTATTTAAAGGGTAAATGACATGTCAAGTTTGTTTTTTTGTTCAATTTAGTTACTGAAAAGTATATTTTTACCTAAAATTGACCCATGTTTGTTTTTAAATTTTATTATTTATTCCAATATTTGTTATTATTATTAATATTATTTTATTTAAATGTTAATATTTAATAAAAAATTAAACTAAATATTTTAATATTAAATTAGTAATTGTTTAGATAAATTAAATTACCTAAACTTGACTCCCAACAATTACTTATTGGAATTATATTTTTTTGAGAAAAATTTGAATTATATTCTATTTAGCAAAATTTGAATTATATTTGAATTACATTTTTGAGCAAAAAATTGAATTATATTCGAATCATATCTCAATTATCGAATTTTACTAAATTTGAATTATATTTTTTGAGCAAATTTCAAATTATATTCGAATCATATTTCACTTATATCTGAATTATATTTTTTGAGATAAATTTGAATTATATATGAATCATATTTGAATTACATTTCACTTATATTCAAATTATTAATTCGAATTATATTCGTTTTTAGCAAAAAATGAATGATATTTTTTTAGCAAAATTTGAATTATTAATTCTATTTTTTTAAAGTCTAATGATATTTTTTAGCAAAATTTGAATTATTAATTTGAATATAATTAGAATATGATTCGAACATAATCTGAATATGATTCAATTATAATACGATCATGATTCAAATATAATACGAATATGATTCGAATATAATTTGAATTTTGCTCAAAAAATATATTTCTAATATAGCGAAATTCGAATTAATAATTCAAATATAATTGGAATATGATTCGAATATAATTCGATTTTTGCTCAAAAAAATACAATTCGAATTTAGCAAAATTCGAATATCATGAGATTTTTTTCTCAAAAAAGAATATAATTCGAATATAATTATAGTATCATTCAAATTTTGCTAAAAAGAATATGATTCAAATTTTGATCAAAAAAGAATATAATTCGAATAAGTATTTTTTGTGGTCAATAGGTAATTTAATTTATCTAAAAAAATACTAATTTAATATTAAAATATTTTATTCATTTTATTTTTATTAAATATTAGCATTTAAATAAAATAATATTATTAACAATAAAAAATATTAGACTAAATTATAAAATTTAGAAACAAATAGGGGTCAATTGTAGGTAAAAATATATTTTTCAGTGACTAAATTGAACAAAAAACAAAAATTGAGAAACTTGACATGTCATTTACCCTGTAAATAAAATCAGACGGTTGACTTATTCAAAGAAGAAATTACGTGGCATGATGTGATTGGCTGAATTTTTTAAAACGGTAAGAGTTATGGAATGAAACAAAACGGGTAACAGTGCAACGTTAGGGGCATAAGAGCCCAAAAAATTTTAGGTATCAAATTAGAAAAAGTAATCAACGTTGGAGAATTAAAAGTGCATTAAGCCAAAAAAAAATGAATCTATGTACGTGGGGTTTTTTATTTATTTATAATTTTTTTTTTTTAATAATGTGATATAATCTTATAATATCACGTCATCAAAAGAATTAGAAATCGATGTTCAATAATCAAGTTGAGATACAACTTTATAACATTTTTTTTTCTGGAATTGAACATTTGTGTAATTACGCAACTTATTATGAATTGTGTAATTACACAGACATTTGAAAATTATAACAATTTATGTGATTGAGTATTACATAAAATTATAACAATGTTGTACGATTTATGTGATTTTAAGGGTCCTTGTGCTAGAATTTTGCTAAGTTGCAGGAGCAAAATGTAGACATTTCAGGTTGAGAGCTACTGAACTTGGAGTTGGTGAAGCAAAGAGTGAAACACAATACTAGAATTAAGGTGCAAAAGCTGATGTTCTGTCTTCAGACTCGGAAGCCGAAGCTCCATTGTTTATGTTCTGTTGTTTAATGGAGAACTGAAGATTCGGTGGTCAGATTCAGACCAGTAGTTTTGTCTCCCTCATGCTTTATGCAGTGAGAATGAGCTTTCCTTCCTTTCTTTTCAATATTGTTTTGTCATTTTTTTTTATATAAATGAAGAAGAACTGAACAAGGGAATTAACCGTCTCTCGGCATTTGAAACCCTAAAAGAATAACACAAGGAGGGCATAATTAAAACCCAAGAATATTACAATGATAATGTTGAGACAACATGGTAGGCCAAATAATGTAACCTTAATGGAATTTGTCATGATTCATGTTCGTATTATGCATCATTAATTTATCTGAACCCAACGAGTGGTCATAATAAAAAAGTGAATGATATTAATTCTTGAAGACTAAAGTTTTAAGGTATGTGTGATCGAATAGTTAAGAATTTATATGAACAGATATTGCCTTATAATCACCTCTAGACTATTAAAAAAACAATTCATTCATCCATCCATTTATAATTCTGATATAAATGAAAATTACATTTTAAGCTGCGACTGAAGATGTCTAAGTCCTTAATTTAATTAAGGCCATGATCATTTCAATCGGGTTTTAAATCAAATGCAAAATTTTGATTCAATTTAAATTTAAATTAGTTTGAACCCGAAACTAATCTAAATTCAAAACGACTCAAACTCAAACTAATTCTAATATATAGTCTAAAATAATTTTAGCCCAAAGTAACTAAATCTTAATATGATCCAACCTAAATGACTCAAATCTGAAATGTTCCATACATGAAATTAACCCAAACAGAAATGATCCGAATATTTTAAAACCAAGATTAATCCGATCCGAATCGATCAAACTCGGGTTAATTTACTTTTAGAAAATTGCAGCAGAGTTAACATGTTTAGGATCTGTAAAGCTCACTTTTGAATAATACAAAATGATGGAGGAAATGGATCTGCAAACAGTGGAGGGAGAAAGATTGAATAATGCAAAGATCAAAAACATGCGCATGGAGTCCACAAATTTCGCCAAACCCATAATGTTGTCTTAAGCCTAATATCATTATTGTTCATAATTACACAAACCATTTTCATAGAAAAAAGTTGATTCATTCTCCTTCTGCTATATACTTCTGTTTGGTCATATTTTTGCAGTAAAATGAAGTATATACATGTTGGTTGTAGTTGTAATAAAAAAATGGTAAGCCCCATCATCGCTGCATGCGTGTGACAATCAAAAGGAATGCAGCCCTACTGCCCAATATTTTTATGCGCCATAGGCTTACTTTTTTCCACATAAATGATGCTTTTTATTATCAAATTTGTTTTTCATGGAATTCAAGTTTTGTAAATAATAAAGATAATCAAGGGTGGATAGTTTTGATTAATACTTTACATATTTTAAAATTATAAAAAAATAGAGCAGTTTTATTTTTTTTTTAAAGATCATTCATAGCAAGATAGCTCAAGACGACACAAGTTATTACATTAATAAAATAGCATACATCAACATTGAAGAACACATAATTACCAAACCAGCATAGTGAAAATTTTAATGATCTAGTTATTATTTATGTTAGGCTTAAGGGTGCAAGAAGCCTTTAAACTTTTGAAAAAAAATTAATTAAGCACCTGAATTATTTTTGCACCCAGTTAAGCCCTTGAACTAAAAAAATTAACCAATTAAGCCTTTGAACCAAGAAATTTAATCAATCAAGCCCTTTGTCCAATATTGAACATTAAATTTTGACATTTTTTTCTTCAGATATTACCGACACATGATACACTACAGTTCTATCATGTTGCATTTACAAAAAAAAATCAAAAAGTGTTTTTTATATATTTTATAATTTTTTTAGAATATTTAGAGCATTTAAAGAATTTTTTAAATAAAATAAAATATTTGAAAATGTCAAGTAGAAACACTGTGGCACGGTCCAATGCAACAATAGATCGAAAAAAATTGTTCAGCTTTAATGGCCAAAATTGGTTAAAGGACTTAACTGATCCAATTTATTAGTTCAATGGCTTAATTGATTAAATTTTGTAGTTCAAGGGTTTAGTTGGGTACCAAAAAAAAATTTAAAGGCTTAATTAATTATTTTTCAAAATTTCAATGGTTTTTACACCCTTAAGCCATTGTGTTAAAATCATAACAATTTGATTTAAAAAATGAAAAATTAGATCAAATTAAGCTAAAAATTAAAGATTATATTGATAAAAGACGTGAATGTAAATGTGAAAGTTTTCATTATACTTTTTTGTAGAAAGATAAAATTGTAAAGACAAATCCCGTATAAAACTTAATACAATAATTATTGCATCAAACAAATCTTTTGAGCAAGATAAAACATTTCCATGAAAGGTCTCTAATCCCTAAAGGCCTCTTTGGTAGAGAGGTTGAATTGGAAGTGATTAGGCTGCGAATGGGCCAGAAAGACTCGTGAAAAGGAATTGAAATTCCGGGTGGAAGTAAACATGTAGAGTGAAGGAATCCCAAGGGAGATTGGCATGTCAGCAAAGCAAGACAAAAAGCATGGGATTGCAGCAGAGTAGACTGTAGAGAGGCATTAATTCAAGAACTCAAACCTAGGGATATAATTTCTAGGCAAACCCTACCTGAACCTGGGGATTTACAGATTTCCCAAACTCCAAAGAGATGAGCAGCCAGCAGCTCCACTTGTGTGACTGACATGACATGCTTGAAATCTACAACAAAATAAAGAGCTTTCCAACTGCCCCTATTCTTGTTGTTGAATATTATTATTATCACTGCATTGGTGGTGGGGAAATTATAAGGTAACACAGTTCGTGAGGTTAAAATAAGACGTTTTTAAAAATTTATATAAGATTAAATAATAATTTAAGTAGAAATGAAATTTTTAATAATTAGGTAAGAATTTATGTAAAAATTTATGCAGATTTTATATTAAGTAAAAATTTATATAATTATATAAATTTTTATATTATAATTTAAATAATAAAAATTTGTATAAACTGAATAAAAATTTATATAAATTTACCTTGCACCCCTCACTCTAGATTTTTCATCAGTAGAGATGTTTTTCAGGGGCGGAGAAAAGCCAAAAATACGAGCCTTTCCTTCTTCCCTCATTGTCCTTTTCTTTTCAAAGCCGAAAACTTGAGGGAGGCCATTGGAACCCGAGCAGATGAATTCAGTGCTACACATTTCTATTACTCCTTCCTCTCCCTCTTAAATTCATGGACTTAATCTTGACTTTTACACTCCACTATTCACTTTTTAAACTTTTTTACGGTTTAATGAATACAAATATCAAATATTTAATGTTTTTTAAGAATTGATATCAAATTGGTTCGAAGAGAAACGTAAATACCATATTTATAAAAACGACAAATTTATGCACCAAATTGATTCAAAGAAACATATGTACCATATTTGTAGAAGTAACAAATTTATGTACTAAATGATAGTAAACCTAAAATAAATAAATAAATAACTATGCCCCTCATTCTAATTTGGATCTTATACTTTTAAATATTTTAATTTCATACTTAAATTATAGCTTTAATTCTAAATTAGTCCTTAAACTTTTGAACATTCAAACTTCGTCCCAAAACTTTCATTCTAAATCGATCTTCCAAACTTTTTAATTAAAAATTCTAAAAATAGGTATAAAAAAAAACAAGTTTTACCACTTTTTAATTATTTCTTTGTTCTTACTATTTTACCGGCTATCTAACGTTCTTATTCAACTTATATAACTGAATGACCTGATCAACCGATTCTCGGTTCAATCGATTAAACTAATCCGGCCGGTTCAATTTTTACAACCATGAAAAATTGTTTCACTAAACACGATGGTCGTGAAATTAAACGGAGCTGAGATTCTGTTTTACAATTCGACGACCCTTTGCGATAGGCTCTCAGCGAGTGTTCCTAACAGAGGTTCCAACGTTGAGCCGCCTTCAACTTTACTTGCAGATGAAGCAACGGCTCTGGTAATGATATCTTGTACCAGTTTGGCTATTGCACTGATTTTTTCTGTAATTTTTGGCACTAGCTCTTTCGCTTCTCCGTATAATTGAGCTCGGGATCCACTCGAAGACTCTTCCATGGAAGTTTCTGTTCTTAATTTCGTAAATAACTTGAAAACATTCTCGGCTGCAATGTCCAGGCTGATCAATGATTCTTTACATGCTGTGATTTTCTCCTGTACTTCAGTTTGTTCATCAACGTGTTGCTTCGGAGCCTCGGGTTCTTCTTCAATGGTGGATGAACCTTCTTCATCCTTTTCATCATGAGAAGGAGAGCAATTTAGGTCCTGCGATACGGCTCAAAATGTGTGTCAGCTAAGATATAAGTAGAGTTGATAACATTAGATTCGATAAAAAAACGTTATAATATACACAAAAAAACAACATAGTGGGCATGACCTGATACGTTTAAACAAGGTTAACACAATACATTTACACATTTAATAATTGCATCAGAAATATCCAAACTATGGGTCAAATTCTAAATTAGTTACAAATTTCAAAACATTCCAATGGAATCTTTAAACTTAAGTATCATTCCAATCATGTCCTTCCAATAATCTAGCTGTTAGCTTTAGAATTAAATTAGATCTAACATGAATCCTTTTTTAAACACTGTGGGTTAATAACTATTCTAAACATGTCGAATCCTAACAAAGGCATTGTTAAATTAGAGTAAAAAAAGAGAGTAAAGTAACGAAAATAGTTTTCTTCATTTCATCGTAGAAACCCTAAGCCCCTGATATTCACAAAACATAGGTTATATATCAAGAGGCAAACCTATTACATAATGACAATTGTAATACTAAAGTTACCGCTAGCTTTACTAATTTACCTTGGAGGCATATTCTAATATTACTAATAGGCATAATTGGAACCATACATGAATTAGAGAATTCAACTAGAACATTTTAAATTTTGAGGAGCAATTTACAGTTAACACTTTTAACTATATATTTATATGTATATATATTATTAAAAAGTAAACAACTACAATTAGTATATATCATAATCAATCATTATATTGGATGATGGGACACGAAATAATCTTTCAATATATTAAAAACAGGGGAAAGAGTATAAACAATGACCGAGGGAGTATGGTTTAAGGAACAATGAGTATATATAATCGTCTGTATTCGTACTCTCAAAACAAAATTTATATCTTTATCTATACTTAATGCATTAAAAATTAGAAAAAGAAACCATTAAACTTCATTTTTGTATAATGGCATTCATACACAGCACAGCAGTGATAAATGTACCTGATCAATGGAACCTGCAACTTCCTCCAAAGTGGCATTGGTGGCCAATTCGTTCTTTTGCATAGACGGATTAAAAAGTCTTTTGCATCCCACTAAATAATCCCGCCGTACAAAATATTGTGAAGAGTATCTTCTCCTAGCAGAAGATTGCCTTCTCTCAACCTGTAAACAGATAGTAATAAGACTTTGAAAGTTTTGGTGTCAACCAAATGGTTTATATGGCCAGTCAAGTACTTTTTGTAATGTCCAACATTTTTGTACACTGCATTTGGTAAGAAATAACGAGAAAGAAAAACACCTAAAAGAAAGGGGGGAAAATCCATGGTTTCTTGCGTTTTCTGGGAGATTTTGTTTTTCCTTTTAAAAGTGAAACATTTTCATTCTCAGAATGAAGTTTACCTTACCAAATGTGAAAACACCCATAGTTTAAAGGGAAAATATACATTTTGGTACATGAACTTAGTTTCAAGGTTCAATTTGGCACCTATGCTTTTTTTGTCCAGGTAAGTATCTGAACTTGCCTTTAAGTTTCAATTTGGTACCTAAAGTTTTCTTTGGTCCGATAAATACCTAAACTTGACTTCTTGGTTTCAAATTGGTACATGTACTTGTCTTTTTGGTTCAGATTGGTAATTACTGTAAATGACTCATTTGAACCAATTTGAATCTTGAAACCAAGTTCATGTGCCTAATTAGATAAAAAAAAAAAGTTACCAGATCGAAACTTGAGACAAATTGGTTCAAGTACCAAAATGAAAATTTACCCTAGTTTAAATACTAAAATCTACATCAGTTTTCAGTTTCAAACTGTAGCTTATTGGGCCCAAGGCGCAAAGAATATAGCCTAACCCAATTCTAGCCACCTCTGTGCCTTTTCTCCCAATATTCTGAATTAAAAACATTTTGAGACTTAAATTAATTTTTAAAAAAATACCACGCATGAAACAAACCTTGAGTATTGCAGATAGGTTGTCAAAATGCTCCTTGAACAGATCACTGTCCTCAGATTTCTCATGGAAAGCATTAACATCCGTAGAATTTTGCTCTGTTTTATCAGAATAAAATTGCTCTATCACATCAGGAACCTCCTCGAGGTTAAGACAAGTATGTTCTGAGGTAGCAGTCTTACCGTCATTAATGAAATGGTCCCTGTGACCCAAAGAACGGTCACTCTCACTTGGCATCTCAGCTAGGCCTTGCACTGCAAAAGGTATACCAAAAAGGTTCTCATCTTAGGATAAGATTAACTTTAGTTAATTTTCCCCTTTGTAACATAAGGATTCATTAATAGTATCAAGTCCCGTATAAGCATTGCTGTTTTATATCTTCAGTTTCATCCTGAATTTCACTGGAATCTTTCCATCATAATGAATTACAACAGACCTTCAGAAATTTGTAGCTATTTCTTCAACTTTGTAGCCAATCAGTAGAGCAATAAAAGAGCTTTGATTTCAAGAAAAAACTTGGGTTTGCCTAGTTTTGGTGATGACACTGGCATCTTTACGTCTTTAAGATTTTGCACCTCTGGGGAGTTCAATAGATCCAGACGTACATTGTAGACGGTGAACCAATGATCTTCCGCTGCAGAGCTGCTGAATTAATGATAAAGGATCATGAGGCATTAGGATACAAAGTAAGAAACAAATGGTAAGTGCTAACCTAACATATACAAAGCAGAAGAGATGAAATTATTTAAACCTCACCGAACTAGTTTATCTGGTGATGCAGGACTTTGGGTTTCGGTAGCATCGGAAGAACTGCTGCATAAGTTACTGAGGCATGAATTGCTGCCTCCTGAGCAACGATCAGATGCTGTTTGGTGTTCATGGCACAATGTACCATAACCCCCACCACTTCTAATCAAAGGTGATGAAATTTTTGGGTCTATTTGCATTTGCTGGAGGCATCAACGGGAAAGATAAACCAAGATCAATGAAATGCAAAACCATTCATCGGTTGCAAATGTTTTTTTATGCAAGAGATGGTGAAAAATCTCCGAATTCCTTTTAGGAATAAAGTGATCAGTTTATATCTATGAATGAGTCCAGCTAAAAATGAATGTAGTATGCCTGAAAAGAGCCGAACTGAAACTAGGAAATCAATCGTGTCTCAATGCACATGGTTATAGAAACACAAAGTACACCCCTCTTTTATGGTAAGTGTTCATTGAAACTTTCCAAACACTAAAGCCATGTAGGTATCCATCATTCAGATTATCCTTGGATCCTAATGGAAGTTTCTGGTGTTCCAAAAATCTTGTTGGTTTTATTTACTACGAGGCCACAACAGAAAAAAAAAATGGGCGAGAATTATTATTGATCCTATAAATGGGGGTCCAGGAAACCACTTTTCTTTTCTTTTTCCTTTGCTTTTTACGTTGGAAGTATGAATGCATATCAGCATGTCAAAGTCTACCATCAAGAATACCTGAGGTGAAGTGATCTCAAGATTTCTGCGGACAAAATCAGAGCTTGTTACTTTGTCTTGTGCCCATTTTGGAAGTCTAGAAATGCTTAATTTAAATGCATAGGTCTCTTGGGAATCACATCCATGATTATTCGCTCTTTGTTTATGTTGGCTGGACCTCTCAGCTAGCAATGAAATCTTGGAACTACATGACTTGTTTTTCTCTCCACAAATTGTGGTTCGAGTAAAAGCCACTGGCATGTATAGGGTTCTTGGAGACAATAAAAGAGATTTTTCCTTCACTTTCTGTTGCATCCTGGAAGCCAAGCGAGTGGGAAGTTTCCAAACAAAAATACAACCATCACCACCTACCTGAATGCATCATAAAATTGAGAAGAATTTGAGTGAATGAACATACAAACATGTTACCTTGAATTAGGTCAAATTCAATCAAGACATGATAGTCAAATTCAGTCAAGACATGATACTCCATGTCAAAACAAAGTTAATTAAGCACGAGAAAAGCTCACAGAAACTATATGCTTGCAATCTGGTAAAAAAATGACTCCAGTCACAACTTCTCCATGTCCTACGGCTTGGGCGATCATCTCTCCACTTGTAAAATCATAGACACAGATTGACTTGTTTGAAAATGAACATACGAAGTAGCTGCCGCTAGGGTCCATTGTAACGTGATGCCCATATTTAAGTGTCAGTAGCAGAAATGTTGATGGTAACATCCTACTGATTATTAACTCAAAGCTCATAACTCACCTTTATTGGATCACCACAGTCTTTGTTTTGCTTGAATGATCTAATAAGTTTTCCACTAGCAATGTCAAATATATTTATCTTCTTATCCTACAAGTAAAAAGTAACCACATAAACAATTCAAATGAGGATTTCAAACATGAGGAATCTGCAAATTATGTCAAGCAGTTAACTAGAGGTTAGTTTTTAATGTGTAGTATTTAACCATATGATGGATTTAAGGAGCTCGTTCCAGGAATTGAGGCAGCCCTTGAAGTTGCCATTGGAATATGGAAATTACTCCCTTAGAAATAACAAGATGTGAGCTTACCTGCCCAACTGTGACAACAACCTCCGTCACTGGATCTACAGACATATCATAGACAGTTCCATTAGATGCCATTTGATGGTGACGACGTGAAACCTTACATCTGCTGCCAGTTAAATGGACATCACGGAACAAAAGGGACCTATGGTAGATAAAAAAAACACAACTTTACAATGAGCCATTTGGACATTCATGGTGAGTAATCATTGAATAAAAGTAATAATTGCAAGATAGAAATAATAAATGTAAATCATAAATGTTTGATTTGTTGAAAGTAATTTAACTAATTAAAGCTATTTCAAATGCCATCAAAACAAAATTAACTATCCAGAGTGCAACCTAAATAACAGTGATTTTGTGTCACTTCCTCGTTTTCTCAAGTAGTTTCTTTATCAAAGCCTCATTTTATACATAAAGCAAAATACCTATCTGCACTGCAACTCGGAATCTTACATCCATTGCAAGCAAGTTGAACAGAAGTCACAGCAGCAGAATGGTCATCAATGCTTTCAATGAGCTCAAAATTCCTGGCATGAAGGACAATAGATCAATTAGCATACAGATCCAAGAAGCTTCAGTAAAATTCAAAAAGAGAAAAAGAGGCGTTAAGTATTCAATCAAGACCTTTTAACATCATAAAGATGGATTATTCGATCTCGTCCCCCAGAAGCAAGCAAGTAATGATTGTCATTTCCTCCAGAATCTATATCCTTTGTACTCGATAAGCTAAAACTCAATGAAAGTATCTCTGCATCATGAGAATCCTGTCACATAAAAGAATGTAATTTGTAAGACTAACAGAATATAGTAAACTAATCGCAAAATTAGTTAAAGTACTCGCAGTACTAAATTCTTTTTCAAACAAATTATCTTAATGTATAATGACGGGCTCATGTTTACCTTAATGCAAGTATACTCAGAATTGTGAAGATCATATATATGGAGGTTTCCCTCACAACCACCAACAGCCATGTATTTTCCATCTGAACTAATTGCCATTGATCGTAAACCTTGATTGCCAAAAGTTGTATCCCCGGTGGCAATCTCAAAACTTCCAGCACTCACTGCTTCAAGTAAAAGAAATAAATAAAATCCAACATTTTTGAGGTGGAAAATACAAATATAAATCAACTTACTGAAACACATTTAGCTGAAAGAACATGAAAAACTCAATATAAATCAGTTCATAACAAATCCAAAATAGATACAGTGCCTGGAATGAAAATATATAAATCTGCACATTATACCATGTTTCCAACTTATGCTTGGACCTATTATAACTTAGGCCTTTACCTATATTAATAATCCCCTCTGGTTCAGTGATCAAATAATTATTGTCAGCAGTATCCCTTGATAAATCAGGTTGTGAGACAAGATCCCATAACCTAACTGTGCCATCAGATGAACAAGTTGCAAAGGAGACTCCTCCAGAACATCCCTTTGCAGCACATGTAAGATATGGATCGTGCATTTTTTCACAACAGAGATTCTTGATATCCCATATGCAAGCCGAATGAGAAATAAGAGCAAAGGACCTGGTAGCCTGGAAAGAAGCCAATAAAAGTTGGCTTAATCAAGTTCTAATCTATTAATAAGCTCAAAATATCAACTTAAGGAGAAGAATTTAGTTTGTAACTAATTTTCTTATAGAATCAGATAACAAATTAAGCTTTCTTCCATGAACAAATCAAAAACTGAATTTCACTAATCTTATATGGAACAATCACCTCATTCTCTTGATGGAAATTCCATATATGGAGACTATGATCTCCATAGACCACAACTGCATAAGAGAATTTGAAAATTGACCATTATGTGTACAAAGAAGATGGAATATCAAGAGCCAAAAGAACTAATTGAATTAAAAGCTTACCAAGCTTTTCTGAGGTGAACTGACAAGCAACTGCATCAGGAAGAGTAGGGGATGATGGACAATTATTTTCATTGGCTTTAGGGCAAAAAGGATCAATTTCTCCATGGCATGATTTGGCCTTAGAGTACAATAGGCTTCCCACATAGCCAAGATTCTCAACGTTGAAGAGTTGTACTTGTCCGTTGCTACATGCACAAGCAATTAACTTACTGGATGCAGATAGTGCAAATCCTTTTTCAACCTGAAAGTTAATTTTTGAATGTATCAAACTCACACATGACCCAAATTGCAACAGTTGAGATATATTTCATGCAGTTCTACACTCCAATATCAAATTTTGTATTTGAGAATCCTTGGTGAGAACTTTCCATCTTTGTCAGCAAAAACAATCTACTAAATTATAGAACTCAATCCTCCCCTGTTAACCGCACCGTAGAACTAAAAATTTATGAGATCCAAAATTCAAAACTGTGGAAAGGTTCCTTGGTGTGCTGGTTCATTTATATCAAAAACAAAAACATAATATTGGAAGTCAAGCATACATTTAAATCAACTGAATTTCTTAATGACAGCCCAGAATCTATGAGGCATAGAACTCCTGTAAGTAAAATGAAGAGTATTGAAAAATTTTACTATGCTTTAGAAAATATAATCAATTTAACTCTTAAATACAATGTAAAGCAATATGAACCTGCATCAGTCAGTGCATATATTGGAAAGAGCTCATCAACCTGTTCACAGTTCACAACACTACCCTCTGTCCAAGACGAGACAGATATAAATGAATTGCCTTTCTGAGGACCAAGATTAATAGGCTTTGAATGAATAGACAGTGACACTGTCCCTTTGTTCATGCGAGTCCTTGGAGATGCACCAACTGCCCAGAATTTCAGGTGCATCTTTCCGGCAGTAACAATGTAATTAGCATCTGAAGAGAAAGTGACAGACGTAACAGTAGAACATGATGAACTTGCTTTAAGCTTGGTAACCGAAATCCCACTCCTCCAATCCTAAAGGTAAATATACCCTCCAACAGAAACCAGATGTTTCCCTACAAAAACCAATTAGAAATTTAGAATGGTCAAATATAGGTCATGTAAATATAAGTATAACCACGAGATGGATTTTTCATTCCACTGATATACAGTAACTAACCATCAGGTGAGAAGGCAATGCACTCAACTCCGTATATATGACCTTTCAGCTCAGATATGAAGGCATGAGTTACGCAATCCCATACCAACACCGAAGGTTGTGGCCCTGACTGCAAGACAACAGTAGATCCATACACATAGTAACAAACCACAAACATAAGTAATTTACCATTGCAGTATCCAAACCCAATACATATTAATAACTAAACATAAAATACAATGCATTTATGAATAATTATAATTAAACAGATTCTCGCTTCATATCATTGAAAAGCTAAAGGTACTACTAGTTCAAAATATACTTTTAAAATCCAATCACACCAAAATAGGAAGAAACCCATAGGCAGATTAAACTAAAAGTCTCCAATTAAAATCATTTCGGTACCTCTCCGGCGGCTACAAAGCGACCGTCACGTGACATGGCGACGCAGCACAAAGGTTTAGGCATTCGATGAGAGAGCATAAGATGCGATTGGGTTCCAGATTCCACATCGTAAACCACCGCAACGCAACCGGCGACGTAAATGAAGCTGGATGTGGATACGGTGGAAGCTAATCCGTTGGCGTTCTTCGTAGTTAATCCGATAATCTCTTTCAAAACCAGCTGCAATAAAAAATCCGAATTGACTTAGATATAAGATTCTACTACTCTTCTGTTACTATAAACAAAATTTAGGATCCAGTGGGCATCTAAGCGCTACTTACCTTGGATGAAGATGGATCTGATTTCTTGAGCTTTCGATTAGTTTTCATATTGAACTTCAGCCGGGGGGAGTAATGTTTTTGGATGAATTAAAATTGTTTTATGTTTTGTTGGTAGCGTTCGAACTTCGAATGAGTAGGGGTGGGGCGGGAAATCTTTGCAAATCAAAACAATCAACTTTTCTTTTTTCTTTTCCCTTTTTTTTCTTGAACAATGAACTAATTTACTAAAATCTTATACAATGTTGCAAATAAAAACAACACTTCCATCGAGATTAGTATACCATTAAAATTTAAAAACCTTCTTGAATCTTTTTGTCTCTATCCAATCGAGACGCTTTACGAGATGAAAAATGAGTGGTGAGCGAACCATACTATCAAGCAGAATGCTCCGCTACCCAGGTCTGATTACATCGGCAAACAACAATCAACCGAGTGGTGATCTATTTTTCTATGATCATCGACATAATCAAAATCAGAAACTAGCACCGTGAAGATCTCTGTACGAGTACCAAACGACCGCTAAGGTATGCAGAAATCATGACAAACGACAAATGAAACGAACAACAAAAATAAATAAAAGAGTGTGCCATAAAAGCATAGAAAAACATGTCACAAGGACAGGGATTCTTATTAAAATATTAAAAGAGAAAGAAAACAAGAAAATGTTAAACCCGGTGGTCGACAACCAATATTAAAATTAATAGTCGACCACCGATTAGAGAAGCAAAAGCAAAGGAGGATGTGGCGCTCTCGTTGCAGAGAAAAGTAGGGTTTTTCTTTTTCCCTTCTTTTTGTTAGGAAAATGTCGGTACACCCCATGGTGCACCAGCAAAATTATCAAGCGTATTCCACCAGTGATTCATGTACAAGGAACGAATCCAGGGTGAAAAGGGATGAAATGTTACCTTAATTAAATCTGAAAACCGCATGAAGTTAGGAGAATCCAATTCTTCTAGCACGATATTGAATTCAAGTGGTCACAATAGCGTTCCGACCTCTACGCAGTCCACCCGAACGAAACGAATAATATTTTTTCTTCTTTAACTGTTAGAGATGTTTTTCGCAAAAGCATACTTTGGCTGCTAGACCTTATGCCTTTATATAGCATTCAAAACCCTAATTCTAATTAAATTCATATTCTTTAAATATACAGTATATTTAACCGAATATAATTAAATATGTAGAATCTGATTATACTTCAATCAGGTTTCTTTAGGGATATATATTTTAATAGTATCCGATAATTACAATAATTATCTAATATTAAAATATATACAAACGAAACTATCTATAATTACAATAATCATAATAATTTCGATTTTTACTTATCGCATGCACAATAAGTTCGTACACATGTTATCTAGTCGATATTTGTTTGTTTCAATCATAGGGTGTGACCCTAGTATGTTCATACAACGTTAGCAGTAATATTTAGAACAATTCTAATATTACAAGCAATGAGTGACATCTAGCAATAAGTTATTGCTACCTAAGTTACAGAAAGTCGTGGTTCAACATAACCTTTTTCGTGATTAACTCTTTCATGTATTACATCCTTTTGTCCTTATATCTAGATCGAACACAATTCATGGAATAGTCACACTTGTATAGTCTATCTAATATTTCTTGATATCTTGAGTAGACTATTATAAACGAGTAACTATGATATCCATATCAATTTATTCGAGCATGGCCATGCATTTATAGTCTCACTCAATCAATTAGCCTATGATATTACTCTTATTATGTAGGAGGGACAAATCATATCTTGATCAACTATATTCCACTACACATATTGCAATACATCCAATATCAGTCATTATAGCGTAGTCAGTTACTACACACGTTTGATTGTATCAAAATATGTCACTCACAATGTTGAAATAATGATGATCTCAAGTCTGAGGATCATACATGTAGTTATCATTATGAGCAATGTTGTGACTGTCGCATAATAATCCAAGAAACTTGCTCATAGCAGGTCAGTCCAGTATGTCGTTCTCTAACACATACTTATGTATTGATTTCAACATCTCTATGTCAATGACAACACTTTGTCATCAATCAACTACATATTCGTCTTAATATATTATTGTTGTCCATGCCCACAATAACACTCAACTAAGGACATTTTAAGAATAACTATATTATTGTAAGGACTTTATTATAATTCAGTTTATTTATAAACACACAGAATAAGACTGAAATAATAATAATGGCTTTATATTAATAAACAAGATAAAATAAGTATGTCTTTTACAACCATCTCACTATTGGTCTTTGGGCATGCTCAAACACTTTTAAAAAATAAAAATTATGCATCACGATAAATGAAACACGTGATTAGGATGAAAAAAAGATATCCAAACCCGGTAGATTTCAACCAAATTCTATAAGATTACTGTTGGGTAAATTAAAAACGGAGGTCTCTCAATTATGGCTAAGGTTATATTTAGTCACCCTTTATATTTAAATATATATATATATATATCAATTTAGTCATTTTTTTTTCAAATCACTTGTATACCCTTTTTAACACTTGAGTACTTCATTTGAAATCATTAATTAAACTAATACACAAATTGATATATATCTTTTAAATATAAATGGTGACCCAAATATAATCTTACCCATAATTAAGTGACCCAAGTATAATTTTTAATAATTGGATGACTCAGATGTAATCTTATCCGATATAATCTTATCCATAATTAAGGCATGTTTGTTTCTCGAAAGGTCTTTTTGATTCCTTGTATCCTATTGAAGGTGGGAATATAATGCTTCCCAATAAAACTATTGTTTCAGTAAAATTTGCGGGTACAGTTAGGGGTGAGCAAAACTCGACTCGAATTGAAAAAATCGATATTTTTTTCAATTTCGAGTTATTGGAGTCAACTCGAGTAACTCGAAAAAAGTTCGAGTTTGAGTCTAGTTGAAATTTGCTAAACTTGAAAAACTGAAAAATCGAAAAACCGAATTTTATAATTTTGCAATTTATTCCCTGATTTCATTTTTCTTCAATTCCTCCTTCATTTTAAGTTTGTTTTTTTTTTACCAAATTTGAACTACATATTCCTAAACCAATGTAGAATACTTATTTATCTTCAATTTATATTTTTGAAAATAAATTTCATATTTTTTCAATTCAGCAGCTTAACTTTGTATGATTTCTTCATTTCTTCAATCCTTCCTTCGTTTTAAGTTAATTTTTGACCAAATTTGAACCGCATGATCCTAAACCACCTTAGAATACATATTTAGCTTCACTTCATATTTCTTAATTAAATTTTCAGCTTTTGCAATTTAGCCCCTCAACTTTGAATGATTTCCCATTTCTCTTTCGTTTTAAGTCTATTTTTGAGCAAAATTAAACCACATGATTCACTAACACTATATAATATCTATATAACTTCAATTCATATTTTTAACAAATATACTTTTTTCAATTTAGTCCTTTAACTTTGCATTTTATTCAACTTGATCATTCAACTGAATTTTTTTGTATTTTTTTCTTCACATCAATTCATTGACTCATTTATACTCCCATCAATACTTTATCCCCAAAAGTTCCTTATTTAAAAATAATATTATAAATATATTTTAGAAGTTTAGATTATATTTTTTATTAAATAACATTACAAATCTTACTTATACACGTGAAAAATAATATGAAGAAATATATATATATATATATGCATATCGTATATGATTAGAGAAAGTTGTTTAAATCGGAATCAAGTGGTACGATAACATGGTAAATAATTACAATTAAATTTGTATAGAAACTCGAAAACTCGACTCAAATTTCATAAACTCGACTCGAATCGAAAAAATTTCAAACGAAGTTCAAGTTGTAAAATATGATGCGTCAACTCGAATAACTAGAAATTTTTTGACCTGACTCGACTCGACCGAGCGCTCACCCCTAGGTACAGTTAAACTTTCTTATGATCTTATTCTAACTGATGTATCATATGTTCCACGTTTCGGTTTCAATTTGATAGCAGTGAGTTGTTTAATGAAAAAGACTAATATTAGTGTTTTGTTTTGTAATGATCATTGTGTTATACAGGACCATTCACGGGTGATTGGGAAGGCTGATTTTCATCAAGGATTATATTTGCTTCGAATGCCTTCTGTTAATATTCTAAATTTTGTTTTTGTTTATTTTTCTTGGCACAATCGTCTTGGTCATCCAAGTTCGAATGTCTTACAATTGTTGAAAAATGATATTTTTATTTCTGTTGTTGATAAGAATGATCCTTGTAATATTTGTCCTCTTGCTAAACAACAACGCGTTCCTTTTCATTTATCTGTTTCTCATTCTTTTCATCCTTTTGTTATTTAACATTGTGATATATGAGGCCCTTTTAAGAATCCTACATATAACAATCAAAGTTTTTTTTTTCTGACTTTAGTTGATGATTACATCAAGACAACGTGGACTTATTTGTTCAATATAAGTCTGATGTAATTGCCATTATTCCTAGTTTTATTGCTATGGTTAAGAAACAATTTGCTTTTGATTTGAAGGTGTTTAGGTCTGATAATGCTCCTGAATTAAGGTTTATAGAGTTTTTCTCCAAGGTAGGTGTTATACATCAGTATTCCTGTATCGAGACTCCTCAAAAAAATGTTTTTGTAGAAAGAAAACACCAACATCTTTTGGAGGTTACTTGTGCTCTTTTTTCAATCCCGTGTGCCTATACATTTTTAGGGAAAATGTATCTTAATAGCTACTTATATTATTAATCGCCTCCTTTCTCCTGTTTTAGAATACAAATCTCCTTACCAAATGCTTTTTAACGAGTTACCAGATTATATGAACCTTAAAACATTTGGTTGTTTATGTTTTGTTTCAACTCTTCGAGCTCGTAGGGACAAATTGTCTGAGAGGGCACTTCCTGGAGTTTTCATTGGCTATTCACCAGAGGTAAAAGGATATAAGGTATTTGTGTTAAAGACACGTGTTATTGTTGTTTTCAGGGATATAATCTTTCATGAAAATATTTTTCTTTTCCATACTATCTATCCTATTGATTCAACTGTGGATCCTTTTCCATCTGTTTCATTGCCTACAATGCTTACTGATATTTCACATTCTTTTCCTCAGCATGATAATCAAGTTGATATTTTTCCAGAAGAGCATCATCTATTCTTATGAATATAGATGATGATCCTGACAATAATTCTCCGGCACATGATTCTATAGTTGAAAAATCTGCTACAAACAATCCAACAGTTGTTGGTACATCAAGTCATGCAACAGAAGCTACCGAAGGAATTTCTACTATTGGTACAACAAGTCATGTAGTTGATCATGCAGCTGATCATGAAGTTGGTCATGCAGCTGATCATGAAGCTGTTGTACAACATTTCCATGTTGCTCATACAGTTGATCATGAAGTTGTTCATGTGGTTGCTCATGAAGCTGATGTACAACATTTGCCTGTTGCTGAAGTAATTCCTCTAATCACTAAATTTTATTCGAGTATATTAATATTATTTCTATATTATTGTTTAATAATATTATTATTATTACTGATTATTATTACTTAATATTATTATATTTGTTATTAAAACATATCATAATTAAAAAAATAAAAGTCCAATAAATTATATTATTTGAGTCGTTTTACAATTAATCTATAAAACTCAAAATACATATATATGTTACATGGCCCATCCGGCCCAATCCAAAAATTTGATAACCAAAAAACCTTAAAAAGCTAATATGTTATCTCTCTTTAGTGCAGCCCATCCCATCCCTCTGATCCAACAGTCCAAATCGAAAGAGAAGGGCCATTCAGCTTCCCCATATGCATGTGAAAGCCACCGTCGACGCTTCATCTCCCACACGCGCCCATGCACCTGAGCCGCTCCATCTCTTTTGTCTACGTGGCGCCACCGTCAGAGATCCCACTGCCATCATACGACCATCGGCTTTTTCCTAACCACCATGCAGGGAAAAAATAATAAAAAAAAGAAGATTTCAGTCAAGGAATCATCCACAGTAAGTTTTGCTTATAAATGTAAATAACAAAATTCAGATATAAGGATTGTAATGAATCCATGTACCGAATTATCAATCAATATAAGCAAAAAGAATTCTAGAAAAGTATGCTTCTCTCTTTTTGCACTTAAAAATAAAAAAAAGAAAGAGAAAAGGTCTTAGGGTCTTACCGTTACGGTCTTGAATCGTCGCCGCCTTATATGGTAGTAGAGGGAGATACGCCGATAAACGGTATCATTCTTTTTCTCTAAGGTCCCGAGTATGATTTAAAAGGAAAGGGGAATTTGGGTTTGATTTCCTAAAATCTAAGTTAGACTCGATTCTAAAATGAAAAAAAAAGAGAATAAAATTTGTCTATTTAAACTAACTGGCATCGATTAGCGGCGGCCTGCGATAAATCATGGCGGGTGACGCGGCGAAAGGCTGACGTTTTCTGAAAATTTCACCCGAGTTTACCATGAACTCATGCTTGTTTTTTCAGATTTTTCAGAGAGTTTGAGGTAAAGGGAGAGGGCGTTTTCAAAAAAAGGCTAAAAGATTTAATTTGCAGCTAAAAGGTGCTTTATAGTGTTTTAAAATTTTTAAAATGGGCAAATACCCACATAAACCCTTCGCGTTTTTAAAATAACCCCCTAAGCTCTTCCGCCTTTTTAAATTACTCCTTCAATCCTTGTAGGTTTTCAAACGTTTCAAATTTCATCCCTTTTCCCTGATTAAATCTATTTTCCAGTGGTTTAATACCCTTTTTGGTCCTCTAAACCTTTAATTTCCTTCTAATTTGATCCTTTCCAGTGGCAAAACTCCATCTTTAGTCCCTTTCCCCTTATTTCTCTTTAATTTCAGTCTATTTGATTTAATATTTACTGTTGCTTCAATCTCTTTTTATTTTATGCATCGTTTAATTATTCGTTTACATTCTTCATTCATGTTTACGTTTATTATGCTATTTATGTGTTTAATGTTTATATATATAGACATTATTTTGTATAATGTATTTGTTACGTTTATTATGTTTTTTTGTATTTATACGCACATATATGTATATATTATAATCATCGGGTAGAAGTATAGTTTTATATATATAGCTTTAGTATAGTTTTATATAATGTATAGTTTACATGTAATATGTTTTTTTCACATAGTTGTTTGGCAGTAATCGTTTTTATTCTTTAATCCAGTCGATTGTTTATATAACTTAATTCGTCTTAGTTTGTTTTTTTGGACTGAATTCGTCTTAGTTTAGTACTTGAGGCCTCAATATTCTAGTAGGAGTGTCGTCCAGAGTCTTCGGGCATCATCTTCTTTGGTTATCGCGGGTTGCGAGTTAGGTTGTTCGAATAGCATGGCCATGCATACATACATTTTTAGGGATTAATAGTTAAATTAGATTGGATTTCAATTTTTCTTGATAAATACGACATGAACCCTTAGGTACCAATTTTGGGCATTGTGGGATGATAAAATTTTTCCCACACGTAACCAACTCCCGAATCCAATTAATCTCTGGTTTTATTTTTGGTGTCTGACCTACCTTATCCAAGTGACCGGTAGTGACTCCAAATTTTGTTTTAAGAATACGAACTTTTTTTTTCAAATTCCCCTTCAATCGATTTTTTTATGAAAAGTGAGATACTTGGTAATTTTTTAGTCGCTACAATTTCAACCAAGTCGTTCTGCTCGAATCACTCAACAACCTTCATATCTACGCCAATACTATTGTACCAATGCTGTCACAGATCAATTATATCACGTTGAGAATCATTTGTCTACCTCAAAACTCTATCCACCTTATAAGGCCTTAGTTGCAAACATTTCTTCAACTTATGAACCGACCTTTTATCACCAAGCAGCTCGATTTCCTGAATAGAGAATTGCCATGAATGAGAAGTTACAAGCAATGGAGAATAACAAGACATGGTCCGTTGTGACTTTGCCAAAAGGAAAACAAACCATCGATTACAAGTGGGTGTTTCGAGTAAAGCACAAAGCTGATGGAACAGTTGATAGATATAAGGCGCACCTTGTTGCCAAAGGTTTTACTCAAGTATAGGGCATCGATTTTACAGATACTTTCTCTCATGTAGCTACAATGGCTATTTTTAAGGTTCTACTTGCTTTGGCCGCTTCCCAAAACTGGCATTTATTGCAACTAGATGTCAACAACGCTTTCCTAAATGGTGTTCTTGATGAAGAAGTGTACATGAAACTTTCCCTCGGCTATACTACACCTATTATGGGATCAAACCTAGCTTGTCGACTACACAAATCAATTTATGAGCTCGAACAGGCTTCGAGGCAATCGTTTCATGCCTTTTCTCAAGTCGTTTTTAAGTTTGATTTAGTCAATCTCCTTCTGATCACTCTTTATTCACTAAAGGTTTCGATGATGATCTTGTTATCTTATTGGTTTATGTCGATGACATAACTCTGGCAGGCAAAAACTTAGACAAGTTGGTTGAAGTACGACCCTTTCTTCAGCAACATTTTGGATTAAAAGACCTTGGGTCACTGCGTTACTTGCTTTGGTTTAAAGTTGTCAGAAATGGCACAGGAATTTCACTATCTCAATGACATTATGCTCTCCAGTTACTAGAAGATACAAAGACTCTTGCCAAGAAACCAGTCAACATTCCCATTGTTTCTCCTCAAAAACTCAGTATGAATGAAGGAGAGTTATTGTCAGACCCACAATTATATAGAAGATTGGTTAGAAGATTACTTTATCTCACACATACTAGGCCTGATATCACATATGCAGTACATATTTTAAGCCAGTTTGTATCTGCCCTACGACATCCTCATCTTTTAGCAGTTTATCATTTATTAGCTTACATCAAAAGTTCTCCTAGTCTTTTGAATTATTCTTCTCTTCCACTTTAAACATGCAGTGTACTGGTTTTGTGGACTCAAAATAAAGCGCTTGTCCTGACACTCAGAGGTCCATAACAGATTTGTGCATGTACATTGGGAATACCCTCATTTCATGGAAATCAAAGAAGCAGCAAACTGTTAGTAAGTCTTCCTGTGAAGCAGAATACCAAGCAATGGCTTCTGCAACGTGTAAAATGATATGGCTTGTTGCTCTATTATCTTCTTTCCATATTTCTATTCCTTTTGTTTCTCTATATTGCGATAATCAATCTATATTATATTTAACTTCAAATCAAGTCTTCAATGAGCGTACAAAATATATCGAAGTGGACTTCGAAATGGATTTCTCAGGCTATTTCACATCAAATCCTCCAACCAGCTTGCAGATATATTTACAAAAGCACTACATGCTCATGCTGTTACTACCCTCGTGCACAAGGTGAGACTTGTTGACATACACCAGTCTCCATCTGAGGGGGTGTTACAGCTCATTATATTAAGTTGTATATTAAGCTGTTAGTTAAGAATAGTTAGTTATCTGTTAGGGTTTGTTGAATAGGTTTAACCGTCTGCTTGTATTATAAAAGGCCAGGATATCTTTGTATTTTGATTATCCATTTTTAATGAGAATAATAAAGAAAACATTCTTTATCTTTACAATATCATATGCATCGGCAGTGAATTTTTTTGTTTCCATGAGTCTTTAATTTTTTTGGGTTATAGATTTAATTTAGGGTTTTAAGTTTAGATGCTTATAATTTAGGGATGTGGTTATAATTTAGGGTTTAGGTTTGTAGGGTATTATGTTAGGGGTTTAGATTTTAACATATAAACCCTAAATTCTAACCACAATCCTTAAATTTTAAACAATAAACCTAACCCCTAAACTAGATCTCTAACTCATAAAATTAGGGCGCTTGTGGAAACAAAATGCCTCCACCGTTAGTGCATGGTATAATTACCTTTAAATTATATACATTTTTCTGCCATAGATGTTTAATGTATTTTTTAGATAATATAAGTATTTAAAAAGTTTTTTTTTTATAAAAATATATGTTTAACGTTTCAGCATGTTACCATTTTAAAATTAATCCGTTAAAAAAATTTAACACACAATCATTATTTATAAGTGCCTTTGTTATTTAACTTTTTTTAAATGAAACATTTTCTTTCGATAAAAAATGACATGTGCCTTTGTTTTAAATTTCTTTTAATTTATAAAATCTAAATTTTTATATTTTTAAAAACTCCTATTTTTTCTAATTTATCGCAAAAACTTAAAAAAAAAATAAGAAAACACAATGTCAATCCTAAAACTCCAAATTCATTTATTGTCATCGTCAATCTCCACGTCACCACCGTCACAATGAGTCTTTCCCTCTCGCCCCAAGATTCACAACGTCGTTTGACGTTCATTGTTCAATTGGAAGTTTTCGAGGTTTGCCATTTGACGTTCGATTAACACGTCATTGAACGACTTTATGACAAAATAATAGGGTAATCAGTGGTGGACGTTCGATGTTTAACATTCGATAGACACACTATTTATCGATCTTTATGACAAAAAAGTAAGGTAATCGGGGGTGTAAGTTCGATGACAGAAAGGATGAACGATGATGATTGATTCAACGACAACAATGGGTGAATATGGGGATTTAAAGACTAATGGTTTAGGGGTTTATGAAAAATATAAAATTTTAGGATATTTTTGAAATTTTTTATTTTTTAAAAAATAAAAAAATAAATAGGTCACATGTCATTCATTTATTGAATAGCATAATATTTTTACGGTAACTAACAACTTAACTTTAAAATATAACTGAATGAAACATTATGTACTTATTTTAACTAAAAAATACTTTAGTCATCCATTATAAAGTTAAGCATTTTTTTGTGCAATTAAACTCTCATTTATGTATAATGCGTAGATAAATCGAAACAATTTTTTATTCTTTCTCTTTATCCCTTAATTGTTGTTTCACATTCTTCAATTTACTCTCTATTTTCAGCGATAACATATTGAAGAAATAACCGTAGGAGCGCGACGATCGAAGGGAAAGACTCGACAATGACGATTGACGACGGTAGCGGAAAGGATTTAAAATTTTGTAATTTTTAGAGACTTAGAGGTTTTTGAGAATTTTAATTTTTTAAAAAAATATTAAATTATTAAAAACAAAAAATTAACTAAAAAATCAGAAATTAAAAATATATTATTTGTCAAATTTTAATTGATTAATAATTTTTTAAACGATAATTAATTATTAGACATTTAAAATTAACGAAATAAAACGCTGACAACTATTTTTATCAAAAAATAGTTTAAACACAAATTAAAAAATATAATTTAAACACGTATTTATATATTAAGGCCCAGAATAAATAATAAGATTCGAACATTTACAAAATAGATCAACAGAAAATTCTTTCTAAAACTGTAATTTAAATTTTCTAAGTTTTACTAATAAACAACAATAATTGGAGAGGGGGAACGGAGTCATTTCCATTAATCAAAACTTTCCACTACAACAAGCAAGCTCCCCCCCCCCCAACAGGCCCATCACCGCGTGCTGCCCGAACCAGATCCGGTTCTGGTCTTCTCTCGGCGGCCAGCTGCTACTTATGGTGGCTGGCCCCCTTCCTTTCGTTGTTCTTTTTCTCCTTTTACTGTAAGTAGACATTTTTTCTTCTTTTTTTCGATTGGTTTTTTCTTCTTAAGCTTCATTTGGTGTTTTTCGATGGGTCTTTCGAACCCCGATCACCACTGTTCAAGATTGGACACCAGTTTTGGAAGAGGGACGATCGGTCCTCTTTATCGGCTCGGAATAGGAAAGAACAAGTGGAGGAGAGGCTCGGTTCATCCCGTCTCTCTTGACATTTTGTTTTTTCATTTTTGATTGGTTTTCTCTTCGTTTTTTAGTTTTGCAATTTCAAAAAATGTTAAGGGAGGCAGAGGCTTTGGTGACTTCTCTCTCCGGTGTTCTTTTTGCACGTGGCCGTTTGTTCACGACGTTTTGTCGGACTCTCGTGTGAAGAGGTTGACCTATTTTTATGGAACCTCATTTGCCGTCTTGCTCAGCTCGGCGCTTGGATCCCACGTCGGTCGATTTAAATCCCGTCGCCATGTTGTCGTTTGCTCTCTGTGGGTGTTGAATTTCAGGTTTTTTTCCTAGCTCGTATTGGCCCGTGCAACCTATTCATCCCTCATCCGCTCGCTTGTGGCAGCTCTCCTCTTTTGCTCTAAGTTTCGGGCTTGTCGGGTGTTCGTTTTATTTTTTCTTTTCGAATGTATATTTATGGCGTCTTATGCCATAGTTTGTATGTTTCTTTACGTTTGAATAAAGTTTCTAATTCTCCTTTGATCAAAAAAAAAATGGAGAGGGGGAAACCTAAGAACAAAAGTCCAAATTCTTATCCATCACATATCTCAGCTGACAAAGCCCATATTACTTTTGCAGAAGACCCTCCAAACCTACTTTGATTCCTCGTCTTGTAATCACTCATTTTTAACCGAGTTTTAGTGTTATTAGTGTTATTTTAATAATATTATTATTAATATAAAAATTAAAAAATATATAATAAAAAATTAATTAAATAAAAAAACAAAAAAAATTATGTAGTTTTTGAGTGGTCTACGTCACCCCTTAGGCCTCCTCAATTGCCTATAAATAGAGGCATGGGGAGGGGCAATTGAAAGGGAGAAATGGGATCGGCAGTGGCAAGCCCCAAATAAGAGAGCTTGGCTCTCGGGTAGTCAAGGACCGAGGGCATCGATCGAGGTTTTATTTCGGATACCAATCTAGTTAATTTTTGGAGAGGTCGAGGTAAATCTCGGTGGGGTTCAGTCGGGGTTCGTCATTCGAGCTCCTAGTTAGGTATATTTTCTTTACTTTTTATTTGTGTTATAATTTTTATGATTTAATGAAGTAGTAGTTAATTTAAAATTGTACTCTTTTTTATTTTGTATGTTTATTTATGTTTTAGATTAGTATTTATTATGTTTTATATTAATATTTTATTTATGTTAGATTCGTTTTTATTTATGTGTTAGATTAATATTTATTTATGTTTTAAATTAATGTTTTATTTATGTTAGATTAGTTTTTTATTTATGTGTTAGATTAATAATTATGAATGTTTTAGATTAGTATTTTATATATGTTAGATTAGTTTTTTATTTTTGTGTTTTAGATTAATATTTATGAATGTTAGCATTTTATTTATGTTAAATTTGTTTTTATTTATGAGTTAGATTAATATTTATGTATGCATGTTTTCGATTAATATTTTATTAGTATTCTATTATGTTATTATTTATTTGTATTGTATTATTTGCCATATTTTATATTTTGCTCACTAAGTTTGCATATCGAAATATATAATGTCAATGCGGTGTCTTTTTTATCAGAGCGTAAACGGGGCCAGTATTAGGCGTAGTGATAGTGGTTGGGCGTTTACTCTCGGATAACGGGGCCTTTAAAATTTACCCGCACTTATAACCAAATTTTAAATTAATCGTCACTTTAATCCGGAAGGTCTAAATTAATAAATCGGTAATTATTAAAGTACCAATTTTGGGCGGTGTGGGGGTGCTAATCCTTCCCCATCCGTAACCGACTCTCGAACCCAATAGTTTTCAAATCTCTGGTTTTATGGCGTCCGGCCTACCTAAGTGGCCGGTGGCGACTCCAATTTCTAAATAAAACAAGGTTTTTTTAAAACCCCACGGAATAAATATTTTAATACCCGAAAAACCACAAACACTTCGAAAAAAACAATTTTTCAACGAATCAGACATCGTTACAGATGGCAACTCCGCTGGGGATATTTTTTGTTTTTTAACAAAATAAAGAGAGTCAAGCTTTTTCAAATAATTACCGCTTTAATAATATTAGAAGTTCCGGATTAAAGTGACTATTAAATTAATATTCGGTTGTAATTGCCCGTTTATTTTAACGCATTTAAAATTTGGCATATAAACCCATTTTTTAAGTGGAGGGAAAACGCTAATGCTTTCGTGGAGATATCGTTCTCCCGTGTAGGCCTAGCAAGTACCTTCAGAGCTCGAGTACCTTATGCTTTCGTAAGGATATCGTTCCTTCGTGCAGGCATAAGCGAATGGGTCCCCCTGAATTGAACCCGGTTGAAAGGAGCCTATAATGGGTGATGATCGGGGGCCTTGCTACTCTTAGTAGAGGACAACAAGGACAGTTCAGGTACCTCCTAGAACCAAGACTGCATGTAGAGAATATATAGAAACCCACCCCTTTAGAGCCACGCGGATAACCTTAGGTGTTTTAGACGGGATAAATAGGGTTGTTTTGTTTGTTTACCTTATTTAATTTATCTTTTATTTATGTATTTATTATTTTTATCCGGTACTAACTCATTTCTTTTTGTGTTTTATTTTTATTTTTATTTTACACATACTTTTGTTGCATTATCATTGCATCCACATTACATAGAGGCGTTGATTCAAGTGGTTTGCCTGATTAGAAAAGCTTTCATCATGGAAAAAATGTGTCTTAGAAAGGACGGCATCGATCCAGTCGTGCGACATCGGCCATAGATTAATCAACAGATCCGAGGTGACAATTTGTCGAGCAAGCGTGTAGTGCCAAAGTATACACACGAGACCCTGATGGTGGACATACAACGAGATACAAGGTGTGTGAATGACTTAGCTACCGAAGCCGCGACTCTCCGACCTTTCGTAACCCCAGACATGGAAGAAGCACCAAGGTTTATCAAGTTGCTCAGAGCTGTCGAGGAGCTAGGAGGTAGAGCTAGGGCTTATGTGTAGAACTTTGTTTTGTAATTAAGACTTTTTGTAATATGGACTCTTTTTGTAATAGGGACTCCTTTTGTAATCTAGACCTTTTTTGTAATCTAGACCCTTTAATTCCCATGAAAGTCGTTTGAAAGGGTGATTACCAGCGGAATCAACGCTTTTATTTGCATTCATGTTGCATATCATGACATGGTGTTGATTCAAGAACAATTCATTAAAAGGCTTTCAAAATAGAAAAAGTATGCTTTACCGGGAATGATAATATTACAGTATCAAGTTAGGCCGAGCAAAGACCAATCGAGAAAGAAGACGGTACGATAGTAAGGCACGTACGACGCAGAAAATTCAGTCAGGGCCGCAGAACCCCAATTTTAAATCTTCACATTTGACCATTTTGTAAAAATCTCAGATTTTAATTTAACTCATTTTAAAAAATTGAAAATATTATTATTTTGCTTTGAATCTTTTTCCCTCATAAAACTTTCAGAATAATAATAATAACAAAAAGAAACCTAAAAGTTTCATTTTTTAAGTAAGTTAAAACTTTTTGATAATAAAAAAATGGGGAAATTTTTAAACCAAATGATCTTTGAAAATTTTAATTTAAACCTTAAAATTTTTAAAGTACTCCCCTAGGACCGATAAAATCCATCCCTGTTTAGACGTATTATTCGTTTGCACCCAGATCTACAGAAGAAAAGATCTTGTCTGCATTATGCTTGCACTTGTTGATGTCATTTTCAGAAGCCACAAAAATAAAGATCATGACGTCACGAGTCCATGGAATAGAATAAGAGGAGAAGACGAGGTCATCCATCATCCTGAAGACGATGTCGAGACGTGGAGCACAGGTTTTGCTTTCCGAAGTCAAGGTCTCCAGAATAAATCTAATTGTTACCTGTAATTCATTATTAAGTTCTGGCAAATAGACATTTTCTCTATTGAAAGTTTTTTTAAAGACTGTTCGAGAATCAATATCGCATTTGCATGCATTCTTGCATTTATAGGGTATTGATTCTCGAAGTGGTTCCTCAAATCTCAGAAATCGTTCATAATTGGCAAAGGGTCGTCTAGTCAGATATTAGAGGGCACGGATCCAGGGTTTTGTCCCAGAGTAAGATCAGAGACAATAGAAGAGGAACCATCTGAAGACTTCAGGTCAAACACGGTAAGGAGACACGGTACTGGTAATGAGCAAAGTAAAGTGCAAGAGTTGAAAGAAGCAGAGAGAAGAAGTGATGAATCAGATGAATACCCCGACGAAAGGTAAGCGATCTATCGAATCGAAAGAAGAACCTATTAAGGATCAGAATAGAAAGCAGAATATTCAGAATTCTACCTCTAAGCCAGCTAAATACGACAAATTGAACCCTTTGTGATCCGCATCAGTAAATAGGCGGAAGGTATGTCTGAGTTGGGCTTTCAAAAAAGTAGAGCTCGATCCAGAAGAAACCCGAGAAGCAAGTAATGAAAAGTACATCTCGATTTCTGTGAGGTACACTGAACTACTACTAATGTTCATCGTGAAGAGTCTTATTACCTCGGTAAAGTCTAGCGAAAAGACAGTCTTATTCGAAAGATTACGACACCGTTTAGGAAGTTTGGGTCACAGTATTGAGGAATGTAGGGCCCTGAGAAACGAGTTCAAGATCTTATCACGATGAGAATTTTGGGTTTCAAAGATGGAATTCCCCAATTCTATAGTAAGCTAACAATCACCCGAGGGGCAAAGTCGAGAAAGAATCGATATCCAGGACAAAGTTCAAGTAATGCCGAAGTGGGTCACTCAAGCAAGTTAAATTTGAAGGTCGGAGATAGGGGCATCCCAGGAGAAGGATATTCTTTCGAGTTCAGCCAGCTCAGATAAGAGTGATATAACTTTAATAAAATTAAATTTTCAGAATGATCACCCGAAGCTCTACTGAGTGTTTAAAAATATCAGATTGAGTCACCTTTAAAGAATAAATGAACTGTGTTGTCCAGTTGATGGACGACTTAGAATATTGGAAGAAGAGAAACTAGTCAAGCAAGAATCAAGTTAGGCTGTTATCAGGTAAGTTTGAGGAAATTAGGAATAGGTACGATAGTCTCCAGAGATGAGCTACAGAATGACTTAGCCATTAACAAGAGTTTTGGAAACAAGTTTACGACAGAGCAATGGCAATTCAACACTCTTCAGTTGGAAATGGCAACTTCCAAGCTATGAAAGACTAAGCAGGGGATAGATGAAGACCTGAAGATCGATATTACTGGAGTAGGTAAGGCGGCTCAACAAGGTGGCAGGCTTAGTCAGAATATGGACCAAGTGTTGGACTACAGAGGCAAGCTGACCGGACTACTGGATGAAGTTAAAAAAGTAGGCACTGAAGCTTATCAGTAACTGTAAATATCTAATATCTGATATAATGAAACCTTTTGGCCTCAATTAACGTCGTTCTATGGGAATCACTTTTGGAATCAATACCTTATTGCATTCATGTTTATATTTTAGGATTGCATTGCATTGCTTTGCACGATCCTAGCATGTTTTACATGACATTATCATTACCTTGCATTATTATTACCTTGCATAAATTTTATGAGGAGTAATTAAAAGACCAATTAGGGTTTTATCATGGATAAAAGAATTGAAGACACTCAAAAATCAAGATTCGAGCAGTTAAAAGATGGGCTCAAGAGGAAAAAAGGAAGAAGTTTGATGCCTTCGATGCAAGAAAACTCTGTTTGAACCCTGATTTGGTCATTCCTCCATATTTCAAAGATTCCCATATTTATGCATGATGACGGAACAGGCTGCCCCAAGATTCACCTGACCACGTCCCGCAGAAAGATAAATGGCTACATCGAGAATGAAAAATTGCCGATCCACTACTTCTACGACAGTCTAGCAGGACCTACCGTGATATGGTACAACTATTTGAGTAGAGACCAAGTGTAGTCATACGGAGACTTAACCGACATCTTTATGGGCAATACAGATATGCTTTAGACCTAGCACCAAGTCGTCAATATCTCCAGGGTACGAGGATGAAACCTGATGAAGGCTTTAAGGAACGTGCTTTGAGGTGGCTGTGTTTAGCGACCCAGGTGCAGCCTCCCGTAGATGAAGAGGAAAGTGACTTACATGCCACCTTTCTTATTTCTTCTTTGATAAGGTGTTCGGGAAAATGAATGCCAGCTTTGAGGACTTCATGACAGTCGGAGAGAGAATCAAACATGCACTTTGGGACTTAAGTTTAAAAGACCAGACATGCCTAGGAGCAGAAGGAAAGAAAGAGATAAACGGGTACCACTTTCGAAGGTTCTCGTGTTCGTAAGAGAAGAATACAGTCAGATTCCCCTGAATCACTGAAAAAAATTCCTCGAACAAGTACATATTTAGAGATATTCGAATTATTCCATCTTGGACATATGACCTCATCTGGTCAAGGGTTAGTACCTTACCTCAAGGCCGATAAAGATTACGCCAAGCTCACATGCTCACAGTTTTGATCCATACAGTATATATGAGTTCCACATTGAGGCGTCAGGGCATGACACTAAAAATTTTGGGGTCGTTAATAGAAAAAATTAAGAAACTGGTCGACGAGGGAGTCATGACGAGAGAGTTGATCCAGCGATGGAAAACAAGAGAAGAGACAAGCCTACACTACAAAGGATTGGAATGAGTTAGTACTCGAGATGTAGTCCGGAGGTCCCTATAGTTTTCCCATCAGTTCATAAAGAAATTCTCAATGCTTTGAAAGAAAAAGAAACTCCCAAACAGATATTTTTAGAATTAAAAATCACATTTCCATTTAGAAAAACATTTTTACATTCTTGATTCTTTAAACATTTTATTTTTATGGGGTAGTTTTTGTTCTCCCATATGCATATACATGCATTTTTGAATGGACATATGTATATATCATTTCTATACCAGGTCCTCGAATTTTGAATGCAACAGTACATTTGCTTCAGATCCAAAGATCAACTCTAAGTTGCATATATTTAGAAGAGATTGAATGTTGTGGGGATACTATAAATGTGAGTATCTGCTAGTTTACTTAGGCCAACAGAGGAACAAAGTGAGCGTTTAGACAATGGGCAGTTCCCATTTTAAGAATTTATCTTCTCAGGCGCTTGTCGTTTAAGATCCTTGAAATGAGAGTTGACCCTAAACCTCTACCCCCTGAAGGCATTCTCAGGACATATGTGAATTTGACAACGAATGATATTCTTTTACTTTACTAGAAGACAGAGATGAGACCAGACAGATTGGATACGAAGATAAGAAAATCATCAGAAGAAAGTGGTTGAAAGCAAGGATATGTCCAAATGAAAAACCAAAGAAAAGAAGAAAAATGGCAATCAGAAGGCCGAAGCAACCCAAATCGAGTAAATATCAGAAGAGCTGCAGAGAGGCAATTAACTTCGAGCGGAAGATAACATCAATACCCATTATACATACATGTTGATTCGAGGATACATTTATAGACTCGAATAAGAATAAAGAGATTCAAGGCTAAAAACCCAAAATGGGCAGTCTAAAACAAAAGAGAAAAAAAAAATAAAAGAAGAAAAAGAAAAGGAGAGAGAGAAAAAAAAAAAGAAAAAAAAAAAAAAAAAAAAAAAAAGAAAGAAATAATATTGTATATGTTTCACACACAGATCAAACAATACAAGAACGAGACTTCAACTATGAGCAAGAGACACAAGGAATCCACATTTCAAGTAAATATCAGTTTTGAAAATTAGTATATAAGCTCGAATTGAAGCCAAGTCAAGACAAGTCGGCCCGAAGATTGCCAATTTCGAAGAAAAAAATGACCTCTGGGTGAAAACCCAAAAATGGGCAGTCTAGAGTGATCCTGAAAATGAAGAAAAAGAGTAGTTTGCCTGAGCCTGCTGGCATCAATATCCAACCAAAATACACTGAAGGAAGTGACCTCTAGGGTGAAAACCTAAAAATGGGCAGTCTAGAGCGATCCAAGAGAAAAAGTGAAAAAGAAAAAGATAAAAGAAAAAAAGGAAGAATAACATTTCATCTGGGCGTGCCAATCACAAGAATTCCCAGAAATGTATTCGTAGCCATTCATTCAAGAAATCTCAATTTCGAGTAGTATTGGAGGATCAAACATTATTGAATAGAAAACGAACATCAGTACATAGCCAGAATGCAAGGCAGCCTACAGTAAAAAGAAAGGAAATGAACTCTAGGGTGAAAACCCGAAAACGGGAAGTCTAGAGTGATCCAAAAAAATTGAAGGAATAATGAGCATATTCAAGTTACACAAGTACATAAATACTGTTTCACTTAACCATAAACCAAAGGCCTACATTACAAGCCCCCATAGACCATTGTGGTCATCCATAGATATCCAAGTTGAATGAGAATGTCTTCAGATTTCATTCCGCCTATAAGGGTTAACTTTGCTTCAAGGAACGTCAAACTTCGAAGTGCTTGATCGACACCAAAATGAGGGAATGATGTGGCAATGTGAGATAGTGAGATTAAGAGAGCCACCTTAAACGGGGTAGAAACTAGGTAGGGTTGTTCCTCTCAAAAGCATATTAGACCAGAAGAAACTATACATTGGCATATATCTCCACAATGGTCAAGATCTTCTAAATATGCGCTTCATTAGAGTTGATCTCTAGCAACTTGAAGCAGATGCGCTATGGTGTTTGATATTTCAGGGGCAAACATATTTTAAAAGGTTTGACATTTTCTCCCAAAGTTTTGATGTTTACCATTTCCCCCAAACATTAGTTTTTAAAATGTTTGGCAATATACTTCGAATTTTGTTTACCATTCTCCAAACATTATTTAAAAAAAATGTTTGGTCCTTAAAAAAAGAAGAAAAAAAGAAAAAGATGTTTACCAGTTGTTCCAAACAATGTTTTCAAAATGTTTGGTATCCCCTCCAAGTTGTGATTTTCAAAATGACTGTTATCTTTTCAAACAATCATTATTTTTTGAAATATACGCAAGTAAATTGCCTTTTGCATTACTTTAAAAATGAATGATGATGAGATTTAAAGCATAGGGACCGAGAGTTAGTTCCCGTCAAAATGCTACGAGAAGATCAAGGATGAGCTCAGGGGATAGAAGCATTTTGGCTCACCCTGGTGACTAGAAATAGATCAAGGCTCTGGATGATGGGTCAAAAAATTCAAAGCAGTGAAACCCGTGGTTGAATGGGGCAACTCCAAGCGAAGAAGATGACAAGGGTTCTTATAAGAATAATATAAGAACCAGAAGATCATTTATGAAGACGAGTGATAACCCCGAAGATAAGAAAGCCTTCTGCATAAAAGGTTTGAAAGCATGTTCAAATGAGGATTTAAGAGCATACAGTGAAGAAGTAAAGAGATGAAGAAATCTGATGAGCGGCCTTTCAGGGTGTAAGACTTTAGAACAAAAAAGGGGCTGAAAGAAAAAAAAAAGACAAAGAAAGAGAGTGAGAAGAAAAAGAAAAGAAAAAGAAAAAATAAGAAGAAATAAGAAGAAATTGAAGGAAAAAAGAAAAAAAGAAGAAGAAAAGAAAAAAATGAGAAGAGAGAAAAGAGAAGAAAGAAAACATTACATTGCATGTATCATATAGATAGGGGCATGTCAATTTTTTCTTGTTTTAGACAGGTACTTGAAGAATTATCAAAGAGTATTAAGAAGTGGATTTCATTAAAGAAAGAAAGTTTGGCAGCCATTTTCGGCGTGAGTCCCAAATTTGAAGAAGGTTTGGCGGCCATTTTCGGCGTGAGCCCCCAAATTTGAAGAAGATTCAGCAGCCATTTTCGTCGTGAGCCCCCAAATTTGAAGAAGGTTTGGTGGCCATTTTCGGCGTAAGCCCTCAAATTTGAAGAAAGTTTGGCAGCCATTTTCGGCATGAGTCCCCAAATTTGAAGAAGGTTTGGCAGCCATTTTCGGCGTGAGTCCCCAAATTTAAAAAAAGTTTTGACAGCCATTTTCGGCGCGAGTCCCAAAATTTGAAGAAAGTTTGGCAGCCATTTTCGGCATGAGTCTCCAAATTTGAAGAAAGATCGGTAGCCATTTTCGGCATGAATCCCTAAATTGAAGAAAGATTCTGACAGCCTCAGCAGCGTGAGTCCAGAAAGATCGGTAGCTATTTTCGACGTGAATCCCCAAATCTAAAGAAAGGTCGGTAGCCATTTTCGGCGTGAATCCCAAAATTTGAAGAAAGATTTCGGCGGCCTTAGCAGCGTGAGTCCAGAAAGATCGGTAGCCATTTTCAGCGTGAATCCCCAAATCTAAAGAAAGGTCGGTAGCCATTTTTAGCGTGAATCCCAAAATTTGAAGAAAGATTTCGGCGGCCTTAGCAGCGTGAGTCCATAAAGATCGGTAGCCATTTTCAGCATGAATCCCCAAATCTGAAGAAAGGTCGGTAGCCATTTTTGGCGTGAATCCCAAAATTTGAAGAAAGATTTCGGCGGCCTTAGCAGCGTGAGTCCAGAAAAATCGGCAGCCATAGCAGCGTGAGGCCCAGATGTTAAATTCTTCAGGTCATCGGTAAGTCCTTCGGGCACGGTGTTAAGTCCTTCGAGCCACCAGTAAGTCTTTCGAGCATGGTGATAAGTCCTTCGGGCCATTAGTAAGTCCTTTGGGCATGATGCGGCCGTCTTAAGTAGCGTAAGTCCAAAGATATCAACAGCCTTGTTAAAAAAACGATATAGAAAAAAGAAGAGAAAAGAAAAAGAAGAAAAAGAGAGCAGAAAAAAGGGAAAAGGAAAAAGAGAAAAGAAAAATTCGAAGATAAATGTTTTATATAGGAAATGGCCTATATTTTCAAGCTCTCGTAGCGAGAGGTTCTATGTAAGAAGAATCCGCCGCTCCGAGGCTTCAGGAGCTGAAAGTTTTATATAGAAAGGGCTTGCAGCTCTAGGGTGAAGACTAACAGTTCTATATAGGAAGAACTCCCAGCTGAAGGAATTCACCCATGACACATAAGGAAAACCCGTTGTGTTGAAGGCGAAGAGTCCTATATAGAAAGGGCTCCGAGCTTTACTGTCTTAGAGTGAAAGGTTCTATATAGGAAGAACCTGTAGCTCCGAGATTTCAGAAGCTAAAAGTTCTATATATGAAGGACTGGCGGCTCCAGGGTTTGAAGACTAGCAGTTCTATACTGGAGGAACTCCCAGTCGGAAGAATCCATCAGTGGCGCAAAAGGTTTTATATAGGAGAAACCAGCGTTGAAGGTGAAGAGTTCTATATAGGAAGGACTCCAAGCTTTACCGTCTTAGAGTGAAAAGTTCTATATAGGAGGGACTCGTAACTCAAGACTTCAGAATGAAAGGTTCTATATAGGGAGGACCTATAGTTCCAAGATCAGAAGGTGAAGAAGTTCTATATAGGAAGAACTTACAAGCTTGAAGATTCAGCTAAGGAAGAGCGGAGAGTTCCAGAAGAACACGTGATTCTGAAGCTAAAGACAAGAAAGTAGGTCAAAAATGAGTGCTTTTGATCTTTGCTTTGTCCTCGTTTCACAAGAACAAGCAAAGATGGGCAATTGTAATCACTCATTTTTGACCGGGTTTTAGTGTTATTAGTGTTATTTTAGTAGTAATATTATTAATATAAAAATAAAAAATATATATAATTAAATATAAAAAATTAATTAAATAAAAAAAGCAAAAAAATTATGTGGTTTTTGGGTGGTCCACGTCACCCCTTAGGCCTCCCCAATTGCCTATAAATAGAGGCATGGGGAGGGGCAATTGAAGGGGAGAAATGGGATCGACAGTGGCAAACCCCAAATAAGAGAGCTTGGCTCTCGGGTAGCCAAGGATCGCCCTCGGTCCTAACCGGTTCGATCGGGGTTCTATTTCGGATACCGATCTAGTTAATTTTTGGAGAGGTCGAGGTAAATCTCGGTGGGGTTCAGTCGGGGTTCGTCATTCGAGCTCCTAGTTAGGTATATTTTCTTTCCTTTTTATTTGTGTTGTAATTTTTATAATTTAATGAAGTAGTAGTTAATTTAAAATTGTACTTTTTTATTTTGTATGTTTATTTATGTTTTAGATTAGTATTTATTATGTTTTAAATTTATGTTTTATATTAATATTTTATTTATGTTAGATTCGTTTTTATTTATGTGTTAGATTAATATTTATTTATGTTTTAAATTAATGTTTTATTTATGTTAGATTAGTTTTTTATTTATGTGTAAGATTAATAATTATGAATGTTTTAGATTAGTATTTTATTTATGTTAGATTAGTTTTTTATTTTTTGTGTTTTAGATTAATATTTATGAATGTTAGCATTTTATTTATGTTAAATTTGTTTTTATTTGTGAGTTGGATTAATATTTGTATGTATGTTTTAGATTAGTATTTTATTAGTATTCTATTATGTTATTATTTATTTGTATTGTATTATTTGCCATATTTTATATTTTGCTCACTAAGTTTGCATATCGAAATATATAATGTCAATGCGATGTCCTTTTTATCCGAGCGTAAACGGGGCCAGTATCAGGCGTAGTAATAGTGGTTGGGTGTTTACTCTCGGATAACGGGCCTTTAAAATTACCCACACTTATAACTAAATTTTAAATTAATCGTCACTTTAATCCGGAAGGTCTAAATTAATAAATCGATAATTATTAAAGTACCAATTTTGGGCGGTGTGGGGTGCTAATCCTTCCTCATCCGTAACCGACTCCCGAACCCAATAGTTTTCAAATCTCTGGTTTTATGGTGTCCGGCCTACCTAAGCGGCCGGTGGCGACTCCAATTTCTAAATAAAACGCGATTTTTTTAAAACCTCACGAAATAAATATTTTAATACCCGAAAAACCACAAATACTTCGAAAAATCAATTTTTCAGCGAATCGGACATCTCCATAGACAACAACTGCTCACCCTTCTTATTTTTCAACTCTCTTGCCTTGCACCATTCTCCTTCCTTGGATTACATTCTTAGTTACATCCAATCCGCCCGAAGTTCCACCCTTTTTTGATAGGTTCCTCAAAACTAAAACAATCCCATCGTCTTTGTAGTTTTCCTCAATTTGGATTTGCGAAATCCCATTCAAACTCTGCTTTTTTGTGATTTTTAGCCAAAAACCCATCAGTCAAGCTAAATCAAGGTTGGATTTTTCTTGGCTGAATTTCCTGTAAAGTCTACCCCCCCCCTTCTTCTTATCAGGTGATTTCAAGGGATCAACTTCATCGGTTGGGGGTTCCAAGGAGATGAATTTCAGGAGTTCGGAGGAGTTTTGGGCCTATTATGTGAATCAGCACTCCAAACCATCGACAAGACGCTGGCACTTTGCCGGCACACTGTTGAGTATTGTGTCGTTTATATATTCTCTGTTGTTTAACTGGTGGTTCTTGGTGTTTGTGCCGATATATGGCTATGGATTGGCCTGGTACTGTCATTTCTTTGTGGAAAGGAATATCCCTGCCACTTTTGGGCATCCGTTTTGGTCCCTTTTGTGTGATTTCAGGATGTTTGGATTGATGCTTACTGGGAAAATGGATAGGGAGATCAAGAGGCTCGGGAAGAGACCTATATTACAGGGATTCTAAAGGGTTCTTATGTAAAATTTCTTCTTTTTTGCTGTTTAAGTCATATGATACAATTTACTTGTATTTCTCATCTGTCAGCTACAGTTAAACTCTCGTTTTACGTCTTGCTTCCGACAATGTTTAGTTCATGTTTCTCTTGAGTTTGTGATGAATAATTGAGTCGAATTCATTGAAGAACAGCAATAATTTCAGACTCAGCTGGATGCTTTTTGGTCTAGAATCTGTAGATATAGTTATGGTCTTTCTGAGTGATAGGTTGGAGTTGGACATTTTTGGTTAGGTTTTCTGCTGTTAATGCTTTAGCTAAAGAATCATTTTGTTCAAAGGAGTTGCTAACTTGCTTGTGAAAGGCCTTGGATTCGAGTTCAGTTCGGCTTTAAGTAGTAAAAATTCATAGAGGAAACCTTTAGATTGTTGAGTTTGAGGAATATGGTTCAACATTGTTCATCCCACCTTTTCTGTGTTGTAGCCATGATCCCCAGACAACAGTCAGCTCAGCTTGTTTTAAGAAAGCATTTGCTCAGCCATGGTGTCCGGTTAAAGCTTTATATATTTGATGACCCTTTAGTAATGGTTGCATCACCCCCGTTGTCTGAATTGAAATTTGTTCAGTTTGTTTGTATATGGTTAGGTTGAATCCGAATACTTTTGTTGAGAATGGGCGTGGAAACTAGGGATGAAGTTAGTAACCTCATTCATTAACCTTCCTGGCTCGAGTATCGGAGACAACATGTATTAAGTATTAACTAACAGGACAAGAAAATGTTGATAGGAATTGAATCTGGTCGTGGATGTAAAGGAGCATCAACCCAACCGGCCTGAGCTTTGAGCGATTCTTTCTTTCTTGTGGGAGTGTGGCTGATGGCTGATGCTTGTAAATGAAAACAAAAGTATTGTTGATGCATCTTTTGAGAAACAAGCATGCAATAGTTTTCCCTCCAACAATAGGCACCCATTTAATTCTGAATTTTCACCCTTCAGAATCATCTGCACCAGCTTTGTACTGTTTTGGTTTCAGTTACTAGTATTTTGTTTTTTTAAGGGATAGAGTAACTTTTTAGTCTTTAAACTTGACAATTTTCCGAGCTTGATCCTAGAGCTATTTTTGTCCACATTAGTCTTTGAACTTTTATACGTGTGTTAAATTTTTGGGTATTTTTTATTTTAAGGATTTTATTTATTAATATATTAGAATTAATATATGAGGTATAATGAAGAAAACGGTGATTTGTAAAATTTAATTTATAAAAAAATATTAGGCTTAAGGGTCACTTTTGACCCTGTAGCAGTTTTAATTTATCGATTTTGTCTATATGGTATTTTCGCATCAATTTAGCTCATGAATCAGTCAAATTGTATCATTGTTTGCCCTTTGACTAACGGAAGTCAATGTTGACTGTTACGGTGCTGATTTGGCGGTAAACGATGTTGTCTATATGATGATGTGGCAGTCCATGTGTGAAGATGATGTAGCAGAGGGCAAAATTTATTTTTTGACCGAGTTTGAGGGCAAAATTAGTTTTCTGATGAGTATGAAGGCAAAATTAATTTTTAGGCAAAAAAATAAGAATTTAAGAAAATATTAAAAAAATAATATGATGATATAAAAATTAATAACCATTTAAAAATATTTTATTAATATATGACAAAAATTTAAAATATCTAAAAATAAGTAAAAATAATAAAATTAAAATTTTAAAAGTTATTAAATTATAAATTATTCAAAAATCAAAACTTGAAATTAAACTCTACACTCTAACCTTAATTTCTAATTCTCAAACCCTAAATCTCAAATTTTAAATCACAAATTTTAAATACTAAACCTTAATTGAAATTTTTATCAATATAAAGTGATTATGAAATATAAAAGTATGCGTATAAATTTAATTAATTAAGTATATAGTTTAGATTTTAGGGCTTAGTGTTTAGTGTTTGAAATTTAGAAATTATAGTTAGAGTGTAGAGTTTAATTTTTTAGTATTGGATAGATAAGGGCACTAAAAAAGGTTGGACATTTTGTTCAGTTGAGAGAATCACATTAGCCCTATTTTAAGATTCTTTCCCCTTTATATTCTTTTAAGAGAAAGAAAACTAAAATCGTCCAAATGTTTTTTTATGAAGATTTTCATAACTTTTAATACGTTATAGATATTTTCAAATTTTAATTAATTTATAACGATATATATATTTTTAAGTGTTTTATTAATTTATGATATTTTAATATTCATATTTTTTGCTTAAAAATTAAATTTACTCTCGTACTCAACCAAAAAATTAATTTTGCCCTCAAACTTATTTGAAAAATCAATTTTGCCCCATTCTGCCATGTCATTGTCATGCGTGAACTGTCACATCCGCATTGTAAACTGTCACGTTAGCAACGTAACGGTCAATGTTAGCTTCCATCAGTAAAGGAGTAAACGGTGATACAATTCGACTACTTCAGGGGTCAAATTGATACGAAAATACCATAGGAGTGAAATCGATAAATTAGAACTACTTCATGGGAAAAAGTGATCCTTAAGTTAAAATATTATGTGAAAAATAAATATGATATGATGTGATTTAATTAATTTGGTAGGACCATGAATGAGATGATGAGAATGGTTTATAAAATAATTTCTTCTAATTTTGTTTTGAAATATGATTAATTGCATTCTTTGAGATTTTTAATAATAATTTAAAATTCATTGAAAATTTAATGGTGTTCAACAGTACATTATGTTAGTGGTGTTCAACATTGTGCATCACCCGTTCTAGAATCTTCCTATATTTTACACAAGCTTATATATTTACGTTATAAAACTCAAATCCTACCTTCTTGACCCTAAACCCTAAAATCTAAACTCTAAACATTATATCACAAATTCTAAACACTAACTTTGAATTCTAAACATTAAAACCATCACTTTAAACCCAAATCCAAATAATTCGAAACCAAAATGACTTGAACCTAAAATTACCCAATCCAATCCAAAATTAATTCGACCTGTTAAATTGACAAATCAAAGGAAGAGGTGGTTGGTAGTGTTTCACTGTTGATAAATCTGTGTCCTTAGATTTGTATAAAGCATCGTGTCAAAATTAACTTTTAACTATCTAATCTCAAAAAAGAAACTCAAATTCCACAACAATCCTACAAATTGCCACATCCTTAATCAAAACCTTAGAAAGGCCAACACAAAAAAAAAAACAAATTTGAGCTCATCTGTCGTTCTCTCTTTTTAACCTAGACTTAAGGGGATCTTACGTCAGTGGCCTTGATTCAAGTAATGCAAGCTATAGCATGTGTTGGGATCCAATATGGTAAAGTTGTCATCGGGAGAATGACGGCAAAGGCCTGGCCTCCTGTGGACGAAGGATGACAAGCACACCAAACATCCCAAGCATTGGGATGACGAGGAGCCACTTCAGCAATTTGTAGTAATACATGTGGAATGTGAGGGAGAAGTCATCTGAGAAATAGAATCCGTTCTTGTCGACCATCTCCACAACAACAGTCCCTGTAGTCCTCACCCCTACCGTTGGAAGTTTAATCCGATATTTTCCTGGACGCTCAAAGATCTGGCTTTGCTTTATCCTTCTTTCTCCTTGGTAGTTACCCGGGACTAATAATGTCGTCTGCATTGTTTCAGCACAGTATCAAGAGAAAAAAATGAATAAAAACCTAAACTACTTAAAAAGTTACTAAAAAAAAGCATTTGAATTGCTTTTAGCAATTTTCATTTGTGCACGAAATGGTGGCTTACTGTGACATTGTAAGGTGCTTGGAACCCTGTAGGATATCTATGTTTATCCACAATCTCAATCTCCACCCAGAAGCTTTTTCCTTCCTCATCACGGAAAGCTCTGGATGAATGTGTGATGTATACTCCCTCACGGTTGTACCTGTTAGCAACATTGTTTCTTCCTTGATTTTTTGATCTCCATGCCTGAAACAAATTACAATTAATTAATATAATTCTTAATGCACAAGAAATCAATCATATGTCAGGTTAAGATCCATCCTGCCTTGAGGGGATGATGTGGGGTGGGGGTCGAAAAGCAAAAGACATTTCCGTTCATAGTTGTAACAATAAGATCTAGATCATCACCACCATCAACATTGTCAGCTAACACCATGCTATACCTGTCAAGAAATGGTCCAAATATAAGAAAAGGAACATGAAGGAGCATTGGGACAGGTACAGAACCATAGGGCATATGCACAAACTACTTACGAAGTTTCACCAATATCTACAACATCAGCACATGATGTAGGTCCATCTATCAGGTACAAATAACCATCAAAGGATGTTGTCACAATAGTGAGCCCCTTGCTTTTCTCCCCTCGTTTACTTAAGTCAACTAGAAGAACTTGATTCATTACTCTCCCGTGAGTTCTATATGGATATGGACGAACCACTGAACCATCCTTTCCACTCAAAACATAAATATTCCCAGATAATGTGGGAACTACAAGATCTGTGTGTCCATCTCCGTCAACATCACCAACAGCAGGACCCTGCAGAAAGAGATGATATTCAGACAAAACAATCTCAAGGTACTTCAAACAGGTATAAATCTTGATGTGTATCAGCTCAGCACTAGATTCTCAATTAATTATTTAGTTCAATGTAGAGTTCAAAACCAGAGGAAAGATGCTTGAAAAATGGCTAACATGCACCAGGGGCATGCATGTACCACTGAACATATCATATCCGATGCAATAATACAAAGTGGTGGAACAATACCAAATTATAAATGAATATAGAGAAACTAGCTACCTATTATTTAATCATACAGTCCATGTATCATGTATGGACAAAGATACAAAAAGTGTGCTACTCACCTGGGGAATCAAACTCTTTACATGAGCTTCCCAAATTTGTTCTCCTGGTGCAGTCCATGCTGCAACATTCCCATGTGTATCTGTTGTCACTAGTTCAATCTTGCCATCATCATTGATATCAGCTGCAATTACAGCACTTTGAATTTCCGCCATTTCAAGAGGAAACTTTTGTCTGACATTTCCTGAATGAAATGAACTATTCAATTGGATTGATTGGCGAAAATAATTGCATATAATTAAAGCCATTTAAAACAAGAAAAACAAAGCTGGAAGATATTTTCACAGAAAGTTATTTCTAATGAAAAACATCAAGCATCACGAGGACGAAAACTTCAAAAGGAAGAACACAAAACAGAGCACTGTGATAATGAGGGTTCCAAGTAGAAAATTCCAGTGTTAACATTTTCAACAAATTCAAATATGAAACCCACAGAATTGAACCAAAATCATGTGTAATGAAATAAATTGATGTAGAAAAAGAATAATCCTAATGCAGATTTCATAAAAATTTGTATATAAGCTAAAGTAGTTTCAACATCGAGGTAGAGTAGACAATTACTTGAATTTGCATAGGCAGGGAAATATTGATTAGCTAAGTTCTATAGTATGGATCACACATATAAGACCAGCTGTAAGAAATCTAAATTAATAACACAGGAAGAAGCTCATCAATCTAAATGGATTACCATGGTGATCTAATACATAGACCAAGCCGTATGAAGTTCCCACAAGGATGTCCAAGTTTCCATCACCATCCAAATCAACAACATTTGGAGAAGAATATATATGTGCACGGAAGTTGGCAGTATCTGTACTCAAATCCAAATCTTTTGTCCACTTAACCTGCTTTGTATCAAGATTGAATACAACAATGCCTCCGGCGACATATTTTCCTATATCAATATCTCCAAGTTCCTTCATATGTTCTGGGTTGTCATAGTACCTAACAAATAATTTTCAGTTTTTCAGCCACTTCAATTGTAAAAGAGCATCCTCATCCCTCCTTCCTCAAAATATAAATCAACTTGGAACAGATTAACAAAGTTAAATGAGAAAAGGGAATTAGAAGCTACAATTTTGTTAAAAGGAATTTCAAGTTGCATTTGAGAGAAACTAAGACTACGAAGTCAAAGTGAAACAGAAGGAAGGAACTTACTCATGATCAAAGAAGTAGGAAACAGAAACGATCATTTCCGATACCCCATCATTATCGATGTCTGCTATGACCTGATGACAATAGGGAAAAAGTTGCGAATTTTGTAGTAGAATTCCACTAGTGTCTATCAATGTTGTTCCTTCCCTATAAAGAAACGTATTATGTCATTGAAATTTATACTAACCGGAGTGGACAAGATGTGTGAGTCGATATTCACATAATCTTCCATTTTCTCATGTTGTCCTTCAGTCCATTCCTCATCTCCCCACATGGATTCATCAACATAATCATCATAATCATAATTATATTCATCGGCCAACTCATCAGTATCACGGAATATCTCAAAGGATTGATCTGCATCTGCTTCTAACCCTTGATCATTTTCCACAGTAGCTTCCCGAGCATTCTCTTTTGAATCAGAGCTACCTTCCTGTGAACCTGTCGAGGTCTTATCTTCTAGAAGCCGTCTCCCAGAACTGGTTTTTGTATGTGTTTCATTGCTTCCCACTGATCCATTGTTGACAGAAGCATTAACATCGGTAGGCAGCTTGATGGTATCTTCTATTTGACTTCCACTCATTTTTGTTTCATTTTCTGCCTTGGACAAGTTAACCTCGCTAGAGTGATTTGCTATTGATGTTGAACCAGTAAGGTTAGATTTAGGTATACTTTCATTTGTTTCTGCAAGGATACACATTATGTGATGGTGTGAGTCATTTCATTGAAAAAGAATGATCCAAAATATTAGTAAAACCATGCTCTCCTAAAGTTGTTTCAATTTCCCCCTTAAACATTAAAGCAATATAACAGACCAAATAAATAAAACCCGAAACAGGTGCTGCAACTTAGTGGCGGAATAAGGAAAGAACTAGTTCATTGTCTGCATAATATTATAATGGAGTTGAGTGCAATGGAGCTACGATAGCAACTAATATAATCTAAAACTATTGAAAATTGGGAATAGCATACGATTCAAAGCATTCATTTTAGAAGCCTCCATGACGAGTGAATCATCTTGGACATCTGGATGAGAACGGTCCACTGGATCAGGATGCAACCCTGCGTACCAATCTTTACGAACTTTTCTGCGTGGTACCTCCAATTTATCAGTCATCAAGTACCCTGAAGCCCTGAAAATAACAACCTTTGGACAAATTAGTATTCCAACATTGGATTAATGAGTTCCTCTACCAACTAGAAAGCATTTCCTCTAATGAGCAAATAATTAAGAAAAGTAACCTGAAAAAAAGCACTTCACCATTGTAGGTACCTAGAGCGATTTCCCTCACACCATCTTTATCAATATCATACAAGAGAGGACTAGAATGCACGGTTGACTGGTGAAAAGCAGGCCAACCTGACAAATTATTGACAACTCAGTGACATCAACTTCGATTTGATTACTTTAGATTCAAGATAAGTTCTATTTAACATGATCAGAGGTAAACAAAGCACCAGTACCTGGCATTTTATCACCATCAGAACCTTCTAAAACTTCGAGGTAGTGAAGAAAAGAGGGAACCACTATGTCAAGCTTCCCATCACTAAAAAATATACAATCACACGAGAGTCAGTTAAATATTCTGAATGATGAATTTACTCATATAAGAAGCAGATTTTCGAAAGGGGAAATGAAAAGAATTGAGATTTTTAGCATAGTCACTCAAAGCTTAGATGCGATAAAAACATGAACTTAAAGGTAAGAGTAAAGTCGACCTATTGATATCAGCGATCAAGGGAGTTGCATAAATGCTGGAGCTGACCTCCGTTTGCCATCTAAGTTCTAAATTCTTAGGGCACTGTGTGTTCAACAACGCATCTTCATCCCTACACATTCATATACACACATTTTTTTTTTCAAATAACAATAATTGATCTGATTGAATCGAAAATGAAAAACAATAGAAATGAAATTGAAACAAAAAGGGCATACATTTCGGGATAACCAAGCTCGTCGTCAGTGGCCTTTCGTTGACGGAATTTATTATTGGAGTCATCGGCGTGAGAGAAAGTGGAGCGACTGATCAAAAGGTAAAATATAAAAAAAGCCCTAATCTCGAAGTGATTCATGGTGTGATCTTCGTTTCAGTACAGAATTTGGTGAGGGGAAATATCATAAATTGGAAATGGGGAAAAGGGAATTATTAAACCCTGGCTTTGGGTAGTAAAGATCCAGTTGCTGTCTGCTCTTCCTCTCAAGTCTCAAGGATTTTCGCGCTGAAAAGAAATGCTCGCAACATTAACGATTCTCACGCCTTCTTCACTGCTTACAATCTACTATCTAATCCTATTGAGAAACTTAAAATTGTAATTATTATAAAAATAAGGGTAAAAAAAAGTTATTATTCCAAGTTGCGGAAACAAAATTAAAAGCCGGGTTAGTTTTATGATTTAGAGATTTAATTTAAAATTTAAGATTAATTGTTTAGATTTATAGGTTTAAAATATAAGTATTATGGTTAGAATTTAAAGTTTAAGGGTTAGAATTTAGAGATAAGAGGTTAAAATCTAAATCTCTAACGTATTACCCTAACCTTAAACCTTAAATTATAATTCTAACCACACCCACCACTAAACATAAATATTAAATTAAGTCTTTAAACAAAAAATAAGTCACTCCCCAAAATTTCTTGTTCCACCGGTAATGCATAAAATATTTTGTCAAAAATAAAAAGTAATTATACCATACACCGACGGTGAAAATAGAAAGTCTTTATAAGTTTTTTAGTTTGGGGTTTATGGATTTAATTTAAGGTTAAAAGTTTATGAGTTTAGATTTAGTGGTTTATGAGTTTAGGGTTTATAGGTTAAAATCTAAATTCCTAACTATATTACCCTAACCCCACTCCTAAACCCTAAATTATAACCACAACTCTTAAATTATAGGCATAATGCCAAAAAAAATGCTCGTAACATTTGATTGTAGTTATTTTGGCCCATATTTTTTTTAAAGTAATTTAACTCTTAATATTTTATTTTGGATCAAAATGGCCCCTCTGCGGATGAAAACTGTTAGTCAACTAACGATAAATGGCTTGAAATGACGTGACAAACCTACATTGCAGTGCACACCACGATAACAATGCCATATAGGCAAATATGCTAACTTTACAAAATGACACATCAGTCAAAAAATAATCTTATAATATTGTATAAAATATAAAATATTTTTTTTCTAATGTGTTATTCTGTTAAGTCATTCCAAGTTGTTTATCGTCAGTTGACTAACAATTTTCATTTACAGAGAGGCCATTTTGACCAAAAATAAAATGTTAAGGGCTAAATTGCTTCAAAAAAGAATAGGGACCAAAGTGACTATTTAGTCCAACATTAGGGGCATTTTTTTAGCATTATGTCTAAATTTTAAACCCTTAAGTTTAAACCTTAAACGAGATCCTTAAACCTTAAAACTAAGGCATTTGAGAAAATTTTTTATTTTCACCCATAATCATTGAATATTTTCCAAAAATAGAATACACCCAAAACACATCTACCGTATATTTGTATAATAACAATTATAATCTCAAATTTTATACATTCTTTTAATTTAGTCATAATTTAAAATAATTAATAAATTTAACTCATTATATTTGAAAGTTCCATTAGTGAAGTTATTGCGTCTACTAGCATACAACATTAAGGTCATAATGTTCTATTAGTCTGTCAGTTATATGTTAGTGAAGTGATTGTGTCTTTTGAGCTATCTAATACGTAGATTATTGAGCTAATGGACAACAATAGAGAGTGCGACAAATTGTCAGGGAGTGTGTAGGATGTGCAAAGTTGGAATTTTTAAAATATGAAGGTTAAAATTATTAAATTGCTTTGAATTAAGACCAAATTGATATAATGTATAAGTTTAGAAGACTGAAATTATTTTATACCATGTCTCAAATTTGATGGCAGAGTGACATGTTTGTAACTATGTTTTAATTGAGCGAATAGAATGTAACTTTTTTTTTTAAAAATAAATTGTTTGTAAACCAAAATAATTGAGTGACTCGAAGTGTATTTTACCTCAACGGTAATTTAAAATCAACATGTTATTATTATTTTAGTACGATACATATCATTTTTAAGATTTAAACATGTCTTTTCTTAGCCTTATTTTAAGTTCATTACTTTAGATTTAAAATTTGATGATAAATTTTATTAACCATATTTTAAGTTCATTCCTTAAAGGTAGTGATGCCATAAACTAAGACCAGAAAACAAAATATAATTAATCATGAAAAAGAATAAAATTAAACTGAATTAAAAATTAAAGGTCTAATAGGTAAAAAATACTTATTCTACTTTGTAGTAAAAAAAATTGAAGGCCACAACCCTAAACCCAAGTTTTAATTCTGTCCTTGGTTACAGGAGAAAGCCGTCTGCTAAACATAAATTTGCTCCTTGAGTTCAACCACGAACCTAGACGTAGCATATAAACTTTCAAATTATTAATTATCATAATATAAAAGGGAGGAGACTGCACCTTAAGAATTTTAGAAGATTGTCAGCCTATTACAATGCTTAATCAAAGATCCAAAAAATTGAAAAGATCACATGTGAACAGTAAAAACACAAGCATTTTTCTAGTTTTGGCTTCTTGTAAAGCATCACGGTACCCTTTTTCATCTCGACCCATACCACCGGGGTGGAGCTAGCCTCGTTTATGTTGTGACATATGATGCGGTAGTTGTGGAGGCGGTGGCTGAACTTGCATGGGTTGTGGTGCTAATATACCTACACCATCCCGAGGGTCTATTGTGCCCTGCACAACTTGATAATTTTGTCACGACCCAAACCTTTTGGTCCGAGACAGTTGCACAAGGATCCACCCAATAGGTTCAAAGCGGATCATCGGACTTGCCAAGACCACCAGACTTGGCCCAACACTTGGAGAATGCTAGAGAGCCCGATCACACTAGCTTTTCAGAAATGGCAGGAGACAAGAAGTCAAACGAGGAATCTTGCCATATCGGGTGTCATCAACTATCTGAGGAAAGAAACCTAATAATTGATGTAATTAGGTAGGATTTGATATTCTTCCTAGATTAGAGATTCTTGTAAGAATTTGGGCTAATCTTGGCCATCCATGTAAATCGATCCGGACCATTGATTGAGTGGGAGCTCAACTATAAATAGAGAGCCACCCACTCTTATTTGTATCATCCATCTCATTACATTCATTCTCTCATTTGAGAAGAGTAATAAGACTCTGAGGTATTTACTCTAGCTTTTCTCTTGTCCCTTTCAATTGTCCTTAGTTCTTTGTTCTAGTTGCCTCTCGAGTGGCCAAGAGTAGCCACTATAGTGCTTAAAGCGCTTCCGCATCCGTCAAGCCTGGAGGGCTTGTCCGAGCCGTTGTCGAGCAGGAGTACTCGCAAGGCTGGTTGAAGGCTTACTTAGGTGTGGGAATCGACCGATTAACGTCAAAGGCCGCACAGATCCACTAGGGTTGAGCCCTAGCCCCGTGATAAGTGGTATCAAAGCGAGACGAGGGGGCTTGCGTTCGAGCCTACTTGGTGTTGCAGTCAAGTTAGGCGAAGGTTTGCTTCGAAGTAGTTCGTTGCAAAGAAGCGATCGAGATGGCAAAACAAAGAGATGACGCTTCCACCCATAGTGGAAACTTTTGGAGAATAATGACAATGAACGAGGTAAAAGATTTCATTGAGGATCTCAATGATAGAACGTTCTCTCTCGGGTCTCAGGTAGAGGACTTGTCCGAAAAGGTGGATTCCTCCAAGGAAGAAATCACCAAAGAGGCCCAAGAATTTCTCAACTCGACGATTGAGCAGATCAAACGCCATTCCAAGTGGTTACAATCGTTGGCAAAGAGGGTTTTTAGGCTTGAAGAATCCGAAGAGGAAGCCAAGCAAACCCAAGGTGTTTTCGAGTCTCGCCTTAACCAAGTGGAGTCCATGGAGGATCGGTTCAAGGACGAGACACGACGAGTTCTCAGCGAGTTGGTGAATGTTCGAGGGAGTAATGCTTGCGAAACCGAGGTGAAGGCTTTGTGGATCGAGGTGAATGAGCTCAAGGAAGAGCTACTCGGTTGCAAGAGTGCATGAGGTGCGCTTGCCACCATCTTAGAGGGACTCAGGCCTGGGCGAGGCTTGCATTGGAGCAAGGAGGTGCCAGATTCGAGAGGCCAAAGATGTGGCCGAGTTGCTGACCGAGCCTGCGGGAGACAAGCTAGTCAGTGCCGAGACGTCCAAGCTCACGACGAGTGACTGTGGGAATGGCGAGGCTAAGTCCGTGCCAAAGAAGAAGGCGAGCAGAAAGATGAAGTGCTACTTCTGTGATAGCCCACATGTGATAAGAAACTGTCCCGAGAAGAATTGTCTTGCTGCACTCATCAAGAGAGCAGATGAGCCAAAAGGGGGAGTAGTGCGACTTGGTGCAATTGCGAGTGTCAACAAGCCAAGGGAAATCCAAGGTACGACTACGAGTGCCAAAGTAGTCAAACCAAGGTCGAGCCCCGGTGCGATAGCAAATGAGAAAGCCGTCAAGCCGAGGGTGGAGAAGAAGCAATTGGAGTGCTACCAATGTAAGGGGCCTCACAAGTTGCGAAGATGCCCGATTCGAGCCAAGGTGTCCAAGACGAGGGATAAGCCCGAAAGAAGCGAAGCTACAAAGCTTGGTTCGAAGCCGTCTAGTTCTGCCAAGGCCAAGGGAGACCAAAAGCAAAAAAAGGTGAACATGTCCAAGAAGGCTAGGAGAATGCTTGCCGAGGATGTTCAGGGAAAGAACATCGCTTTTGAGACCAATGAAGCGTTGAAGGGGGCCAAGCCAAGGGACATTGCAACCTGTGAGACACCACCTATGGGCAAGGTGGGAAACGAGTGAAGAATTTCGAGGAAGAAGTGCCGACGCAAAAGGAAGCACCGAACTTCGAAGAAGAAAGGTCGATGCAAGAAGAGTGCACCAAACTTCAAGTCAGAGGGGGCGAGTGCAACGAGGGGCAACGAACCTTAGGCAAAAGGGGCCGATGCGAGCAAAGAACTTCAACGAGGGAGGTTCGATGCAAAGGGGGCCAGACTTCGTGGAGACAGAAGGGCTTGCCCATTTTAGAGTAAATGCGACCGAGAAAAAGGTACATCTCAAACACCACTCTAGTGTTTTTGAGTTTGATGAGCATAGGTCGAGTTGGACCTAACCATCGATGCGGGGCAGACAAAGCTTGGAGGGGACCTTTCAGAGTTCTAAAGAGCCAAACTGATGGGCTAACAAGTCTGAGAGTTCGTCCGGTGTTCAACGTGGTGACAACCAAGACTTTGCCGCGGGACCAAGGCAAACCAAGGCTTATAGGAGAAAGCTCCTACAACGGCGATGTATCCGAAGGCGTCATAGCACGCGACATCACTTGGCGAGAAGAGTCAGAACGAGCAGTCCTTATGGGGAGACATGAGCAAGCCGAGACGTCGAGAAGCCACCAAGACGATGTGAGGAATGGTGAAAAGGATCGAGGAATTCCATGGCGGCAAGAACTGAGGCAAGCAGTTCATATGGGGGAACCGCACCAAGCCGAGGCAACAGGTAGCAGTATCCAAGGCGGCACTACCTATGATCGTTCTAATGCAGCGACGAGCGTGTCGCCAAGTTCAGTGGGGGAGATTGTCACGGCCCAAACCTTTTGGTCCGAGACAGTTGCGCAAGGATCCGCTCAAGAGGTTCAAAGCGGATCATCGTACTTGCCAAGACCACCAGACTTGGCCCAACACTTGAAGAATGCTAGAGAGCCCGATCACACTAGCTTTTCAGAAATGGCAGGAGACAAGAAGTCAAACGAGGAATCTTGCCATATCGGGTGTGATCAACTATCTGAGGAAAGAAATCTACTAATTGATGTAATTAGGTAAGATTTAATATTCTTTCCTAGATTAGAGATTCTTGTAAGGATTTGGGCCAATCCTGGCCATCCATGTAAATCGATCCGGACCATTGATTGAGTGGGAGCTCAACTATAAATAAAGAGCCTCCCACTCTCATTTGTATCATCCATCTCATTCCATTCATTCTCTCATTTGAGAAGAGTAATAAGACTCTGAGGCATTTACTCTAGCTTTTCTCTTGTCCTTTTCAATTGTCCTTAGTTCTTTGTTCTAGTTGCCTCTCGAGTGGCCAAGAGTAGCCACCATAGTGCTTAAAGCGCCTTTGCATCCGTCAAGCCTAAAGGGCTTGTCCGAGCCGTTGTCGAGCATGAGTACTCGCAAGGCTGGTTGAAGGCTTACTTAGGCGTGGGAATTAACCGATTAGCGTCAAAGGCGTCTAAGGCCGCACGAATCCACTAGGGTTGAGCCCTAGCCCCGTGATAATTTACAAAACTGTCTAACATCATGTGACTCCCTAATGTAGTTTTAAATGGGACACCGGGTTTCCCTCCGTTCTAGGGCTAAGGATAAGCTGCAGGGTAATTTACACCCCTTATAGAACCTGGTGGGAAATTCATAAATAACCATTGCTCAGAACCAGCACCTGGTGCTGAACTCGGCCTAGCCATCTCATAGGGAGCACCATAAAATGGTTGAGCTCCATCAGTTGGAAATGGAGAAACACCATATAGAGTTAACATGGGATTTGAATTCATTGGTATAGCAAAATTAGGTAGTTGTTGCATGGAATGCATAGATGGGTAAAATTAGGTGGTTGGTTTTCAGATAACTATCCCTGCGACTTGTCTGAAAACTGACTCGATTCTGGTTGTGAGGTGCCCTGCCTGTCAAAGCCTTGCTAAAAGTGGTGGTGAGGGCCAGTCCTGTCAAAACTCGGGGTTGGCTATTGTTCAATTAGGGCTCTTATGGATAATTTTGCACTTAACCAAATGCTGGTGGCCCCTTCGGCATCATTTGCCTTGGAGGCAGTTATTCCTTTGGTTGCTGCCAACGAGCTTTGTCTTCAGTATCATGAAACTGCGGGTTTGAACCAGGAGAAATGACAGGTCTTGGAGGACTTCGGATTGTGGAATCTGAACCTGTAGGTAGGTTACCACTCTGAACCTCCAATTTTTTACCATCTTCCTTCTTAGCATAGAGCTGTAAAAGGTTGGTGTGGCTTGTATGAATATAAGATTCAAAGTCAGTCCTCTTCAAGAACGATTTAAGACAGTGAGGAGCTGCACGTATGAAGATCCCTTCCATTATCTTGATTGTCTGAATCTTCTGTATTCGATCATCACAACTACGCAAAATAATAAGAAAAATTAACTTTTTAGACAATGTCAAATTACTCGTGGATTAGTCAAAACTGGACTCCACACACAAAAAACATCATAGAAATTTTTGCATCATAATGATCTTGCTCCTATTGAAACCCCAATAAATTATTGATCTTAGCTGTTATTACCCATGAACATCGTCAAAAAAAGTAAAAGGAAAATAAAAAATATAAAATTCTACATTTCTTTGAACACTACTTTGCATTGAAGAATTAAAAAGTAATCACTTACAGATAGTAAATTGAACCGCTCCTTGTACAATCAAGGTAGAAAGCATGTTCACAAGGACTCTGTAAACAAAAAAAGAAGAAGATATATTTCATATCCAGAAAACAAATTTCAATTTATCAAAGAACTCATAACAATAAGTATTTTAACAATTGCGGCCATTAGCCATTGATGAAAATCTCGTCACTACTAAAATTGTTCCATTTTTTCAACTTTACTCCGAACTTGACATTCAATACCTAGCAATTCCACTTCTATTTCTTATTCAATACCAACAAATTTTTACAGATTTGGCTTAAGTTATCTGATTCACTGTTTACTCTACTCGATTGCAATTAATTAATTAATTAAAAGGTAAAAAAGTACAAATAGTAATTATTGAAACGTACCAAGCGGCCGTATATCGCTATAGGAAAATCGCAGCAAACGCAGAAGTGTACTCGCTCCCCAAGCTGGCGGCGGGATCTCCGATCGATGGTCTTCACGAGTGAGGAGGAGGTAGCAGCGCCAATACTCTTGGCAACCGGAAGGTCGGCGAGGACGAGATGGTCGGGGCAGGCCACCGTCACCGTGTCTGCGGGCAATGGCTTGACGGAACTGCCGGCATCCGAGAACGGTCCCTTGCTTAGTCTGATTTGAAGCATGTTGTTTTCCACGAGTTTCTTCGGCTTTCTCTTCTACGAAATCAAAATCGAACCACTTTGTTCTTAACCTTCTCAGATTTCACTTAGTCGTACTTTGTCTGTTTTGATATTTAACCATTTTGGACTACTTGATTAAGGCTCATCTTTTTTATTGGGCTTTTTTTTATCTAATATCAGTTGGGCCTTTGGTTTTTTTAATCGAGAAAAACATTGAATTGTGTTGCATAATCAAACAATTCAGTGCATAATGTCACGAGCCACCAGCCCATGATCGAAACAGTCTCACACTAATGGGCCATTTCAAGCATACTACGTGCTTCACCAAACCGAGAGGACCATGTCTGCACCCTTCTCGCACATCATGAGGCCGAGAAAAGCACCACATGTGCTGCCCACGAGAAAGGAACCCGAGAGAGCATGCTTATCGCACCCAATGGGGCCCAAATGCGCACCCCTCCATGCTGCCCAAACCATGGAGCCCGAGTCAGCATCCTTTGTGCACACCTGGGGGCCAAGACGAGCCTCATCCGAGTTTCCCATGACCCTAGGGCCCGAAACAACACCCAGCATGCTGCCATGGAGGTTTTGGCCAAGAAAATCGGGCCTATCCATGCCCAATCCGCCCAAAAGACCAATACCTATGAAGAGTTGTCATCTTTTGACTAACACTTATGGAAAATATCATTTCCAACATGAAGAGCAACAAATCATCTCATCATGAGATATGATTAGAGTAATTCTTCCCCTCTATTTTAGGCATCTTTGTTAGATATGGATAATCTTTCCATACTTAGAAGGCTTAGATCAAGGGACAATCCTTAGCCCTTGGATTAATCTATTTTAGACCGTTAGATGTAAGAGGGTTCACCTATAAATAGTGGCTTACCCTCTCACTTTTCATCTATTCACCCATTCACAACTTTCTTGAGTATTTGAGTTATTGTATTCTCTCATTTTTCCTTGAGTAACAGAAGTATTCTTTCTCCATATTCTTCTTGTTTTCCTTGCCTTAGCCACATTTCTCAAAAGCTTTCGCTTGTTCTAAGCATTCTAGCTTAGTTCTCGAAGGTTGACTTAGTCTTTAACTTAAGTTCATCGACTAAGGTCACACGGATCAGCTAGTTAGACTCTAGCCTCGTGACAAGTGGTATTAGAGCCAGGTTCCGCCAACAACCGAGTTGAGATGACAAGTAACAATAACCGATCCAACACCGAGCATGAGAGCCGTCGAGTGACGCGACAAACGAACAAAGCGAAGAGGGCTAGTTCCAAGGACCAAATCACCACACTTGAGGACATTGTTACCCGCCTTGATAATGCCATGAGCGATGCGAGAGAAAGGCTCGACGTGGTTGATGTCCGCTTATGGGAGCTGGACGCAAAGGGTGACAAACTCAAAGAGTTCCAAAGGACGATCAATGAGACCGTGAAGCATGTCGACAAAAAAGACGGTTCGCTGAAGCACGAGGTGGCCTCACTAAAGAAGACTGTGGAGGAACTTGTTCACCAAGCTAAGGTAACAACTTATCAAACTGATGAAATAACACTCCATAAGGAGATTGAAGAGCTCAAGAGAGAGCTACAAGTATACAAGGCAGTGGTGACTAATGGTATTATCATTAATGCACCAAAGAGCCGAGTTGAAGTCCCAAAACCGAAAGAGTTCAAGTGGACGATAAATGCCCAAGATGTCAAAAACTTTATGTGGGGATTGGAATAATACTTTAAAGTCGTGGGTATTGTGGAGGATACCAAAAAGGTAAGTACTGCGTCAATATATTTAACTGACGTTGCCCTTTTGTGGTGGCGTCGTAGGTGCACTGATGAGAAGAGATGTGGCATCGTAATTTGAATTTGGAACGAGTTTTAATCTGAGTTTAAAGCGTATTTTTACCCCGAGTATGTAGAGGATGAAGCCCAATCCAAACTAAGACAACTTAAGCATACGGGTAATATTCGAGACTATGTGCGGGAGTTCAGTGAGTTGCAACTCTAGATTCCAAAGATGAGCGACAAGTTTGTGCTCTTTTCCTTCCTTAATGGGTTGAAACCTTGGGCCAAGGCTGAGTTACAATGGAGAGAAGTGAAAGAACTCTCCAAGGCAATAGCGTTTGTCGAGTCGTTACCCGAGCACCAACGAGTTGAGACACCCAAGTCAAAGCCAAAGTACAATAGCAATGGTTGTGAAGATCGAGAGAGATCGAACAAGGTTGGAAATAAGAAGTCTTCGAATGGCGAGAGAAAGCCATCGAATGGCAAATCTAATAAGTTCACTAAGTCATGGGAGAATCGCGGTCCAGTAAAGTGTTTCTATTGCGATGGACCACAGTACATCAAAGATTATCCGACGAAGACCAAGCTTACTACCATCCACGGAGACAATGGGGCAGAAAAGTGCAGGCTTGGGTCAATTGTAAGCTCACTTCAAGCCAAAAAGTGGCCGTAAGAAGAAGGGCTTATGTTCGTAGACATGGTGATTGCAGGCAAAAAGTTAAGTGCACTAGTCGACACTAGTGCATCTGAGTTATTCATATCCGAACAAGCTGCTAAATGATTAAACCTTAGAGTTGAGAAGGCAAATGGATGGATCAAGACCGTCAATTCCAAGGAAGAGCAGATTGCGGGGATCGCAAAGGTAGTGGGCTTTTAATTTGGTGATTAGAACGGTAAGACCTCCATAAATGTAATACCCATTGATGATTACGATTGTGTTATTGCATTTGTCTTTCTTAGATCAAATTAACGCGCTTGTCTTGCCTTACGCTGATGTTGTATGTATCATTGATCCGCACCAATAATATGTTGTATCGGTGAGCCGTGATGCAGGCAAAGTGACCAAGGCGTTATCAACAATCCGATTTTCCAAGAGAGTGCACGAAGAAAAGATAGCCAACGATGATGAGACCATGGTGGAGACCATGAGAGTCCCCGAGGTAGTGGGACAATTCCATAAAGAGTTCAAGGACGTGAAGCCTTTCGAGTTGCCAAAGGCATTTCCACCAAAGAGTAAGGTGGATCATGAAGTTGGGCCATTTTCGAGTTCTACAGCACCACCCAAAGGCCCACATCAAATATCATCTCCAAGGCTTTAAGAGTTGAAGCCAACCGAGACGAATGAGCTAGAGTTGGTATCGGTAGATCGCACCAAACCACATGTAAATGGCTAGATGGAAAGAGCTCGTGGATGAGTTCGATGAGCCCATTGAACCCAAGCTAAGAAAGGCAAGCACCATGGCAGACGGAGTAAGCCGAGAGTTTCCAATCGAAACTATCATCTAACCCGAAAGAGAAGTGCTTGAGAGCATCGAAGAGGGACCATCCCAAGACCCTTTTGCCAACAACACTTGTCTTGAGTATCAACAAGACATGGTGGAGACCAACGAGTGGACAAATCAAACCCACAAGGACATTGTGTCCGAGGTAAGCCATCCAGCTTTTGAATTGGGTCTAACTTTTAGTGGTTTTGCCCACAGGTCACTTGTCAGACCGAGCGAGGGACAATACCAAGCCATGGAGGAAGTAGGAGAGGAGGCCTACAAAATGGAGTTGCCACCAAAAGTCCGAGTAGACCATGCCAGCATGCCTAAGCCCTTGGACGAGGATGTCGATGGCAAGGAACGGAGCAAGTTGAGGCGAGCACTAGTAGGAGTAAAGTCCTCCTATGAGAAGGAGGCGCCAACCATCCTGATGGACCGAGCTCTAGATCCTAGACCAAGGCACGGAGGCCTTGCACCTTGGACGAGACACCCCGAAGCCGAGAGTAATCGAGGACTTGCCGAGGAGCCACAAAAGTTCAATGACAAGACTGTCGAGACCCATCACCGACAAGCGATGAGGACATCGCTAGATCCAGTGAGGGAGAATGTCACGGGCCGCTAGCCTATGACCGAGATGGCCGTACACCAAAAGGTCATTCCAAGCACATCACGTTCTTCACTAAACCGAGAGGACAATGTCTACACCCTTCTCGCACACTATGAGGCCGAGACAAGCACCCCATGTGCTGCCCACGAGAAAGGGACTCGAGGGAGCGCGCTTATTACACCCAAGGGGGCCCAAACGTGCACCCTCCATGCTGCTCGGACCATGGAGCTCGAGTCAACACCCTTTGTGCACACCTGGGGGCCAAGACGAGCCCCATCTGAGTAGCTCACGACCCTAGGCCAGAAACAGCACCTAGCATGCTGCCATGGAGGTTTTGGCCAAGCAAATCGGGCCTATCCATGCCCAATCCACCCAGAAGACCAAGACATGTGAAGAGTTGTCATCTTTTGACTAACACTTATGAAAAATATCCTTTCCAACATGAAGAGCAACAATCATGTCATCATGAGATATGATTGGAGTAATTCTTCCCCTCTATTTTAGGCATCTTTGTTAGATATGGATAAGCTTTCCATACTTAGAGGGTGTAGATCAAAGGACAATCCTTAGCCCTTGGGTTGATCCATTTTAGATCGTTAGATGTAAGAGGGCTCGCCTATAAATAGTGGCTCACCCTTTTCATTCATTCACTCATTCACAACTTTCTTGAGTATTTGAGTTCTTGTATTCTCTCATTTTTCCTTGAGTAATAAAGAAGCATTCTTTCTCCACATTCTTCTTGTTTTCCTTGCCTTAGCCACAATTCCCAAAAGTTTTTGCTCGTTCTAAGCATTTTAGCTTAGTTCTCGAAGGCTGACTTAGTCTTTGACTTAAGTTCATCGACTAAGGCCGCACATATCAGCTAATTAGACTCTAACCCCGTGACAATAAAAAGATCATCCGCCGCCACTACAATTGATGTATAAAAGAATTACATCACCATAAACCCAACATGAAAATATAGTAATACAATTGATATTTTTTAGAGATACATTAATTTTAATTGGTCAAGCGGTAAAAAATGTTTATATTGTCAAATCTTGTATGGGTTCGAATATCTATATTTACTTTAAATATATATATTTTCTACTTAGTCAAAAAATAATCTTTTTCGAACATTGAGTGCACAATATATATACTTGTAGCGATGTCCTTCTCGCTAAAAAAAGAAAGTGTTTTTTATTTGTTTGGAAAATATTTTCTTCCGCGTGGAGTTTTAGAAAACCCATATTTTGTTTTAAAATGGAGTCGCCACCGGCCACTTAGGTAGGCCGGACACCGTAAAAAACCAGAGATTTAAAATTGATGGGTTCGGGAGTCGGTTACGGATGGGGAAGGATTAGCACCCCCACACCGCCCAAAATTGGTACTTTAATAATTACCGCTTTATTAATATTAAACTTTCTGGATTAAAGTGATGATTAAATTAAAATATGGTTATATGTGCGAGTAAATTTTAAAGTCCCCGTTATTCGAGAGTAAACGCACAACCACTATCACTACGCCTGATACTGGCCCCGTTTACGCTCGAATAAAAGGGCACCGCATTGACAATTTATATCCGAAATACAATCTTAAAATAAGGCAAATATAAATAAATATATTACGATGAATACTAACATAATAAAAGACTAACATAACATAAATAAAATACTAATCTAAAACATACATACATAACCATTAATTTAACACATAAATAAAAACAAATCTAACATAAATAAAATACTAATCTAAAACATACATACATAACCATTAATTTAACACATAAATAAAAACAAATCTAACATAAATAAAATACTAATCTAAAACATACATACATAAATATTAATCTAACTCATAAATAAAAACAAATCTAACATAAATAAAATAATAATATAAAACATAAATTTAAAACATACTAATCTAAAACATAGATAAACATACAAATTAAAAACACAATTTTAAATTAATTACTACTTCATTAAATCATAAAAATTACAACATAAATAAAAAGGAAAGAAAATATACCTAACTAGGAGTTCGAATGACGAACCCCGACAAAACCCCACCGACATCTACCACGACCTCTCCAAAAAAAATTAATTAGACCGGACCCAAAATATGACTCCGATCGAACCGGTTAGGACCGAGGGGACTACCCTTTGGCCCTGGGGTAGCCGAGAGCACTGCTCTCTTATTTGGCCACCCCACCGATCCAATTGCTTGCTTCAATTGCAATCCCCTTGCCTATTTATAGGCAAAATCACAAGGGGTGGGGGGACACGTGGAGCAACATGCTCCACGCATTTTTTCCTTTTTTTTAATATTATTATTATTTTATTATTGTTAATTTTATATTAATAATATTACTATTACAACAATACTACAAATACTAAAACCCGGACAAAAATGAGTGATTACAGTTGCCCCTCTTTGCTTGTTCTTGTGAAACGAGAAAAAAACAAAGATCAAAAGCACTCATTTTTGTCTTATCTGGCTGAACTTCTCTCCTTTTGATATTTCTTTTGTAGATCTTCTTCCTTTTTGATGTAGGTCTTCTTTCTTGTCTTGACAGATCTACTTTGTCACTCTTGGGGAAGCAAAGCCTTCAAAATGGGGGTGGTTTGTTGGGGAAGCCAAACAGAGTCCCACTTGCTACATTATTCATAATAAGCTAATACCTAAAGAGAGTTCGACCCGGCTGCAACACCAACGAAGAGACAAGGTCTACAAAATTCGATCCAGCTGCAACACTGACGAGGAGGCAAGACCGATAGGTGAAAGTTCTAATGTCTGATCCAGCTACAACTCTAACGAAGAGGCGAGATCAGAAAACTGACATTTTTTCTCTTTTTTCTCTCTTTTTTTGTTTCTTTTTCTCTGCTTTTTTCATATTTTTTCTTTTTCTTTTTTTCTTTTTTTTTTCTTATAACATTGCTAAAACTTGAAAGTTGGTGAATTTTGACCAAGCTACAACACCGACGAAGAGAAATGGTCTAAAGTTAGTAATGTTGATCCAGCTACAACAACGACGAAGAGGCAGGATCAAGAGTTAGTGAATTTGGTCTAGCTACAACACCGACGAAGAGGCAAGACCGGAAGTTAGTGAATTAGGTTCAGCTACAACACGGACGAAGAGGCAGAACCGAAAGTTAGATTTGACCAAGCTACAACACCGACGAAGAGGCAAGGTCTGAAGATTTGATCCAGCTACGACACGGACGAAGAGGCAGGATCGGATAGTTGTTCTTTTTTGTGATCAAGCTATGACTCTGACGAAGAGGCATGATCAGGATTTGGTTGAAAGCTTTTTTTTTCTTTTTTTTTTTTCTTTTTTCTATTTTTCTTTGATTTTTTCTTCTTTTTTCTTTTTTTGATTTGTTTTCTAGCTACAACAGTAATAAAGAAAACTTGAAAATCAGTAAAGTTGGATCTATCAACGGAGAAACAGAAATATTAATCGAACCCTACTACACCATCACGGATAAGTAGGACAAAAAGAATCGGGACCTAGCCACTCCATCACGGAGGATCGGATCGGATAATGATGACTGAACCGGCTACACCATCAGTGAGCGAGATCGAGAGGATGACGGGAGCTTGGACCCGGTCACTCCATCAGCGGAGGATCGGATTGGACAATGACGACTGAAACCGGCTACACCATCAGCGGAGAGCGGGATCGAGAGGACGACGGGAGCTTGGACCCGGTCACTCCATCAGCGGAGGACTGATTGGACAATGACGACCTGGAACCGGCTACACCATCAGTGGAGAGTAGGATCTGAGGGCGATGGGAGCTTGGACCCGGCCACTCCATCAGCGGAGGACTGGATTGGACCATGACGACCTGAAACTGGCTACACCATTAGCGGAGAGCAATATTTGAGGGCGACGGGAGCTTAGACCCGTCCACTCCATCAGAGGAGGACTGGATTGGACAATGACGACCTGGAACCGGCTATACCATCAACGGAGAGCAGGATCTGAGGACGATGAGAGCTTGGACCCGGCCACTCCATCATCAGAGAGACTAGATCGAGCGACGAAAGTTGATAAAATTTCTTTTGATTTTTCATTTCATTCATTTTTTCTTCACTTTTACTTTTTTTATTTTTTCGACTTTTCAATTTTTTTGAATTCTTTTTTTTGAATTTTTTAATTTTTTTGATCTTTCTTTTTTCAAAATTTTTTTTAGTTCTCCTTTTTGATATTTTTTCTTGAACTGTACAAGGAAGTAAGACTCGAAAATAGGTCTGGTTGCACCGTCAGCAGAGAAACAAGACCTAAATAGAAATTTGATCTGCTTGGGGAAAGGTTCGGATCTGTTACACCATCAACGGAGAAACGAGATCTTCGTGGATGTCTATATTGTTGCACCATCACGTAAAGCGAATCTGAAATTGTTGGCTTATCAACAATGACGCAGAGCAAGATCTGAAAAGGCTACTTCACGCTTCTATCAAGCGGAGAGGTATGACCTAAAAATGAATAAAAACATTAATCAGTAAATGTTCACAAAATTTGTCACTGTTACATTTTATTTATGTTTCAGCATCCTCTTTGTGTTTGGTCTCCTCCAAGACTAAAGTTGCCTGTCGTGTTGTTGCCCCCACGGCTGAGGATGTTCGGTCTCTTTTTGAACCTTTTTGTAAGCAAAAATGCATGAATTTTATGCCTAAATGCATGTGTCTATTCTAAATGCAAGGTGACTTTAGTGTATGCACTGAACATAGATGTGTGACGTATGCAAAATGCAAGATGAATGCAACTAAATGCATGAATGTGATATGATTTTTTCGATCCTCAAAGGGATGCCCCTGACTCCTCACTGGTCCCGTCAGGATCTTGGTTTTTTTGTATGTGACGGTGCCTCAACCTCAACTTGGGTTCGATCAGTCATCTGGGTGCATGCCCCAACATTTTATTAATTCTTATGCCATCGTCTGAAATTGCTCTTGAATTTGACACTTTGAGTGCTGATTCTGTTGCCCCCTAGGTTGGGTTTATAAATTGTGTGTTGGTTCATGGTATCTCATTATTATTATTTTTGGATTGGGTGCAATTTTGCAGAATGTGGTCAAAGATGCAAGAGTTTGACTCGGCAATGAAGGCTGGACCTTGGCAAAGAATGCCCCCGGACTGGGACCTTGTTAGAGGCACACTATTTGTAAAAGATGTGGGGGTGCTTTTGGACATACCCCAAGATCAAACTTTTGTAAGAGGCTTTGTAAGGTGCTAGATCGATCATATTTGTTGTATTTAATGGGGCAACCCAAGGATTAGTTTTATTATTCTGAAAATGAATGCATGCAAAATGTGTCCTAAATCGATGCAATGCAAAACTAAGATTGTGATGATGTTGTGCAATGATGCAGGTGAACTCAGTGCGATGAGAATAAAATAAAACGAGTTAGTACCAAATAAAATGATTAAATAAAACAAATGATAAATATAACAAAAATAGAGTAATAAAAACTGTACATAAACAAGAAACAAGGCACCAGAGCCTAAATAGGGTGACCACTAATCGGACAGAGTTTCACATGGCTCTAAAGGGTTGGCTCCTACGGCTCACTATATGCAGTTTTGGTGCTAAGAGGTACCCGAATTGTCCTCGCTGTCCTCTACTAAGAGTAGCAAGGTCCCTGGTCATCACCCATTATAGGCTCCTTTCAACCAAGTTCAATTCAGGGGGACCCATTCGCTTATGCCTGCACGAAGGAACGATATCCTTACGAAAGCATAAGGTACTCGAGCCCCGAAGGTACTTGCTAGGCCTACGCGGGAGAACGATATCTCCACGAAAGCATTAGCGTTTTGCCCCCACTTAAAAAACGAGTTTATATGCCAAATTTTAAATGCGTTAAAATAAACGTGCAATTATAACCGAATGTTAGTTTAATAGTCACTTAAATCCGAAATTTCTGATATTAATAAAGCGGTAATTATTTGAAAAAAGCTCGACTCTCATTTGTTTTTTTTAAAACAAAAAAAGTCCCCAGCGGAGTCGTCATCTGTAGCGATGTCCTTCTCGCTAAAAAAAGAAAGTGTTTTTTATTTGTTTGGAAAATATTTTCTTCCGCGTGGAGTTTTAGAAAACCCATATTTTGTTTTAAAATGGAGTCGCCACCGGCCACTTAGGTAGGCCGGACACCGTAAAAAACCAGAGATTTAAAATTGATGGGTTCGGGAGTCGGTTATGGATGGGGAAGGATTAGCACCCCCACACCGCCCAAAATTGGTACTTTAATAATTACCGCTTTATTAATATTAAACTTTCCGGATTAAAGTGATGATTAAATTAAAATATGGTTATATGTGCGAGTAAATTTTAAAGTCCCCGTTGTTCGAGAGTAAACGCCCAACCACTATCACTACGCCAGATACTGATCCCGTTTACGCTCGAATAAAAGGGCACCGCATTGACAATTTATATCCGAAATACAATCTTAAAATAAGGCAAATATAAATAAATATATTACGATGAATACTAACATAATAAAAGACTAACATAACATAAATAAAATACTAATCTAAAACATACATACATAACCATTAATTTAACACATAAATAAAAACAAATCTAACGTAAATAAAATACTAATCTAAAACATACATACATAACCATTAATTGAACACATAAATAAAAACAAATCTAACATAAATAAAATACTAATCTAAAACATACATACATAAATATTAATCTAACTCATAAATAAAAACAAATCTAACATAAATAAAATAATAATATAAAACATAAATTTAAAACATACTAATCTAAAACATAGATAAACATACAAATTAAAAACACAATTTTAAATTAATTACTACTTCATTAAATCATAAAAATTACAACATAAATAAAAAGGAAAGAAAATATACCTAACTAGGAGTTCGAATGACGAACCCCGACGAAACCCCACCGACATCTACCACGACCTCTCCAAAAAAAAAATTAATTAGACCGGACTCAAAATAGGACTCCGATCGAACCGGTTAGGACCGAGGGGACTACCCCTTGGCCCTGGGGTAGCCGAGAGCACTGCTCTCTTATTTGGCCACCCCACCGATCCAATTGCTTGCTTCAATTCAATCCCCTTGCCTATTTATAGGCAAAATCACAAGGGGTGGGGGGACACGTGGAGCAACATGCTCCACGCATTTTTTCCTTTTTTTTAATAATATTATTATTTTATTATTATTAATTTTATATTAATAATATTACTATTACAACAATACTACAAATACTAAAACCCGGACAAAAATGAGTGATTACAATACTATCTAGATCCCTCTACACCTATAAATAAAAAGATATTGAGCGCTTAAGCATGTTCAATTTCACGTTCTTTTGTATATGCACTACCAATCATTCGAATCAAACCATGGAACATGCCAATCAAACCATGGGAAGAGCCACATGTAATAAAGGGGTGTATGTTGACTCCCAAAATTATATATATATATATATATATAAATGACACCCTTTATTAATAATTAATCCCTTAAATATTGTTAAAAATAACACCCTTAAATAAATTAAGGGCTCCACCCTAAATCAAACTATACTCAACCAGTGCATGTTTGTATGATTTTGTTTGCATTCTAGCAAGCAGCTTGTGCCTTGTCACCTTTAGAGGTATTTAAACATTGCAGAAAGCTAAAGAAAAAGAGGTTCCATCAATAGCAGATGCCTAGCCGAAAATAGAAGGAACATAAACCCATCGATGTAATCTGCCTTTGGCAGCCTCCACTCCTCGGTGCCTATAGACATGCACTTTCCTTAACAATCACGTCAACATTCTGATAAATATTTGATCTTAAATGTAGAACTTCTGATTACAGAAAATACAATTCAATTACAACATATTGTGTAAATCCCTCACCTACCTACACTTCTACAAGTACCGAAGGCTTGCCCACGAAAGAGCTACTTAAGATGGAATGAAGAATTCAGCAGAGCCAAGCCACATACATGTCATGTAGCCTCTGCCTCTTTTCATTAGTTCATATCCGATATTCATCGGGTACAAAACCTCATAATATACTAGGAAAAACAGTAAATTTCTGATATTCCGTTCTCTGCCTCTAAACTACCACATGGAAGGTACATAAACCTGTTCTTTCAGATTTTGTGTGGCACTCTCAGTTGGAAAACCTCTCACACCACCAATGGTCCACTGTGATATGATTCCCGCAGCGATTGCAAAGCGGAGCTGCCTCTCTAAGACATCTTGATTCTCAAACATCTCGGGGTGAGTGGTCAGTTTCCTCATAATACCAGCTACAACAGCATCGCCAGAACCAGTTCGATCACAAGTGAATGGCGTTATTAGCACATCCTCCGTTCCAACAACCACACCATCGAATGAAGGTGCATAATAATGCATCCTAAGTGTTCCATCAGTCACAAACAGAAATTTAAGTCCATCATGCCACAACGGAGAGATTTCCTCATGCGTATAATGATAGTAGTCTCGCCTTTTCTTGGTTTGATCAAAACTTTCAGCATAGTATTGAGGCCTGTAATTTCTCCTCCTCTCGTAATACTCTTCGTCCAGTAGAAACTCCAGCTCTTGCCTTGAAACCTCAATGATGTCTGCTTTATTCCAGGCTTTCTTGATCACCTCCCTCGTCTCATCACGCGATCTCCACAAAGGTAACGGCAAATTCAAGTCGAAAAACACTAGCCCCCCAAACTTCTTAGACCATGCGATCGCTTTAAAAAGTGTAGACTCCATGGAAGGAGACGTTAAAACCTCCGAATTGAAGTGGAAAATCCTAGCCTGCATTATTGTTGGATAGCAAAACACTCACATTCAATCAAGAAACTCAATTCAACCATATGTTCCACTTCAATCATCTAGACAAAACTGGTTTCCACATTAAGGGAATCAAAGATTAATGTATTCTCAAAGCGTAAGTGCATAACTACCTACAGAAATGCTAATACAAGCCTAATCAATTTCACATCATTATAAATGTTCCAAGAGCAAAATCTGGAAATTTTCCTACAATACTAATGTAAAGAAAGTTCTAAAAGTTACCTCTTTGAGAATAGCAAGATTCAATTCAGAGCTAAGAAGAGAATCCTCAGCAGATTCCTTGACTGTCTCCATCTTCAATTTCCCATTCTCATCAAACTTAACCTTCATATAAGTACACCCAGTCTTTAAATTCTCATCAAACTTAACACCTCTAGTTTGCACTCTCTCTTTATTCATCATCAGAACAAGCTCATCGCCAAAGTCATCATCCCCAACTTTCCCCATAAACGCAGCTCTCCCTCCGAGCCTTACGTGGGATATCGCCACGTTGGATGGTGGCCCCCCTGGCGCTCTCCCGAACTCCGGTGGGTCCCATTGCAGCATTTTCCAGGTGGAGTATTTATCCGGGTGCATCGGTTCTTCGTTCACTCGAACCGTGGGTATAAACTCCTTTTGTGCAGCGCCAAAGCAGCAGATCAGAGGAGGTTCTTCGTACGGAAAATCCATGCCATCGTCGAAATCCCATAGCTCCTCTTCTTCTCCCTCACCTTCGGATTCGACGGAGGCATTTTCAGTCTGGGTTTTTCTCCCGCGCCCTGTTTTGTTTTCCGTTGGAGTTTCTGGGGAAGATGAAGTTGGCTTCTTTTTCCTGCCTCGACGAGCTGGTTTTGGGGTTTCAAAGGCTCCGTTCGATTTAACCGAGGCTCTTGGTAAAGATACAAACTTGGAAGATTTTAGAAAATGAATTCTTGGGTTCAGGGAATTCAAGAACGGGGAAAAGGAGTGAGGAAGTTGAAGAAGTGATGCCATTGTTTCTGTTTCAAATGTTGTAGGGTTTATCCATGGGGTTTTTTCCTTTGCCTCCGTCTGATAAATTTTATCGGGTCGTGTTTTTCGGGTCTGAATGTTCAGGTCATGTAAGAAAGTGAAGACATATCCAACGGTTATACCAGCTCGATGGATACGTAAGCAAGAACGATGTTATCCGTTAGATCAAAGTATTTCCAGGGATGGCAAAACATGTATCCTACGAGTTTCGACTCGACCCAATAAAAGTGAATTTTTTTATTTATTAAAAATTGAGTTTGGGACGGGCAGATTTGGGTTTAAGATGAAAATTTTCTGAGGTAAAAATTTTCTGACCTGGTGTATGTATATAGATTTATTATATTTTTATATATTTAATTTAATTTTTTATTAATTTTTTCGAAGCGTATCAAGTTTAATCGATTTTTTATTAAAATACCCAGTTTGAGTTATGTTTTAATTGTATCATGATAGGTCGGGATACAATATATTAAAGTTATGGCAGATCAAAATCGAGACAAACAATTTGAATTTCGGGTCAAAACAGCCAAAAACCCACTCCGCCCCTTTCCGATCATAGTATTTCCTTTTCCTGAATCTTACATGCCAAAAGAGTTTATTTTTAATTTTAACTCGTTCACTTTAAATGCAATATTAATTTCATCCTAAAATAAAAAACCAATTCGATATATAAACTTTAGATAAATCATGAGTGTATATTCACTTAAAAAAACATGAGTGTACAATTCTTGTTAGATATCAATCTAAATTTTAATTAATAATATTTCTTTAATGTTTTAATTATTTTTATTAATCGGAAATTATTTTTTAATGAACTGTATTTTTGTGAAAATATTAATTATAAGTAGGAAACCTTGGTAAAAGAAGTTTTTTTTGGAATGTTTTAGGGTTTTATTTTGTCAAATAATATACTTTATATATAGGTAATATGGTTTAGTCTTTAGAATGAAGTAGAGTTGATAATTAGTATTATCATTCTTTTTGTACAATTTTCGACTATAGTGAATATTCTATCTATGCTTGTGATTTTTTTTTTCGTCTAGGATTTCCACATCGATTTTTTAACTCAAATAAGTTGTGCAAATTAAGTTCGAGTCGAGTTCGATTTTACCAGCTTAAAAAATCAAAAAACGAATTTTTACAGTTTAAATTTCATTCTTTAATAATAAAAGTATATATATGTTTTATATTAAAATTATTTTATTAAATAACATTACAAATCTTATTTACACAAGTGAAAAAATAATATGAAGAAATACATATATATAATCTTATATGATTAAAGAAAGTTGTTTAAATCGGAATCAATCCATATTATAACATTATAAATAATGAGAATTAAATTTTTTACGAAAACTTGACAACTCAACTCAAAACGGAAAATTTTAAATAAAATAAGTCATAAAATATGACTCATCAACTCAACTAACTCAAATTTTTCTACTCAACTCGAATTGATCAAATGTTCATCCCTATATGTGTTCATTATGTTTGTTTGTTTCTTTTTTGATTTGTGATTTCTTACAATTATCGTGTCTCAATTTCGCAACAAATTGGTACTAAAATGATCATGGTTGGTTTACTCAAGATAATGACAACTATAAAATATGATATTTCGTTGCTGGATTGCACTTTTCATATGTGTCCCAACCGAGAATGTTTTTCAACGCATGAAATATATATTTTATTTTTTTATTTGAATCTAAATCTCATATGATGAACATTATTTTTTTCATTTGGTGCACTGGTTGTGTTCTCAATAAATATATACTTTTATAGATTGATATACGAATAATGAAAATAAAATAAGGAAAAATATTGACATAAAAATAGAATACATATTTAATACTACCATGTTACGAGTCCTTTGTTAATGAAAACGGGTTAAGAATTATACTTCCATTTTTTCTCATCAGCGAATTATAATTCCATTTATTAATAAAAATGGGTTAAGAGTATTAATTAATAAATCATAATTTGATTATTTATAACATTAATTTATATATTCATTTATTTCAATTAATTATGTATTTTAACAATATTTCTATAAAATAAATTTCAATCATCGTTGAACTAATGGACTTAGGCCCATGTATAATTTAGACCCATCGAAGTGAATAGGAATAGCGACAGCTTTCCCGCCAATCCAGCCCAGGGTCCATTTTAGTATTATGAATGAATTGTCCGAATTATCAGTCTGAAATTACAACCCCTCCCCCCCCCCCCCTCCTTTTTCCCTCTCTTTCCCCAAACCCATTAAATTAAAATTAAAAGGCATGTTTATTCACCCATTAACTATACTTTTTAATATATTTCTTAAATTATTCATAAACTCCTCAAATCCCTAATTAATTAATTAGATCTCAACAAACACACTAAAACCCATAGTATTATTGGTTCATATTATTTTTAAAAATAAATATATTTTTATCAAATAATGTTGTAATTTAAAGTTTTGTTTTTTTACTTTGTTCTTCTTGGATATTCATATTTCCAAATTTATGAGCAATTGAGAGGAAAAAGAAATCCAAATTTAATTGTGATGGTTAATCGAATGTTGGACAAATCCGTAAAGATAAAAAGCTTCGAGGATAAAACCGTCAAACAAGAAGGATTCTCCCAACAGCATTTGCCCGATGAAAGCTATTTCCCAAGTTGTCATGTAACAAAGACTATTTTGCCGTTAAGTCTGGTACTCGAGAGACCGTCATCGCTCTAACACTAAATGGAAACGGAACTTGAAACCGTTGAAAACGGCAACGGAACGACCGTTACCGAAATCCAAGTCCCATCACCACCACCCATAGATGGCGGCGAACCCGCCGAGGAAGGGGTCGTTTGCGGAAGCCGCGAAGATTCGGCTGCTGGAGGGCGAGTGCGTAAACAGCGAGTAAAGGGACCTTGGTCGCCTGAGGAAGATGCGATACTGAGTGAACTCGTGAGCAAGTTCGGGGCGAGGAATTGGAGCTTGATTGCGCGTGGAATCGCCGGCCGTTCTGGCAAGTCGTGTCGGCTTCGTTGGTGTAATCAGCTTGACCCGGCCGTTAAGCGCAAGCCATTTACTGGTACAAAGTCTATACCTTTACTAATTTTTCTTACTTTTAGGAGTTGCTTGGATGTTTTTGCATGTTAGATTTATGTAATGATTCGAAGTTAAGAGTAATTTGCTTTCCAAAGTTCAAGCTATGTGATCTAATTGTTAACAAAGATTAATGCCTTTTTTATTTGTTTAAAAACTACAATCTCTTAAGAACTGCGCTTTAAGTGAACCATCATATCATTTCCCCAAATTTTCTCAATGCTGGACTCTTTTGTTAATGTTGAAATTGAAATAAAGTAGCTAGCTTTTGCTATGTGAAAGCTTGAAAATTGGGACAAGAGGAGTCTAGTTGCTCGGAAATGGCAGTAATTTTTGGCAAGCATTAGAGAAACTGGTTGTAATTTGGGGAAGTCTTCATATCATACACTTGGTATCAGGCAGAATAACATGTATAAAGTCAAAGAACATTCTGCTCGTAGTCATATGGCTGAGGTGAGTATTTGTTTGCAACTTCACTTCATCAATTTTTTACCTTTAAACATATTTATGCATTTCTGTGTATTGATGATGTGTTTCAGTTTATTAACATTAACCTTTTTGACAAGAATGTATTTAGTTCTTTCTGATAAATCGACCTGATAATCATGTTTGCGGCAGATGAGGAGGATTGGATGATAATTTCAGCTCATGCTGTACATGGGAACAAATGGGCAGTGATTGCAAGGCTTCTACCCGGGAGAACAGATAATGCTATAAAAAATCATTGGAATTCCACATTGCGGCGGCGATACATGGATCTTGGTAGAATAAACTCCGAATCTGCAAATATGGTGGAAGATGCCGGCTTGGACAAAAACAAGGCATCGTCTGAAGAAACTCTGTCTTGTGCGGAGGACAGTTCATTCAGATCCCAGGAAGTAAAATATGTAAGCTCTTCAGAAAAGTTAGATAACCAATCAAAGGGCAAAGCACCGACAGGGATTCGATCTATCCATGAATCAATTGAACAACCTACTATTTTCCGACCTGTAGCCCGTTTCAGTGCTTTTAATGTTTATAATAACATGGATAGACCAGAATATGTTTCACCTTGTTCAAGGCCAGTTCCAGCCTTAGGCCCTTCTATTCAAACATCAAAGTCAGATGTTGGGATATGCAAATTGCTTGAAGAAGTTTACACCGATCGTTTAGTACCGCTGCCATGTGGCCATGGCTGTTGTGGAACTCAAAATGGTCAAAGTAAGTCCTTGCTGGGGCCAGAATTTGTGGAATTTTCAGAACCTCCATCTTTTCCAAACTATGAGTTGGCTGCAATAGCCGCCGAGATAAGTAACCTTGCTTGGCTGAAAAGTGGATTGGAAAGTAACAGCATCAGACCAGTGGATGATGCAGCTGCTGGTACAACATCTCATAGATCTCTAGCACACATGGGACATTTTGAGGAGAGACGAATGGGTGATCGTTTAAGTATTGAAGAGAGAAACAGCAAATTAATGGGCACTATGACCAACCTGCTGTCAACATAGAATGAGGCAATTGTACTTATAAATTGAGGAAGCAGTCAGAAAATGCCGAAGAATAGCAGTCTTCGTTTTTGAATTAGTTTGGGAGTAATGCTGGAATGGGATCCCGATTTCTCGTGTTCAAGGTAAATGCCACCTGGTACTGAATCATAAGAAAGGCTTCATTGTTTCATGTTCTTTGCAGTGCTTGACCGAGATGCTTAAATGGGCATAGTGGTTGATAAGATTGATGCAGGGGAGCTTGTTTACATTTTCATTTTATCAACAATTCCTATTAACATCCTTGTACCAACATGAATTGATGACAAAGTTCTGAAATATTGATTTACAAATCCAATTACTACAATTTATCTTTTTTTCCCTTAACTTCGCTAGATTCTCAAATGTCTTTCCTAGTATCCATATTGGCCTTAAATCCTGTTCTACCATTCTCATCTTGAATAAATAAATAAAGTTTCATTTATCACTTTTTGTTGGGCCTGATTTTTGATTTAGTCTAGCTTGTTTTGATAGCCTCAAAACAATCTCATCATGCATATATATATATGTAGCGATTGTTTTTTTCTCGCTGAAAAAAAAGATGTGTTTTGTTTTTGTTTGGAAAATATTTTCTTCCGCGTTGAGTTTTAGAAAACCCGCATTTTATTTAAAAATTGGAGTCGCCACCGGTCACTTAGGTAGGCCGGACACCATAAAACTAGAGATTAAAAAAAACTGAGTTCGGGAGTCGGTTACGGATGGGGAAGGATTAGCACCCCCACACCGCCCAAAATTGGTACTTTAATAATTACCGCTTCATTAATATTAGACTTTCCGGGTTAAAGTGACGATTAGTTTAAAATTCGGTCATAATTGCGAATAAATTTTAAGGGCCCCGTTATCCGAGAGTAAACGCCCAACCACTATCACTACGCCTGATACTGGCCCCGTTTACGCTCGGATAAAAGGGCACCGCATTGACAATTTATATCTCGATATGCAATCTTAGTAGCAAAATATAAAACATGGCAAATAATTTAAATGCAATAAATATTAACATGGCAGAATACTAATCTAACATAAATAAAATACGTAATTAAAACACACATATACATATCAAGCTTAATAGTAGATAAAAATAAATTTAACATGTCACAATAATAAGGCATAAATAAATACATGTATGGAAAAAAAACATATATTTCAAGAAGACATACATATTAGAAATAAAACACATTTCAACATATATAGAACAATATATTATACATAAAAAGAAAATACACTAACACGTAACCTAAAGGCCAAGAGAACATACAATACATACGAAAAATACAAAACATGTTGTGTACGAACTAACTAGAACATAATATGTGTAATACGAATAACCAAACAAATACATAAAGATACATAATCATCATGAACTTAACACACATATACATGTAAGCATAAAAATACAAGGCATATACGAGGGATATATAATAAGGCAAAAGACTACATCAACAAATACGATTATAATACGAACATAAATATTTACATGGAAACAGGACTGAAACGAAAAGAAATAAACATCAGTGGCAGAAATTAAAGGACAATAATATGCAATTTAAGGACAAAAATGCAAACAGGACCGAACTTGAAAGGACTGAAACTGTAATTAGACCAAGGGGCAGACCCGAAATGAAAAATTCAAAAACGCGGGATGGTTAAAGGGGTAATTTTACCATTTAAAAACTGATTTGATGTAATTTAGGGACTGGATTGCAAGATTTTGAAATATAAGGGGGACTGGAATTATAATTATACCATACGGCGAGACAGAAACGAAAATATTGAAAACGCGGGGGGATTTATTACGTAATTTACCCATTTCACAAAATAATAACACCTATAAAACCCCCTTTTTTGGCTGGAATCAAATTTTCCCCATTTTCATTCATTTTTCAGTTTTTATAACTCTCGTTCTCTCTCATTTTCTCTCAATTCACCCCTGAAGAACCCAGAATCCGGCGGCCGACCGCCGTCTTCTCCGCCGCCGGCCGCCGCTAGTCGGCGCCGGCGACCCCTAAAAACACACCAAAATAACCCTTACCTTACCCTCGACACGAATCCGAACTTGGATTCAGAGAAAAAGCCTCTATACATCCTAGATCTAAGAAATACGAAACGAAAAAAACCCCTCCTTTTTTATTTCAACCCAAAACGAAACCAAAAAGGGATCTCCCACTCCTTTCAGTTCACCATATTCGGCTTGGGAAAGCCGAAGAGGCTTATCACTGGTGAGGGGAGATCCACAGACGACGATGGTAACGTCTCTAAACCTTTCCTTTTTTTATTTACTACGTATATATTTTTGTATGTATGCAACAAAGTAAAATAGGAGTATTACCACTGAAGACTGGTTTTTTTGTATTTTTTCTTTCGATTACAACTTCCTTTCTTACAAAATGTTTGTTTCATACATATATGTCTGTCTTTTGGTTTGGTACAAGTAATATAATATCTATTTCAGATCTGGACTGCTACTGACATAATATTTCTTTTCTTGTGTTATGATGTGTCTGAGCGCGGTGGTTGGAGATCGGCATGGTGAAGCATGGTGGCGGTGTGGGGGTTCTGTCTTCGGCCAGAGGTGTTCTCGGCCGTTGGATCAGATCTGATCTAACGGTCGGGCTGGCTTGAAGGATGAACGGCCCAGATGAAGCCTCGATTGGTGAAATGGCTCCAGATCTTGACACGTGTGGCTCAGTAGTCGAGGAGTTATAGCGCGTGGGGCTCACGCACGCGTGGGATATCGAAGAGTCCGCGCGTGGACTGCACGCGCGCGTGGCACTCGAACGGTCCAGACGTGTAGTGCACGCGGCCGGCCAGATATTTTATCCCTGCTTGATCGTGGCCGTTGGATCAGATCTTGATCCAATGGCCCATAGTTATCTGCACCAAAATAATTAGAATTAAATAGGGTTTGGGTTTGGGCCAACCGGGCCTTGTAATAATATTAGGCTTCATACTTGTAATGGACTTGGACTATCAATATATTCATTTGGGTTTAACATGTTTTTTTGGATTTTATTTTATATTAGCCCAATAATATTAATATTAGTTATAACAACAATAATAATATACATACGGTAATACATACGTATATACCTATGCAAGCATTAATTAATATAACATACTAGCATGCATACATATATAATCATACACATAATTAACATAACATCTGCACACATTATCCGTAAAAACAAATACGCTCGTACTAACTATAGATACATGTGTGACACACATACCATTAATACTTATACATATATAGTTTATAATATACATGCACACATATATTAATAACACTCATGCACATGATAAACATGTAATATAATATAATATAATGTATACATGCAACACTAATATACTATTAATTATACTAATATGTATTTACAGACCAGATAAAAATGAGTGATTACAGTTGCCCCTCTTTGTTTGTTCTCATAGAATGGGAAACAAAGCAAAGATTCATAAGCACTCATTTTTATCAGACTTCCCTGTTTGTAGCTTTGGAAACACGTGTTCTTTTGGAACTCTCCGCTCTTCCTTAGCTGAATCTTCAGGCTCGTGTTCTTCCTATATAGAGCTTCGTCACCTTCCGATCTTGGAGCTACAGGCTCTTCCTATATAGAACCCTTCGCTCTGAAGCCTTGAGTTATGAGTCTCTCCTATATAGAACTTTTCACTTCCAGACAGTAAAGCTTGGAGTTCTTCCTATATAGAACTCTTCGCCTTCAACGCTGGTTTCTCCTATATAAAACCTTTTGCGTCGCTGATGGATTCTTCCGACTGGGGCTTGAAAACATAGGCTTCTCCTTTATAATCTTTGTCTTCGATTTTTCTTTCCTCCTTTCTTTTCTTCTTTTTCGTTTCTTCTGTTTCCTTTTTTTACGAGGTTGTTGCCATTTTTGGACCTACGCTACTAAGGCTGCCGCATCATGCCCGAAGGACTTATTGATGGCTCGAATGACTTATCATCATGCTCGAAAGACTTACTGATGGCCCGAAGGACTTAACATCGTGCCCGAAGAACTTACCGATGACCCGAAGGATTTAACATATGGGCCTCACGCTGCTATGGCCGTTGTTCTTTCGGGACTCACGCTATTCATGCTGCCGCATCATGCCCGAAGGACTTACTGATGGCCCGAAAGACTTATCACCACGCTCGAAAGACTTATTGGTGGCCCGAAGGACTTACCGATGACCCGGAGGATTTAACATCTAGGTCTCACGCCGCTATGGCTGCCGTTCTTTCGGGACTCACGCTGCTATGCTGCCGCATCATGCCCGAAGGACTTATCACCACGCTCAAAAGACTTATTGGTGGCCCGAAGGACTTAACATCGTGCCCGAAGGATTTACCGATACCCGAAAGATTTAACATCTGGGTCTCATGCCGCTAAGGCTGCCGTTCTTTTGGGACTCACGTTGCTATGCTGCCGCATCATGCCCGAAGGACTTACTGATGGCCCGAAGGACTTATCACCACGCTCGAAAGACTTATTGGTGGCCCGAAGGACTTAACATCGTGCCTGAAGAACTTACCGATGACCCGAAGGATTTAACATCTGGGTCTCACGCCGCTATGGCTGCCGTTCTTTCGGGACTTTGGTAAATTCTTCGATAATTCTTCAAATACCTGTTTAGGAACAAGCAAAATTGACATGCCCCTATCTATATGATGCATGCAATGTCGTGCTTTCTTTCTCCTCTTTTTCTTTTTTCCTTATTTTTTTTCTCCTTTTTTTATCCTCATTTTCTCTCACTCTCTTTTCTTTTTCTTTTTATTGTTAGTCTTGTTTTAAAATCTTATGTCCTGAAAAGTCATTCTTCGGATTTCTCTATTTCCTTTCCTTTTGTGGTATGCTCAGTTTTGATCTTCATTTCTGTCAAATTTTGTTCAATGAGCACCCGCTCTTGTTCTTTTACACGGGCACCCGCCTTTCTTCTTCGGGGTCTCTGCCTACTTCACCAACAAACACTATATCATGCGTGTGCAGTGATTCTTACTATTCTTTCTGTTCTGCATTGCCCCATTCGATCGTGCTCGGCTACCTTCCAGTTCTTTTGACCCAACATTCTGAGTATTTGTTAATTTTGTCATCGGGGTGAGCAAAATGCTTCTTAACCTCAATCTTCTTGTTGCCTCTTGACGGGCACCATTCATCGATCTCTGTGCTTTAATTCTTTGGAGACTCAATGTTTACTTTTTACCGTCCCCACACTTTGTAACTCATTCTTGTCCTGTTTCGTCCTTCATTTTCTTGAACCAAACAAGGCATCATGGCTGGAATCCGCTTCTTGTTCTTGGGCTGTCTGACACCTATACTTATGTCATCATCTTCATTCTATGCATTGTGAGGTCGTTTCTGGTTAGGGGCTCCAATAGTATCCGCAACCTTGTGTTCTGGATCTTACCCCTGAAGTAATACATGGAAATCTTCGTTGCTTTAACTTGTCAATTTGCTGATTAGTGCTCCACTGAAGGGTATCATTTATATTAACATACAAGATCTTGAAAACACAGCATATGAGCTCTGGATATCATGTGCAAGAGTGGCTTAGATTTAACCACTCGGTAATTCAAGGATGTGAAGTCTTCCCTGGTGACTCGGTTCATCCTCATGATTACCGTGTTGCTGTAAAGTATTACTCTTTCTCAATTCTCATTACGTGCTCTGCCCCAAAAAGGGTGGGTTTATATGACCATTCAAGCGCAGAAATATTACTCTAGGAATAGAGTTCTGGGTGGTGCGAGTTTTAATTTTACCTATGCTATCGTTTTATCTCTTTTTCTTTCTTTTCCTCTTTTCATCATTTTTTCCTTTTTCTTTTGTTTTTTGTTGTTTTTTTTTGCTTTTATCATTATTTGAGAAAATCAATTCGTCACAGTCCTTTGTCTTGAGGACAACGATGGAGCAAACAACACTGCCCCAAGTTACTCGGCATAGTCATGATTTGAAAATATTACCATCACTCATGAAGCTAAGGTTTCTTGAATTGGATGATGTATCTCCACCCTATCGCTTCAGCGGAGTGCCCCAAAATTCTCATACTCTTATCCGAACAAGCCTATTACCAGGTTTCGAACATAGGAGTACTTTTTTATTATTATTTCCTCCTTTATTTTTTATTTCTTTCTTTTTCTTTCTTCCTTTTTCTTCAATTCTCCCCCTTTTTAATTTTTATTTCCATTTCTTTACTACCTAGAAGATTATGCCTAGAATTTCAATTTCAAGTAGCTCTACATGGTTGACATTTAGAGCTTTTTCGTCCTTGAACATCATCGAAAGAGTAATAATCTCGCTTTGCTGACCAGAGTCCGGTGGGGAAGATCACACATCATCATTGTCACGATATCTATCTAATGTCACATCTTGCAATTGATATCCAGTGTCCTACAACGGCGAGAAAATATCTATGTGCTTTCAAAAACATTATATGTTAAGCGAAATGTGTTCTTTATTGAAATAAAAATCAACAAACATGCCCCATCACAAAAGATCTTTACCACATGGGGCCACATGTAGTAGAGTTGATTCCTTGTATTACTTCAGGAAGGTATTTTAACGTAGAGACATCTCTGGCTTCTTCAGCACTATGTAGACTTGCCTCTCATCCTTGGTCTTCCACTGCTTGATCAGTTCTTGTGTCAGGGTTCCATCATTGACCAGCTTCTTGATTTCCTCCAATAAAGGTCTACATTTTCTGGTGGGATGCCCCGGTGCCCCCATATGGAATTCCCATGTGCTACTCGAGTCAAAACTATGGGCATACGGATCAGGTGCAATCTTCATCGGCCTAGGAACAAGATAGTGACCCCCTACCAGATGAGGCCAAATGTCTGAGATAGATGTTCCAAACACTTCCAAATTTGCGCTCGTCCGAGGAATTTTCCTTGATGACCCCGATTTGTCAGTCTGTCTCCTTCTTTTACGGCCACGCGAACCCTGGAGGTGACACCCATTTACCTCTACATCCTTATCTATCTTATCTTCGCTTCGGTCCTTAAACTTTAGACCCAATTTTCCTTCTTTGATTGCATATTCTATCCTCTCTCCAATCGTCATGAAATCTTCGAATCCGTTTCTCGATTTCTCCAACATCACATCGAAGAAGGGAGAGGGAAGCGTTGCATGGAATAGGGGAGTCAACTCTTCTTCTGCTATAGGAGGTTGGACTTGGGTCGTCAAATATCGCCACCTTAGTGCATATTCCCTGAAGCTTTCACTTGGCCTCATTTTCTCATTCTGAAGAAACTGGCGACAGGGTGCTAAATCTAAAGCATATTTATATTGCCTCAAGAAAGCATTAGCGAGGTCACCCCATGACCTAACTTGGTTTCTGTTCAAACGATTATACCACACTGCTGCGGGTCCCGTCAGGCTATCATGGAAGTGGTGGATCAATAATTCTTCATTCTTCATGTATCCTTCCATTTTTCTACAGAACATGGTTAGGTGAATCTTCGAGCAGCTTGTTCCGTCATACTGCGCAAATCCAGGAACCTTGAAATCTGGAGGAATGACCAAATCATGGACTAGGCAGAGTTCCCTCGTATTGAAAACATTTATCTTTCCTTTCTTCTTAAGCTCTTTCTCGATTTTTTCTTCTAACTGGTCAAGCCTCGACTCTTCAATTCGTTCTATTTTCCGATTAATTCTGCCATCGAACCCCAAGTATTAAATGATGAAGTGTCATACGATGATAGAATTATTAAACAATGCACAGGACGTGATGCAAATACAATGCATGAATGCAATAAAGCATCGATTTCGCAAGTGATTTGTCCCTATAGGACATCTTTCATTCAGACCAAAAGGTTTCATTACATCCAGTATTAGGGTTTTACAGATAGTGGTGAGCCCTGGCACCTAATGTCTTGACCTCATTCAACAGTCCTATCAGCTTTCCTTCGCGGTCCAATGCTGGATCCATATTCTGGCTTATTGGTGCTGCTGCATCGGCTAAATCTGCTACCTGTTGAGCTACTTGCCGAGCTTGAGTCGTAACCATCTTCATGTCCCGGTCTTTCTCCCATATTGTTTGCTCGGCCTTTTGTAGCTGAACGGTCATTGCCCCAGCATGGATCTCACTGGTACGTAAAGCAGTCTCGAGCCTCGCTATCTGTTCTTTGAGTGCTGTGTTTTCCATTTGAAAGGCTTGTGATTCATTCCTTTCCTGCTGCAGACTTGATTTCAAGATATCTTCCATGGCCAGACTGCTTTCCAACTCACTTTGGAAAATGTCACGTTGGCCCTCAGCTTCTTCCAGCTTCTGTGATAATGATTTGACTTTATTCTTACTAATCTTGCATTTTTGCTTCCAGCGTTCTGAACCGTTCCTCAGTTGAATCATACCATTGACCCACTCTTCCGCGGTGTCACCCAGACTGAAACTCTTGAATTCAAAGTGCAGCTTCTGGTACTTGTCTTGTACATTCTTTAATTTCATGCTCAGATCGTGTCTCTCATGCTCGAGCTGGCCGCACTTGCGTGCAAGTTCATCTTCTAAGACGCTTTTATTATTGACTCCTAACTTTATCCCACTTGAGTGACCCACTTCTGTGTTACCCGAACCTTGGGCTGGGCATTGGCCTCTCGGGCAACGGCTGGCTAGCTGAAGAATCGGGGTTGTCCGTCTTCGAAACCCAAAATTCCCATTCTGATAAGATCTCGAACTCTGTCCTTCAGGGCCCTACAATTTCCAGTGTGATGACTCGAATCGCCTATATGGTAGCCGCACCAGACACGACTGTTGTAATCCTTCAGATAATGAGGTTTTCTTGGTACAGACTTCACTGGTATGATAAGGCTCCTTTCGACAAGTAACAGAAGTAACTCGGTGTATCTCATGGGCATAGGATAATACCTTCTGATGTCATTAGATTCTCGAACTTCCCCTGGTTTTGCCTTTGTTCCCTTGATATCTACCCCAGATATGCTACTTGTCTGCTTCTTGAGATTGATCACAAAGGGATTCGATTTGTCATATTTAATAGTGTTATCTGTTTCGACATTCTGACCATTCTGTTCCATATTCTGATCCTCGATCGAATCTTTTCTGAGTTCGACATACTGCTTGCCTTTCATCATAGCATTCATCTGGTCCATCATCTCGGACATCTGCTTCTTTAGTTCTTGTATTTCATATTGTTTGTCCCCAGAATTGACACTGCTTACCGAAACTGTTCTGGAGTCCTTGAATGATTCTTCTTCGGCTGTCCCTGGTCTAGTCTCGGGATGGAACTCTAGAATTGGACCCTCTTCCTTCAGGTCAAATAACCTTTGGTCCATCATGAACAATCTTCTATTATGGGATAAATCACTCGGGAATCAATGCCCTGTGTAATGCGAATGCGATGGTATGCAAAAACAAAGCAAAAAGAAAATAAGTCAGTGCCGGGCAAAAATGATAAGTACATAATAAAATGGCAAATTAAATGCGATAAGCAAACAAGGCAATCCTATTTACATTCCATCTAAGACACCTAGGTTATCCGCATGGCTCTAACAGGGTGGTTTTCTCTATGTTCTCTACATGCAGTGTTGGTGCTAAGAGGTACCCGAATTGTCCTTGCTGTCCTCTACTAAGAGTAGCAAGGCCCCCGATCATCACCCATTATAGGCTCCTTTCAACCGGGTTCAATTCAGGGGAACCCATTCGCTTATGCCTGCACGAAGGAACGATATCCTTACGAAAGCATAAGGTACTCAAGCCCCGAAGGTACTTGCTAGGCCTACACGGGAGAACGATATCTCCACGAAAGCATTAGCGTTTTCCCCCACTTAAAAACAGGTTTATATGCCAAATTTTAAATGCGTTAAAATAAACGCGCAATTACAACCGAATATTAATTTAATAGTCACTTTAATCCGGAACTTCTAATATTATTAAAGCGGTAATTATTTGAAAAAGCTTGACTCTCTTTATTTTTTCGAAAAACAAAAATGTCCCCAGTGGAGTCGCCATCTGTAGCGATTGTTTTTTTCTCGCTAAAAAAAAGATGTGTTTTGTTTTTGTTTGGAAAATATTTTCTTCCGCGTGGAGTTTTAGAAAACCCGCATTTTATTTAAAAATTGGAGTCGCCACCGGTCACTTAGGTAGGACGGACACCATAAAACCAGAGATTCAAAAAAAAACTTTGAGTTCGGGAGTCGGTTACGGATGGGGAAGGATTAGCACCCCCACACCGCCCAAAATTGGTACTTTAATAATTACCGCTTCATTAATATTAGACATTCTGGGTTAAAGTGACGATTAGTTTAAAATCCGGTCATAATTGCGAATAAATTTTAAGGGCCCCATTATCCGAGAGTAAACGCCCAACCACTATCACTATGCCTGATACTGGCCCCGTTTACGCTCAGATAAAATGGCACCGCATTGACAATTTATATCTCGATATGCAATCTTAGTAGCAAAATATAAAACATGGCAAATAATTTAAATGCAATAAATATTAACATGGCATAATACTAATCTAACATAAATAAAATACGTAATTAAAAGACACATATACATATCAAGCTTAATAGTAGATAAAAATAAATTTACCATGTCACAATAATAAGGCATAAATAAATACATGTATGGAAAAAACATATATTTCAAGAAGACATACATATTAGAAATAAAACACATTTCAACATATATAGAACAATATATTATACATAAAAAGAAAATACACTAACACGTAACCTAAAGGCCAAGAGAACATACAATACATACGAAAAATATAAAACATGTTGTGTACGAACCAACTAGAACATAATATGTGTAATACGAATAACCAAACAAATACATAAAGATACATAATCATCATGAACTTAACACACATATACATGTAAGCATAAAAATACAAGGCATATACGAGGGATATATAATAAGGCAAAAGACTACACTAACAAATACAATTATAATACGAACATAAATATTTACATGGAAACAGGACTGAAACGAAAAGAAATAAACATCAGTGGCAGAAATTAAAGGACAATAATATGCAATTTAAGGACGAAAATGCAAACAGGACCGAACTTGAAAGGACTGAAACTGTAATTAGACCAAGAGGCAGACCTGAAATGAAAAATTCAAAAACGCGGGATGGTTAAAGGGGTAATTTTACCATTTAAAAACTGATTCGATGTAATTTAGGACTGGATTGCAAGATTTTGAAATATAAGGGGGACTGGAATTGTAATTATACCATGCGGCGAGACAGAAACGAAAATATTAAAAACGCAGGGGGATTTATTACGTAATTTACCCATTTCACAAAATAATAACACCTATAAAACCCCCTTTTTTTTGGCCAGAATCAAATTTCCGTTCATTTTTCAGTTTTTATAACTCCTGTTCTCTCTCATTTTCTCTCAATTCACCCCTGAAGAACCCAGAATCTGGCAGCCGACCGCCGTCTTCTCCGCCACTGGCTGCCGCTAGCCGGCGCCGGCGACCCCAAAAAATACACCAAAATAACCCTTACCTTACCCTCGACACGAATCCGAACTTGGATTCGGAGAAAAAACCTCTATACATCCTAGATCTAAGAAATACGAAACGAAAAAAACCCCTCATTTTTTATTTCAACCCAAAACGAAACCAAAAAAGGATCTTCCACTCCTTTCAGTTCACCACATTCGGCTTGGGAAAGTCGAAGAGGCTTATCACTGGTGAGGGGAGATCCACAGACAACGATGGTAACGACTCTAAACCTTTCCTTTTTTTTATTTACTACGTATATATTTTTGTATGCATGCAACAAAGTAAAAGAGAAGAGTATTACCATTGAAGACTGGTTTTTTTGTATTTTTTCTTTCGATTACAACTTCCTTTCTTACAAAATGTTTGTTTCATACATATATGCTTGTCTTTTGGTTTGGTACAAGTAATATAATATCTATTTCAGATCTGGACTACTACTGACATAATATTTCTTTTCTTGTGTTCTGATGTGTCTGAGCGCGGTGGTTGGAGATAGGCATGGTGAAGCATGGTGGCGGTGTGGGGGTTCTGTCTTCGGCCAGAGGTGTTCTCGGCCGTTGGATTAGATCTGATCTAACGGTCGGGTTGGCTTGAAGGATGAACGGCCCAGATGAAGCCTCGATTGGTGAAACGGCTCCAGATCTTGACACGTGTGGCTCAGCAGTCGAGGAGTTATAGGGCGTGGGGCTTACGCACGCGTGGGATATCGAAGAGTCCGCTCGTGGACTGCACGCGCGCGTGGCACTCGAACGGTCCAGACGTGTAGTGCACGCGGCCGGCCAGATATTTTATCCCTGCTTGATCGTGGTCGTTGGATCAGATCTTGATCCAACGGCCCATAGTTATCTGCACCAAAATAATTAGAATTAAATAGGGTTTGGGTTTGGACCAACCGAGCCTTGTAATAATATTAGGCTTCAGACTTGTAATGGACTTGGACTATCAATTTATTCATTTGGGTTTAACATGTTTTTTGGATTTCATTTTATATTAGCCCAATAATATTAATATTAGTTATAACAACAATAATAATATACATACGGTAATACATACGTATATACCTATGCAAGCATTAATTAATATAACATACTAGCATGCATACATATATAATCATACACATAATTAACATAACATCTGCACACATTATCCGTAAAAACAAATACGCTCGTACTAACTATAGATACATGCGTGACACACATACCGTTAATACGTATACATATATAGTTTATAATATACATGCACACATATATTAATAACACTCATGCACATAATAAACATGTAATATAATATAATATAATGTATACATGCAACACTAATATACTATTAATTATACTAATATGTATTTACAGACCAGATAAAAATGAGTGATTACAATATATAGGGTTAGGATCTACTTACACCATGTAAAACTCATTTAATTTTAACTCGAGATTGAGTGTCAAATAAAGATCCGATTTCATCGCAAATTCTTAGCTACTATACCAATGGCTTAGTTGACAGTTTTTCTGATACTATGCCAGTATGTGGCAAAGACACGGCTTATCCTAGAATGAATTATAGTGGGGAAAAGCCTTCGATTATGATTCATATTGAACTAGAACTCTTTGGTATTTCGGATTGCAGAAAGTAGATGAGAACATGGGCTTTAGATGAAATGGTCATGGTTAGTAGTGCTTGAATGGCCTTTGATGCCAGACAATAACATGGGCTGTGGGAGAAAACTTAAAGCAGGTTTTCGTGTGTTTAAATCAGAAGTAGAACTGCAACTGCCTTGATATTTGGTTCTGTTAGATTCAAACAGGTAATGAGGGCCAATTATGTCTATTTCCTTTGATAGTAAATGAGTGCAAGACATCTGCTTTCACTAATACTAGTGAAAGAAACAGAAAGAAACACGTTGATGTACCCTTTTCAGGTTTCAGTGGTTCAAAAACCCTGTTCGTCCCTAAATGCCATTTTTATCTTTCCAGGATTCAAACCCTGAAAGAGACACATGCTAGGAGCTGTCTGAAAGAGGTAAACATGTTGCATTCCATTTGCAGAGCTGCTTTCGGACTGAAACCCAATGTATGTGGACTGGTGCCTTATTCTGAATATCCATCATGTCCATTTCGTGCCAATTCTGTTGGTTTGTGAATGGAAAAGATTCAACTTTATGCACTGAGAGGATCTTTCCTTTTCATTTTTTTCTTTGGTGTTTGTTTAACGAGGATGAGTTGAATATCTACCTATAATCATTCCAAACCAAAACCAATAGTGTTCATACATAAGCTCTAAACTTCTGTGTTATTATAAGGCTTAACTATAAAACAAGTGCCTAAACTATGTATCATTTTTGCAATGTGTGCCTATTTCTTTTAGCTAAAATAGGTGCATCAAATTTTTTTTGATAAAATAAGTGTCTTAATTAACCTTAAAAATAAAATTTTAAACAACTATTTCAGTCAAAAAATATTTTATGTATTGTAAAAAACATACATAATTTGAACACTTATTTTGTAGTTAAGCTTTATTATAATAATATTTTTTGATTTTTAAAGACAAGGGGTAGAATTCATGGTCAATTTGTCAATTGATGTTTAAGTTGGATGCTTGTCTTCTACTTTAACAGCTCAAAGCGAAACCATTTCATCGACAAAAAGAAAACAATGGGAACAACAGAGATGGCAGATTCAACAGCAAAATAAAAAATAAAACAGGGTTAGCAGCCCCCACCACAACACATTCCCTGTTTCACTTGCTCCACTTTAGTTCTCCCATGAAAATTGCAGATTCAACTGACACTTGAAAGCGATCCAAAACGGATTTCACTTGTTTCTTTATTATTATTATTTTAGGGAATTGCAAACAATTTCCACCGTCAGCAGAAATACATAGAAAAATGAAAAGGGTACTTTCAGCCTTAGCCTCTACATTTGTACTGACATGTGGCCTGGGATCCAAAGCAGGCAGTCCTCCATTTTCTTTTTTTTTATAAACAATACTTCATTAAAACACGGGAGAATTACAAAAGAGTCTTCAGGCTAAGGAGAACATTAGAAGGCCAATTATTCGGGCAGGAAAAGGAACAGGTTTTCCTAGCGACCTAGTCGGCAACATTATTACCCTGTTTAGGGACAAAAGAAAAAGAACAACATGAAAAAAAGAGAAGACAAGAGGAGAATATCTTCTTCAATAACTCCAAATGGAAGGGGGTTTAGCTTTAAGTCTGTTGATGAGACCAAGATTGTCCGATTCAAGAATGACTTTGGAGAAGCCACCCTTGGCCACCATCTTAACATCAAGACGTAGAGTTTGTGCTTCAACAACTTCAATGAACGGGGATAGAATCAGAGAGGAGTCACCCCACAGATGATGCCTAAGCGGTTCCTAGCAACAGCTACAATTCTTGCGGTACCCCATTCCTTGGAATAGAAGCATCACAATTAACTTTGATGAAATCTCGGTTAGGTGGAATCCATTGTTCCATGCCTGCGCCAAAAGGCATAGATGGATCCCTGCTGGTCACTTTATTGGCCTCTTTGAATTCCCAAAATGAGTGTTCCACTTTTTGCCATGTTTCCACCGGTGATTCAACTGAGCCTGAGAAGACATAACCATTCCTTGCCTTCCAGATCGACCAACATAGGAAGGCAATAAGTTCACACCCTTCAAACTCCTTTTCAGTGACCTTAAGCTTAAGGATTTATTCCCATCATTTTTCGAAACCCGGGAATCCAGAAAGAGAGGGTGAATAACTAAATCTAGATGCTCTCCAAACTGCCTGTGCAAAGGGGCAAAAGAAGAGCAGGTGTTCCACACTTTCAATCTCACCATTACATCTAGGACAATTCGTCGGGAAGGGCAAGGAACCATGGAAACGAACTTGCAGATTTTCTTTAGTCGAAAGAATGTTTAGGCAAAGTTTCCATATGAAGGTTTTAACCTTTAGAGGGATCGATAACCTCCAACAAGCCTTCCACAGAGGATGATTGTGAGATATGTCATCGCTGCTTCTTGAATTTTCTTCGTTAATCAGAAACTTTGAAAGAAAAAAGTAGCCTGATTTAACCGTGTACTCACCATTCTTATTGCCTGCCCAGACTAAGGTGTCTCGAACTGAGGGTCCTCCTATTACAATCTGAAGAATAGCTTCTCGCTCATGCGAATTAAACAATTGGTTGAGCTTAGAGCGGTTCCATTCTCCTAAATCCTCCGATATTAGTCTTAACATTGTCAAATCTTGACTCCAAGGGGGTTTTGGGGATAAGGGAGAAAAGGAAGGCAAAGAGAGAATCCAATTGTCCTCCCAAATAGAAACGCTCCTACCATTACCAATTCTCCAAAGAGAGCCCATGGAAATGGTTTTAATACCATCACGAATTTCGATCCAAGCCCAAGAAGGGTTGTGATATGTAGGAGCAGAGAGGATATTGCCATTAGGGAAGTAGATTCCACGGAGGGTTCGGGCAAAGAATGATTTCAGATTCTTGAGAATCCTCCATGTAACTTTTGCAATGAGAGATTGATTGAAGGTTCTAAGATCCCTGAACCCTAAACCACCATTATCTTTGGGTAAGCAAAGCTTCTTCCAATTAACATAGTGAATCCCTCTTTCCTTGTCGTTTGAGTTATTCCACCAAATCTGGGCTATCATAGAACATAATTCATCGCAGAACGTGATCAAGCAAAAAACATTGCATAAAATAAGAAGGGATGGCTTGGACTACCGACTTAATGAGAAGTTTCTTTCAATTTAGGATAGAAATTTTGCTTTCCAACCTTGCAGTTTATAGCGGACTGGGTCTTTAAAGAACATGAGGGCCTCTTTCTTATAGTGACCCCAAATAGATGGAAGTCCTAGGTACGTACTTCATTCCTTCATAGGGCTGAACCCTAATAGATTGGAGAGATGAGTTTTCTGATCCGGACTTAGATTAGGGGAAAAGAAAACTGATGATTTCCCAAAGTTGACAGATTGACCCGTAATTCTTTGGAAATCTTACATAAGCTTCAAGACTGACTGGCAGTTCATTTCATCAGCTTTTGTAAACAAAATCCAGTCGTCCGCAAACATGAGCTGTGAAAGAGTCAGACATCGGTACCCTTTGAAGGCAAGATAATTAATCTCCCTTTCCAAGATCCAGAGAAGATATTGGAGATGAGAAGGAAAAGAAATAGAGACAAAAGATCACCCTAATGCAGTCCTCTTGATGGATAAAACTCTCCACGTCTCTCTCCATTGAGCACCAGGGAGAATGAAAGGGAAGTCACACATTGCATGACTCTTTTTATCCACCATTCACAAAAACTCATACCTTGCAAGACATTCTGAAGCACAAGCCAGTCAACCTTATCATAGGCTTTTTCCATATCAATCTTCACGGCCATGGCACCTTTTGACCCTTTTTTCTTTCGTTTGATTGCACGAAAAGCTTCATGAGCAACAATGATATTGTCCTGGATCAGCCTTCCGTTCACAAAAGCTGACTGTGAGGGCGAGATAAGCTCATGGAGGATCACTTTAAGTCTCGATGCAAGGATCTTGGTAATAACTTTCATAGAGAAATTGTAGAGAATGGTCGATCTAAAATGGTTGACTTTAACAAGATATTTCCTTTTGGGGATCAACACAATGTTAGTTTCGTTTATCTCTGGATTCAGAGCTCCTATTCGGAAGAAATGTTTCACCATAAGAGTGAGGTCTCCTTTTATGTTATTCTAGAAGGAATGATAAAAGGATCTCAAAAACCCATCTGAACCTGGAGCCTTTAGAGCCCTTATGCTAAAGACAACCTACTTTATCTCTTCCTCAAAAACCTGATAGCTCAAGCTTCTGTTCATCTCTTTCGATGCAACATTAGGAGTAAGGCAAGACGACTTCATCGTCCTTAACCCATTCTCTAGAGCTATTTTTAAGCCGGCAAATAGAATTCATTCTTCTGTTCTGGATAGTTGTGGCATGGAAGAATTTTGTATTGCGGTCCTCTAGCTTGAGCCAGTCAAGGCGTGCTCTCTGATGCCAATGTCTCTCTTCACTTTCCGACAACCAATCCAACTCTTTTTCGAGCTCTTTTAGCTTCACCAACTCACAGCCTGAAAGAAGCTTCCCCTGAATGTCTTTTATCTCACTAAGAATATCTTCTATAGTTCTCTTATTTCTCCCATACTTTTTTATGCTCCATTTATTCAGTTTTGCTGTCGTCCTTCCAAGCTTGACCCCAAACGTTCAGTGACTAGTAGGGGATTTCTTTTATACTGTAGCGACGTTTTTCTCATTTCTTTTTCTAAATATGAGCGTGGGTGTGTTTTCTTTTAAAAAATTCGTCGATATAAATTATTTTATAAATCACTTTTGAAATCTCAGTTCAAAGGGATTTTTTTAAAAAATCGTAATCTTTTAAAAATCGATAAAAAACCTGAAATCGTAACCTGCTACTTGGATAAAGTAGACCGGACACCTCAAAACCAGAGATTCGTTTTGAAATGAGGGTTCAAGAGTTGGTTAAGTGTGGGGAAAGATTAGCACCCCATCACGCCCGGAAATTGATACCAAAATATTTGTTTTTAAAAGGAAATTGTGAAATTTAAAAGAAATTTAATTTGGTGACCATAATTGAAAATTAATCTTAATTGAACGGGCTTTATCAAATTGGTGGATTCAAATTAATTGGACATTTAATTAATAAGGTTGACAATACATCAGACCATAGATCAAACTGACATCGGATAAGCCCGACTGTCGTGTTAATTTATGGTTCGAATCCCGCACGTCACCTTTATGCATGATACAAGTAATTAAAATGTAATGTAATGATATGGTTAAGTTTTAATTTTACCTTAAGTCGGTAAGGATTAATTCAAATATTTGGTCAACATCCTTTAAGCTCGGATTGTTACGACACAAATATAGGAATTAATGAATACTTCATTTTTTATGATTTAAATTAATTAACATGTAAATCGAATGGGCCAAATGATGACAAATAAAATGAATGTCAAACAAAGACTTGAAAATTAAACACACAAAGGCCCACTAAAAGTCCTAACCTAAATGGAGCAAATTATGGAAATTTAATTAGTGATCTAGTTACTACTTAGGTGCTTCTAGTATTAATTAACCCTAAAAAGGCTAGAGAACCCTAATAAATTATGAGTTATCTTGTGATATGATAATTAATTCGATTATTTTAAACTAGTATTCCAATGAGCCAAGAATACTATTTAAAATAAGCCAAATTAATTAATCATAGCTTTAAATTAAAATGTTAGTCTAATTTCCATGTCAATTTTATCTTAAAAGATATTTAAGAGGTGTTCAACCAATTTGAATGAATTTAACATTTACCCAAATAAGCCAAAGGTAAATTTAAATTCACTAAACCGATTTGAACCTTAAGATTAACTACGGCTCTAAAACTAATTCTAAATTAATCTAATAATTTAAAATTATGCTCATATGAGACGAGCACACGGCTTAAATTAATTAAATTAATTCCTAAACTGATCCAAAGGCCTTAACTAACACCAAGCCCACCTAAACTAAGCCCAAGACCCACTAGGCTAGGACTAGCCCTAAGCCTAAAAACCCTACAAGGCCTAAACTATTCAAATTAATCAAGCCCAAAGCCCAAGCAGATAAACATATTCTACTATAAAAAACAATATATATTTAAAAACATATTACATATATTACAAAAGTTATGTATTATACATATTATGAAAACTATGTTATATATATTATAGAAAAACTTTATATTGTAAAAACATATATTACATATTAAAAGACTATACTTTATATTTTATAATAAAACTATATTGCATATGTATAGACTATATATATTATACATTAAAAGGTCTATATGTAACATATTATAAAATAAAACTATATTACGAATTATGAACAAACTATACATTATGCAAAAGCTATGTATTATAATACGACGTATGTCATCTAAAAAATTATTTTCATTATGTATTATAACATATATTAGATAGAAGAACATATATTACACATTTAAAACTATTCATTACATACTTTATATATTTAGTGCACAAAAATATTTTAACATATAAAACATAAATACTATAACACATATACGTACTAAAATATCAAATATAAACTCAGTAGATGTAATATATACACACATTGAAGCCCTCGCACTCCTCTTCGTTTCTATCCGAGTGGATTCCACCGTGGATAACAAGAACACCTCAAAATGGAGCCAAACTCTACAACGTCCTAGAGCGCTGATCTGCGCCATCCGCTGGATGGAGCTAGATCCAAGATATATCACCCCCCACGTCGAGAGGAGCTTGCCCACCGTTGGAATTTTCCGTCGGAGGTTTCGGTCGCTGAAACCCGTTACAACCCGTAGGTAAAGCACTTCCCCTTTCTTTTTTTCTTTTTTAAAATTCAAACAAAATAAAGTAAAGAAACACGAAAATCCCAGAAACTTCTCTGTTCTCTGTATTAAAAATGAACTTTGCCTTGCTTTTTTTGGTTCAAAAAAAAGAAAACTCTGAAATCCCCTTTTCTCTTGATTCATCCATACATTGTCTAGGGTTCGGTTTATATATAGAACTGAATTACATTGATTAAGAAAAAAGAAAAACTATCTAAAAAGCCTATTGGTTACTGATTGCATTTTGTTTGTATTCATGGCCGTTTTTGACAGCGTTGGTTTGTTTCCTCTTTCCCTTTGTTTGCATGTGTGGCTTGGCCGGTGGAGAGGGGACCAAAATAGCATGGCATGTGTGGCCAAGGCTCGGTCCTGGGGTGCAACATGGCTCGGGCATTGTTGGTGAGGGAAAACCAGCATGCCAAGGCTTTCTCGATCAGCCGTTGTGGTGCGCGGGGATAAGGAAGGGACGAGCGTAGCTGAGGGGTTTCCTCCGTTCGATCTGGACCGTGGGAGGTGGCTGCACAAAGAAATAAGAAGGTTGTTAGGGTGTTCATCAGATTAGGGCTAGGGTTTTTTTGATGTAGTTACGGGCTTATTGGGCTGTGTACATATATAATATTTTTTTATGGGTCTGGAATGTAATGAACTTTAAACTTGGGCACTTTATTTAGTTGTTATATATATGTGTTTTGGGCTTTTGCATATTTTTATTTTTTTTATTTTTGTTTCTTTCCTGATTTTAATATAATAATAATAATAATATAATAAAAACAATAATATAATAACAATAGTAATATAATAATAATAAGATAATAACGATAGTAATTAATGTAACATAAAGGAAATAGTCTAGCATAGTATTTAGGGGGTTTTTCAATAGCAAATAACAAAGACATGATAGAAAATTGGATATTAGAAGTTAACACATAGGTATATTAACAAATAACAATAGTAGTATTTTTTGATCGATTTTTTAATGATAAACACACACACACGCATATATATATATATATATATAGTATAAGATGGATGAAATTAAACAAAGCCCATAGTAGTGTATATAAGCTCATTATCGTAAAAACAAAAACAAAGACGGGTCTACCCCGGACAAAATTAGTGATTACAGCTGCCCCTCTTTGCTTATACTTGTGAAACAAGAATAAAGCAAAGACCATAAGCACTAATTTTGTCCTACTTCCCTGTCGGACGATTTGCTCTTCCGAAATGGCAACGAGCGATTCCAAAACTTGTTTTCTCGAAGTAGCGAAAATAAGTGGGTAGCGCCGGTATGTCTTTTCAGAGCGGCAATGGACAGACCAGATAGCAAACGACTCATTCCTTCGGAACGGTAGCGAACGAATCCACATAACTTATTTTCCCGAAGCGACAAAAATGATTGAGTAACGCTGGTATGTCATTCCGAAGCGGCAATGGATAGACCAGACAACAAACAACTCTTTCTTCCAGAGCGGCAGCGAACGAATCCACATAACTTGTTTTCTCGGAGCGGCAAAAATGATTGGGTAACGTTGGTACGTCCTTCGAGAGTGGCAATGGACAGACCAGACAACAAATGACTCATTCCTCAAAAGCGGCAGCAAATGAATCTAAATAACTTGTTTTCCCGGAGCAGCAAAAATAATTAGGTGACGTTGATATTTCCTTTCGGAGTGGCAATGGATAGACCAGACAGCAAACGACTCATTCCTCCGAAGCGGTAGCGAATGAATCCAAATAACTTATTTTCTCAAAGCGGCAAAAACGATTGGGTGATGTTGGTATGTCCTTTCGGAGCAACAATAAACAGACCAGACAGCAAACGACTCATTCCTCTAAAGCGGCAGCGAATGAATCCAAAAAACTTGTTTTCCCATAGCGGCGAAAACTAACAAGGTGACGCTGGTATGTCATTTCAGAGTGGCAATAGACAGATCAGACAGCAAATGACTCATTCATCTGAAGCGGCAGTGAATGAATCCAAAAAACTTGTTTTCCCGGAGCAGCGAAAACAAACAGGGTGGTGAGAAAAATATCCTTTTGGAATGATCAAATTAAGAAATTGGGGTTTTAAGAAAAATGCTCCTTTTGGAATGATAGAATTGAGAAATTTTGATTTTAAGAAGAATATCCTTTTGAAATGACAAAATTGAGAAATTTGTATTTTAAGAAAAACATCCTTTAGGAGATAAAATTAAGAGGTTGAGTTTTAAGGAAAACATCTTTCGAGAAGGATTGACTTGAAAATTTTAGATTTAAAAAAACGTTCCGGGGACCGGAAGGCCTTCAGAAATCTCAATTATGCAAGTCGAAAAACTCTTGATTCTTATGAGATATAATTTTCCTCTTGTAGAGCCGTAGGTCCATCCTTTTATCAATCTTCAAATGCCTGTTTAAAGTAAACAAAACGCTATGATGATATGGGTTAGCATGCTCCTACATAAGGATGTCTAACTACACGTGAAGCATGAATTAGGACATCTTTTTTTAGATACTAGGGAAGTATTCTTGCTTTCTAGTTGATCACCCCTTAACTTCCACAACTTTCTGTCTTCGCTAAATCTTCACTTGTATCTTATTTCGAAAGGACATTACAAGTCTATACTGATCTGATTAAGATCCACCTTTCAAGCACTACCACAATCAACTTGGCTTCGTTATTTTTCCTTCACTGACTCTTCATGATGAGTCATCTTCATTCTCAACATTAGGATACATACATGCCCCTAAACTTTCTAAATCTTTCTCAATTCCATAATGTCCGATATTCACTTTTATTGACAGAACATTTATTCTTCGTTCTTTTAGAACAGAGATGTTGACTCGCACTGGTTTGATTGACGTCGCTCTTACTTAACTCGAGTTTAACTGTTGCTTCTTCATGAACTCTTCAAGATAAGCCTTCCACAATCCCCCCATTTGGGTAAACTCATGCCCTTTAGATTTCCAAATTTTCCTCATTCCCAAACCTCTAAACGGTCTCAACGTATGAGATCTAGCTATTATTATCTTTGCCGTGAAATTATGCTAGGTCAACCATGTAGACCCTTGATCTGAAGTTGTGCAGAAAAGCCTTTATAGTCAACTGCTTGAAAAAGTCCAAAATAATGACATTACCGCCACCCAAGACTCTTTGAAGAAAATGCTCAAGCCATAAATCCCCTACGTGAATAGATCTATCTCTGTGACCTCATCCGAGTGTGTAGGTATACTCCCATGAAAAGGCGATGTTGTCCCCACAACTCTCAATCAAACCTTTGCCCTAAACTTTATTCATTTCAGCTAAGGTTCAAAGCTTCAAAGGATAATTATGGGACTTCAATGGCTTTGTGTAAACCTAGTCCTTATGACCACTCTTCTAATTAAGCAAGTCTTTCCTGTTAAAAGTGAAGCAACAGAAAGCGGGATTTCAAGACTAGAAGATGGCTCGGAAAGAAGGCCGATTAACTTGGACATACATCAAACGTGCAATGTCGCCATAACTCTCACAGAACCAACTTTGCAACCGTCGATCCCATCCTTCCCAGATTTGTTTCAACTCCCACGACTCGTTTTGTTTTAAGGTTACATAAGTATACCCTGCTCGCTTGGTAGTATGTTGCCTTGTACCCTTTGGTTGACTTTTGACCAATGTCGGACAGCTGAGTCGATGCTTTCCTTCTTAAGATAACAAACCTTTTAGTTCTTTTCTCCTGACCTTAGTAGTACCTCATTTCTTCCTCGAGTTCAATGTCTACTTACCCTTGACCCATTGGTATGCCATTTTTCTATCTCAATGCTAGGCCAAAGACATGCCCCATGAGTCTCCAAATTTCCAAGAGAGTTTAATCTTGGCTTTTTCTGATCCATCCAAGGCCTTATGGTAGATACTCTTTTCGGTTCCTTGGATCATGTAATAGGCGAGGGCTTGCTATTATTCTTGTCAGAATCGCTAACAGGTTTGCGCTAGGCTGATCATGCACATATCTAGTTTTGCTTGCCAAACTCCCTTCCAAAAGTGCGAAGAGATCCTATTTTTTCTATTTCTTTCTTTTTCTTTTCTTTTTTTCGTCTACACATTGGTTTGCTAATCAATATTTCAACCGAGGATGTTTTTTGGGTTAATATACAAAATCAAAATTGATAATAAAAAGAATAGAATGCCCTATATATCAAATGCAATAGGGTCTTAGATTCAATCCTCTGGTGATCAATAGTATGTTATGGCAATATTTGTGAAATTCCTCTTAGGTTGCTCGGTTCATCCTCATGATTATGGTACTTGCTTGATCTGTCCGAAAACTACTCCTCCTAGTTCTCATTATATTTCTCCATAAAAAAAGTTTAAGTTTTTCCACTTTTATTTAGCCCATGGAATACGGACAATGCCATTCTGAGAATTTTTAAGCTTAAGTTTATACTTTTGATTGTAGTTAACATTGTTTCAGTGTCCTCAAGGATTCATCTCTGACGATAGGGTATTGAACAAGTGGAGCATGGCTCCATATTAGATTTATTCTCCTCCTACAACTCCATCAGGATACTCCAGGACTTATTTAATTTGTTTATTCATTTCCTTTTTCTTAAGGGAACTTCAACTCATCACAGTCCTTTGTCTCGAGAATAATTATGGAGCATACAATAATACCCCGAGTTACTCGGCATAGTCATGATTTGAAAACTTACTCATATAGCCAAGGCTTTTGACTCAATTAGAGTAAGTGGAGCAAAACATCCTTATTTAGCTTTTTTGTTATAGCGGAGTACACCTTTAATTCTTAATTAATTTTTGTTTTGTTTTAAAACACTATTTTCCTTTTGAAGCACATTCAAGCAACTGTATTTGGGCTCTCATAGGAGATTTTCTTATCATCGAACATCATCGAAGGAGTAGTAATCTTGCTTCTCACGCTTTACCAACCAGAGCGGACTGAGGGGGAATCGTGCTTCATCGTTATCACATCGTTCGATTGATATTTTTATTAGAATCAACGCCACATCATGCACGTGATATCTGGGGGTCTACGAGGGTAAGAAATAATATATATACATATATGTTTAAGAAAAGAGCATCATTTCTTTAAAATAGAAAAAACAAATATAACATAAAGCTTTATAGAGGATTACTACTACTGTCTTCGGGTAAACAAAAGTGAAATTAACACACATAAAATCGTATAAAACAAAAACCTAAAAATATAGATAGGATGCCCTAGAAATCCCTGGCCCTTGCAACGTTGGTCAATCATCCTGACGCCTCAAACTTTCCCAAAAACTTGGCCTCTTTTTCTGAACTTTAGTTTTCCATTCTCAAAGAAAAGCACTACATTTTAACAAGTTCATATATCTTGCCCTTCAGAAACACACACTCTTCCATTATATGGTGATGATACTTACATGGAACCCTGACACTAGACACATTGGGATTGAAATAAGCATACCATTTCGGGGGAGATAGCCTCAAGAGTTTATTTTGAACTAACAAAGGTAACAACTCTGAATTTGTCATCGAGAATAATAGCTTTGTCCTTTGGTCACTCCCTCTTGCATCATGCGTTTTAGCTTTCTTTTTCCTCTTTTTTTTCTTAAGTAGGGCTTCCCTTTTTTGGAGACATCGCTATTATCAGGGCATATCGCTTTTGGGGGCTATTTTAGAACTACTTTGGACCTTTTGAGTGGGTTCAAAACCAAGCTTTCTGCGGAACGGTTGTGATCATGATGGTTCCTGATGTTTTTTGATTTTACCGATGTCGCCAACTTTGCCTCATCCACCTCTTTCATCACGGCGACCCGATCTTCTCTTAATTTCACAATATTGGCCGCGGCTAGAAAATTAATTTTCAGACTTGGACTCATTGTCTCAAACTCTAATACCCCGATATCTAGGAGATGTTGAACTTTACGTTTAAAACTAACACATCTCTCGATGAGATGCCCTAGAGTTCCGGTATGGTAATCGCAATGATCTTTCTCATTGAACCAACTCGGATATGAAGGTGATTGGGCTTTGACTAAGTAAGGCGCCATCAATCGAGCGTGTAGCAGCTTGGAATACAGGTCTCGGTAGGTGAAAAGGCTGGGAGTGAACTGGAATTCATTCGATTCTTCCTTCTTTTCTTGAGCCTTGGAAGCCTGGCTAACCGAAAACTGATAAGATTTTGGAATCACAGACATTAAAGGTTGTTCATGTGTTTGCAGGAATGACAATTCAAAAGATAGTGTAGTCGACATCCTCATCCTCTTATTGCATATCACATCTTTCTCATTCCGTGGCTCTTGACTTATTCAGTTTTTTGTTTGTTGGCGATGACAAGATTTATGAGAGAGAATCATCAGTCTTATCCGACACTAATTTGGTAGGGCACTCTGATATTGGTTGATGATAGCTTGGTCTTTGTCAGACAAAACACTTTCCGCTATGAAGCCGCAATCCCCACTCTCACTCTCCTCTTGCCTGAAAGAGTCTTCTTTCATACCATTTTCTTTGGTCATGGTGGCCATCATACCCATCAGTTCATCGATTTGCCCCATTGTTTCCTCTTGGAACTTCTTCACATATGATATTGTCTCCCTTTTATTCCAAACCAATTGTTCATGAAGCTGTTCGAGTCTAGCTACCTTGGCTGCTAGGTCATTCTAATTTTCGAAGTCGAACTGATCAGAAGTCATTCCCTCCTTACTTCCACTTTCTGAGTCAAATATTTTTCCTCGATTAGTGATGCATATGATGTATGTGAATGTGCAAAAAATGTATTATTTGAACAAAAATAACAAGGCAACACAAAGTAATGCTACTATGAAAATATGAATGCAAAGAGCAACATCGGGTTTGGCAAATATCCTCATTAAATGGCTTGTATTAATAGGAAAATTGTTTCGTTACAATAATCAAAGAAAACCCACTACTCATACGGTCTTAAGCTAGCATATAAATCAACGGTATTTTCTTTCTCATCGGATTCATCATCCGCACAGTCCTAAAGCTTGGGAACATCTTTCGCTAGGATTTGTAACCTTCGGATGATCTCTTGTATATAAGTTATCAAATGCGCCCATTCTTGGTCTTGCCCCTCAAATGGTGTAAGTGGCGAATCATAATTGCTCCAATACCGGTATTTGGTACTCTTGACTTACTTTTTAAAAAGGGTCCCGCTGAACTTGACCCTTAAGATGTGCTGAAGCTAATGTCAGAATTTCTTCCTACTTGAAATATTCCTCCTTGTTCTAAGTTGAGACTTGATTGTCGACCCAAGATGGCAAAGTGTTTGAGAGGCTTTCGATCTTTGGCCCAGAAGGCTTCGTTCTTGTTCGGCTTGGAGTAGACGTGGTTCTGGCTAATCTCCTTGCAAGGGTTTGGTACTCCTCAATTGTCAGCGTCAAATCAAAGTCGTCAATCGTGGAACAACCAAGGCTTAAAGTAGTGATTAATCGATTGGAACATATAGCTAATATGAGATGTCGCTATACCCATATTTAAAAGCATTTCTTGCCTCGAAACCCCAATCATTCCATATTAAATTCCACTTGGACACATCATTAACTTTTGTGTTCATAAAGGTTTCGGCTGACATTGTTGACTTGAACCTCTGGCTGAAATATTTCCCCCGTCATGTAAATGCTCCCATTCTGACCATATTTGTACGTCGAGATTCTTTTCATCATTGTTTCGAACCAAACCTCTCATTAATCTAGTCTTTAATTTCAGACTATTTCCGACTCAATGTGCTCTTCATGATATGATAAAATATGCAAAACAAAAAGGTAAAAAAGAAACGAATAGAAAACAAACAGAAGCCTGTTAGTCACAAGATAAGCAATAAATCCGAGAACAAGAAAAGATGAGCGCGAACGATTAAACGAATGGCAAGCACATAAAGAAATAACCTTAACCACATGAATTCTAGTTCGCTAAGGTTATCCACATGGCTCTATTGAGTGGGCTTCTTAAATTCTCACACATAGGTTCAGTTCTAATACAAAGGTACCCGAACCTATCTCATTACCTACTAAGGCAACAAGAACCCCAATTATGGCCCATTACAAGCTTGCGAATTGGTTTCGGTTCGAGGGAAAGCACGACCTAATGACGTGGAGGGCTGCTCACATGTCAAACGGTGTGGATTTTAAAAGTGAATTATCGACCCGTGGAGGGCTACTCACGTGGGTATGTGGCGTTTCACTCTCACTTAAGGGATGGAGTTCAGGTATAGAGTTTGACGATCATGATGCAACACATGTCGGCGACTCTTTAGAAATTAAATGAAAAATTAATTCGAAGACCACCAATTATCAAAGCCTGAACAATCATAGTCACATTTTCAAGAAATGATCGACCTCCTTAAAATCAAATTAAATTTCAATAATTTTCCATCATTAGAAGCAACAAATATTTTCTTGGCTTAACTCTCTTTTTGTTTTATAAAAACAAATTTAGTCCCCAGCGGAGTCACCATGTTGTAGCGACGTTTTTCTATTTTCTAAATATGTGCATGGGCGTGGTTTTCTTTTAAAAATTCGTCGATACGAATTATCCCATAAATCACTTTTGAAATCTTGTCTTAAAGGGATTTCTTTTGAAAATCGCAATCTTTTAAAAATCGATAAAAAAACTTGGAGTTGCCACCGGCCACTTGAATAAGGTAGGCCGGACACCTCAAAACCAGAGATTCATTTTGAAAGAAAGGTTCAAGAGTTGGTTACGTGTGGGGAAGGATTAGCAACTCCATCACGCCCAAAAATCGGTACCAAAATACTTGTTGCTTTTAAAAGGAAATTGTCGAAATTTGAAAGAAATTTAATTTGGTGACCTTAATTGAAAATTAACTTTAATTGAATGGGCTTTATCAAATTGGTGGATTCAAATTAATTGGACATTTAATTAATAAGGTGGATGATACATTGGACCATAAATTAAACCGACATCGAATAAGCCCGACTGCCGTGTTAATTTATGGTTCGAATCCCGCACGTCGTCTTTATGCATGATACAAGCAATTAAAATATGATGTAATGATTTGGTTAAGTCTTAATTTTACCTTAAGTCGGTAAGGATTAATTCAAATATTTGGTCAACATCCTTTAAGCTCGGACTGTTACGGTACAAATATCAGAATTAATGAATACTTCCCTTTTTTATGATTTAAATTAATTAACATGTAAATCAAATGAGTCAAATGATGACAATAAAATGAATGTCAAACAAAGACTTGAAAATTAAACACACAAAGGCCCACTAAAAGTCCTAATCTAAAAAGCTCAAATTATAGAAATTTAATTAGTGATCTAGTTACTAATTAGGTGCTTCTAGTATTAACCCTAAATTAATTAACCCTAAAAAGGCTAGAGAACCCTAATAAATTTTGAGTTATCTTGTGATATGATAATTAATTCGATTAATTTTAAACTAGTATTTCAATGAGCCAAGAATATTATTTAAAATAAGTCAAATTAATTAATCATAGCTTTAAATTAAAATGTTAGTCTAATTTCCATGTCACTTTTATCTTAAAAGATATTTAAGAGGTGTTCAACCAATTTTAATGAATTTAACATTTACCCCAATAAGCCAAAGGCAAATTTAAATTCACTAAATCGATTCGAACCTTAAGACTAACTACGGCTCTAAAACTAATTCTAAATTAATTTAATTAATTTAAAATCGTGCCCCTATGAGACGAGCATACGGCTTAAATTAATTAAGTTAATTCCTGAACTAATCCAAAGGTCTTAACTAACACCAAGCCCACCTAAACTAACCTCAAGACCCACTAGGCTAGGACTAACCCTAAGCCCCAAAACTCAACAAGGCCTAAACTATCCAAATTAAGCAAGCCCAAAGCCCAAGCACATAAACATATTCTACTATACAAAAAATAATATATATTTAAAAACATATTACATACATTACAAAAGTTATGTATTATACATATTATCAAAACTATGTTATATATATTATAGAAAAAACTTTATATCGTAAAAACATATATTACATATTAAAAGACTATAATTTATATTTTATAATAAAACTATATTGCATATGTATAGACTATATATATTATACATTAAAAGGTCTATATGTAACATATTATAAAATAAAATTATATTACGAATTATAAACAAACTATACATTATGCAAAAGCTATGTATTATAATACGACATATGTCATCTAAAAAAACTTTTCATTATATATTATAGCATATATTAGATAGAAGAACATATATTACACATTTAAAACTATTCATTACATAATCTATATATTTCGTACACAAAAATACTTTAACATATAAAACATAAATACTATAACACATATACGTACTAAAATATCAAATATAAACCCATTAGATGTAATATACACACACACATAATAACATAATCTAGATATATAGTAGGTAACCAAGATCAAGATAATACCAAACCCAATGAGATTAGGTCGTGGACTTGTCATGGGTCGCTATTGGAACGGGTATCCGCCTGGATCTGGGGCGGGTCGAGCGTTATGCGGTTATCTCCATTATCCTTTAATCTCTTCTTTAGCAGAAAGAGAACAACCTATTTTTCTCTCAAATAGAACCTTAGCAGCAGCCGGGCCTCTCTCCGCCGCTCCCATGGTTTCTCAGGCCAATTAACGCCACCATGTTGAAGCCCTCACACTCCTTTTCGTTTCTATCCGAGTGGATTCCACTGGGGATAACAAGAACACCTCAAAATGGAGCCAAAATCTCCAACATCTTAGAGCGTCGATATGCGCCATCCGCCGTTGCATGGAGCTAGATTCAAGATATATCACTCCCCACGTCGAGAGAAGCTTGCCCACCATTGGAATCTTTCGTCGGAGGTTCCGGTCGCCGAAACCCCTTACAACCTGAAGGTAAAGCACTTCCTATTTCTTTTTTCTTTTTAAAAATTCGAACAAAATAAAGTAAAGAAACACGAAAATCCCAGAAATTTCTCTGTTCTTTGTATTAAAAATGAACTTTGCCTTACTTTTTTTGGTTTGAAAAAAAAAGAAAACTCTAAAATCCCTTTTTCTCTTGATTCATCCATACATTGTCTAGGGTTCGGTTTATATAGAACCGAATTACATTGATTAAGAAAAAAGAAAAACTATCTAAAAAGCCTATTTGTTACTGATTGCATTTTATTTGTATTCATGGCTGTTTCTGACAGTGTTGGTTTGTTTCCTCTTTCCTTGTTTGCATGTGTGACTTGGCCAGTGGAGAGGGGACCAAAATAGCATGGCATGTGTGGCCGAGGCTCGGTCATGGGGTGCAACATGGCTCGAGCCTTGTTGGTGAGGGAAAACCTGCATGCCAAGGCTCTCTCGATCAGCCGTTGTGGTGCGCAGGGATGAAGAAGGGACGAGCATAGTTCCTCCGTTCGATCTGGACCGTCAAATCTGGAATGATCTGACGGTGGGATATGGCTGCGCAAGGAAATAAGAAGGGTGTTAGGGTGTTCATCAGATTAGGGCTAGGGTTTTTTGATGTAGTAACGGGCCTATATAATATTTTTTATGGGTCTTGAATGTAATGGACTTTAAACTTGGGCACTTTATTTAGTTGTTATATATATAGAGCTTTTGCATATATTTTGTTTTTTTATTTTTGTTTCTTTCCTGATTTTAATATAATAATAATATAATAATAACAATAATATAATAACAATAGTAATATATAATAATAAGAAGAAGAAGAAACGATAATAAGATAATAACGATAGTAATTAATATAACATAAAGGAAATAGTCTAGCATAGTATTTAGGGGGCTTTTTAATAGCAAATAACAAAGACATGATATAAAATTGAATATTAGAAGTTAACACATAGGTATATTAACAATTAACAATAGCAGTATTTTTTGATCGATTTTTTAATGATAGACACATATATCTATAGAGTATAAGATGGTTGAAATTAAACAAAGCCCATAGTAGTGTATATAAGCCAATTATCGTAAAAATAAAAATAAAGACAGTCCATCTCGGACAAAATTAGTGATTACATATCCCATTCTTCTTTAACATTTTTATGGCACTCCTCTTCCAGTAGCCATTTGTATTCAAATTTAAAGGCTTTTTTGCTTTTCTTTTTCATCCCATTGAGCAGAAGAACAAGAGGAACATGATCCGAGGTAATGGTTGCATCAAGAAGAGATATCACTTTAGGGAATTGTGAGCTCTATTCAATTGGTGAGAGTGTTCTATCTAGTTTTTCAAGGTTGGTATCATCGTCACTTATACAATTCGACCAAGTAAACACTCCTCCCTTAGCATGGATTTCAAAGAGATTCGATTTTTTGATGAAATCAAAGTACATTCTGGCCAGGAAAGGATCAAAGGGGGCCTTCCTTGTTTTTCTTCTGGTTGGGCCACAATGTTTGAGTCTCCAATGATGCACCATTTCTCACTCATTCCACATCTGATTTTCGCTAGCATTTCTCAAGAAGCTTGTTTCTCCTCTTGATAATGGGTTGCATATATAAATGTGCAAAACCAGTCCTCATGCTTACTCATAAAAATTTTAGTGTCAATGAAGTTCCTTCCTAAGTTGAGGATAGTCACTTTATAGTCGTTAAGCCACCATAGAGCGAGACCGTTCGCAATTCCTTCAGGGTTAACATAAAACGCAGTACTGAATTTCATCTTCATTCAATTTTTTTCTAGGTACCTTTTTTTTTGCTTTGTTTCACACAAGAAAATAATACTCGGATAATGTTTAGCATTAACATTCTTCAATGCTCGAATGGCCTCCCTATTGCCAAGAACTTGAACGTTCCATGCCAACATTGTCATAATCTTAAACTCAAAGCTCAAGCTCGTTAAACAAACTCCTTATCAATCGAGACTCTCCCACAAAAAAAGATTGAAACCACATACCCCCTAGAAGGGGTAACACAACAAAATACCAAAAACCACATCAACAGGACACAAGGAGAAAGCAGAAATTGAAACACAGAAAAACTAGAAGCCAAAGCTTTGCAGCAGAAACCAACAACAGGGAATCGAGACAGGGATAGGAAGGTAGTAGATGAGCTTCTGGACAAGTTTATCTTCCAAAATGACTTATCTGAAGCCTTTGGGACTGTTGACAATGACAGAGAAATTATCAAACATCTTGGTGACGCTTTCATTGGGCTTCATCTTGAAATTTCATAGCTTAAGTTGAGAAGTTCAATCTTGGTCTCCTTGACATCGTTTGTGCCTCCATATATGGTCTCGAGCTTGTCTTATATCTCTTTTGCACTTGTGCAAGAGGACATCTTGGAGTACCCATCCGGTCTAAATGCACAAAAGAGCATGTGCATAGCTTTGTCATTGACTTGTAAGCACCTTCGTTCTTCATCGGTCATCTCAAGCTTGGACTTTGGAACAAACCGGTCTCCTTCTCTCTTCATCGGTATGGTTGGTCCGTTTTCCACTACATCCCATATGAGATAGTCGTTAGATTTGATGAAGAGCTTCATGCGGTTCTTCCAATAGGGATAGTTATCCCCATTGAAATAATGCGGTTTAGTGACGGATTGAGACTCGTATAAGTTGTTTCCGAAAGTTGAGGTTATGGCTTCGATTGTGGATTGGTGTGTCTCCTTAAGATCAACTCAAGATGATATTAATTCTTCCAATGAGTGTAGCTCTGATACCAATTGTTAAGATAATCAATCGGTTGTGGAAGGCCAATAGGGGATGAATTGGCAAATAAAAATTTTAGTGGAAGCAAATGGAAATATGAAAAATTGAAAACATAAGGATTTATAGTGGTTCAACCTTCTAACAAGTTCTACATCCACTACATTAGCTCCTCACTAAGGATTTCAAACAATTCACTAAGAATTCTCCCCCCTTTTACCCAAAGCTTGATCAAATTCACTCTTTTACAAGAAAGTTTATTTGCAAACAAAGATATCCTCACAAGGTAGATGTTTGCTCAATTACAAGTACACACAACCCAAACTTGAAACAAAAGATTACAATTGAGAATAATCAAGTGGGTTACAAAGAATATGACTCTAATAAGCTCAAAGGTGTTGGATTTGTGCTTGAATGCTTTAGACTTGTTCAATAGTTGTTGTTGAAGCTTTGGAAAGTTGATTTTATATCTCTCATTGATTTCTAACCGTTTGGGTGGTTGGGATCATCAATAGATCCGTTGCACTGCTTTCGTCCCGCAATAAATATTGTTTGGTAACCTACCGTATCAGTACAAGAGCAATTGTATCGGTATCTGCCATAAGAAGAAGTATACGTTATAAAAAGAGGGTATCGATACACTTTAGGGGCGTACCGAAACGAGTAGTGTATTTTTCAAAGGGCGTATCGGTACAAATTTTGCTTACTAGAATCTGAGGAAAAAGTCCAAGGAAAAACGCATCGGTACGCTTAGGGGGCGTATCGGTATGGATTTTGCTCACTGGAATCTGAGGAAAAAGTCTAAGAAAAAATGCATTGGTACGCTTAGGGGGTGTATCGATACGGTGTAACTAATTTTCAAAGTTTGGTGATTCCAATAGTTGACAAGGTAACTGTCAAAAATTTATTACAAAGATTTTGAAAATCTTAACACCCCGTATCAGTACATGTGAAGCTGTACCGATACTCGTAACTAAGAACACAAACCCAGGTTGAAGGCGGTATCGAAACGGGAAAACTCGTATCGATACGTTTTTGTAATTAAAACTTTAATAGTCAAAAATCGTATCGAAACACCTAAGGGCGTATCGATACGTCTGGGCGATTTTGGTTATTTCAGTATCAAAACAGTTAGGAAATATTTTGGGGTTTTAAGTTTTTGACTTAGAAACATTTTAAGTTAGAACCCTTGTCATTTTGTGGGCCTTTTTGAATATTTAAAAATTTATCCAATTTTACAAATTGGTCCTTAAACTCTTTGTTATATCAAATATATGTTTTATATTTTGTTTCCACAAGCGCCCTAATTTTAGAGGTTAAGGATCTAGTTTATGGGTTTAGAATTTAGAGTTTGTGTTTAGAGGTTAGGGTTTAGGGTTTAGGTTTTAAGGTAATATGGAAAAAATTTAGGTTTTTACATATAACCCCTAAATTATAACCCTAAACTCTAAATTTAAATCACAGTCCCTAAATTTTAAGTCCATAAACCTAAGCTTATAAACTATAAACGCTAAATTGAATCTCTAACCCCTAAAATTAGGGCGCTTGTAGAAATAAAATATTTCCACTGCCAATGCATATTATAATTACCAACAAAATAATATACATTATAATAAAAATGTCAAATGATTTTGTATTTGATTAATGTATGAGTCTACAACGTGCGACAAACACCGTTGAACATCACTAACGCTGAATACCGCTGAACACATTAAATTAATTAATAAAGATTAAAAATTTTAAGGAATCAACATTTAATTAATAATTAGTTAAAAATTCAATTAAAATATTTTTCATATATATTAAATTTTTGAATTTTTTAATTAGGGTAAACTACATATTTAGTACCTCACATATTTCTGTATTTCTGTTGAACCCTCATTATTTAAATATTATTTCAATTTGACCTTATTTTTTATAAAAAAATAATTTAACCCTTAATCCTCAACCTAAAACCCTAAACTATTGAACATTAAACCTATACCCTAAATCATATACCCTTGTGAATCTCAAATTATGCAATCCAATCTTTGAATCATCGACCACAGGCGAAGTTTACTAAGCATGCATTACATTAGACAATGCACTACGATTGGAATCTATGGAAACGAATAGCAGTAGAAGTGAAACATAGAGCATTAAGGATTGGGGGAAAACACTCACAAAGAAAACCCGCACATCGACAATCCTTGCTTGCTGACAACTAACTAATTCCATGCTCGACACATATCTTTTTTTTAAAGACATGCTCGACACATATCCGAATATGAATATGGGGATGTGATCCTGCAAGGACCCTCTAAATATATGAGAATCTTAGAGGGGAAATTGGGTTGTACATGTGTTCAGAACTCACACACAAATTAGAGTAACATAGGTGGAAAATATAAGTCACTGAAACAGAGTTCACAACAACATAGCATGATAAAGGCGGGTTAAGAAGAATCAAGAGAAGCCTTTAAATGTCATAGCTATGATGTGTCATTTGCAGAAAGAGCTGTGACAAAAATCAATGTAAAAGAAGAAGATGTTGAATGTTGATGTCATTGCTGGTAGCAAAGGTCCAAAATAAATTTCAGAAGTAACTACTCCATTTCAATGAGATCTCAATCATTGAGCCCCAGGAAAAAATTTGCACAGATAAAAATTGCAGGTTTTTAACATAAAATGTTGAAATAAAAAAAAACATCAAAATACTAGATTTTAAATATAGACTATATGATGAAAGAACCTGCAATGCCCTTGGAGGACACACCTCGCAATAGTTCTAACACACACCTCGCAATAGTTCTAACAATTCATCGGTATCTTAATTCAACAATAACGAAGCCCACAATTTTAGTAAAAATGATAGGTACATTTTTATGGTTTAAGGTTTTGAGTTTAGGGTTTATAGTTTAAGAATTTTGAGTCTAGGGTTTAAGGTTTATAGTTTAGGGTTAAATTGTTTTTATTAAAAAAATAAGGCCAAATTGAATTAATATTTAAATAATGAGGGATAAATTTATTTTCTCCCTTCAAATTAGGACTAAATTATTGAATGTACAAAAGTGGATGACTAAATGTATTATTATATATAATATTTTAACTGTTGGTAACGTCTGTTAACGGGTATGTGATAGCATTGAAGCAAAACCAAAAGATTAATGGTAACATTGAAGCAATTGAAAGTTTGGGTACCAAAATAGAAATACGAAAATAGGTGTTGTACAAAATATTTAGTTTACCCTTATTAAAAAAAATCAAAAATTTAATATATATATATATGAAAAATAATTTAATTGATTTTTTTTAAAAATAATTATTAATTGTATGTTAAGTCCTTGAAATTTTTAATTTTTATTAATTAATTTAATAGTGTTCAGCGGTGTTCAGCATTAGTGTTGTTTAGCGGTATTCTCGCACGTTGTATAATTTTCCTTTGATTAATATTCCTAAATAATATTTTATGAATCGAATTTTCATTGGATGATTCTCTAGCGGTTTCATTTCTATATTAAGTTTAGAACAGGTGCTTATCTTATTTATTTTTTTGAATAGGTTTTTTTTAATAGAAGGTGCTTATCTTATTAAATGAAATCTTTCAGCTTAAATCCGATTATTAAATGCCAAAATATCTCGTTGTTTAATTGAAGACCAGCCAAAATCAAGTAATATCGACAAAAAAACCCCTAAAAGACCAGGGATTAAATCTGTTAAAATAATTGGGTAAAGCACACAAATGGTCATTAAACTATCTCTCAAAATACAAAATGGCCATCAATTTTTTAAAAGTTATATAATGGGCATTAAACTTTAGTTTTTGGTACAAAATGGTAGGGCTGGACGTTCGATCGAGTCGAGTAAAAAATTTCGAGTTATTTGAGTTTGCAAGTCATATTTTACAATTCAAACTTTATTTGAAATTTTTTCGAGTCGAGTTTTCGAATTTTTGTACAAATTTAATTGTATATATATATTTCTATATGCATATACGGAGCGGTGCACATATATATTTCTATATGCATATACTTAGGGCTTGTTTGTGCACATATTGATTCTATTTTAACGGCTTTCTATATACATATACGTATATATATATATATATATATATATATATATATATCTTCATATTTTTGCATGTGATATACATAATATATCATGCAAAATTGACAGACTTGAATTAAATATGAAAAATGATCAACTAATTACTAAAAATTTTGAGTTATTCGAATTTCCATTTTTTAACTCAAATTTCATTTAGACTTTTTTCAAGTCGAGTTGAGTTTATGAAATCACGAGTCGAGTCAAAATGAGTTGGTTTTTTCGCCTCGAGTCGAATAATTTGATTTTTTCGAGTCGAGTTAAGTTTTGCTCTCCCTTACAAAATGGTCTTTGAGTTGTTACTTGTCGTTAAGTGGATGACGGGACAATTACAAAAATTTAAATGATAGAACATTTAATCCTTCATATTGACACATTCATCCAATTTATTTCTAATGTGACCCTCATTATTGAGGTTTAAATTGATTGAATGTATAAATATTAAGGATTAAATATGTTATTATACAGATTTTCATAACTGTCACGTCTCCTAGTTAACGACAGTTAACGATTCGGTGACTTTTTATAATAAAAATTAAAATTTTATGTATATTATATAACTTTTAAAATTTTAGTGACCATTTTATACTTTTGGATAGTTTAATAACCATTTGTGTACCGAACAAAAATCCTCTTCTCTTTTTAAGCCTCACAATAAAAAACATTAAATAAATTAAATTCTAAACATAACCATAAATTTTACATCCTAAACTTTAAATTTTATAACCTAATAAATATACTTTACCATTAATTTTTTAAATCCTACTTATAAACTCTAACTTTAAACTTTAAACCTTAAATTTATTATTTTTTTTTTTACGAAGGCGCCAAAAGATACGTAATCAAAGAGAACGATTTCCGTGCTTTGTGCACTTTACCCAAAATGAAAACAGACAAGAGAGAAGAGACCCACAAAGAAGACTAAAAGTGGCAATTCTCCGACAAGTAAATTTGTTGTTATTCTCGAAATTCTATAGTCTTAAAACTATCGTGCTATCTTGCAAGAGTATGCCTACCTCAATTCTTGACCGTCAGATCATCTTCAAGATTCACACATCACTCACTGATACCATCGGACGTACAGAATCTGCTGAGGACAGAGATCGCCAAGTACCAACCCCAAATCTTCCGACAACTTCTTTTTCTCTGTAAAGCAAAAAGAAAAGAAATCGTTTCTCGGTTCTATGCGCACTCACTGCACGTTTCTGTTTTTCTTCACTTTAAGCTTCTGCTTCTGTTTCACTCTGTCTTTTTTCTATGCATTTTTCTTAAGTGAGAAGCCATGGCTCTGTAAATCTTTGCCATGTTTTCACCTTTTGGTTCTTTGGGTCAGTCCTTATTTTCTTCCTTTTTCTAAGTTTTTCATGTTCAACGAAAACGTTAATGGAGGTAAAGGGTCACCTAATCCAATAGTAACTTCTTTAAATTATCACATTTCATTGTCTAAAACCTTTACAAAGATTGAAGCTTTGACGCCATTGATGACCTTCAAAGCTTGAAACTTTGGCCCTGTTAAGGCTCTTTTAACAGAGTCTCAACTCAAAACTCCCAAGTTTCAGCTTCTCGATCGGTCCTTCAAAAAATGTCATCATTAGAGATGTCCCATATCGATTTAGAGCAAGGGACTCACCGCCGGAACGGGAGTGATGTCAGCGCCGACGAGGTTAGCGTCTGCTTCTCCGACGCCGACGAGGGTTCTTGCTACTCTCAGTTCTATTTCACTACCGGCGGTTCCCACGATGATTACTGCTTCGCCTGCTGTTCAGATGGCGAGATTGGTGACGTTTCGGGTTCCGGGAGGGTGTCTTCGGCCTCGGATTGTTCGGTGGAGGTGCGAATTCAAAGCGGAGCTAATGAAATCAAAGTGCATTTAGCTAAAGTCGAGAAAGATTGTAGAATTTGCCATTTGGGTTTAGAGAGTAATAACCATGAATCCGGTGTTGCTATTGAATTGGGTTGTTCTTGCAAGGATGATCTTGCCGCCGCTCATAAACACTGTGCTGAGGCTTGGTTTAAGATCAGAGGAAATAAGTAAGTAAAATGCAATCCCAAATTCCAATTTCAACACTTTTTAGTGAAAATTAACCACCTTTTCTCTTGATGGTTAAAAATAGTGATTATCTTAGGTGATAGACTGTTAGTTTTACCATAGTTATTAGGTAAAATATGCATGTGAAAGAGAGAAGTTTGCTTGATTGGAAAGAAAGCAGGTTCAAAGTAAAGCTAAAGACTGTTTTGCTATGTTTGGTTACACCGACGAATTCTTTGATGCTGTGTGCTGCTTTTTGAGGTTTATGAATCTGTAGCTATTGTTCTTTTCTCCTTTTATGTTCTCTTTCCATGTAGGAAAGTGGGGATTTGACCTTTTTTATTGATGCATTGTCTAATCTTTGGTCGAAGATCATTGTTTGGTGGTGCATCACTTTGGATATTTTTAATTCGCAATTGCAGATTCGAGATTTCTTGCTTCACATGATTAGGGTTATTAGATGTTAGTGATGTTTTAGGTACCAAACCATTGGTGCAAGAAATTCCATGATTCTAGCTGTGATTCTAGACTTTTAGCAGGTTTTGCATTGGCATGTTTGCACTTCATGCATGTCTAGCTTGGTGTCGTGTTTCGGTGATACGATTGTTGATACAATGACTACCACAATCACAGTGGGCCTAATGGTGTTTGTTAGCTATTGTACCGTCTAGATTCTGGTTTAAGTGGTTGATTCCCCCCCCCCCCCCGCCCCCAATTGGATAGGGATTTGAAATGTCGAACAGCTGATTAAGTTTACTGGTTTTCGATTAGAATTTACATGCTATCTGTATTATCCTGTCAAATGAAAGGTCGTATGCAGCCAAGTATTTTCTGATGTGTTCATAGACAAAAGGGTCTAACGGTTGGAATCGATGGAGAATGTCGGCTATGATAACCGAGTTAATTTGCAACTGTTGAAAGTTGAAACAATGAACAACTGGTTATCTGTGCAGGGGGCATGGTTTATATTAGTAGCTCATTAAATATGTAACGTTGTATGGTTCGTAAGTCATTCAAGGTTATTAAACAACACCCTTATCTCGAATGGCATATTGAGTAATCCTTATACTTGAATTTTCTTTTTCTTTTGTGAATTATAATACCTCTCCATGTATTCATTCACTTTGTTTAATTCTTTTAGGACCTGTGAAATTTGTAATTCTATTGCACGCAATGTAGTTGGAGTGAACGAGATCGAGTCGATGGAGCAACCAAACGAGACCAACAGTTCTGCTGCAACAGCTGCAGTCTCAGGAGCAGTATCCTATTCAGACTCCCGAAGCTTCTGGCATGGCCATTGCTTCCTCAACTTTCTCCTTGCGTGCATGGTATTTGCTTTTGTCATATCATGGCTCTTCCACTTCAATGTGCCATCATCCTAAAACTTCTTTCCGCTCACAAGGTCGAAAAGAATGAAAAATTAACAGAATTACTGTAAAGGAGCCCGGGGAACTTGTTGCTGTGATGATGAGTAATGGAAATACAAATTATATACACCTCTCTTCTCCATACGTGTAGAAAGCTTGTTATATTATGCACATTCATCTTGGTTACCAAAACTCTCGATGGTTATGATCTGGTACGTATAATCGTTGTTGCTTGATTGTCGTTGCATGGTTGCCGTTTGTTTTACCGGATTTCATTTTATCCAAGGTTGTGATTTCAGGAAAATACCATGTCCAGCAAATATGATTATAGTGGGAAATCTTAACAAAAATTTCAAAACCAACCATAAATATTGAAGAATTTTGGAATGAAGCGAAAACCCAGAATTAAATACAAGAGCCTGAAGAAAAAACTATGGGAGGAAAAAAGAAAAGAAAAAAATAAATAAAACAATTTGAAAACCTATACAATATTCAGTTTTTGGTCCTTTTGGCTTCCAAGTTGGTGCCATCTTTGAGGGTTTCTTGGGCATCAGCTTCCATCCTCAGGCTAAACAGGCAAGCCGCTTGTAAATACAAAGCAGTGGGCCAGTGCGGCGACACCACCTGCGCTTGCATCGCATCCCCGAGAGCCTGTTGTGGCTTATCATTCATCAAGTAAGACAAGCAGCGTCTGGCATAGACGGTGGGTGACACTATGGTACCGCCATCGATGAACTACATAAATGTTAAGAAAAAAAGAACTGAGAAAATCGAAAATCAATTGCAAAGGGCAGTCGTATAGGAAGTGTTGTTTCCTCGCATATGAAGCATGCTGTCTATTATTTCAATGAACAGTCGTATAACCAGTCTTGAACTCAGTATGTTGTCGTACAGAAACAATCACAAGCAGAGTAGATTTGAAAGTGAGTAACTCACCTGCGTGTAACAGTTAGCTGCGGTTGTAAAATCCTTAGTTCGAAAAGCGGTATCGCCATGTTTCTTGGAGTTCAAGCTTTCCTGCATTTGGCTGGTCCACACTTGGAATGAAAGCTGAAATGAACCAGAGAATTTGGATTTACATGATAGCTCAAGTAACATTAACAGTGAAATAATAGAATATCGAGGATGGAGTACCGAACCTCATTAGCAATTCCCTCGTCGTCTTTGTATCCGGCCTTCTCCAATATTCCATGTATAGCAGTCAGATCAATCCTCGTGCAAGCCTCTCCAAAAGGTGTCAATGACAACTGCTGTTTCGATGCAGTTCCATGTGGAATTCCCATCAACACATATGATGGCACCTAGCAAAACTCCATCCAGTGAGAAATTCAATGGTGTTTACAAAAGATAAATCTGTAATAATGAAGGCCATGGAGTTGGGATGATACCAAACTTGTAGGTTTCAATTCAATAAGCAATTATACGTACCTCTGCTTCCTTCTGAACTGACATGAGAGATATGACAAGGGATTTCGTGTTCGGCCTCTCACGAGCTTCATACTGCAAACAGCGAGAAGCTAACCGCACTAACTCCATTCCGTCATCGTTTGAGAAATGGCCTTCCAAAGCAGAATCCATCAGCATGAGAAAATTCTTGCCTCGGATCAAATCAAGTGCCTACAAACAGTGGTGGATTCAGAAATATATTTGAGGGTGGGCACAGATAAAATCTCGAAATTTCAGGGTGGGCACAAGCCTTAAATATTACAAAATTTTAAGGACTAATTCATAAAAATTAAAAAAAAATGAGGGCAAATATGTAAACTTTAAAAAGTTCAGGGTGGGCTATATTATACGTGGATCCGCCATTGCCTACAAACAAAACAGACAGACTTTAATACCATGTGAATTAATTCAATTTGGATACACCGACATCACATCTTCATTTCAGAACTTTTAGACCAGCAACAAGGTTAACTTCACATCACTAAGCTTTCTCTTGCAATACTATGAAAAAGAGAAAATTTACATGACTGGGAGGAATATGTTTGCCACTCATAAGATCTAGCAGCAAGGTTCCGAAGCTATACACGACACTTTCCGGCGTCACTCGACCTGCCGAAGAAGCACATCCAGACTTCGAGTAAATATTCAAAGTAATACATTTCTAAAATGAAAAGAAAAATGAATCTTTTGAACATGTTTAACCTGTTCTCAGATACTCTGGAGGAGTAAAAGCTAAGTTTGTACTATAACTCTTGCCATCTCGGCTGTTCTTCATGAGCCCAAAACAAGACAACCTGGGATTACCATCCTTTTTACCAGAAAAAGAAGCCAATTCAGAAATCATAATCAAAAGGCCATTTGATTTCACAAGTAAAAGTCATCAAGAAACTTGATAAAATTACATTATCAAACAAAATCCTATAGGCATTGAGATCATGGTACAAAGCTCTTCCTTTACTGCTACAATACTCCAAAGCTTGAGCCAAATACAAAGCCACCCTCAACCTCATTGCCCATTTCATTGGCTGATTTTCCCCTGAGAAAATTAATCCATTTTCCTTAATTCCAATCCCAAGCTTAACTTTGAGCCTAGTGGAAAGAAAAGAAGAAGAAAAAGCTTATAAACTTACAGTGAAAAAGATGCTTAGCCAACGTTTCATTAGGCATAAACTCGGCGACCAACAATCTCTGGTCGCCTTCACAGCAACAACCGATCAGATTCGCCAACCGCTCACTCCTTAAACTTCCTACAGCTTTGGCTTCCTCCTAAAAAAACATGCAATTTTCAAAAAGTAAACTTTACTCAGTCAAATGATCAAGTAGATAGAGAACAAAAATGAAGTGGTGAGTTGTGATTGTATTAAAACGGACGAGGAATTGGCGAGAATCGGGCCAGGCAAACTTGTTAAACCGTTTAACGGCAACCCAACGGTCATTGTCGAGCTTCCCTTTGTAGACCACGTTCGGAGCTTTTTCACCGTGTTCCGACACTATGTTGTCGGAAGAAAAACCATTCGTAGCAGCTTTGAGTTGCTCCAAGCTAAACTCTGTGAAACTCGGCCATGTGTTCTTCTTCTCACCTTTGCCCCCATTATCTGCATTTGTTTACAATCTTTACAATAAAAAAAAAAAAAGGAACAGCTTTTAAAAAACAAAGAACCGGAAACTGAAGTACCGAGATCGGAGGATTCGAGGACGGAAGCTTTAAGGTGAGACTGAAACCAACAGATAGAGAATTATGAACAACGGGCTCCCATTTTCTTGTTTTTTTTCCCTTTCAAGTCAAACGATCAAACGACGGACGATCAAACTATCAGACTCCGTCCATGTCTGCAAAAACCCTCAATTCTGATTTATCAAACAAATTCACAAGAAAAAGCTTTCTTTTTTCTACAAGCTCATCATTTGAGTTTCCTTTTGTCCCTCTCGTTTCTCCTTTTTCAACTTTGTAGGTGGTTATTCTGGAAAAATATGTTACGATTTTTAGGGCCTTTTGAAATATATTCTTTGCCTTTTAATGGCTAATATCAGAATTGAAAAACAAAAATAAAAAACAGAACAAAACAAAACACGGTTGTTCTTTCATACGCGTAGTGGTAAAAGTTGGACAAGATCATAGTTTGGTTTGGTCATAAGAAAATCACTGACGTGGGGAAGTAGATTTACGAGAACGTGGATTAGTTTGGTCTTAGATTTGGTAAATTTGCATTAAGAAAATGTTTTTCTTTGGTTGATAGGGACCAGTTCACCATTTTTAACGAGAAGAAAAACAGGCAATTTGGGTTAAAATCTGATGCTTGATTTGTTCAAAAAAAAGTGATAAATTTGTATTCTACTGGTTTTTTGAAGTATCACGCTTTGCATGACAAATCCACCATGGAAACACGAATAATGTGCATGATCATCTGGAAATGATTGTTACTAATAAAGAAAATTTGAAAAACTTCATTGATGGCATTGTAGGGAATGGTGGAAAAGCAAGCGATCATTGACAATGAGGCCAAGTTGTCGTTTAATTTAATTTCACTCATCAACCCCATTCTTATTTTTTCCCCCCGATAATCAGGAGGGAATTCCAATAATGTGAATCCGAAAAACCATAATCAAAGGGAAAAAGGAAGATAGCTTTTTTGAAAGAGATTATATTACCGGGTTTATAATTAGTGTTAATATGGGAAAACATTTAAACAAAAAGTTTTCATAAAAGTGAACAAAATTCAACTCGATGTAAAAAATTCGACTCGTAATTTTATAAACTCGACTTGAAATTTTTTTAAATAAAGTTTAAGTAATAAAATAAAAATTCGATTAACTCAAAATTTTTAGTAATTAGTTGATTAGTTTTCAAGTTCACTTGAGTCCCTCAATTATTTGTAATATATTATATATATTACATTCGAAAATATGAAAAATATATATATGTATATTGTACATAGATATGGAAAGTTTTTTAAATTAAAATCGATTTGTATTATAACATTATAAATAAGGGTAAACTATACTGGTAGTTCTCAAACTTTTAGAGCGTTTTCAATATTGTCACCCAACTTTTTAAATTTACATTGTAGTCACTTAACTTTAAAATCGCTATGGTTGCCGAATCTGATATGGCATGACTACATGTATTTTTTCTCAATAAAATAATACCAACTTTTTTTGCATTTCCACGTAATTAAAAAAGTTGAAACCGCTTTTCATATAATCTCTTTCATAAACGACGGTCAAAAAATGATAATCTAGAACTGTAAGTTCGAAAAAGATATTTGGGGCGATTTAGTGGGTACTTTCGATTATTGCAGTAAAGCCCACTTAACATAAAACTTCAATTTGTAAATAAAAAGTCACTATCTGCAATGAAGTAACAAACACGAAGAGGATTTTGTTTCAAGACCAATGAATCATTCCATTTGCATTTGGTGGGTTCGTTTAAGCATACGATGAAGGAATGCGGCGATGAGGCCATAAGGAGAGGGAGTGTTTACGTTGATAATGCGGCCACGCACGTGGAGGCCAGTGAATTGGTGGGTGCTTTCTAGAGAGTGGTTTTTGAAAAAGAAGACCGGGAGAAGGAATTGTGAAGAGATTACTGTATTTAAATCTGTTGGTTTGGGTGTTGTCGATGTTTTGGCTGCACAATTGGTGTATGAAGCTTATGTGAAGAACAGAGGTTAGAAGACATGTTTTTTGTTTTGTTTTATTTGTTCTGATTGTGTCTGGCTAAAGAACATGCTCTATTTAAACTGTTATAAATGAATCTCTACTAATTAGTCTAAAAAACCCAGCAACCGACGGTCATGGATCGGATTGAAATGAAGCCGCCATCAACAAGAAATAATTGATCAAATTCGAGAAGTAAATTTGCAGATTTTAGGGACGAGAAGAAGAGGGAGTTAGTGATGTCGACGAAGAGTTACGAAAGTTTTGAAGAACTGAAGGCCATTAACGGCAGGGTTTCAAAGCTTGTGTTCATGGAAGGGAGGATATGAAGAGCAATTTCATTTTTTAATAGGGTAAAGCTTTGATACACAGGCTGTGTAAAATTAATTTTACACAAGCATGTGTATTTACACTATAAAAACACAAATCTTAAATTTCTAACCCTAACCTTAAAAAACTAAACCCAACACTCTAAACCATAAACCTTAAATTATAAACACTAACTTTAAATTCTAAACCCTACAACCTAAAGCCCTAAACCTTAAACCCTAACCCTAACCCCTAAAACTAAAAGGCACGTGTACCCTAAAGTTTACACGGCCTGTATCAAAGTGACATTATTTAAAAAAAAATGTTGACATTATTTTATTGAGAAAAATGTCTCGTGGTCATACCACATCAACTTCGTTAACGGCAAGTGATGACAATGACTATATTGAAAGTAATTTTAAAGTTGAGTGATTATAGTGTAAGTTTAAAAAGTTGGGTGATTGTACTGAAAATGCTCTAAAAGTTTGGTGTCTATCAGTGTAGTTTACCTTATAAATAATTACAATTAGATTTGTACAAAAACTTAATTCGACTCGAATTTCGTAAACTCTACTCGAATCGAAAAATTTTCAAATAAAGTTTGAATCGTAAAATAGGACTTGTAAACTCGACAAACTTAAAAATAATTTACTCGACTCGATCGAACGTCCAGTCTTATTTGTAAGTGTTTTATTTTAAGATTCAAATATTTAATTTAGAGTTTAAAATTTAAAGGTTAAGAATTTAATAGTTATAGTTAAAATTTATGGTTTAAATTCCGAATTTTATTCAACCGATTAATCCAATATGGTTCCAACAACCATGTTGATAGAGAGGATCAGAGAGGAGCTAGGGATGCAGGGAGTTTCCATGACTCCAAAAAATTCGGTAACTCTTTAAAGGCTTAATAATCGAATAATGCTTAAATTATATTTTATTAGATAGGTGCTTAAATATTTTTTGACCTAAATATATATTTAATGTTTTATTTTATAATTTTTTAAAGTTTTTGGATAAACGGTTATTAAAAAATTATGTCATGTAATAAAAATGTGATATGTGACATATTTCTTTATTTTAAAAAAATTAAAAAAATAATATATATTTTTAAAAATCCTAAAAATTTAATATTTTTCAAAACAACACTCAGTCCCTAAATCTCTCCTCCATCGTCGTTGAACACCACGATGTTGTTGCCGAAGTGGATCTTATCCTTTTGCCGCAAAAGTCACAAGGCCCAATTTGTCGTTCGTCCATCCGTTGTTCGATTGAAGATTTAGTGTTTGACGTTTGTGACTCATTTTGTCACTTGTTCATCAATTACCGACGATGTAAGGTTAGGTTATCGATTGTGGAGGGTCGACAAAAAAATGGTGGCTGGTGGTAGTTGAATCGATAATCGAAAGAGGAGAATTTGAGAGTTTAGGAATTTATGGTTAAGATTTGAGGAGTTTTTAGAGAAATTAAATATTTTTATTTTTTTATAAAGTTCAATTTTTTATTATTTTTTAAATTAAAATTAAAAATTATAAAAATAGACCACATGTCAATTTATTACTGGATAACGAAAAAAATTAATGAACGTAACAGAAAAACTTTACAGTGGTAACAGAATAAAATGTTAGACATCCACTTAGGCCGAAAAATACTTTAAGCATCAAATCGGAGAAAAAATATAATTTGAGCACTTATTTGTGTATTAAGTCATCTTTAAACTAAAACCCTGTAATTACAAGTTAATATAATGAGAAATTTGCATCTTGGTCCCAAAATATAAGTTACGATCCCCAAAAGAATCAAGAGAGTCCAATGTCCGATAGGTGGTGACATAATTAGAACCACCCCATTTAGGGTTCAAGAGGACCCCCCCCCCCCTAGTTTTTTACAATGGAAAAAACAAAACAAAAGGAGGGAGAGCATGCAAAGGGAGAAAGTAGTCGTTATTCAGACATGCAACCAACAATCATGAAAACCAATTGCAGTTGCACCCTTCTCTCTCTCATGCCATCCTCCAGACTCATAAACCAGACATGCCATTGTTGTTATTCTCCACACCCTTTTTACTTAATTGACCAACTTTTCAAAGCATAAATTGCGCCCAGCCCAGGCCTTGCTTTTCCGGTCACTCATCAAGCATCACACACAACTAGTATGGGGCCTCTTCGCTGTCAAGTTGTCGACTCCAGCACACCATGGATAATCATGACATAGCCGTTTAAACAAAGTCCCATATCCTTGAAACTTTAGCATGAATTATGGTTTATGTTCTTATATTCTGCTGAGGATTTAAGTTGATAAGTTCTGCATTCCAATCTCGCATAATCCGGTTCTAATTATGCCAATGTTTTCTCTGTCAAGATTCGTTTGGCCAACAGTTGCAGGTTGTGTAAAGAATGAAAGACAAAGCAGTCTGGATTAGTTGTATGTAAAGGAAATAAAGAAGACTTTCCTGGCACATGATTGTGCCATCCAAACGTATAAAAAGAGTGTGCAAAGCATGAAAACAACTGGCACTTGGGGCCATTCAGACAAATACGCATTAGCTCATTAGAATCAGATCATCCTGCCAACGCAGCATCTACCATTTTAGTTGTTGCTGAGAATATAGTTTTAAAGACAGGCTGCCCCATATGCAATCCTATCTTGAAATGAAATGCAAACACTTTTATCTCAACAGCCTTCGGCATTGAGAGACCGACAATTATATTTCACCAATGTGACATTGGTGCGAGTAAAAATTCAGTACTCCAGCAGCAATGAACACGGAAAATTCCATGATACATGTTGATGCTGAAGAGAAGACACTTTAGGAGAACTGCACAATTTACAAGTGCACTAAGGTTCAGTTTTCATAAGAATACAAATCAAATTTACCAGCCTTGATCCAAGACCATGAGGATTCATTCAAGCAGCAGAGCCCCATTACAGTGAGATGGCAGTAATTTCCATCATCTATGCACCATTCATTGCAGTATCATGCATTCCATTGGCATCTTCTTGAATCTTGCCATTCACTTGAGTTCTCGGCCTCTAAATATATTAGAAAAAGAAACATAAGTACCAATCTAACTTCGATATCGAGATGAAAGTATTCAAAGAGGAAACGAATTAACAGATTAAATTACTATACCCAATCAGCAGGGTCTGCAGAATTCCCATTCAAGAGCTTGTGATTCTCTTCTTTGTTTTTACTATCCTTGTCTCTGGTACTCAACGGTAGCGACATAGGTAAATTTCCACTGCTTCTGTCGGGCAATTCTGCAGTAATATCTCAGTGTTAGAAGATTCAATGCCAATCATAGAGGGAATAATTAGACCAAAGTTTGATAAGATCAGAGTATTCAAACCTGGCAGCTTCTTGTCTATGAAGAATACCACTAAATTAACAGTATACCTGCAGAAAAAAATATTACCATTGGCAAGCTAAATCAAAGAAAATATTAAAATCCTAATTGTAAATAGAAATTTCAGAAGTGTACTCCATACCATGCAACAACTACGTCAACCGTGTAATGTTTGCGGGATGCCACAATCAAGAAACTTTGAACAATAGCCACCAACCAAGCAAAATGCTTTATACAGCTGCCATTACACAACAATACCATCAGAAATCTATCAATTATTTGCCTATATGTATGTCAATATAGCAAGAAAGAACAGACTATCTATTACCAGATTTAAACATTTCACTTTTGAGAATCAGAAGTGTTATGAGAATGGCACTCATTTTTTTTGTTCCCAACAATTTTGTGTTGCTTTATTCATTATTGTGTTGCTTTATTCATTATTTTGTTCGAGGCTAATAGCTAGAAACAAGTAAAAAGAGTAAACCATATTTACCTTCTCGTGCCATATTTCTGATAGGTGATCACAAAGACCAGGGTGAAGATCATGTGTGATGAAAAAATCAAGTCACCACAACCATATATTACACCACGAGGAACTGCAAATTTGCGAGCAAATGAGCCAAGATGTACATAATAAAAACGCATCTATATCTTTGAAAGCGATAAATTGAAATTTTCAATGAAACAAGAATACATACAATTAATTAAGAGGACTTCTAATGCACTATGCGGTTTTGGCAGCGTGGCAAGCTTTGAACCCTACAAAAGTGCAAAAAAACAGAATTGTTTACTAAATGATCCTAAAGTTCAAAATGTAAACATAAAGTTAAGGGCAAGCTAGCATATAATTGCAAGACTATACCTCTCGGCAATGATAATTTGGTCCTGGAAGCTGAGTAGAATAAAATGTGATGATGCGGAGAGTCTGAGAAGCCTGCAACAAAAATAAACAAAGAAAAGAAACAATTGTGAGTAAAATACGAGGAAATGCTTAACATTTCAAAATATATCGACATTCATGAGATTAGTAAAGGTAGTCGAATTCAACTTCAGCAATAAGTTCAGTTTTATTAGACATAATATTGATGAAAATGGTAATCCTTGCTAGAACAAGACTCTAGGTTGGGTGCATGAACAAATATAAACCAAGCATCAGTACTCACAACTAAACATGCTAGCACCCTGCACCAAACAAGAACCGTGTAGATCTTTTTGCTCTTGAAGATGAAAGGATGGAAAGTCCACTGCAAAGAGCAATTAATAGGTTAGAAGTGGAGAAACTAAAAAGTTGCCAATATAACTGAAATAAGAGTAACTGCAATGTCAAAGTACTAAAAAGTGGGAGTTAAATTAAAGCAGTAAAAGGAATTACCGACAGACAAGTAAAATAGAAAAAGTCAGTAAAAGAAATAACTTTACCAGCACAAAAGATAGAAAGACAAAGGTGAACACAGTCTCACTGATGTAAGCTTTATCTTGCCCAAGCTCCTAAATTTACAAGAAAATTATATAAGAGAATGACATTTTTCAATAATTAATAGACACGTAATACAGATAAGTGAAGAGCCAAAACAAAAAGAAACTTGTCCTTACTGGTAGCATGTAGAACCCAAGATCCTGAAGCGTTGGCCCTGGCCTGTGTAGGTAATGAACTCCTCGAGCAGCTAGACCATGAATGTACTGCAGTGAAAAAAATGCACATTTCAGACCCAGGATAGAAGCCACTATATAATTATAAAATGACCATAAATTAAGCATACTTTAATGTTGGAAAATAAAAACACTAAACAAGTCCATTTAGGTAACAAAATTTCATTGCTAAAGCAACGTTTTCTGTATGAACCATTTCTCAAAGTTACAACTTACAAGTACAAGAAACTACAATCACAATACTTTAAAATGCTAAAATTTTCTCTTTTGGAAAAGAATTAAGTTTTGAAATTATTTAAACGAAGAAGATACTGAAAATAGAAATGGGTTTAATTTGAAACCTGAAAGATGAGACCAGCAAGAAGATATTTCCAGTTATCTAGAAGAAGGTTGATCTCTGTAGTTGTTTCTGAACATATTCTCTTCCATAACTACAAAAATGGAAAAAAATTATTAACAAATATACATACAAAAAATTCAAGTAATGATGAAAAGAAAAGAAAAGAAAAGAGAAAAATAAAAAACAAACCTTTGAAGCTTCGCGACCAATGTAAACCGTCATCTTATTATAGTTGTGTAACAACAAGTAGCACAGCACTTCAAAACCCAGCAATTAAGGTGAACACCATTAAACTAAAAGGAAACAACTCAAATCTTTTGAAAGGTTCCCCCTTTTACCAAATCCTTAACAAGTTAACCGCCGCCGCCGCCGAAAAAAAACTTTCTTCGAAATCCACCACAACTGAAAAATCGATGCTTCTTATCAATTCTTCAAGCGATCATCAAAGACAACGCGATCCCACGATCAAGATCGACCAACAAATCAACAATGAAGGCTATGATTCGATGAATGAGTGGGAAAAGGGGTTATATTAAGGCTTCGATACAGATTAAGGAAGAAGAAAACTTTGAGAATCTGTTTTTGCTGCTTGTATTTGCTCCTTTTGGGTTTACGATTCGCTGGGTTTTTTTCCTCGTATAAAAAACCGCGACGCGAGTTGAACGCGGAGAGGACTATGAGGCTTTTTATTTTCAATTATTTTCAAAAAAAAATCACCCCCAGTGAAAAAGACAAAGCAGAGACTCTCAGAAACTGTAATTCCTTAATTACTGCTTACCATTAAATTAATTAAAGTCCAAACACAAATATTCCCCCTAGTAAATTAACTTTCTTACCTTTTTTTATTACTTTTACTCTGTTTGAAGTTTGGAGAAGGCAGTAAAATTTTCCATTTCTCCGCACGTCTATCAATGTTGACCTTCTTTTTCGGCCTGTAATTTCGGATAAAGCCGTATGGTTTAGTTAACATGTAAAATTAATTTTATACAAATTTATTTATTTACACTATAAAAATTTATGTCCTAAATTTATAACTTTAATTCTAAAAAATTAAACCCTAAACCTTAAATTCTATGCACTAAATTTTAAACATTAACTTTAAATTCTAAATCTTACAACCTAAACCCCTAAACTTTAAGCTCTAAACTAAAACTCTAACCCTTAAAATTAAAAGGCACGTGTAAACTAAAATTTACACGGCGTGTGTATCAAAGTTTTTTCCTCAATTAATTAATACTACTTGTCAACTTTGAGGTGCTTTTAATTTAAACGGAAGGTAATTTACAAAAATGCCCTTTTCTAGGTGAAATAGTCAGGAGCAGCCTTGACTGTTGGTATCCCCTCTTATTTATTTATTTATTTATTTATTTATTTATTTTGAAAATTTGAATTGTTGAGAATACAAATAGAGGAAGTGATTAAGAGGGTGATTAAGTTAAGTAACGATGATTAAAGGGGAAATCCACGTGGAAGATGCAAGTTGAAGGCACCAATCTGTCATGGGTTTAATTAGAAATAGAGTATTAGGTTGAACATTTTGTCCATGTGCCAATCTGCAAATACCCAGATTTTGTTATTTTTGCCAGTATGTCTGTCTGCAATTGTCATTGCTTGGTCACTGTCCTACTTTACTAAACTATCCTTAACAACATAAAATAATCATCAAATTTTAAAAATTATATAGTAGTCATTAAATTTTAATTTTTATTACAAAATGGTTATTGGACTGTTAATTTAGAGTCGTGGCAGTTATAAAAATTTATATAATAACATATTTAATCATCAATATTTAAACATTCAATCAATTTAGACATCAATAATAAGGGTTAAATTATGAATAAATTGATTAAATGTGTCAATATGGATGATTAAATGTTATATTATTCAAATTTCTGTAATTGTCACGTCATCCAATTAACGAAAGTTAACGGCTCAGTAATCATTTTATAACAAAAACTAAAGTTTAATGCTCATTATGTAATATTTAAAAGTTTGATGTTTATTATGTATTTTTAAAGATAATTTAGTGACCATTTGTGTACTTTGCCCTAATTTGTATGTGGACTTTTTTGGCGATATCACTGTAGGGGTGTTAAATAAGGAAATAATTTTACAGTGTCAGAATAGTAAATAAATTATTTAATGGTGATTTTCAATAAAAACCTCAAATTTCTACGTATTTTGTGTTATTAATTCTTGTTGTATATAAAATATTTTATTTAGGAGTTATTTTAGTTTAAATTTATTCGATTAATATTTTGTATTAATTAATTCTATTTGAAGTGACTCGAATAAGTTATTATTGTATTTGTTATTAATAGTTTGATTATATTTATATCTTTATAAACATTACAATTAATAATAGGTCATATTATAAGAAAATAAACATGATCTTAAAAAATGCGATTGTATCGTAGTAATGCAAATAATATATTTATTATTTATTACTTAATATTTTTTAATTTATTACTGAATAATTGATTGCATGTGTTATATGTTAATTAGATGTCAAGTCAGTTAAAGGAATGATCAAAAGTTATTATTATAACGGTCTTGTTATCTCTTCATACTTTTATATATCTTTTAATAAAAAATTATTACTTTGATTTCAAACACGAGAATAATATATTTTATACAGATCATTTAGACTTTATCGGTATAAAGGATGTAAAACCTTTTAAATTTAATGGTTAAACTATAAAGTAAGAAAGTGGTTGCGACTTTTAATTGTGTGATTAATAAAATTTTTATAATTTCTCAGTTCTCTTTTTAAGAGAAATTATTATATAGTATTAGCTCATCACGTTACTTATGGTCTCATCTACTAAAAAGCAGTCAATTAATTTATTTTTCTTACATATAAATAAGGAGTGTATGGTTATATAAAAACTAATTATAAATGGTTTAGTGATTGGGAAAAATGATTAATTGACTGATTTTTAGCTGTTGTGAATTATGGATGACTTGGTGAGCTGAATCTATATAATAATTTATCTATCTTTCATATCAAACAAAATCTTACTACTCCACTTGAAATCTTTCGATAAATATATTTTTATACATATAATTTTATATAAAATATTTTCTTTCACTCACATTTTTATACAAAAAAAAAATCGAATGAGATTTAAAAGACTTAATAGACATTTAATGGACATTGATTGTGTTTGACTCAATTTTATGTCAAATTAGTTTAATTAAGGTAAAAAGTTAATCGTTGGTGGCAGTTAAGGGCAGTTATGGAGAAAATAAGAGAAGTGGTGGCGTGAGAAGCAAAGAAGCGGAGGAGAAGGTCAAGAGTCAAAGGTCGTTATTGCCGACCAGTCTCCACGTTCAAGGTGGGCGGGCAATGGAATATTAATTTTCACATATTTCACAACCGAGACGAGGGCGGCACATGTTCTTCACACAACAAACACAATAGGGCTTAAAGACAAAACTATAACGGTCCTAGTTTTATTAAATTAGGGCCCAAGATTTTATATTTCTCATATTAGCACCATTATTTAAATTAAAAAAATATATATATTTTTAAAATTTACCGTAGAACGATAATAAGTTTTTTTTTTTTTTTTTTTGTGTTTTAACTATATTAATCGCATTATCAGATGATTAGTAATTTTTAATTGGAACTCGCCATGCATGCTAGGCGAGTTTAATTTTTTTATTTTTGTCATTTAATAAAAAAATTTGATTTTAAAAAACTTAATTGAAACTCGCACTGCATACACGATGAGTTCTAATTAGTATTTGTTAATCATCCGTTAATGTGACTAATTAAGTTAAAACACGAAAAAATTAAAAAAAAAATAAAACTTGTTGTCGTTCTACGGTGAGTTTCAAAAAGAAATCTATTTCAACTCGCCACGCTCGTAGAGTGAGTTCACTATAATAATACTAGTTTGCGAAATACAAAAATCTAAGTGTTAATTTTGTAATATTAGGATGTAATTATGCCTACAATGTAGTGCTATGTACATAAATTTTTTAGTTTTTTTTTTCAGTTCCATTTTTAAATATTATTTTTTTATTTGATGTTTCATGTGCCGCTCATTAATTTGTTGAAAGTGTCGAATTTTTTTTCACCTTTGATAAAAAGAATTGAGAATCAAAATAAGAATTTAAGTATAGTTTGTATTCAAAAATAATTTAAGTATAGTTTATAGATCAACATGGATGAAGCCAAGTATATAATTTTTCAATGTTTTTGTTGTTTTTTTTTTTTGCTATTTTTTTGTTTCTCTATTGTGTTTCTTGCTTTGTATCTCTGCTTTAAGCCGATTGATATTTTTTATTCAAAAAATAGGGACGGAGCCATGTGTATAATTTTTAAATTAAAGGGTTAATAGTATTTTATGTTTTTTAATTTAAATTTTAGTTAAATAGGACTTTTGTCTTTCTTAATTTTTAGATTTAAATGCTTAAAAGACTCTTGCTTCACTAATGATTGATCATATCTAGTGGTGCTAACTGAGTTGAGCAATTCGACTCGGTCAACGCTAGACTCGAGTTAACTCGACGCAAGACCTTAACGAGTCGAGTCGAACAAAGCCTTCAATAAGTTCGTGAAAAGCTTTACTTTTTTGGTGGTTACCTAAATAAAATTATGTTCCATTAAGAGATTTGGACTTTAGAGTCCGAAAGAATAGAGTGAAGAGATGTTGATTGCCTTGTTTTTAGGATTGATTATGTATTGTTAAACCTTTTTTTCAAGAATGGTTGTAATATGTTAAGTTTGTGTATTTGTGAATTATTACTTTGATTGCAATATGTTAGTTTGATCTATTTGTAGAGTGTTACTTTGAAATTTAGGCTTTGGAGTTGTTCCACACACCATTTTGATCACTTCTTTGTTAATTTTGTTTAATTTATGTTTATGTTAAATTCTCTATATTATTACTAGATTTTTCAAATATTAAAAAATAAGGTAAAAATTACAACGAGCTTAACAAGCAATGAATCAAGTTGAACAATGAGTTTTTTTAACGAGCATGAGTAGAGCCCAATTTTATTAAGCTTATCGAGTATCGAGTTGAGTCCAGTACAAGTCAAGCATTGCTCAGCTCGTAATCGACTTGCTCAATAAGCTTGTATAAACTAAAGTTTGCACAAATTTGTATATCAAAAATTTATAATATTTTTTTATTTTTTTATATTCTTAAGGCTTAATGTATATGATTTGGTCTCCATGCTATACTTTTGATTAGATGTGTCACATAGTCATGCTAATAGGCATCACATGTCAATCATTTTTAACAGCGTCAATAACAATAGGACTAATATGAGAGAAATAATAATGTTAGGTCCTAATCTCAGTAAAAAAGTTATAACGAGTAAAGAAAAAAAAAACAGTATATTTTAGGGACTAATTCATACACCAAGCCTAGATAATGAAACATATACAATTCTGTTTATATTATGAATATATAAAAATTAAGAAATGGCAAGATATTCGAGGTTTTTCTTTTTAAAACAACAAATTGAGGGAGAAGGGTGAGTGACATGTCAGATTATCTTCGTCTAAAAAGAAAAATTTATCAACTACATGTTTCTTTATTAGAAAAATTATACGTCAAGACTTTAGACTATTTAATATTTGTTTTTAAGAATTAGAGGTCTAAATTAAATTTTAAAAATTCTGAATGAGTGATTGAGAAAAGCTATTAAAAATAATTCCGAATGATCAATATAAAATTTTCAAAAGAAAATTAAGGTCTTACTGATTTTTAAAAAAATATGAGACTCAACAAGAACTTTTTAAAATTGTAGATATAATTTAATTAAAAAATATTTTAAGAAATCTAAACACAATAAATATTTAAAAAAATTTAAGGTGTCAAATTAGTTTTTTATTTTAAAAAATAAAATACTCATTTTTATTTATCTCGAGTATAAACCGGAAAATGAACATGATAAATATAAAATAAAAATAAAAATGAGATGAGACATAAGATTAAGAAAAATATCTCTTTTGATGCTTATATTTATGCCTTATATTAAAAAATTATGATTAGGATGTAAGATTTAAAAAACTGAAAGTAAATGTATTTTTAAAGTTTAAAATTTAAATTATAACTTAAAATTTATTTATTTTCTTAAATTATAGAAATACGCATTAAAAAAGAGCAGATATTTTTTGTTCCGTTAAGAATGGAACGGTCAAAAGTTTACATGCCATGACAGTTGAATACCCCGAATACTTGAACTAGAAGTCTAAAATCCAAAGCCTAAATTGCAACCTAGGCCTAAACTAGGCTTCCAAAGCATTTGAAAGTTTAGAAAGGCTGCTGCCTGCCGGTGCCAAAGGGGGACCCCGTCCTGTCCCGGGCTGTCTTCGTTTGATGCCTAATTTGTTTGTTGCTTCCGCCTTCCTTGTCTGTGTGTTGCAGACTTGCAGTGGGGGATGTACCCAATTACCGGATCCATGAACGGTACCTTTCACTTACCTAACACCACCCTTCTTTTATACCTTCGCATGGTTTCCCTTGGTTTAGGTTTAGGTTTAGGTTTAGGTTTAGCATAGGGTGCCTCTAACTTGAATTTCAGCCACCATATCTCATCCAAGTTCAAAAATAATGGGTTCAATGTACATCGAGTTTTTTTTCCAACAATGATAATTAAATTTTATTAATAAAAATAATAGGAAAAGTTATAATTACAATATATTCAAACATAGAGAGAAAATTAAGGATAATAATTATTAAAAAATTCATACATAAAACAAAAAAATTTAAACCCAAATTTACGAATAAAAACATAACATTCCTTTAAAAATGACATCGAATATCAAAAGAATCCAGTAACCTTCATAAAAATTATTTGTCTTTGTCTAACGAGTCACTTTACGAAGTAATAAATGAGTTGTGAGCGAACGAAACTATCTGACAGGCTGTTTAGCTACACAATTCTGATTATATTGGCAAATAACCTTTTTGCCAAATAGGGGATCTTACTATAAATGACCACCGACAAACCAATTAGAAAACAAATATCGTGAGTGTCTTTGTGCCACCACCAAAACGACCGCAAATGTATGCGAAAAACATACCAAAAGTCATAAGGAATTGAATAGGTTTAAACATTATTATTTTTTGAACATAATGCATAAACAAATTAATAATGTGGGATTAGATGGATAGTCACTTTGACCCATATTTTTTTAAGCATGTTAACCTTCAATATTTTCTTTTAGGCTAAATGATCATTATGCGGATAAAAACTGTTAGTCAACTAGTAATAAATGGATTGAAATGACGTGATAATTGTAAATAGTGATGCAAGTTGACATAGCAATATTATATAAAGAAATGTATTGACTTGACAGGATAACATATGAAACAAATTTTTTTTATATAAAAATTAAAATTATCTCTTACTGGTGTGTCATTATGTCAAATCATTTTAATTTGTTTATCGTTAGTTGACTAACAGTTTTCATTCATGAATGATCCATTTTGACCCAAATTGAAACATTGAAGGTAGGGGTGTTAATGGAGCGGGTTTTGCGGGTATTGGCCTTACTTCGTATTCAATTGGACAGGGATGATTACAAATTTCGCAGGTTGTGGGGCGATGATGAAGATAAAAATTAGATTCGTCGTGGGTGGTGAGGAAGGCGTGAATATGTCTTTGTACCTGCCCCATCCCACCCGCCCCGCATCATCCCCACCCGCCCCGTATCGTCCCCACCCGCCCCAACAGATCTTATGAAATGTTATTAAAAATACAATACCGGTTTAGATCATAGTCAAATTTAAGATAATTTATACTGATTTTTTCTTGGGATATTAATGAAAAATTCAATATATATATGTATATAATTAAGTTTGAAAATCGATCATATCAAATTATAAATATTTTTTAATATATCAATTTGAATCAGAGTCAAATTTAAAATAATTTATATTGACTTATCTTAAAATATTTATGAAATTATATATATATAATATTTATTATGTTTATTTTTTATTGTTGTTTATCGTTATGCGTTCTTTTTCCTCTTCAGTCCTCACCATATATATGTTATTCTTCTACTTTTTTAATTTTATTTTTCTAATATTGTATGTTATTTAGATTCTATCAGTATTTGTTCTTATTTTTTAAGGTTGTATTTTAATTGTTATGTTTTTTAGTTATTTGTGTAATGTTTATTCGTTAAGCAATTGAAATATTATTTTACATGTTATTTGTGCTATTTTCGATCCTTTACATACTTTTGTATTTTTTTAGTCCAAACTTTTTTTGTTGTACAATTTTAATTTCGTATATTATTAATTTTAAAAAAATTGTGACAATTAGAATAATTTTATTATGTGGTGGGAGTCCGAATGATGAGTATTTTATACTTTTTTCATAATAAATTTGATTTATATTTTTAACTAATAGTTATAAAAATATTATATAAAAGTGTTACGGGGCGGGTAAAGAGGGGATTAGGTGGGTCTCAGGACCCACGTGGGTAATGGGGCGGGATGATCTTAGTCTTGTGGGTTGTAGGGCAATGATGATTTTAAATTTTATATTCACAACGGGATGTGGGGTGGGGATAGAGATGAAAATTCTTGACAGAGATGGATGTGAGAAGAATACCCTTCATACCCTCCCCACCCAATTGACATCCCTAATTAAAGGTTAAAGTGCTTCAAAAAAATAAGAGTTACAATAATTATTCAATTAAATAAAAAAATAACTATTCAGTTAAACATTATATATAATGGTTACATTTTGCCCATATTTTGTTTAAATGATGAGATTTATAAGTAATTTGACCGTTACAATTTGTACCTAAATTTTTTTAAAGCTTAAATATAAAATAATTGTGTAACGTATCTATTTATTTTTATCTAAGTGCCTAAAGTTTTAATTTTTGTGCAAATAAGTGTCTAACTCTTTTATGAATTTGGGTTTCTTGCGTGTGTCATTTAATGATTGTGTGTTGTTTTTTCAAGTTAGACATATATTTTAACAAAAATAAAAAATTTTAAACATTTATTTTATTCAAAAAATAGTTTAAGAACCTAAATTAAAAAATGGGAAACCTTGGACACTTGTTTTATATTTAAGCCAGAATGTAAAGCATATATTGTTTACTTTTTCTCACGTTGTCCTTGAAGATTATTTTATCATTTTATCTTCTAAAGTTACAAAAATCATTTTTCTTTTCTGTTAATATGATGTGATACAATTAAAAACGTGTAGCGATATAATAAAAATGTATCACATGATAATTTTTAAAGAAAATTAAAAATGCAAACAAATTAAAAAAATAAAAACCCTCTGATTAGATATCATTTTTTGAAAATTTCTATAAAGTAAACTAAAAATACATATTGCTCAAAAAACTATAATTAACTTTTTTGATATTTTTTAAAATATTACTAATTGTTAACAAAATAAATAGTTTTATCACATGCCGTTTTCTTATGGTGTCACTTTTCAATCTTACCACGCCACTCTTCTTTGTCTGAGCATCCTAATTAAATTATAAGATAGTTTAATCTATCTTAATCTACATTTAAATCTAGATAAATTCATACACATACATATTATATTATTAAAATTTATATCACTTAAAAATAACAACAATGTTTTTTACCACTTAAACCACACCACTTTTAACTAAACGAACTAACAGTAAACCAATGGTGATATAATCATTTTACAACTTAAAAAAGGATAATTCGACAATAAAAGAATAGCTTAAGTGTCAAATAAGTGTTCAAATTATACTATTTTTTTACATAGATGCTCAAAGTATTTTTCGTACTAAATAAGTGCCTAACGTTTTTAAAGTTGTCCGTTTAGGTGCCTCGCCGTTAACTTACTTTTATTTATTTTGTATATTTTCATAATTCACAAAATAACCTAAAATCCCAAAATCTCAAATTCGGCCATTGTCTTCGCTTTCATCACGCTGTCGGTGACGAAATAAAGCCTCTTTCACTTGCCACAAGACTCGAACGTCGTTCGTCAGTTGATAGACCGTCGTTTTTTGTCGATCATTTTTTTGCGAGTTTGACTTTTTCGACGATAGACACGCCGTCTGTCGACTATCGATGAAGGAAGAAAGAGAGAAATGATTGTGGGAGTTCGGTGACAAAAAATAGTGAGCACACCGTCGATATTTGACGGCGACAACGGCTGAAATTGAGATTTAAAACTTATGAATTTAGGGATTTGGAGACTAGTTTAGGGTTTTGTTAGGATATATTTGAAAATAAAACATGCCATGTGTTATGTTTTTAGTGGCTAATGAGTTTTTTTAACATTGTTACCAACAAGGCACCTAAATGGAAATTTTAACGTTGGGCACTTATTTGACTCGAAAAATACTTTAAACACTTATATAGAAAAAATATATAATTTGAACATTTATTTTGCACTTAAGCCTAAAAGAATAAAATAAAAAGTGAACAACTTTAAGGGTACGTACGAACTTAACCTAGAATGAAATATAGATGCTTCAAAGAAGTGAACCAAAGCCACAAGGCTCTGCATTTTAATGCCCATAGCTAATCTTTGTCGTGTACATTGAGAGAGCCCATGTCTGAATCTAATGTTCAAATGGACCATTGAGCCCATAATTTCCATTGCATGAAATACCCTCGGCCATCAAATCTTCCAGTTTCTATTTCCTGACGCCTGTCGTTATCTTATTCAAGATAGAGTAACCCAAGCAAAACCCTTCCTTCTTTTTCGCCTTCAAACCCCAAAACCTTGTCCCCCTGTTATAATATCTTTCTATGTAAGTAACCTTGAGTTTCTCTTTCATGGCACTACAAGGATCTAGCTTTTGCTACAATGTAAGTTCAGCTTTCTCCTACTTCTGGATATCTTTGTTTCTAATCCTATTTTTTTGCTAAAGCTTTAGTTGCAGTTGATTACTTGAATTTGAACAAGTGGATTATTTTTATTTTTTTCGATATATTCTTGAATTTGAATCCTATAGATATGGTTCCAAGCAGGGATGGACCGAGGGGCTAAATTTGAAATTCGTACATGATTTAGAATTTTTTTTTTATTGAAAATTTATTTTCGGCCTTAGAATTTTATAGGTTTGCCGTCTTGCGTCCTATATCCATTCATTGGGTGGGTGGGGGGAGAATCTGGTTGAACAATGAAAGATGAAAATTTCCATGTTGTGTGAGATAAATTTGGGGAAATTGTTTGTTTTCAGAGATGTTTGTAATTCAATTATCATTTTTTATTGTTGTAGGTAAATGCTAATTGCATGCCATGCTCAAGCTCTAATTGTTTCAAGAGTCTTCGTTGCCTTTTGCCACCACTTCCAATTCCAAAGCCATGTATTGTGGTTTTAGCTAAGGCTTCAGGAGGAAACAAGACCCGGTTTTTTCCGGGTCAGTGTCTCTCCAAGTTGCCAAATGGAAGACCTCGTAAGTTTCTTTGAGTTGCAAATTATCCACACACACACACACGTGTACATATATTCATTATATGTACCACGCTAGTTACAATACATTTTCTTCTGATTTCTCTGAGTTTTTTCATGTGAATTAAGTAATTGTCAAGTTAGCTGAGCTTTTCCTTCCTATAGATTGTCGAGATTGTCCGCATTTTAAACCCATATTTATCTTCTGATGTGTTCTGCAGTATGCATTTTGGTTGATTGAATATTACTTTTTTAGTTTTCTTCACATATATAATTTCCTGTTTTTCCTAGTTGGGATTTGAGTTCCACACAGTTCTAACTGCTGATTAATTTAGTGCAGCACCCTTCGGACAAAATCTGCGTATGCTACCGTCGATGCCTTTTCAGGCTAAACGTGATGACATTGAGGGTAATCTAAGTGCTGAAAGAATCATATCTGATGAGCAAACTTTGCAGAGGGACCTTCAGACTGCCATCGAGGAAGAAAACTATGCTGAAGCAGCGAAAATCAGGGATGACCTCCGAGTCCTACATGAGGGCAGTAAGGCTTCGGTGCTGGCAGCGAATTCTCGGTTTTATGATGCTTTTCGGAGAGGGGATTTAGCCACAATGCAGAGCCTTTGGGCAAAAGGAGATGATGTTTGTTGTGTGCACCCAGCAGCGAATGGGATATCTGGCTATGATTTTGTAATGGAAAGCTGGGAGATTGTGTGGATGAACTATGAATTCCCCCTAGAGATAGAGCTGAAAAATGTCCGTGTTCATGTTAGAGGAGATTTCGGGTATGTTACATGCATGGAATTCGTCAAGACAACAAAAGGTAACAATTGGGGAGCACAGTTCGTAACAAACGTGTTTGAAAGGATCAATGGTCAATGGTACATATGCATTCACCATGCTTCCCAAGCTGACATTTGAAAGCACAACTCACAATATCAGTATGCTTTTGTACATTCTTTTTTTTTGCTTTTATTCCTTTCCGGAGTCTGGTTTCCCCCATCAATATGGGTGGATGTTTATTACATCAAGCATTCATTTTAACACATTGTTCTCCATTCGTTTCAGCTTGTTAACATTATTATCCGTGGACTGTTGTTTAATCGACCGATATGCTGTTCTTGATTTTAAAAAGATCCACTTGATTAAAACAGTGAATTGTGTGTATATATATAGAGAGATAGAATTCAGTTACACATTGTAAATTTTTTTTTAAGTTTTATACGTTTTTTGAATCATTGGATGAGTGAAACGGATGACTGAGATTAACAGTAAAATATGTGAAGATTATTACTTGAGAAAAAAATAAAAAGTTAATTTAACTATTCATTTTTTTATCTAACGATCTAAAAATGCGTAAAACTAATAAGAATTTTATACTGTGTAATATATATTGTTCAAATAAAATTTCATATCATCAAACAACTAAACAAACAAAAAGGAGCACGAAGTCCAACACCCTTCCAAAACAAGGGGGGACCAGACAAAGGGACAAAGCCCAAAAGAGTCACCCGGCCAACGAGGACCAGGACAAAACAACAAAAAAGATGAAATAGGAATTACATCGAAAAGGAAAGAAATCCTCCTGGAAACAAAAAGAATTCTGCTGCTTATCGATGAGCTTGCGATCTTCTTCATCAGAGAACCTCTCCTACGAGAGCTTCAAAGTCGGAGTAAGGCCTCCCCCGAAAATCGACGAGGACCTAGTCAGTAGGCAGTTAACTGAGAAAAACACAAACTCAAACGAGGAGAGAACCACTAAAGCAATGGCTGCAAGGGAACAAGCTTGTAACAGATTTGATCTCCCCTTGGAACATCCATCTACCTTGTCGTTGAACATGGTACCAGACAGAGAAGAAAAAATCAAAGCACTATGAAGGATCAAACAGGGGAAACAAAGCCAAACCAGATCCTTCCGATAAGAAAAGCAAGCACCAAAAAACAGGGGCTTTGGAGGTGGTCGGTTGGGTTGGAGTCGCAAAGGGGGAGTCTGGTCCTCAAGAACTTCAACCATCGGGATGACTAACTTACCTTCCATCACCCAGAGACTTTGGGTGGAAGAAACCAAAACACCGGCAGTGAAGACCTCCAAAGAGCTGACAAGGGAATCCATAGTCGGAAGCTCAAACGGGGAAGGACAAAAGGACATTTCGCCGGCGACACCGGAGTCACCGATGGTGAAGCACCTTGAAAAAAGCAAAAAGAGAGAAAAGCGCCGAGGTAAACCAAAAACAAAGACAAACAAAAACAACAATAGGGATAGCGGAAGGTCGTCCAAGGCAAAACCCTACGACCGAGCTTTCAGAGGAAGCAGAGAAACAAGAGGTGGAAAAGCGTTTCGGGTAAAACCAAAAACAGCACGTCGTACCATATCCCGAAAGAAAACCGCCGAAGCACTCAGCAAGGACGATGATTTTGACTCAAAGAAGAGAGGACGCAACCAAAGAGCCAAAAGTCGAGCAAAAACCACCTGGTGTCGAGATCGAGTTTGCAGGGAAAGGGGGAATGGCGTTTTTAGGGATTTTGGCCCGAACTGGACAAGTAAAGCTGAGTGCTGAAGATGCAGTTAGATTTTTGGCTATGAAGAGATTGGTTTGTTCAAAAACAAGCACAGGATTTCACCTGAACTTGTAATAAATTGATATATATATATATTGAATTACCATTATTATTTCCTTTGTACAAGTGGTAAAGTGCAACTCTTACAAAATCATGAGGATTAATCATGTTGAACAAGCCAATATCCCGAATCCAATTCCCTGTATGTATGATGATTTGCCTGAGTTTTAGCACTTTTTGAGACTTTTTATAACTGTACTTGAAAATCGAAGCAGGTCCCCATGTGCGAAACTTTTAACTATTATACCCTCCCCACGGGGGAATGAGGCGGGTTCGGAGCATATTTTGCAGGCATGGCTCCAAGGGAAATGGTTGGTTTGTTGTCCATCCCGAGGCTGCCGTCCAACATTGTTTCCTTCATAAATTTTCCTTCGGGCAGGTTACTGAATTCTGGCAAATCGGAGGATTTCCAACAATTTATAACTGTCACGGATATGAAGATCGCTTGCAATGCAGTAATTGATGAACTGAACTTAATTGCATAGATTCCTTTTTTGTGTGGAACCAAGCTGAAGATAGGCATGTTCTGTTGTGCTTCTTCCTACATGAAGTACAAAACAAAAACTAAGCTAGATGTCCGGATGACATTATAACACAGTGGAGAACTAAGAGGTAATACAATAGAAAAGGGGATACCTGTGGATAAAGTTCTAGAAGATCCAGGCATGCTTGAAGCCCCCTTGAATTCTTACAGCATCTGCTGTTCTGGTCGGAGAGAATATGTAATTTGCAACCAACATCCCAACCACCACAGTCGCATAATCCACCAAATCTCCATTGGTCAATCAATGGGGAAGGCATTCCTTTGTTTGGCATGCTGTGGACTCCACCGGGAAGTATGACAGTAGTACTTTTGAAGCACGGGCTTCCATCTGCAGCCAAAGATTCTGTAGAGCCAGTCTTCACCATATCTTTATCAGCTTGTTGTGCATTGCTTTCAGCAGGTATTTTGATGACAACAGCTGCAAGCTCGGTACTTGGTGTAAACTTCGCCAATGCTTGATCTCCTTGTCCTTGCTCCACACTGAACAGAACAGATTCTCTTACCAGATGATAATTGCAAGAGTTCTCCGCAGTCAAATCTGAAGTATGAGAGTCGGAAATCTTCATTTGTCCAATGATATTAGAGATGTAACCACAATTTTCCCCCTTGTTTCCTTTACTTATCCAGCTGCCGCTCTTCTTCTTAATTTCACTAACCGAAGAGAATACGTAATTCCGATCAGATCCCACCTTGCCAGATGATGCTAGACTTTTCATGGTAGTTGCAAGCATGTTGTTGCCATTGGTGACAACAAATTTGAGCAGCGGGTGTCCATTCTTCATTGCAACCTCTAGAAGAGCTTTAATCATTGATGACCCCAACTTTTCTTCCTGAAAGGATTCATTTGCATCAAGTGGTCGTGGAGTAGAGGAGTTCAAGCTTCCTTTAGATGGCTGAGCAGTGTCAGTGGATCGAAATGAATTTAAGCCCTTGGACTTCAGTAGCAGATCCAGCACCCTTCTAAAGGGGCTGGATCTAGTTCTATGACGGGTATTCAGCTTCTCTATGTTTGCATCATCAAGAAAACTAGAGGACTCAGAACTCACTGGACCAGACCTCGCAGAAACATAATCGGAGCTCAATTGAGGGACCGCAGAACTTTCCTTAAAACTGAAACTTCTACTAATACGACTCAAGCTGAAACTAAAGCGGCGATTTGGTGAACTGGTTCTGCTTCTTTAGGATGCTAGGTCGGCCATTTCTTCTTCCAGTATCTTCAAAGTTTCAAAATCAGCATCTTGAGACTTGGTCTTGTTCTCTGCTGAATCGTTGCCCTGAGACCTAACATTTCCTGTGTTATCTGAGAACAAACACCCACTAGATGCATCAGACGAAGGCTCCAGACCCTGTTTCATCATGTCAGTTTCAGGATTCATCTCAAATCCAGAAGGAAATGTACGTGAATGAGGAATGTCGGAACATAATTCCCGAAAATGATCCTTCTGAAGCAGGTCATAGGAAGAGCTGCTACGTTTTGCTTCATTCAAAGTCCCATCTCGGGGTTCTTCAAAAAAGTTGTTTCGGGCAGAACTTGGAAGAAGAAGAACAATGTTCTTGTGCTCACCAGGAGAACATTCATGATTAAGATCATGTTCGGATTCCTCAGTATCTTTGTTCTTAGTTTTGTTGCTTTCAGCACCTAGCATTTTGCTGGAACCCAGTGAAACTGCATGGTTTCTTGATTTGGATGAAGTCTCCATATCTGAAGTACGTTTATTATTGAAATCCTTCTTACTTACATCAGTTTCCCGCCTGTGCTCTACTCTGTTTTTTGCTCCACTATCACAAACACTTGCAGTTTCCTTTGGCAGAGGTGAGATTCCATGATTTCTCATGTTTGATGGCATATTACCCATTTCTGAAGTGATTTTCTGATTTAACTCTTTTCTCTTCCCCTTATCAAGAATTGCATCTGAATTAATCTTGTCAAAGGATTTATATGTCTTGTATGTCTTCTTCTTCCGATCCAAGGTGCTCTTGGAAGCAGTTTCAATATCTTGATAGTGTCTAACCTTTGGAATAGATGATTTTGCAACTTGAGGAATGCCATCCTTTTGAGATCGGGTAAGACTTGAACAAGTTGAGGAGTGTTGCATACCTTTATTGGCAGAGGCAACCTTGGGAACAACATTAGAAAAGGCAGAAGACTTGGCATTGGTTTTTGATGATAAAGTAGTGATTGTGGATGATTCATCGTTGCCAGTCGTTGGGACTTCCTTTCGGTGGTACTTCCATTTTTCTAGACGTGCCCAATCCAAAACTCCGACATTCAATGCCGTCTCTTGAAGGTTATTTGAACTGTCTACCCGTTGTAGGTGTTGCGCGTATTGAGTGCTACGTAAACAGTGCAAGTATACACGTCGCAAGTAATAAAGTGATCTGAGTATCGAGTATCGTCTCCACATGGATTGGTTTGGGCCACTTTGCTTAAATTACTGCACTGTGAAAATAAAAACACAATTGATAATAGGAGTTCTAATTAACGAGTAAACTAAGAGCAATAAACTAAAAGAATAGATGAAATCAAATAAGAGGGAATAGGCCAGGTTATCGTGAGTTGAGGAGTGATAGCCAATTGGATCGTCTTAGTAAAAGAGTGCAATGGCAACTCAATTGCCGTGGCAACTTGCGCAGCTGGGTTGCCTTGGCAACTAATCGAACGATTGCCTGGGCAACTGTTTAGGCGGCTGGGCAGCAACTTCAAGGTTCGACAGAGCGTTATTCAATGGTTTCTTCTTATCCCTAAGTCGAAACTCTAGCTAGTTGTGCATGTCTTGACAATACATCCCTGCGTGAATCAAGGGTGAAAACAACCAATCTTGCGCTCCTCTTAGCCGTTGAAATCCTTAACTTATTCCTAAGCCGGATTAATTTTCACCATCGATAGATTGAATAAAGACCATACTCATTCGTTTCTTGAATCTAACTCTCCTGATATTAGATAAGTAAATAGAATTACGAGTTCCTCTCCCAATTCACTCGCAAACAAGAATAAAAACAAGAATGAGTAAACCTTGAATTGAAAGTGCAAACTCTTATTACTTAAACAAAATCCAATTGTTTCTCACAACAACAAACCCAAAATAACCCAAGCCAATTCACATCAATTCATGGCTGGGTTTCAAAAGATATACAAAGAATAATCCCCAAACATAAATCGAATAGAATAAAGAAGAAGATGAAGAAATCGATCAACCCTCTTTGGAAACTCTCTCAATCGAACTCTCCCTCCAAACTTGTTGAAATAGGCATCTAGGGGTTCTTTATATAGAAGATGGTTAGGTCAAAGTCTTTCTTGAGGAGGAAGTTAAGTTGGAATTAAATACTTTAAAAGAATATAATTCTTTATTATATTTAAATTCCTTTTAGATCTTCTCCTATCTTCTTTGGGATTTAATCTCTTTGAATCTCCAATTCTTCTAGGATTTATCTTCTTCCATGTCATATTGGGCTTTATCTAGTCATCAATTCGAGTGCCACATCATCTTTTTCCATTGTCGACAATTGCCCTGGCAACTAGCTCGGCATAACCTTCATGCACTGCCCTGGCAACTGCGTCAGCATCTCCTTCATGCATTGCCCTGGCAAATGCGTCGACATCTCCTTCTTGTATTGCTCTGGCTATTGGTTCCAGCCTTGCTTTGGCAACTTATTCTGCACACACAAAAACACACCAAAGCAGTATCTTTTTCCACAAAAATCACCAAATTATGTAATCAAGCTCAACGATGGAAAGAAACATGAATTAATGCATGAATGACTAATTATGCAATTAATATAAGCCTAAGTCTAACAATAATATGAGTAAAAAGGTAATAAAAATAGTACTTTTGAACACTTAACAGTAAGTAACCCGACAAGTTTGACATGTACCTAACAAGCTCATCATCTTTTGTTGGCCTGCTCTTGAGAGGCTGGCCCTTGCAATCCCCAAAAGGTTTTGTTTCAACCAAGGTGCTTTGAATCTGATTGTTCATTATTTCACTCGGCAGTATACCATACGGAAAAGTAATACCATTTTTTACATTTAACTTGCCTTGATCCTGTAATCTCAGGTCTGCATGTGGGAAGCGAGCTTTCTCCTTCCCTGACCTTGAACTTTGCTGTGGGTTTGAACTCTTTTCTGACTTTGAATCAAATCCCATATCCCTCAAACTTTCTAATTATTCATTAGCTTTTCTTCTATCAAATGCCAATGAATTCTTTTGCTTTACCAATCCATCTTGGCTGCAAAATTCCAAAGTTCAATTTTCCACATCAGCTTTCCCTAATTTGATTGAACTTATGGATGAATATGTATATATGACATAATGTACAAAATTATTGCTAATTTTAAAAGCCACATTATCAAAACATGCCATGTTTCCTCTAAAAAAATTTGTTCCAGTCATCAGTGGCCAACAAATGCAGTAAAAAAAATTTATCCGGATCATCCAGGGTCAAACAAATCCAAGCTCATCATTTTTATTTACCCACATATAAAGTCCATTTCCCTCCGGAAAAACACCAGCACAAAATCATAGGGGCGAAGGCATAAAAAATTAATATATACACCCAATGAGAGCAAAAGTAACATTAGGCAACGTATGAACCCAACAAGTGTCCTAGTGAAAAAGCGGATGACGTTCATGTCTACATGGTATATGTGCATTTTTACCGGGATAAAAATATCTATGAACAAATATAGACTATTAAAAAAAACATTAGGCAACCTATCAATAGAAATGACTTGGGTGATTTCCATCAAAACACTAGTGATCACAGTCGTTAACCATTGTAAAAGGTTCCAAACTTGTAGTCTTTTTCTTCCCATTTAAACCATGGAAAAGAAACAAGAAAGATTCTACATGACCAAACACAATCAGCTTGATTTGATTCAAGTCGAAAACAAAGAATCTCACATATCCATAAAGAATCCTAATCAAGAATAGCAGCCTCTTTTGAGAAGTTCAGAAATTCAGGGAAGAAAATGCAATAGTAAACAAAAGGTCCGCACTTTTTCCAACGTTGAGATTAAATTAAGCATCTTTTACAAATTTCAATTGAAACGGAATGAATAAACCAAAAGGACTTAAACAAAACTATTTCTTTACTTTTCAGTCTTTTCTTTTATTTCCTTCTTGTTTCCCAGCAACCAAACACAGCACAACGAGGAAAAAAAAGGAAAGCTAAATCAATCAAAGAAAAATAGTGAGACAGAAAGAGAAAGAGAGAGAGATAATAATTCATTACCAGGTAGAAACGAAACCAATGCAGGTTGAAGTTGAAGAAAGCGACGTAAATCTTGAAAAGCTCGCCGATCTCTAAAAGTAAGATACCGATTACAGAATTAGAAGTAAGTCGGCGAAAATCCCGAACACCGAAAAGAAAAAAAAAACAAATATACTAAAACTCAAACGTAGATTCTAAGCAAAGCAAAGAATTAAAAAGAATTACCTCGTATTGAGAACAAATAAGCAAAAGCAAATCACCAAATCTGTTTCTTCTTCAACAAAATATCAAATTTGTTTAAATCATTAATCCAAAGAAGAATAAATCAAGTGATAGAAAAATATAACGCGGCCAAGCAATTTTTTTTTGTTTGGGAGCGAAGTGAGAGTGAGAAGGCTGAAGCTGACGTTATATATTTGTTCAAATCGTACGATCAAAAAATAGCGGGGGCGGGGCGGGCGATTTGGTTATAAACGTGGGCCCGCCTTTTGTGACTTTGAAGACCATTTCTGGGTGAATCCCTATGTACGACTGTAGGCCCACGCGCCTCCCTCCCCTTCTTCTCCGATTTGGTGGTCACAACAGCAGAGACTCTTACAGTTTTCCTATAATGTTTCTCTCTCTTAATTATTATAGGCTTACTTAGCTCATTTTTATTATAGAATTGAAGGGAAAAAAAGTGTATTACTAAGTTCAAGTGATAAATTTATCACTATGTATGTAATTTTTTTATTGGAATATTTACTTATTAAATTTGAGTATGCGACGTGAATCGATTTAAATTAATAAGGATAAAACTTTAAAAAATTATATGAATAACGGAAAAGACGACTAATTAAAATTATAAATTACTTCTTTTTTGAACAAGACTTGGGAGGTTCATTATTATCCAAATGCAGCGGAGCCTAAGCCTAAGGCAATTGGATAAAGACATGAATTAATGACTTTAATATTTGTCTTTCCTGTCAGCTTTATAAAGTTTGAGCGATTACTTTTTATAACTATATATATTATATGGAAAATTTTTTGATACACATGCCGTGTAAACTTTTATTTACACGTATTTTTTAGTTTTAGGGGTTAAAGTTTTAGTTTAGGGTTTAAAGTTTAAGTTGTGGGGTTTAGAATTTAAGGCTAGTGTTTAGAATTTAGGATTTAGAGTGTGAGGTTTAGTTTTTAGGGTTAGAGTTAGGAATTTAAAATTTGAGTTTTTATAGTGTAAATACACAGGCTTGTGTAAAATTAATTTTACATAGCCTGTGTATCAAAGTTTTACCCATATTATATTATCAGAAAACAATATGATTTTATTCAGAAATAATCATACACATCGAATACTATTATGTGCATCATTAAAAAACCTCCCTAATCTTAGGGTGGAGGAAAATAGTATACCATGATAGTATTAAAACGAGAGAAACCAAACACCAAACGCTAAAATCTTAAAGAAAACGACTCCTAAACCAATAGCAATTAACATCAAGAAACAAAGAAAACCAAGGCACCACACTACCCAAATGTGAGCAGCACCCCTAGTGTGTATGACACAACACTAAAACTGCGTATAGCGCACAACATCAACACCCAATCCAGCCCTTAGGCATGTAACCAAGCCTTCAGTACACTAACAGCGTCAGAAACACCAAACATTCAATTAGGCCATGACCTCGAACCACGACGATCTATCCACACCACCCTTAGTGAGGGCATCCACCATTCCGTTTGCTTCACGAAACAACACACAACATAAATGCTTACAGACACACACTTAAGCTTAAGAAAAATAGCAAATCATGACCAAACCAACATAACAAAGCAACAACGCCGTATTTTCCCTGAGCTCGTAACCGCAAGCAACCAATACACAAACAAAGCAACAGTCTAGCACATTAAAGCATCATGGCAGCACAACCAACCACTTATTGTATAACACCTCCACACCCCACAAATCTCGGCTTTCCATCTGCAGCGTTATAACATTAAATTTAATTGAACCAATTAATGGAGGTACCCCACTATACATGTCCTTACCGACTTCCCCAACACCATTTTGGATACATGTTTGTGGACCATTCAACCACGTAACAAAAATTAAATCATTTTCTGTTTTGCCGACGAACCCATACTCCTAATGTTCTAAGAAAGTACCTTCATCTCGCGTTACCGCTCTCGTTTATGTCTATCAATTAACTTCGCGATATCTTTTACAATTTTCTCCTCGTTTCCAATCGTAGTAGCCCCCAACAGTTTTCCCAACTTCACCGTTGCACGAGCCTCTCTCAACAAAGCTTGTTGCCGATCCAAATTGCTGAGAGATCCATTGGCAATTGGCTGTTGTTTTTGCGATTTCTTCTTTGACTTCGTACTCAATTTGTTAGTAGCCTTTACATGCTCCGTCAGCTTTAGAGAATTTAACACAATCTCAGAGACTTGTCTAACCTTCTTAGATTCCTTTGTATTGACTCACTTCAATTGTTGTCTCTCGGGGCTCTTCCACAGGAGGCTCGAATCTCACAACTCCTAAAGGCTCATTCGATGTTAGAAAACGCACCGGACAATCCACAAGTGTTTGCTCATTAATCTCATTCCAGATATCTAATCGCTGCAGATTTTCTTCCTCTCTTGACTTAAATCCAACTTCTTCATCAGACATCCAACCTCCAGAATTTGTTGGCAAGGCTAGATTTAGAACATTCTTTTGTTTCGATCCCTCCCATAAAATGTTTTCTTGCCATACCAATTGGTCATTTTTTTTCATGTGCACTATTATCAACATAGTGGTCCTTCTCTTTAGGTCCCTCCCTGCTGTCCGAAATCTTTACTTTGAGAGCAAAATTTGCACCAACATTCCCCCTCCTTATAGCCTCATCATTGCCACAAATACTTTCAGAATCGCTGTCCTCAATACAATTACATCAACCTAGTTGTTCCGTCATTGGTTCAATTTTAGTCACCCGAATGGTAAGTACTCCCTTAATTTTCTTCATTTGTTCGGTCTCAATGAGTATTTGACCTTTATCAAATGACGAAGGTTGCAATGCTGACTCCTCACATTTAATCATCATCCCCCACACCGAAGCCATATTTTCGAACCAACCACGCGATCAAACATGCATTGGCATACCTCTTACTGCTATCCATGCTCTACGATTACCCTTATCCTTAGTCGGATCCCATTCTTTTACCTCAAAGAACCATTTATGCAATTCACCCTTCCCTAAAGCCTCACTCCGCGATTCCACACTAGTGAATAACAATAGAACTCTTGATCCTGCAATGCACATGATTGAAAAATCATTTAAATTGGCTTCCTTCAATTCCTTTGCCAAAGTTGCTAAACCCATTGAGTGTCGACACTTGCCCACTGCGCAACTTTGAAGGGCAGTCACCTTACTATCGTCTATCACCCCTTGTACTCTAATTTGCTGTTGTATTTCCTTATGTGTCCACCCAATCACCTTATCTTGGGTCACTACATCCCCTTTTTGTCGCCAATTCCAAGACATTTCGATTCTTTGAGCAAATGACACTGAAATTTTAGATCCATAACTCAAACTAATTCCAGCAACTTTCAGATGGATTTTTTGAGTGAATTATTGTATGGATTGATGGATCAACAAAGGGGAATTGTGGCTCAATTTATAGGGTTTTGGTGCTTGGAAAACAAGGAAATTTGGGGACAAAAATCCTCAATTTTGTTCCAATTAATCCTCCAAATTAATCAGATGGTTTTGACTTATCCATGAGGATTAAAAATTAATCCAAATTTCAACAGATTTGGCTCGAATTTGGGTGATTTCCCCCCAAAATAAATTAGGGTTCGAACCCCTTTTCCTCTTGTCTTGCAGGTTTCTTGTGACGGCAAGGAGTGGCAGTGGTGGCGTCGGGTTCGGCCGGCCGAGGCGAGCTGACCGGCAACCACAGCGACAGTCGCCGGCGGCCACAGTGTGGCGAGGAAGGAGTCCGACAGTAGCTCGGCAGCAGCAGGGGAAGGTTTGGGGGAACTACCCCGCGCACATGCAGCGCACGCGCCAGGTGCGTAGCGGCGTGAGTGGTTCTCCCGCCTTCTCTTTTTTTTGATTCGGTCATAGCCCTTTATTTCCCAGCCCTAGATCCAACAGCTCCTGTTAATTCTGCACATAAAAGAATAAAAAAAGGTTAATTGGGTTTGTTGGGCCAAAATGGGTTTTTATTGTGTTGGGTTTTTATCTCTTATTTCTTTTTGGGTTTTATTCAATAAATGGACTATTTTTATTTTAATGGGTTCTTTTAATTTTTATTGGGTTAAAATATAATAAATAATAAATATATAAAAAGAAAAAAAGAAAAAAAATAAATAAAAGGTGAAAATTTAGTGACAACAACTGTCCCTTATTTGCTAATTCTAATGAAACAGGGATATAGCAAAGAACAGGTGGCACTAATTTTCACCATTTGCCAATTTATTACTCAACTTCGTTCCCCTGATGCCTGAACGGATAGGCGGGTTCTATCCTCTATGTGCCCGAATAGATGGGCAGGGTTCCATTCTCCTTATGCCTGAACGGATATACGGGTTCTATTCTCCATGTGCACGAATAGATGAGCAGGGTTTCATTCTCCTTATGTCCGAACGGATGGACGAGTTCTATTCTCCAAATGCCTGAATAGATAGGTTGGTTCTATTCTCCGTGTGCCCTAATAGATGAGTTGCTCCTTCATGCAAGAAGTTGATATATGATGCAAATATGTCATGCACACCCCTATGGATGTCTATACATGAGTGCATGTATGAGTTTTTATATTCTTTTAAAACTCATCATAGCTTAGACAACAGCCGTCTCCATTGTCTATGCTATACTATTCTAATTCTTTAAATGGTCTTCTTCTTCTTCACTATTCTCATTCTTTGAATGGCAGTCTTCATCTTCTTCACCATTCTCATTCTTTTTATCTCTTTACTTCATGGAAAACATTTGATCTTTGCACATTTGCTCACTCAGTCCAGTGTACTTGTACTCCTGATGGGAAAACTGGCTTCTTCAATTGCCTCTACTATGTCATTTTCAATCTTTGTACCTCTTTGCTTTATGGTAAACATAATCTTTCACATATCCATCTATCATTGTAGTTGATATATCAATATTGGGTAAAAGGCTTTTTATGTGATCATGTATACAAAAAGGCCCTTTTGAGGATCCTTATAAGTTCTTGTAACTTATTAAGGGATCACCTCTTCGAACATCTTCGAATGATATCAATGCTTTAATCTTTCCTCTGAATTAGGGTATTCGTTGCCCCTGATCATAACATGCCCCATATTCGAGGCTTAACAAGGAACCGTGTCAGTCCATATATTCTTAAATCATTTCCAGAGTAACACACCGAAATCTCTTGCATATTTTAATGATGTCTAAACCAAAATGATCCTTAACCCAATAAAATACGTTCATGTAAAAAAGGGGTATTCCAAGAAGAAATGCTTAAAAAAAGAATTTCATTAATGTTGTGGCAAACATGAAAGAAAAAGTACAAAAGAAGGGTCAAAAGACAAGTATCCAGATATCAAAGGCCTGAACTTTCCTTGAAACGACCTCGAGTGATGCCTTTGTCGAGAAAATTTCATCCACTACAATGATGAATGAAGATATGAAATTGTCACATCCTGAAAACTGGCCTAGTTAGAAACAGGCCCCGGTGATCATAGAATTTTGAAATTCGATGTGTATAATGTTGTAATGAATGACCATTTTACCCTCTTGATGTAATGGAACTTCATTTTGGCCTTATGCGTGTGTAAATGGACCCTTGTATGAAACTCGAAGCCCAATATGCAAATCTGAGTTAGTCGTATTGATATGCCCATATGAGTATCGATACGGCTAAACTGTCAATAACTAACTTTCTGATTTTAGCGGGAGCGTACCGATACGGGCATAAGCGTATCGATACGAGTCCCATGTTTTAAGCAAATCTAATGTCGTTTTGATAAGGAAATGATGATAGGTGATGAGTCACCTTTATGCTTGTCCAATCTCATGTGAAATTCATCAGAATTCACAAGCAAACAAGATCATAAGCCAACTTGGGGAATTGTAATCCTTGGACTTAGGAAACCCTCAAGTAAGAGAAATAATTCTATTGGTTGTTGGAGTGGTGAAGGAATGATTAAGATTTTAATCATTTAAAGTAAATAGGCAAAAGAGAAAAAACATTCTTCATTTTTGATCATCCCTCAAGAAAGCTAAACTCAAGCTTTGTCTTCCAAATAAGCTAACACCACCATTGTCTTCAACCTTGATCCCTTAAGCACACACCTCTCCTTTTGCCCACCATAAGCTCATCTTTTCTTTAAATTGAAGGTACCTTTGTGAAGCTATCCATCGGGTAAGGCAAAGCCCTCTTTCGATTATTGAATCCTATGTAAGATGAGAGTTTAATTTCGATTCGAAATCTTAAGCTAGGCCTAAGTTATGTTGTCAATTTGGTTATAATGATTCCTATTGTCTTTCCTAGCTCAAAATAAGGAGGAAAACGATCCATCGACCCCAATCGAAGCTAGGAACAAAGGAATCAACATTCGGGAATCCTAGAGCCTTTGAATCTTAAGGTGAGTGTAGTTGTCTCAAGGGATAGGCATAATGCCATCCCTTTTTTGCATTATTCGTGATTATGTTGTATTTGATCTAAGGTTCACGTAGAGCTACTATGTTGGATTCGATTGGTAAATCCGGTAAGTACCTTGTACTATTTTGATATGTGAAAATATAGTTATGATATGCTAATATGTGGTTCATGGATTCGATGCGAATATGATATGTGATATGGAGCTAAGGCTTGTTTGAGGTTTGATATGATATAAATTGAAAGAAAATATGAAATATGTGATCTTTGTGAAATAAGGAACATTGGATACAATTGGCATGCCATAGGATTATTCGAGCTCACTAAGGGAATTGGACTACGGTCTGGGGCTACGGCCTATATGTGGTGGAAATAAGGATGGATTGTGTAAGGGATATGTTTCCGGAGCTACGGCTCAAGGCTACAGCCTATTTTCGATATGTGGTGTAAAGGGGAATCTGTGTATCTGATGGTCCCTAATGGAAATTCTATGTGTTTATGAATTTTGATATGAAATTATGAAAGTATGTGAGTATGTGATATGAGCATGAAATTGTATACATGAAACTATGCCTCTGTAGATTACATGATCATCATGTCATGCATATATGGATTGATCATTTTAATCGTTATAACTACCTCACTAGGCTATGTAAGCCTAACACGTGTGTCTCATGCATTTTTCAGGACCTTAAACGATCCCAAGCTACGATCGTGTTGTTGCGGGCGCAAGTCACATCTTCATCTTATACGTATGTTATACTCTGCTATAAACTCTTAGTGAAGTGGCATATGGTCCGAACATGTTTGTATGAGCATTTTGATGATTGTATAATAGCTCTATGATGACCTAGTGATGTATGCATGAGATGGAATGATTTGATAATGTCAAGTTTGTTAAAAAGAGCAAAAAATGAGCCTAAAGTGAAAACTAGGTAAACGAATTCGGAATGCTCTAAAATTTGGTATAATAGTAGATTAATGGATCTTAGGTGAGCTGGTAAAGTTTGGTAATAATTGGACAACAGTTGAGGAGTCAAATTAGGTAAAAACCAGATAAAATTTGTCATTCCAAGCTAGGCGTATCGATACAGGGAAGCCTGTACCGATACGACCTTGCATATTTGGTCATTGATGAAGCAGTGAGTATCGATACACTAGGGAGTGTACTGATACGAGTTTGGACAGTAAGGCCTAAAAATTTAATTACATCGATACGACCTCAGGTGTACCGAAATGAGTCCACCCTAGTCAAAGTGTATCGATACGGGTAAAGATGTATTGATACGGGGTCGCTGACCTTGAACCCAGAAATTATGAAAATCAACATAGCGTATCGATACAGTCTATAGTGTATCAGTACGATCTCAGTTAATCCTGCTAGAAGGCTTAGGATACAGTTTTAAAAGAATTACAAATTGACCACTAATAATTATAGAGCTTAAATAGTTAGGTAAGAGATAACCGGTAACAACGAAACTTCACACGTTAATAATTGAAGAGTCTAATTACAAGTCGGTAAGAAAAAATTTGGATATAGACTACTAATTTATAGTGTTTACATTTTAACCCCAATTCTGAATTCGATTTCCGATTTCGTCCCCGATAACACTTTCTGACACGGTTCTCTACCAGATCGGGAAGGGGGTGTTACAATTGTGGTATCAGAGCCTAGGTTTAGTCGATTCTAGGACTAAACAGGCATCCGTTATGAGTCTGCATTTGCATATGCCACTTAGGAGTTTATTTGTATACATTATATGTGACTTGCAGCTTACACAATTCAATTTTTCTGTTTGAATAGATCGAAAATGACAACACCTACTGATAGGCGTGCTATAAATGAGCCCAACCCCGATTCCTCCTCTACTCAGGGGATAATCTGAGGCCAAGATTAGGGCCTGAACAAGTAGGGCAGAATGACCCACCTCACCCTCCGCCTATGCATCCCGCTCAGTAGGAGTACCTGATGTCCATGGCGGATATGATCAAGCAAGTAGTAGAGTCACTCCGACAAGAATCACATCCTTTGCCTACTGAAGCTCCTTTTCCTGCTTCGAGATCCCTTGTTGATAGGCTCAAGCTGTAACCTATTTATACATTCACCGGCCATGACCTGGGCAATCCCGAGGTCGCAGAATATGGGCTGGAGAACACCCTAAAAGTGCTGAATAAGCAGATAAAGTGCCCCAAGGAGCATAAGCTCGAGTGTGCCCTGGCCCTGATAGCCGAAGATGCCCAAAGTTGGTGGGACACGGTGACTCTTACTGTTCCTAAACACCGTGTTACGTGGGACTTCTTTCTTTAAGAGTTTCACAAGAAATACATCAGTGAGTATTACGTTGCGGGGAGGCGCAAGAAATTCCTCCATCTAAGGCAAAGAGGAAGACACGTGGAGCAATACATCCACGATTTTTGTAAGTATGCAAGATACGCTGTCGAGATCATCTGTACTGAGAAAGAGAAGTGTCGAATGTTTATAAACGGTCTTTGTGATGAACTACATCCTCTCTTCGTTGCACTGGAGATTGAGGACTTTCAGACTCTCGTCAATTGGGCCATCACAACAGAAGCCTCACAGAAAGCTTCTGAAAGAAGGAAAGAGAATTAGACTCGACCAGATAAGAGATTTTGTGAAGATTTTAATCCATCTACGTCCTAGAAGAAGGGAAGACAGTGGGACCAAAAGTTTACTATTTACCAGCAGCTACCCTGATCAGGCTACGTACCACAACTCCAGTTTGTAGGAATAACTGTTACCCATACTGCATTAGTGGATAGCACATGTGGCTCTGTAAAGGGCACTCAGACTCCCTTATGTAATTTTTGCCAGAAGAGGCACCCAAGGCAATGCCGTAGGCAGTTTGGTTCCTGCTATCTTTATGGAGAGTCTGTCCACTTCATCCGGTAGTGCCCACATAACCCTCAGGCTCTAACATCTGTGGCTTCTCAGAATAATCCTAATAAGGGAAGAAGAGCAAAAGTAGTGCCAACCGGATCTGTAGGTAGACCCTGCAACAACAATGCACCTACAATTGGTCGTGATTCGCAAACTTCAGCTTAGATGTATCATGTCCGAGGCCGTGAGTAAGAAGATGACCCCGATGTGATTACAGGTCTGGTAGAGCTATGTTTCGATTATGTTTATGTATCGATAGATCCAGGCTCTACGCACTATTTTATTAGTGAACCCTTGGTCGAGAAGCATGCTTTAGAATCAGAACCGGTTACCTCTGAGATAGTTGTCTCCAATCCACTAGGAGATAATGTGACCATCCAAATGATTTGCAAAAATTGTCCATTAAAGATCCTAGGAATCCTATTTCTGGCCAACTTGATGGCATTGCCTTTCCATGAGTTTGATCTTATTCTGGGCCTCGATTGGTTAGATGAACACCAAGCTTGGGTGGATTGCACGAAGAAGAAATTATATCTTCGCAGACTCGGTAAGGAAAGCATAACCTTGATGAAGTCTGAACCCGAGCCTAAAAAGAGTCTCGTATGTGCTATGGAGTCCAAGAAAGATTTGAAGCTTGAGAATGTGGTAATTGTAAAAGAATTTCCAGATGTGTTTCCTGATGAACTTCCGGGACTCTCTCCTACTCAAGAAGTCGAGTTCGAGATAAAAGTATAGCCTGGAACTACTATGGTCTCCACTACTCCGTATAGAATGGCTCATATGGAGTTGAAGGAGTTAAAAGCTCAAATTTAAGACCTTCAAGATAAGGGATTTATCCGACCGAGTTCCTCACCCTGGGGAGCACCGGTTTTGTTTGTCAAAAAGAAGGATGGCTCGATACGTCTATGCATTGACTATAGTCAATTGAATAAAGTGACGATCAAGAACAAATACCCACTTCCGAGAATTGATGACCTCTTTGATCAGTTGAAGGATTTTTCTATCTTTTCCAAGATAGATCTCCAGTCTGGATACTACCAAATGTTGGTGAAAGATTCTGATGTTCTAAAGGCTGCCTTTCGAACTAGATATGGTCACTACGAATTTCTGGTAATGCCTTTTGGGCTCACGAATGCACCTGCAGCCTTCATGGACCTGATGAATCGTGTATTCTGGCCCTATCTCGATAAGTTTATGGTTGTATTTTTAGACGACATTATGATCTATTCTAAAGACTCAGCTTCCCATGAAGAATATCTCCGGATCGTGCTTCAGACCCTTCAGGAAAAACAACTCTACACCAAGCTCAGTAATTATGAATTTTGGCTGTCTGAAGTATCCTTTCTTAGCCAAGTACTCTCTTATGCGGGAATTCAAGTGGACCCAAAAAAGATTCGAGCAAACCTTGATTTGACTCCTCTAAAGAATGTGGGAGAAGTTCGTAGTTTTCTGGGTATTGCAGGCTATTACCATAGATTCATTAAATGATTCTCATTGCTTGCAGCACCCTTAACGAAGCTTCTCCGAAAGGATACTCCTTTTTTGTGGACTGTTGATCAGCAAAAGAGTTTCAATTAGCTCAAGTAAGTCCTCACACATGCCCTATTCTTGGTGCAACTCGAGTTGGGAAAAGATTTTACCGTGTATAGTGATGCATCCCACTTGGGGTTAGGTTGTGTTCTGATGCAAGAAGGTAAAGTCATAGCTTATGCCTCATGTCAACTCAAGCATCATGAGCTGAACTATCCGACTCATGATCTAGAACTTACTGTAGTTGTGTTTGCTCTAAAGATTTGGCGGCATTATCTCTATGGTGAGAAGTGTTATCTATGCACTGATCACAAAAGCTTGAAATATCTCCTAACTCAGAAAGAGTTAAATCTTTGTCAGCGCCAATGGATGGAATTGTTGAAAGATTATGATTTAATCATTGACTACCATCCCGGTAAAGCTAATGTGGTGGCTGATGCTCTTAGCCGGAAGCCCACTTCTTCTCCAAGATGCTTGAATGCTCACTTCCAACTCAGAAAGCATGACAAGTTGTTAGTTGAGCTGAGAGTTCACTCCACCATCGTATCTCGAATTAAGGAACTCCAAGAAACTGATGAGGAGTTGCAACCCATTATTGCTAAGGTCAAGGATAGCTCAGATCCAGACTTTGCTATGAATTCCGAAGGCTTGTTGTGTTTCCGCAACCACATTTGTGTTCCCAATAATGATGATCTTCGAAACCAAATTCTAAGTGAAGCATATTTTATCCCTTTCTTTGTTCACCCTAGAGCTATCAAAATGTACAAAGATCTGAAGGAGATCTATTGTTGGTCCGGTATGAATAAGGAGATCATGGACAACGTAGCTAGGTGTTTGACCTGCCAATGAGTCAAAGCCGAGCACAAGGTACCTACCGGTCTTTTGCAACCTATTAAACTTCTGTAATGGAAATGAAAACGTATCACGATGGACTTCGTAAGTGGTCTACCTTTGACTCCAAAGAAAAATGATGCCATTTGGGTCATAGTGGACCGATTCACCAAGTCTACTCACTTCCTTCTAGTAAGAATAGATTTCAGCTTGCCTAAGCTCGAGGAGTTTTTCATCCGTGAAGTCATTCGTTTACACAGAATTTCGGTATCTATTATCTCTGATCGTGACCCACGATTTATGTCTCGATTTTAGAGAACCTTATACGAGGCCTTGGGAATGCGAGTGCATCTTAGCACTGCTTTCTATCCTCAAACTGATGACCAATCTGAAAGAATTATTCAGGTAACTATAAACCTTTATCTAAGCTATGTGACTAAGTGTTTGTATCAATCATGATTCTTCCTTGTATATTCTGGAAGATATGCTCTGAGCCTGTGTTATCGACTTCGGGAATACGTGGGAAAAATCCCTACCCTTGGTTGAGTTTGCGTACAACAACAATTACCAGGCTTCAATTCAAATGGCTTCGTATGAAGCTCTTTATGGAAGGAGGTGTAGAACCCCTCTTTGTTGGACTGAACTTGGTGAAGGCAAGATGCTAGGTCCTGACTTACTTCAGGAAACTAAAGAAAGGACTACCATTATTCGTGAACGGCTTAAGGCTGCCTTCGACCGACATAAGTCCTATGCCGATCTGGGTAGGAGAGATATTCTGTACAAGGTTTGTGAAAAAGCCTTCCTCAAGGTATCTTCGTGGAAGAAGATCATTCGTTTCGAAAAAAAGAAAGCTAAGTCCCCGCTTCATTGGTCCATTCGAGGTTATTGAAAAGATAGGACCTGTCGCCTACGATTAGCACTTCTTGAGGAGTTAAGTCGGATTCACAACGTCTTTCATGTATCTATGTTACGCAAGTACCAGTCAGATCCTTCCCATTTGAATGAACCAGAATCAGCGGAGATTCAATCTAATTTGACGTATGAGGAAGAACCTATTCAGACCCTCGCACGAGAGACCAAGAGGCTTCGTAATAAGACTGTGCCCTTAGTGAAAGTTTTGTGGCGAAGCCACTCTGTTGAAGAAGCAACATGGGAACCCGAGGAGACTATGCAAAAACAACATCCTCATCTTTTTGCTTGAAATAAAAATTGGAGGACGAATTTTCTTAAGAGGGAGAGTTGTCACATCCTGAAAACCGGCCTAGTCAGGAAAAGGCCCCAATGATCAGAGAATTTTGAAATTCGATGTGTATAATGTTGTAAGGAATGGCCATTTTACCCCTCTTGATGTAATGGAACTTCATTTTGGCCTTATGTGTATGTAAAATGACCATTGTACGAAACTCGAAGCCCAATATGCAAATCTGAGTTAGTCGTATCGATACGCCTATATGAGTATCGATACAACCTAAATGTCAATAACTAACTTTCTGATTTTAGCGGGAGCATACCAATATGGGCAGAAGCGTATCGATACGGGTCATCTGTTTTGAGCAAATCTGATGTCATTTTGATAAGAAAATGATGATAGGTGATGAGTCACCTCTATGCTTGTCCAATCTCACGTGAAATTCATCAGAATTCACAAGCAAACAAGATCATATGTCAACTTGGGGAATTGTTAATCCTTGAACTTAAGAAACCCTCATGTAAGGGAAATGATTCTATTGGTTGTTGGAGTGGTGAAGGAATGTTTATGATTTTAATAATTTAAAGTAAATAGGCAAAAGAGAAAAAACCTTCTTCATTTTTGATCACCCCCCGAAAGCTAAACTAAGGCTTTGTCTTCCAAATAAGCTAACACCACCATTATCTTCAACCTTGAGCCCTTAAGCACACACCTCTCCTTTTGCCCACCCTAAGCTCATATTTTCTTCAAATTGAAGGTACCGTTGTGAAGCTATCCATCGGGTAAGGCAAAGCCCTCTTTCAATTATTGAATCCTATGTAAGATGGGAGTTTAATTTCGATTCGAAATCTTAAGCTAGGCCTAAGTTATGTTGTCAATTTGGTTATAATGATTCCTATTGTCTTTCCTAGCTTAAAACAAGGAGAAAAACGATCCATCGACCCCAATCGAAGCTAGGAACAAAGGAATCAACATTCGGGAATCCTAGAGCCTTCGAATCTTAAGGTGAGTGTAGTTGTGTCAAGGGATAGGCATGGTGCCATCCCCTTTTTGCATTATTCGTGATTATGTTGCATTTGATCTAAGGCTCACGTAGAGCTACTATGTTGGATTCGATTGGTAAATTCGGTAAGTACCTTGTACTATTTTGATATGTGAAAATATAGTTATGATATGCTAATATGTGGTTCATGGATTCGATGTGAATATGATATGTGATATGGAGCTAAGGCTTGTTTGAGGTTTGATATGAAATTAATTGAAAGAAAATATGAAATACGTGATCATTGTGAAATAAGGAACATTGGATACAATTGGCATGCCATAGGATTATTCGAGCTCACTAAGTAAGGGAATTGGACTACGGTCCGGGGCTACGTCCTATATGTAGTGGAAATAATGATGGATTGTATAAATGATATGTTCTCGGAGCTACAGCTCAAGGCTACAGCCTATTTCTGATATGTGGTGTAAAGGGGAATCCGTGTATCTGATGGTCCATAATGGAAATTCTATGTGTTTATGAATTTTGATATTAAATTATGAAAGTATGTGAGTATGTGATATGAGTATGAAATTGTATACATGAAACTATGCCTCTGTAAATTACCTGATCATCATGTCATGCATATATGGATTGATCATTTTATTCGTTATAACTACCTCACTAGGCTATGTAAGCCTAACATGTGTGTCTCATGCATTTTTTAGGACCTTAAATGATCCCAAGCTACGATCGTGTTGTTGCGGGCGCAAGTCACATCTTCATCTTATATGTATGTTATCTTTTGCTATAAACTCCTAGTGAAGTGGCATATGGTCCGAACATGTTTGTATGAGCATTTTGATGATTGCATAATAGCTCTATCATGACCTAGTGATGTATGCATGAGATGGAATGATTTGATAATGTCACGTTTGTTAAAAAGAGCCTAAAACGAGCCTAAAGTGAAAACTTGGTAAACGAATTCAGAATGCTCTAAAATTCGGTATGACAGTAGATTAATGTATCTTAGGTGTTCTGGTAAAGTTTGGTAATAATTGGACAACATTTGGGGAGTCAAATTAGGTAAAAACCAGATAAAATTTGTCATTACAGGCCAGACGTATCAATATAGGGAAGCCTGTACCGATACGACCTTGCATATTTGGTCATTGATGAAACATAGAGTATCGATACACTAGGGAGTGTACCGATACGAGTTTGGAAAGTAAGGCCTAAAAATTTAATTGCATCAATACGGCCTTAGGTGTACCGAAACAAGTCAACCCTAGTCAAAGTGTACCGATACAGGTAAAGATGTATCGATACGGGGTCGCTGACCTTGAACCTAGAAATTATGAAAATCCACATAGCGTATCGATACGGTCTATAGTGTATTGGTACGGTGTCAATTAATTCTGTTAGAAGGCTTAGGATACAGTTTTAAAAGAATTACAAATTGGCCACTAATAATTATAGAGCTTAAATAGTTAGGTAAGAGATAACCGGTAACAACGAAACTTCACAGGTTAATAATTGGAGAGTCTAAGTACAAGTCGGTAAGAAAAAATTCAGATATAGACTACTAATTTATTCTGTTTACATTTTAACCCCAATTCTGAATCTAACTTCCGATTTCGTTCCCGATAACACTTTATGACCCGGTTCTCTACCAGACAGGGAATGGTGTGTTACAATTGTGGTATCAGAGCCTAGGTTTAGTCAATTCTAGGACTAAACAAGCATCCGTTATGAGTCTGCATTTGCATATGCCACTTAGGAGTTTATTTGTATACATTATCTATGACTTGCAGCTTAAACAATTTAATTTTTCTGTCTGAATAGATCGAAAATGACAACACCTACTGATAGGCGTGCTATAAACGAGCCCAACCCCGATTCCTCTTTTACTAAGGGGATAATCTGAGGCCAAGGTTAGGGCCTGAACAAGTAGGGCAGAATGACCCACCTCACCCTCTGTCTATGCATCCCGCTCAGCAGGAGTACCTGATGTCCATGACGGATATGATCAAGCAAGTAGTAGTGTCACTCCGACAAGAATCATATCCTTTGCCTACTGAAGCTCCTTTGCCTGCTTCGAGAGCCCCTGTTGATAGGCTCAAGTAGTACCCTATTTATACATTCACCGGCCAGGACTTGGGCAATCCCGAGGTCACAGAATACTGGCTGGAGAACACCCTATAAGTGATGAATAAATAGATGAAGTGCCCCGAGGAGCATAAGCTCGAGTGTGCCCTGGCCCTAATAGCCGAAGAGGCCCAAAGTTGGTGGGACACGGTGACTCTTACTGTTCCTGAACACCGTGTTACGTTGGAATTCTTTCTTCAAGAGTTCTACAAGAAATACATCAGTGAGCATTACATTACGGAGATGCGCAAGAAATTCCTCAATCTAAGGCAAGGAGGAAGACCCGTGGGGCAATATATCAACGATTTCTGTAAGTATGCAAGATACGCTGCCGAGATCATCCGTCTTGATAAAGAGAAGTGTCGAATGTTTATAGACAGTCTTTGTGACGAACTACGTCCTCTATTCATTGCAATAGAGATTGAGGACTTTTAGACTCTCGTCAATCGGGCAATCGCAACAGAAGCCTCACAGAAAGCTTTTGAAAGAAGAAGAAAAAAACCAGGCTCGACTGGACAAGAGATTTCGTGACGAATCTAAGCCACCTACGTCCCAAAAGAAGGGAAGACAGTGGGACCAGAAATCTGCTATTTACTAGCAGCTACCCCGATCAGGCTACGTACAACAGCTCCAGTCTGTAGGAATAGCTGTTACCCGTACTGCATCAGTGGATAGCACAAATGGCTCTGTAAAGGGCTCTCAGACTCCCTTATATAATTTTTGCCAGAAGAGGTACCCAGGGCAGTGCCGTAGGTAGTCCGATTCCTGCTATCTTTATGGAGAGTCTAGCCACTTCATCTGGCAGTGACCACAGAACCCTCAGGCTCCTACGTCAGTGGCTTCTCAGAACAATCCTAATAAGGGAAGAGGAGCAAAAACAGTGCCAACCGGATTCGCAGATAGACCCCGCAACAACAATGCACCTACAGTTGGTCGTGATCCTCAAACTTCGGCTCAGATGTATCATGTCCAAGGCCGTGAGCAAGAAGGTGACCCTGATGTGATTGCAGGTATGGTAGAGCTATGTTTCGATTATGTTTATGTATTGATAGATCCAGGCTCTACTCACTCTTTCATTAGTGAACCCTTGATCGAGAAGCATGCTTTAGAATCAGAATCGGTTACCTCCGAGATAGTTGTCTCCAATCCACTAGGAGATAATGTGACCATCCAAATTATTTTAAAAAATTGTCCCCTAAGGATCTAAGGAATCCCATTTCCGGCCAATTTGATGGCCTTTCCTTTCCATGAGTTTGATCTTATTCTGGGCCTCGATTGGTTAGCTGAACACCAAGCTTGGGTGGATTGCTCGAAGAAGAAATTATATCTTCACGGACTCGGTAAAGAAAGCATAACCTTGATGAAGTCCGAACCCGAGCCTAAAAAGAGTCTCGTATATGCCATGGAGTCCAAGAAAGATTTGAAGCTTTAGAATGTGGCAATTGTGAAGGAATTTCCTGATGTGTTTCCTGATGAACTTCCAGGACTCCCTCCCACCCAAGAAGTCGAGTTTGGGATAGAAGTACAACCTGGAACTACTCTGGTCTCCACTACTCCGTATAGAATGTCTTCTGTGGAGTTGAAGGAGTTAAAAGCTCAAATTCAAGACCTTCAAGATAAGGATTTATCCGACCGAGTTCCTCACCCTGGGGAGCACCGGTTTTGTTCGTAAAAAAGAAGGATGAGTCAATGCGTCTATGCATTGACTATCGTCAATTGAATAACGTGACAATCAAGATCAAATACCCACTTCCGAGGATTGATGACCTCTTTGATCAGTTGAAGGATGCTTCTGTCTTTTCCAAGATAGATCTCCGGTCTAGATACTACAAAATGTTGTTGAAAGAGTCTGATGTTCCAAAGACTGCCTTTCGAACCAGATATGGTCACTACGAATTTCTGGTGATGCCTTTTGGGCTCACGAATGCACCTGCAGCCTCCATGGACCTGATGAATCGTGTATTCCGATCCTATCTCTGTAACACCCATTCCCCTATCCGTACACTGGATATGAGTAAAAAATGCTATGACTTCTTTATTCAAAGATTAGGGTAATTTAAAATTTTCAGAAAACTTCCTGATGGTCACCTATCCTAAAATTTCTTTAGCCCAATGACACTTAACTTTACTTAAAATTGACATAAATTATTTATTCAAGTTCTAATGATGAATCAATTATATTAAAACCCATAACAACTTTAAAGGCCAATCTCAACTCGAATAAGTTTAGCAAGCATACATGCCACTATAAAAATCAACCTCAATTAGGATGTCATTACTGTGACTACCTGTTAGGCTTTCCAATATTGATGCAATGCTTTTCTCCCTCTCATCTTGATCAACCTACGTGTGTACAATCAAACACACGCTAAGTACGAACTTAGTGAGGCAATAAAGGAAATTAATAATAATAATTTAAACTTTATTCAAGTTCATGGCTACGTTTATATAGCATGATATATGTCAATGTCATAAGATTTTCATGTATGCCCGGTTATCATAATATGCCTTATATGCATCATGATCACTATATAAATATTACCATCATACCAATCATGTATCAACATAATATAAACTGGATATAAATTTCTTACCGATATACTTGCCATTTGCCCTGAGTGTTCATATAAATATTTCGCGAGAGTTCATATACTCTCTAACCTGTTTACCATTTATTATCCCTTTATTTATAGCCCGATTATCAATGATTTCCCGGTTTCCCAATTTCATAGTCCAAATATAACCTTGAGGACCCTGGGTACGCGAGTCAAATATGCACCGAAGTGCTAATCCGCACGTTTATAAGGCCGTGCTAACCATTATCCCGCACATTTATAAGGCCGTGCTAACCATTATCCTACACGTTTATAAGGCCGTGCTAACCATTATCCCGCACGTTTATAAGGCCGTGCTAACCATTATCCTGCACGTTTATAAGGCTATGCTTACCATACTAAGTCTACTTTTAACACTATAGTGTTATCTCGAATTCCTGATTATGCAGCGTGCTACTGGACTTTATGGCATGCCAACTATACCTGTCCCTCAATGACTCATTTGAGTATAATTCCCGAATTTATTCCATCCATGGCAATGTTTATCAATATAATTTAATATTGGGCAGTTCATACCTGAAATAATATTCATAACATACCATCATCAATAACTAGTGATCAATGCATTTGTTTTCAACCCTTGACATATTTAAAATATGTCAAATATATGATCAATGAAATAAATATCATGTCAACATATAAATCATGTAGACTTATCGCAAGTCTTACCAATGATGTATAAACAACCATGTATCATGTTATGTATGCATTGCACTCACCTAGGCCATTTATTAGCACGCCTCACTAAATTCTACTCGATCATTTCCTTTATAGAACCTTGAACTTTCTTTGATTCGGCCTTAACTGAAAATCGAGTTTCAGGGCTTGAATCGAGCTTGGAGTTTTTTTCTCTCTTTCTTTCCCTAGCCCTCACGTTTTTGGTTGGAAAAGAATGTTCATCTTTTCACCATTATTTTACACATATATCTATTAAATGAATATTAAATTCATTTAATAGTGAAATTATAATTTTGCCCTTTTTATCTAATGGTTGAGATTGATTTTATCATCAATCAAGGGCCAAGATTTAATCTTCCATTTTCTCTTTCCAAAATTTCCCTTATAACTTTTTAAATATTTCAAAAATGCCATTGGGTCTAAATGACCAATTTGCCCTCAAACTAGTTTGCCATTCTTGTAAAAATTCAACTAAATCTAGTTGGAATCCAACCAAATACAATAAAATATTCATAAAATAATATTTTATGAATTTTCCATATCTTTTGAACCAGTCTCCAAAATTTCCATTAAATCCAATACACCGATAAATAATCCTTTACTCAGAAATAAACTATAGGATTCATCTTGAATCAAACTAAAAATATTTCCAACACTTGGAAATGACTTTTATAACCTTTCTCTATCATATGGCAAAATTTCATAATTTTCCAGTTCGATATGGGTATCCAAATTCCACTTAAACTTTAACTGCGATTTTCCCAATAATTGAAATATCAGATCGAACCAATAATTCCGCATTTTATTCACACCCTTAGGTGATCTGTTTATTTATGAAATAAAAACTCTTAACTTTTGGGAAACTACAACTTTAGTCCCCAAACTTTTCCAAAGTTTATACTTTAGCCATAAAATTTCCAAATTTTACATTTTGGTCACTACCTCTTTAAACTTCAATTCCCATTCCAATTTTCCTTGGAATTCAACCGAACTTTAAGAATACCTTATTCAATTCACTATCTATCACATGAGACCTTTAAACCTTAGAAAATTCTTTTCCAAAACCCATAATTAAAGAAATCCCAACTTTCGCATTTTTGTCATTTTAGTCACTAAGTTAGCTTTTAAGCTATTATCTTAGTACTAAATGACCCTTAATCAACTTAGTAAATTTTAGGGTATTACAATTCTCCCCCTTAATAAAATTCACCCTCGAATTTTCAAAACGTACCTGTTTTAAACAAGTGCGGATACTGCTTTTCCATTACATCCTTTGCTTCCCATGTTGCTTTTTTCCGCTTGGTGATTGCGCCAAAGGACTTTCACCAATGGTATTTACTTGTTCCTTATTTCTTTGACATACAACTCAGCATACTTGCTCATCTAATAATCCATTCTAGCTGGTATAAAGTGAGCAGATTTAGTTAACCTATCCACAATTACCCAGATAGAATATTTCTTACTTGAAGTCAATGGCAATCTTATCACAAAATCCATTGTAACTCTATCCTATTTCCACTGTGGAATAGAAAGAGATTGCAATTTCCCTGATGGTACTTGATGTTCAGCTTTCACCTGTTGACAAGTCGGGCACTTAGCAACAAACTCGATATCATTCTTTTTCATACCAGGTCACCAATATCGACCCTTCAAATCTTGATACTTTTTTTTGGATGCATAGTCAAGGGACTATAATGTGCCTTAATAAGCAAATCCTGTTTCAACTCAGCATCTTTAGGAATATACACTTTATCTTTACAGTAAAGACATCCATTAGGTTTAATCTCAAAATCTTTAATTCCACCCGATTCCACTTGCTTTATCTTGGTTATGCAATCTTCATCTCATTGCTGACTTTCTTTAATCCAAATCTAACAATGATGACCTCAATTACAACTCTACCAATAACGAACCATTTGATTTTCCCTTTAACTGAGCATTTAAAGCTCGTAATGTAGCGAATGTTTTTCGACTCAAAGCAACTGCTACAACCTTTGCTCGACCTAGGTGGTAATCAATATAAATCAATTATTGGATTAAATCCAATCTTAAACTTAGTCTCTCGATTAAGCATCAAGTCTGTCTACGCCTCTTAAGCACCCATTTAAAATTTCCAAACACTAGGAATACTCTCCTAACCTATCCTTGATGCTCGATATCCATAGCATAAGTTAAATCATTTTCATATTGATAAAAAATTCCAATAAACTCTACATGCTCATGTATGCCAATTATCACAACACTCACATGATTGGTTTTGTAGTTTTCTTGAATCTCCAACATTAATTATAAATGTCAGAGAGTTCCTAATTTTCCCTGTCTCAATCTTTTTACGGAACTATGTAATAAATTCACTTGGCATTTTTGCCAGAAATACTTATCACTTTTTTAAAGGTGGTTATCTCGATTTACTATTCCTCTCCACGAGCTATGACCTCTATTTAGATATTTTCTTATTATGAATCCTTTCCATTGTATCCAGCATAATTTACTGCTTCATAATATTTTTTTAAATACATAGGGCATTTAGTACTTCTTTATACCTAACCTCTAGCCCTCTATGAACTGTCACAACAGACTCTCCTTTTGTCTGTAGAAAACAGTTTAGAAGCAAATCAGCTCAGTTTATTATGTTTGCACTCATACCCGTAAATAATCCAATTGCTTAAATTAAGATGCAAGAACTCAATTGCATCTCTAGGATAAACTTTGTTATGGAACACTCAAAGAAATAACTCTAGCTAACAAACTTTTGAGTATGTACCATAACATTACTTTATCAAATACAGGTCTAATCCTTTCAGACAAGATACTACTTTATTTTTAGTCTCCTCTGATCATCAATACAGAGTTTCTTCAACCTAAACTTTATATCCTTAGACCATAGATTAACAATCATAGAATCTTCATCAATATCTTTCTGAAAATCTAGTATGCCAGAACCTTTAATTCTTTTGCAATCAGTGCCTAAGCAGGCTGATTCAAAATCGAATATAATGGCTAGAAGAAAAGCTCTTAATCCAGAACATGCATATCATGTTACCCTGGTGCCTCTGCACCATGCTAAGCTGAAGGTAGAGCATTATCATTAACTTTATCACTCTCGAATCTCTTGTTGATTCACTTGCCTAAACACTGACACACAAATCTTTTCTCATACATTGGAATTTAACATTACTATCATAATGAAGTAAGCAATCACATTCATTCCAACAAGTAAAATCATCAGTAATTATGACATCCTAGTGGCATGTATACACTTTTGACCTTTACCATACTTTGTTTAATCTCCAGAACCGGCTAAACCTGTAGCTCTGATACCAATAAATGTAACACTCCCTTCCCCTATCCGTACACCAGATATGAGTCAGAAATGGTATGACTTCTTTATTCAAAGATCAGGGTAATTTAAAATTTTCAGAAAACTTCCCAATGGTCACCCATCCTAAAATTTCTCTAGCCGAAGCACACTTAACTTTACTTAAAATCGACATAAATTATTTATTCAAGTTCTAATCATGAATCAATTATCTTAAAACCCATAACAACTTTAAAGGCCAATCTCAACTCGAATAAGTTTAGCAAGCATACATGCCACTATAAAAATCAACCTCAATTAGGATGTCATTACTGTGATTATCTGTTGAGCTTTCCAATATTGATGCAATGATTTTCTCCCTCTCATCTTGATTTACCTACGTGTGTACAATCAAACACACGCTAAGTACGAACTTAGTGAGGCAATAAAGGAAATTAATACCAATAATTTAAACTTCATTCAAGTTCATGGCTACGTTTATATAGCATGATATATGTCAATGTCATAAGATTTTCATGTATGCCCGGTTATCATAATATGCCTTATATGCATCATGATCACTATATAAATATTACCAACATACCAATCATGTATCAACATAATATAAACCGGATATAAATTTCTTACCGATATACTTGCCATTTGCCCTGATTGTTCATATAAATATGTCCAGAGAGTTCATATACTCTCTAACCTGTTTACCATTTATTATCCCTTTATTTATAGCCCGATTATCAATGATTTCCCGGTTTCCCAATTTCATAGACAAATATAACCTTGAGGACCCTGGGTACGCGAGTCAAATATGCACCGAAGTGTTAACCCGCACATTTATAAGGCCGTGCTAACCATTATCCTGCACGTTTATAACGCCGTGCTAACCATTATCCCGTACGTTTATAAGGCCATGCTAACCATTGTCCTACATGTTTATAAGGCCGTGCTTATCATAGACTAAGTGTACTTTTAACACTATAGTGTTATCCCGAATTCCCGATTATGCAGTGTGCTGCTAGACTTTATGGCATGCCAACTATACTCTGTCCCTCAATGACTCATTTGGGCAAAATTCATGAATTTATTCCATCCATGGCAATGCATATCAATATAATTTAATATTGGACAGTTCATACCCAAAATAACATTCATAGCATGCCATCATCAATAACTAGTGATCAATGCATTTGTTTTCAACCCTTGACATATTTAAAATATGTCAAATATATGATCAATGACATAAGTATCATGCCAACATATAAATCATGTAGACTTATCGCAAGTCTTACCAATGAAGTATAAAACAATCATGTATCATGTTATGTATGCATTGCAGTAACCTGGGCCATTTATTAGCATGCCTCACTAAATTCTACTCGATTATTTCCTTTATAGAACCTCGAACTTTCTTTGATTCGGCCTTGACTGAAAATCGAGTTTCGGGGCTTGAATCGAGCTTGGAAAATTTTCTCTTTCTTTCCCTAGCCCTCACATTTTTGGCTGGAAAATAATGTTCATCTTTTCACCATTATTTTACACATATATCTATTAAATGAATATTAAATTCATTTAATAGTGAAATTACAATTTTGCACGTTTTATCCAATGGTTGAAATTGATTTTATCATCAATCAAGGGCCAAGATTTAATCTTCCATTTTCTCTTTCCAAAATTGCCCTTATAACTTTTTAAATATTTCAAAAATGTCATTGGGTCCAAATGACCAATTTGCCCTCCAACTAATTTTTATTTACTAGTTTGCCATTCTTGTAAAAATTCAACTAAATCTAGTTGGAATCCAACCAAATACAATAAAATATTCATAAAATAATATTTTATGATTTTTTCCATGTCTTTTGAATCAGTGTCCAAAATTTCTATTCGATCCAATATACCGATAAATAATCTTTTACTCAGAAATAAACTGTAGGATTCATCTTGAATCAAAATAAAAATATTTCCAACACTTGGAAATTACTTTTATAACCTTTCTCTATCATATGGAAACATTTCATAATTTTCCAGTTCGATCTGGGTATCCGAATTCCACTTAAACTTTAACTGTGATTTTCCCAATAATCGAAATATCAGATCGAACCAATAATTCCGCATTTGATTCACACCCTTAGGTGATCTGTTTATTTATGAAATAAAAACACTTAACTTTTGGGAATATACAACTTTAGTCCCCAAACATTTTCAAAATTTATACTTTTGCCATAAAATTTCCAAACTTACATTTGGGTCACTACCTCTTTAAACTTCAATTCCCATTCCAATTTTCCTTGGAATCCAACCAACTTTAAGAATACCTTATTCAATTCACTATCTATCACATGAGACCTTTAAACCTTAGAAATTTCCTTTCTAAAACCCATAATTAAAGAAATCCCAACTTTCGCATTTTTGTCATTTTTGTCACTAAGTTAGCTTTTAAGCTATTATCTTAGTACTAAATGACCCTTAATCAACTTAGTAAATTTTGGGGTATTACAATTCTCCCCCCTTAATAAAATTCATCCTCGAATTTTCAAAACGTTCCTGTTTTAAACAAGTGCGGATACTACTTTTCCATTACATCCTTTGCTTCCCATGTTGCTTTTTTCCGCTTGGTGATTGCGCCAAAGGACTTTCACCAATGGTATTTACTTGTTCCTTATTTCTTTGACATACAACTCAGCATACTTGCTCATCTAATAATCCATTCTAGCTGGTATAAAGTGAGCAGATTTAGTTAACCTATCCACAATTACCCAGATAGAATATTTCTTACTTGAAGTCAATGACAATCTTATCACAAAATCCATTGTAACTCTATCCTATTTCCACTGTGGAATAGAAAGAGATTGCAATTTCCCTGATGGTACTTGATGTTCAGCTTTCACCTGTTGACAAGTCAAGCACTTAGCAACAAACTCTGATATCATTCTTTTTCATACCAGGTCACCAATATCGACCCTTCAAATCTTGATACTTTTTTTTGGATGCATAGTCAAGGGACTATAATGTGCCTTAATAAGCAAATCTTGTTTCAACTCAGCATCTTTAGGAATATACACTTTATCTTTACAATAAAGACATCCATTAGGTTTAATCTCAAAATCTTTAATTCCACCCGATTCCACTTGCTTTATCTTGGTTATGCAATCTTCATCTCATTGCTGACTTTCTTTAATCCAAATCTTACAATGATGACCTCAATTACAACTCTACCAATAACGAACCATTTGATTTTCCCTTTAACTGAGCATTTAAAGCTCGTAATGTAGCGAATGTTTTTCGACTCAAAGCAACTGCTACAACCTTTGCTCGACCTAGGTGGTAATCAATATAAATCAATTATTGGATTAAATCCAATCTTAAACTTAGTCTCTCGATTAAGCATCAAGTCTGTCTGCTCCTCTTAAGCACCCATTTAAAATTTCCAAACACTAGGAATACTCTCCTAACCTATCCTTGATGCTCGGTATCCATAGCATAAGTTAAATCATTTTCATATTGATAAAAAATTCCAATAAACTCTACATGCTCATGTATGCCAATTATCACAACACTCACATGATTGGTTTTGTAGTTTTCTTGAATCTCCAACATTAATTATAAATGTCAGAGAGTTCCTAATTTTCCCTGTCTCAATCTTTTTACGGAACTATGTAATAAATTCACTTGGCATTTTTGCCAGAAATCCTTATCACTTTTTTAAAGGTGGTTATCTCGATTTACTATTCCTCTCCACGAGCTATGACCTCTATTTAGATATTTTCTTATTATGAATCATTTCCATTGTATCCAGCATAATTTACTGCTTCATAATATTTTTTTAAATACATAGGGCATTTAGTACTTCTTTATACCTAACCTCTAGCCCTCTATGAACTGTCTCAACAGACTCTCCTTTTGTCTCTAGAAAACAGTTTAGAAGCAAATCAGCTCAGTTTATTAACTTGCACTCATACCCGTAAATAATCCAATTGCTTAAATTAAGATGCAAGAACTCAATTGCATCTCTAGGATAAACTTTGTTATGGAACACTCAAAGAAATAACTCTAGCTAACAAACTTTTGAGTATGTACCGTAACATTACTTTATCAAATACAGGTCTAATCCTTTCAGACAAGATACTACTTTATTTTTAGTCTCCTCGATCATCAATACAGAGTTTCTTCAACCTAAACTTTATATCCTTAGACCATAGATTAACAATCATAGAATCTTCATCAATATCTTTCTGAAAATCTAGTATGCCAGAACCTTTAATTCTTTTGCAATCAGTGCCTAAGCAGGCTGATTCAAAATCGAATATAATGGCTGGAAGAAAAGCTCTTAATCCAGAACATGCATATCATGTTACCCTGGTGCCTCTGCACCATGCTAAGCTGAAGGTAGAGCATTATCATTAACTTTATCACTCTCGTGAATCTCTTGTTGATTCACTTGCCTAAACACCTGACACAAATCTTTTCTCATACATTGGAATTTAACATTACTATCATAATGAAGTAAGCAATCACATTCATTCCAACAAGTAAAATCATCAGTAATTATGACATCCTAGTGGCATGTATACACTTTTGACCTTTACCATACTTTGTTTAATCTCCAGAACCGGCTAAACCTGTAGCTCTGATACCAATAAATGTAACACTCCCTTCCCCTATCCGTACACCGGATATGAGTCGGAAATGGTATGACTTCTTTATTCAAAGATCAGGGTAATTTAAAATTTTCAGAAAACTTCCCAATGGTCACCCATCCTAAAATTTCTCTAGCCCAAGCACACTTAACTTTAATTAAAATCGACATAAATTATTTATTCAAGTTCTAATCATGAATCAATTATCTTAAAACCCATAACAACTTTAAAGGCCAATCTCAACTCGAATAAGTTTAGCAAGCATACATGCCACTATAAAAATCAACCTCAATTAGGATGTCATTACTGTGATTATCTGTTGAGCTTTCCAATATTGATGCAATGATTTTCTCCCTCTCATCTTGATTTACCTACGTGTGTACAATCAAACACACGCTAAGTACGAACTTTGTGAGGCAATAAAGGAAATTAATACCAATAATTTAAACTTCATTCAAGTTCATGGCTATGTTTATATAGCATGATATATGTCAATGTCATAAGATTTTCATGTATGCCCGGTTATCATAATATGCCTTATATGCATCATGATCACTATATAAATATTACCAACATACCAATCATGTATCAACATAATATAAACCGGATATAAATTTCTTACCGATATACTTGCCATTTGCCCTGATTGTTCATATAAATATGTCCAGAGAGTTCATATACTCTCTAACCTGTTTACCATTTATTATCCCTTTATTTATAGCCCGATTATCAATGATTTCCCGGTTTCCCAATTTCATAGACCAAATATAACCTTGAGGACCCTGGGTACGCGAGTCAAATATGCACCGAAGTGCTAACCCGCACATTTATAAGGCCGTGCTAACCATTATCCTGCACGTTTATAACTCCGTGCTAACCATTATCCCGTACGTTTATAAGGCCGTGCTAACCATTATCCTGCATGTTTATAAGGCCGTGCTTATCATACACTAAGTGTACTTTTAACACTATAGTGTTATCCCGAATTCCCGATTATGCAGTGTGCTGCTAGACTTTATGGCATGCCAACTATACCCTGTCCCTCAATGACTCAATTGGGCAAAATTCATGAATTTATTCCATCCATGGCAATGTATATCAATATAATTTAATATTGTGCAGTTCATACCCAAAATAACATTCATAGCATGCCATCATCAATAACTAGTGATCAATGCATTTGTTTTCAACCCTTGACATATTTAAAATATGTCAAATATATGATCAATGACATAAATATCATGCCAACATATAAATCATGTAGACTTATCGCAAGTCTTACCAATGAAGTATAAAACAACCATGTATCATGTTATGTATGCATTGCAGTAACCTGAGCCATTTATTAGCATGCCTCACTAAATTCTACTCGATCATTTCCTTTATAGAACCTCGAACTTTCTTTGATTCGGCCTTGACTGAAAATCGAGTTTCGGGGATTGAATCGAGCTTGGAAAATTTTCTCTTTCTTTCCCTAGCCCTCACATTTTTGGCTGGAAAATAATGTTCATCTTTTCACCATTATTTTACACATATATCTATTAAATGAATATTAAATTCATTTAATAGTGAAATTACAATTTTGCACGTTTTATCCAATGGTTGAAATTGATTTTATCATCAATCAAGGGCCAAGATTTAATCTTCCATTTTCTCTTTCCAAAATTGCCCTTATAACTTTTTAAATATTTCAAAAATGTCATTGGGTCCAAATGACGAATTTGCCCTCCAACTAATTTTTATTTACTAGTTTGCCATTCTTGTAAAAATTCAACTAAATCTAGTTGGAATCCAACCAAATACAATAAAATATTCATAAAATAATATTTTATGATTTTTTCCATGTCTTTTGAATCAGTCTCCAAAATTTCTATTCGATCCAATATACCGATAAATAATCTTTTACTCAGAAATAAACTGTAGGATTCATCTTGAATCAAAATAAAAATATTTCCAACACTTGGAAATTACTTTTATAACCTTTCTCTATCATATGGAAACATTTCATAATTTTCCAGTTCGATCTGGGTATCCGAATTCCACTTAAACTTTAACTGTGATTTTCCCAATAATCGAAATATCAGATCGAACCAATAATTCCGCATTTGATTCACACCCTTAGGTGATCTGTTTATTTATGAAATAAAAACGCTTAACTTTTGGGAATATACAACTTTAGTCCCCAAACATTTTCAAAATTTATACTTTTGCCATAAAATTTCCAAACTTACATTTGGGTCACTACCTCTTTAAACTTCAATTCCCATTCCAATTTTCCTTGGAATCCAACCAACTTTAAGAATACCTTATTCAATTCACTATCTATCACATGAGACCTTTAAACCTTAGAAATTTCCTTTCTAAAACCCATAATTAAAGAAATCCCAACTTTCGCATTTTTGTCATTTTTGTCACTAAGTTAGCTTTTAAGCTATTATCTTAGTACTAAATGACCCTTAATCAACTTAGTAAATTTTGGGGTATTACAATTCTCCCCCCTTAATAAAATTCATCCTCGAATTTTCAAAACGTACCTGTTTTAAACAAGTGCGGATACTACTTTTCCATTACATCCTTTGCTTCCCATGTTGCTTTTTTCCGCTTGGTGATTGCGCCAAAGGACTTTCACCAATGGTATTTACTTGTTCCTTATTTCTTTGACATACAACTCAGCATACTTGCTCATCTAATAATCCATTCTAGCTGGTATAAAGTGAGCAGATTTAGTTAACCTATCCACAATTACCCAGATAGAATATTTCTTACTTGAAGTCAATGACAATCTTATCACAAAATCCATTGTAACTCTATCCTATTTCCACTGTGGAATAGAAAGAGATTGCAATTTCCCTGATGGTACTTGATGTTCAGCTTTCACCTGTTGACAAGTCAAGCACTTAGCAACAAACTCTGATATCATTCTTTTTCATACCAGGTCACCAATATCGACCCTTCAAATCTTGATACTTTTTTTTGGATGCATAGTCAAGGGACTATAATGTGCCTTAATAAGCAAATCTTGTTTCAACTCAGCATCTTTAGGAATATACACTTTATCTTTACAGTAAAGACATCCATTAGGTTTAATCTCAAAATCTTTAATTCCACCCGATTCCACTTGCTTTATCTTGGTTATGCAATCTTCATCTCATTGCTGACTTTCTTTAATCCAAATCTTACAATGATGACCTCAATTACAACTCTACCAATAACGAACCATTTGATTTTCCCTTTAACTGAGCATTTAAAGCTCGTAATGTAGCGAATGTTTTTCGACTCAAAGCAACTGCTACAACCTTTGCTCGACCTAGGTGGTAATCAATATAAATCAATTATTGGATTAAATCCAATCTTAAACTTAGTCTCTCGATTAAGCATCAAGTCTGTCTGCTCCTCTTAAGCACCCATTTAAAATTTCCAAACACTAGGAATACTCTCCTAACCTATCCTTGATGCTCGGTATCCATAGCATAAGTTAAATCATTTTCATATTGATAAAAAATTCCAATAAACTCTACATGCTCATGTATGCCAATTATCACAACACTCACATGATTGGTTTTGTAGTTTTCTTGAATCTCCAACATTAATTATAAATGTCAGAGAGTTCCTAATTTTCCCTGTCTCAATCTTTTTACGGAACTATGTAATAAATTCACTTGGCATTTTTGCCAGAAATCCTTATCACTTTTTTAAAGGTGGTTATCTCGATTTACTATTCCTCTCCACGAGCTATGACCTCTATTTAGATATTTTCTTATTATGAATCATTTCCATTGTATCCAGCATAATTTACTGCTTCATAATATTTTTTTAAATACATAGGGCATTTAGTACTTCTTTATACCTAACCTCTAGCCCTCTATGAACTGTCACAACAGACTCTCCTTTTGTCTGTAGAAAACAGTTTAGAAGCAAATCAGCTCAGTTTATTAACTTGCACTCATACCCGTAAATAATCCAATTGCTTAAATTAAGATGCAAGAACTCAATTGCATCTCTAGGATAAACTTTGTTATGGAACACTCAAAGAAATAACTCTAGCTAACAAACTTTTGAGTATGTACCGTAACATTACTTTATCAAATACAGGTCTAATCCTTTCAGACAAGATACTACTTTATTTTTAGTCTCCTCTGATCATCAATACAGAGTTTCTTCAACCTAAACTTTATATCCTTAGACCATAGATTAACAATCATAGAATCTTCATCAATATCTTTATGAAAATCTAGTATGCCAGAACCTTTAATTCTTTTGCAATCAGTGCCTAAGCAGGCTGATTCAAAATCGAATATAATGGCTGGAAGAAAAGCTCTTAATCCAGAACATGCATATCATGTTACCCTGGTGCCTCTGCACCATGCTAAGCTGAAGGTAGAGCATTATCATTAACTTTATCACTCTCGTGAATCTCTTGTTGATTCACTTGCCTAAACACCTGACACAAATCTTTTCTCATACATTGGAATTTAACATTACTATCATAATGAAGTAAGCAATCACATTCATTCCAACAAGTAAAATCATCAGTAATTATGACATCCTAGTGGCATGTATACACTTTTGACCTTTACCATACTTTGTTTAATCTCCAGAACCGGCTAAACCTGTAGCTCTGATACCAATAAATGTAACACTCCCTTCCCCAGTTCGATTTGGGTATCCGAATTCCACTTAAACTTTAACTGTGATTTTCCCAATAATCGAAATATCAGATCGAACCAATAATTCCGCATTTGATTCACACCCTTAGGTGATCTGTTTATTTATGAAATAAAAACACTTAACTTTTGGGAATATACAACTTTAGTCCCCAAACATTTTCAAAATTTATACTTTTGCCATAAAATTTCCAAACTTACATTTGGGTCACTACCTCTTTAAACTTCAATTCCCATTCCAATTTTCCTTGGAATCCAACCAACTTTAAGAATACCTTATTCAATTCACTATCTATCACATGAGACCTTTAAACCTTAGAAATTTCCTTTCTAAAACCCATAATTAAAGAAATCCCAACTTTCGCATTTTTGTCATTTTTGTCACTAAGTTAGCTTTTAAGCTATTATCTTAGTACTAAATGACCCTTAATCAACTTAGTAAATTTTATGGTATTACAATCTCGATAAGTTTGTGGTTGTATTTATAGACGCCATTCTGATCTATTCCAAAGACTCAGCTTCCTATGAAGAACATTCTTCAGATCGTGCTTCAGACCCTTCGAGAAAAAAAACTCTACGCCAAGTTCAGTAAATGTGAATTTTGGCTGTCTGAAGTATCCTTTCTTAGCCATGTAATCTCTTCTGCGGGAATTCAAGTGGACCCTAAGAAGATTCAAGCAATCCTTGATTGGACTCCTCTGAAGAATGTGGGAGAAGTTCGTAGTTTTCTGGGCCTTGCAGGCTATTACCGTAGATTCGTTAAAGGATTCTCATTGCTTGCAGCACCCTTAACAAAGCTTCTCCGAAAGGATACTCCTTTTGTATGGACTGTTGATCAGCAAAGGAGTTTCAATCAGCTCAAGCAAGTCCTCACACATGCCCCATTCTTGGTGCAACTCGAGTCGGGAAAAGATTTTACCGTGTATAGTGATGCATCCTACTTGGGGTTAGGTTGTGTTCTGATGCAAGAAGGTAAAGTCATAGCTTATGTCTCATGTCAACTCAAGCCTCACGAGCTGAACTATCCGACTCATGATCTAGAACTTACTGTAGTTGTGTTTGCTCTAAAGATTTGGCGGCATTATCTCTATGGTGAGAAGTGTTATCTATGCACTGATCACAAAAGCTTGAAATATCTCCTAACTTAGAAAGAGTTAAATCTTTGTCAGTGCCAATGGATGGAATTGTTGAAAGATTATGATTTAATCATTGACTACCATCCCAATAAAGCTAATGTGGTGGCTGATGCTCTTAGCCGGAAGCCCACTTCTTCTCCAAGATGCTTGAATGCTCACTTCCAACTTAGAAAACATGGCAAGTTGTTAGCTGTGCTGAGAGTTCACTCCACCATTGTTTCTCGAATTAAGGCACTCCAAGAAACTGATGAGGAGTTGCAACCCCTTATTGCTAAGGTCAAGGATAACTCAGATCCTGACTTTGCTATGAAAGGCTTGTTGTGTTTCTGCAACTGCATTTGTGTTCCCGGTAATGATGATCTCTGGAACTAAATTCTAAGTGAAGCACATTCTAGCCCTTTCTCTATTCACCCTAGAGCTATCAAAATGTACAAAGATCTGAAGGAGATCTATTGGTGGTCTGATATGAAGAAGGAGATCACGGACTATTTAGCTAGGTGTTTAACTTGCCAACGAGTCAAAGCCGAGCACAAGGTACCTATCGGTCTTTTGCAACTTATTGAACTTCCGTAATGGAAATGGGAAGGTATCACGATGGACTTCGTAAGTGGTCTACCTTTGACTCCAAAGAAAAATGATACCATTTGGGTCATAGTGGACCGATTCACCAAGTTTGCTCACTTCCTTCCAATAAGAATAGATTTCAGCTTGCCTAAGCTCCCAGAGTTGTACATCCATGAAGTCATTCGTTTACACAATATTCCGGTATCTATCATCTCTGATTGTGACCCATGATTTACGTCTCGATTTTGGAGAACCTTACACGAGGCCTTTGGAATGCGAGTGCTCTTAGTACTGCTTTCCATCCTCAAACTGATGACTAATCTAAAAGAATTATTCAGGTAACTCTAAACCTTTCTCTAAGCTATGTCACTAAGTGTTTGTATCAATCATGATTCTTCATTGTAGATTCTGGAAGATATGCTCTGAGCCTGTGTTATCGAATTCGGGAATACGTGGAAGAAATCCCTACCATTGGTTGAGTTTGCGTACAACAACAGTTACCAGTCTTCAATTCAAATGGTTCCGTATGAAGCTCTTTATGGAATGAGGTGTAGAACCCCTCTTTGTTGGACTGAACTTGGTGAAGGCAAGATGCTAGGCCCTGACTTACTTCGGGAAACTGAATAAAGGACTACCATTATTCATGAACGGCTTAAGGATACCTTCGACCGACACAAGTCCTATGCCGATCTGGGCAAGAGAGATATTCAGTACAAGGTTGGTGAAAAAGCCTTTCTCAAGGTATCTCCGTGGAAGAAGATCATTCATTTCGGAAAGAAAGGAAAGCTAAGTCCCCGTTTCATTGGTCCATTCGAGGTGATTAAAAAGATTAGACCTGTCGCCTACCGATTAGCCCTCCCCGAAGAGTTAAGTCGGATTCACAACGTCTTTCATGTATCTATGTTACACAAGTACCGGTCAGATCCTTCCCATGTGATTGAACCAGAATCAGTGGAGATTCAATCTAATCTGACGTACGAGGAAGAACCTGTTCAGATCCTCGCACGAGAGCCCAAGAGGCTTCGTAATAAGACTGTGCCCTTAGTGAAAGTTTTGTGGCGAAGTCAATCTGTTGAAGAAGCAACATGGGAACCCGAGGAGACTATGCAAAAACAATATCCTTATTTTTTTGCTTGAAATGAAAATTTGAGGACGAATTTTCTTGAGGGGGGAGAGTTTTCACATCCTAAAAATTGGCCTAGTCAGAAACAGGCCCCGGTGATCAGAGAATTTTGAAATTTGATGTGTATAATGTTGTAACGAATGGCCATTTTACCCCTCTTGATGTAATGGAACTTCATTTTGGCCTTATGTGTGTGTAAATGGACCCTTGTATGAAACTTGAAGCCCAATATGCAAATCTGAGTTAGTCATATCGATACGCCCATATGAGTATCGATACGACGTAACTGTCAATAACTAACTTTCTAATTTTAGCGGGAGCGTACTGATACGGGCAAAAGCGTATCGATACGGGTCCCCTATTTTGAGTAAATCTGATGTCGTTTTGATAAGGAAATGATGATAGGTGATGAGTCACCTTTATGCTTGTCAAATCTCACGTGAAATTCATCATAATTCACAAGCAAACAAGATCATAAGCCAACTTGGGGAATTTTTAATCCTTGGACTTAGGAAACCCTCAAGTAAGGGAAATGATTCTATTGGTTGTTGGAGTGGTGAAGGAATGATTAAGATTTTAATTATTTAAAGTAAATAGGCAAAAGAGAAAAAGCCTTCTTCAGTTTTGATCATCCCTCCCGAAAGCTAAACTCAAGGTTTGTCTTCCAAATAAGCTAACACTACCATTGTCTTCAACCTTGAGCCCTTAATCACACACCTCTCCTTTTGCCCACCCTAACCTCATCTTTTCTTCAAATTGAAGGTACCATTGTGAAGCTATCCATCGGGTAAGGCAAAGCCCTCTTTCGATTATTGAATCCTATGTAAGATGAGAGTTTAATTTCGATTTGAAATCTTAATCTAGGCCTAAGTTATGTTGTTAATTTGGTTATAATGATTCCTATTATCTTTCCTAGCTCAAAGCAAGGAGGAAAACGATCCATCGACCCCAATCGAAGCTAGGAACAAAGGAATCAACATTCGGGAATCGTAGAGCCTTTGAATCTTAAGGTGAGTGTAGTTGTGTCAAGGGATAGGCATGATGCCATCCCCTTTTTGCATTATTCGTGATTATGTTGCATTTGATCTAAGGCTCACGTAGAGCTACTATGTTGGATTCGATTAGTAAATCCAGTAAGTACCTTGTACTATTTTGATATGTGAAAATGTAGTTATGATATGCTAATATTTGGTTCATGGATTCAATGTGAATATGATATGTGATATGGAGCTAAGGCTCGTTTGAGGTTTGATATGATATGAATTGAAAAAAATATGAAATATGTGATCTTTGTGAAATAAGAAACATTGGATACAATTGGCATGCCATAGGATTATTCGAGCTTACTAAGTAAGGGAATTGGACTACGGTCTGGGGTTACAACCTATGTGTGGTGGAAATAAGGATGGATTATATAAAAGATATGTTTCTGGAGCTACGGTTCAAGGCTACGGCCTATTTTCGATATGTGGTGTAAAGGGGAATCTGTGTATCTGATGGTCCCTAATGGAAATTCTATGTGTTTATGAATTTTGATATGAAATTATGAAAGTATGTGAGTATGTGATATGAGCATGGAATTGTATACATGAAACTATGCCTCTGTAAATTACATGATCATCATGTCATGCAGATATTGATTGATCATTTTATTCATTATAACTACCTCAATAGGCTATGTAAGCCTAACATGTGTGTCTCATGCATTTTTTAGGACCTTAAACAATCACAAGCTACGATCGTGTTATTGCGGGCGCAAGTCACATCTTCATCGTATACACATGCTATCCTTTGCTATAAACTCCTAGTGAAGTGGCATATGGTCTGAACATGTTTGTATGAGCATTTTGATGATTGTATAATAGCTCTATGATGACGTAGTGATGTATGCATGAGATGGAGTGATTTGAGAATGTCAAGTTTGTTAAAAAGAGCCTAAAACGGGCCTAAAGTGAAAACTAGTAAACGAATTCAGAATGCTCTAAAATTCGGTATAACAGTAGATTAATGGATCTTAGGTGTGATGGTAAAGTTTGGTAATAATTGGACAACATTTGGTGAGTCAAATTAGGTAAAATCCAGATAAAAATTGTCATTATAGGCCAGACGTATCGATACAGGGAAGCCTGTACCGATACGACCTTGCATATTTGGTCATTGATGAAACAGGCAGTATCGATACGCTAGGGAGTGTACTGATACGAGTTTGGACAGTAATGCCTAAAAATTTAATTGCATCGATACAGCCTCAAGTGTACCGAAATGGGTCAACCCTAGTCAAAGTGTATCAATACGGGGTCGCTGACCTTGGACCCAGAAATTATGAAAATCAACATAGCGTATCGATACGGTGTATAGTGTATCGGTACAGTGTCAGCTATTTTTGTTAGAAGGCTTAGGATACAATTTTAAAAGAATTACAAATTGGTCACTAATAATTATATAGCTTAAATAGTTAGGTAAGAGATAATCGGTAACAACGAAACTTCACAGGTTAATAATTGGAGAGTCTAATTTTAAGTCGGTAAGAAAGAATTCGAATATAGACTACTAATTTATAATGTTTATATTTTAACCCCAATTCTGAATTCGACTTTCGATTCCATTCCCGATAACACTTTCTGACCCAGTTCTCTCTAAACCGGAAAATGGGTATTACAGAAATTCCTTCCAAATAGCCAGGTTTTTATAGGGATTATTCATTGTTTGCCATAATTCGAGGTTCCCTTTGCGGGTTTTCAACTCGAATCCTCCTTTGGTTTCAAGACGCCCTCTATGGGTTTTCATCTTGAACCCTCATTTTTTCCTTTTCTTTCTTTTTTTCTTTCTTTTTCTTTTTTTTGTTTCTTTTTTTCTTTTTTGAGCACCCTTAACGGGTTTTCGCTTTTGATTTTTTTTCATTTCATGCTTAATATTTCTTGACTGAATCAGAATTCACCGAATTCTTGAGTTCGTTTCCACCCATTTCAGCCAGAATTAGTGCCCCTTCGTTGAAGGCTTTTGATACCACATATGACCCCTCCTAGTTAGGTGACCATTTTCCTTACGAATCCTTTTGGACCAACGACATCTTCTTTAGCACGATACCCCCTTCCCTAAACTTCCGCGGGTAGACCTTCTTGTCATATGCTCGTGTCACTCTTTTTTGATACATCTGGCCGTGACAAATTGCTTTCAGCCTTTTTTCATCAATGAGGTTTAATTGTTCATATCTTGCTTGAACCCATTCATCCTCCTCTAGTTTTGCCTCCATCAAAATACAGAGTGAAGGGATTTCAACTTCAATTGGCAGCATGATCTCTATTCTATATACCAATGAAAACGGTGTTGCCCTAGTGGAAGTTCGTAGAACTGTTCTATAAGCATACAATGCAAATGGAAACTTCTCATGCCAATCAGTGTAAGTGTCAGCCATCTTCGCGACTATTTTCTTGATGTTCTTATTTGTAGCTTCAACAGCCCCATTCATCTTTGGGCGATAGGTTACCGAATTATGGTGTTTGATCTGGAATTGTTCACAAACCCCATCTATCATCTTGTTATTTAAATTAGATGCATTGTCGGTGATGATTCTCTCTAGTAAGCCATAGCGACAAATAATCTCTTTTTTCAAAAATTTGCAAACAACCTACCCAGTGACATTCGCGTATGAGGCTGCTTCTACCCATTTTGTGAAGTAGTCAATAGCTACTAAGATGAACCTGTGGCCGTTCGAGGCTTTAGGGTAAATCTGGCCAATTACATCCATGCCCTACATTGAGAAAGGCCAAGGGGCAGTCATGACATGAAGCGGTAGAGGAGGTGCATGAATCTTGTCAGCTTAAACCTGACACTTATGACATCTACGGGCATAATTGATGCAATCTGTTTCCATAGTGGACCAAAAATATCCAAAGCGCATAATTCTCCTAGCCATAGTAAAGCCACTAGGGTGTTTCCCACAAACCTCTTTATGCACTTCTTCCATGATCGTTTGAGCTTCTTTAGCGCCTACGCACCTTAATAGTACTTGATCTCGACTCTTTTTATATAGAACCTCACCATCAAGGACGTAGCCCACGGCCAATTTCCTGATCATTTTCTTATCATTCTCAATTACATGTAATGGATATTCTTGGGTTTTCATATACCGTAAAATGTCATGGTACCATGGGAGACCACCCACTTTTTCTTCCACATTGTAGCAATAGACCGGGGATTCTAAGATTTTCACCTTGACTAGCATCGTTTCAGTACCTTTACTGGCCTTGAATATGACAGCCAGAGTAGCGAAGGCATCAGCCTTCTGATTATCCTCTCTTTGGAGATGCTTGAAGGTGATTTCGTCGAACTCCTTGATTAGTCCAAGAACTAGCTTGTGATACTTGATTAACTTTGCATCATTGGTCTCCCATTCTCCATAGATTTGGTAAATGACCAGTGTAGAATCTCTGAAAACTCTTAGAACTTTGATCTTTCTTTCAATGGCCGCTTGCAAACCCAATATACAAGCTTCATATTTCGCCATGTTATTGGTACATAAGAAATTTAACCGACAAGAGAAAGGGTAGTAATTCCCCTTTGGCGAAATTAAGACTGCCCCAATGCCACGTCCCATTGCATTTGCAGCTCCATCAAAGTTCATCACCCAAGATTCCTCTAGGCTATCATCCTCGTCAATCGAAATGCACATTAAGTCCTCATCTGGAAAATTAAAGTTCAATGCCTCATAATCTTGGAAGCACGACTTGCCAAAAAGTCTGCTATTGCACTCCTTTTTATTACTTTCTGACTCACATATTGAATGTCAAATTCCGAGAGTAACATTTGCCAACGGGCCATTTTTCCTGATAAGGCTGGTGCCTCTATCATGTACTTCAGAGGATCTAACTTTGATATCATCCATGTGGTATGGTATAACATGTATTGCCTAAGCCTTTTGGCTATCCATACCAAAGCACAACACGGTTTTTCAATTAGGGAATATCTAGTTTCACAATCTGTGAACTTCTAACTTGGATAATAGATTGCTCTTTCCCTTCTCTCGGTTTCATCATGCTGCCCCAATACACATTCCATTGAGTTTTCATGAACGGTTAGGTACAAGATCAGGGGATTCCCTGAAACAGGTGGTACCAAAATAGGAGGGTTCGTCAACTGCTTCATGATCTCCTCTAAATACATGGCTGCATTTTTCCGTTAACTGGGAGATAAAATGGACAATGTAATTTAACCTTCTGAAGAATCCTCGAACCTCTTTTTGTGTTCGAGGCGGAGGAAGTTCTTGGATGGCCTTAACTTTGTCTAGATCAACTGCAATTCCCTTCTCACTCACAACAAATCCCAACAACTTTCCCGATCACGCTCCAAAAGTGCATTTGGACGGATTGAGTCTTAATTGGAATTTTCTCAACCTTTTAAAAAGTTTTTCCAAGTTTTCGATATGTTCCTCTTCTGAGCGGGATTTAGCTATCATATCATCAACATATACCTATATCTCTTTGTTCATCATGTCATGGAACAAGGTTACCATGGCACGTTGGTAGGTTGCCTCTGCATTCTTTAAACCAAAAGGCATGACTTTGTAACAAAAGGTTCCCCACCATTTTACAAATGTGGTTTTATTCACATCTTCTAGGCATATTTTGATTTGATTGTACCCTGAGAATCCATCCATGAAAGAGAAAAGAGAATGCCCTGCTGTGTTATCCACCAGCGTGTTAATATGCGGCAATGGGAAATTATCTTTAGGGCTTGCCCTATTAAGGTCTATATAATCAACACACATTCGTATTTTCCAACCTTTTTTTAGGATTGGGACAATGTTAGCCACTCATTCAGAATACTTAACCACCTCAAGGAAACCAACGTCATACTACTTTTTCACTTCATCCCTGATTTTTAGGAGCATTTCAAGCTTCATCCTCCTTAGCTTCTGTTGCATAGGCTTGCATTCGGGCCTGATGGAAAGCCGATGCATAACAATGTCAGTGTCTAAACCAGGCATGTCTTGATACGACCAAGCAAAAATGTCCTTATATTCTTGTAGGAGCTTGATCAACTTGTGTCGAGTCTCAGTGGTGATAGAAGTGCCGATCTTCACCTCACACATTTCTTCTTCAGACATGAGATTTAGAATTTCTAATTCTTCCTCGCGAGGAAGAATTTATTTCTCTTTGCTTTCTAACAACCTGAGCACCTTATTAGGCAGTTCATACTCTTCTTTATCTTTGCAGTCTTTAACCTCTTCTAAACACATGGACAGCTCGAAGTCAATTTCTAAATCAAATTCGGAGTCATTTGTACCATTGATATCCGGAAACCTGAAAGAAATGGAATATATATGTATTCAACAAAAATGAAAAGTCAAACAAATGAATGATGTTTTTTTGTTTTGGTTTTTAATTTGCTTTGGGCTTATTTACGATGTTTTAGTTATACCACATAAGATTTATTGGAAAAACATCTTTTATTGATATAAGAACCATAATGGTTTTTAACATTGACCCTTAACAAGAGATCTCTAATGCCTTCAGGTCTAAGGCAGAAGAGTTAGTTTCGAGCATTACTCTGTGGATGACCTAAAAGCTATAGGAATTTCTTCCACAGTCCAGTTGTTCAGCTCCGAGCAGGGATGTATCATGGAAAGGTACTTGTTTCCCTCATTCTCCTCTGATATGGTGTTGATGTTCAGCTCTTCAAAAGCTTTCTCGAGCTCTTTCTTTTCTTTCTCCTCCTCATCATTTGCAGTGTCAGGATTCATAATGCCTCATGAACTAAAACTGTGGCTGAGTGGTGGGTGACATTGGCTCCCACTTAATTTCTTCTCCATTTTGTCTTGCTTTCCTTCTTTCCTGCCTCTCTCTTATTGCTGCTCTTCTTTGCATTGGGTTGGGCTTGTAGCCTAGACCAAATTGGTCTATCTTTTCAAGGATTATCACGGGGTATGGCCTCCCCTAAAGTTGCTTGCCGAGGCCGTTTCCAACCTTTGCCCCTTTTCCTAGAGTCTGCTTGACTTGCATCTTTGTGTTATTTGACAACTTTGGGTCAAGGACCTTGTTTCCTTCAATGACGAAGGTAGCATTAACAAGCTCAAGTGTCCTGAAATGACACTCGAGTGCACCTTCATCAACTTCTATATACGGGGCACCAGTTGATACTGAGGCGATGATATCTTCTTCAGCTCCAACTATCACTAGCTGGCAATCAACTATGAATTTCAACTTCTGATGCAAAGTGGAGGGAACAACCCCTACAGTATGGATACAAGGGCGCCCTAACAGCTAGCTATAGGTGGGCTTGATGTCCATCACCACAAAATCTATTTCAAAAGTAGATGGGCCAATTTGTAGGGTACCTCTATTTTCCCCAAAACATCCCTTTGGGTTCCGTCGAATGCTCTTATAGTATTTTGGTATGCAGTCATGTGAGTGCAGTCAACTGGTAGCTTTTTCAAGGTATCCAAAGGCAGTACATTCAACGCTAACCCATTATCAATAAGAACCTCTAGCAACATATGCCTCTTGCATCGAGTAAAGATATGAAGGGCTTTGTATGATCCCCTCCCAATTGCTGGAATTTCTTTGTCATTGAATGTGATGAAGTTATTCACCGTAATATTGCCGACCAACTTGTCCATCTTGTCAGTTGTTATCTCTTTTGAAACAAAAGTCTGGTTCAAGATCTTTAAAAGAGTGTCCCGGTGGCCCTCTGAACTCAGCAACAAAGATAGCATCGAAATTCTTGCCGGGAGTTTATGCAGCTGCTCTACCATACTGTACTCACTATGCTTGAGTATCTTTAAAAATTTCCCAAGCCTCCGACTCTTTCACTGGCTCAAGGTGACTCCTGGGTTTCTCTATAAAGAAATCTTTTTCTCCCTCGGATTCATCAGTTGCTACCTTCCTCTGGGTAGCATCTCTATCCTCGGCCTCTGGTGGTGAGTAACATTTTCCACTTCTTGTCAAATTGCCCACCTGATTGACCGGTTCTTATTCTTTCCCTTCTCTAACTGATGTATTTCCTGGAGCCGTTACCGAGCAAGCGTAATTCCAAGGCACTTGTTTATTGTCCTTAAATGGAAAAGGGTAGGTGCCTTTATAACCAGCTTCGGAATTGTTCCCTTCTCAGGCTCAGTAATTCTGACCTTGGTCTTAATTACTAAGGGCTTCATTCCCACATAGTTCCCTCTTGCGGGGCTTTCATCTGAGGCGCATACATCCAATGTACAACTCTTTTCCTTCTCTTCAAAGAATTCTAGTTCTTTGTTGTCCATCCTATCTTGGACCAAACTCCTAAATTCAAAACAGCTTTGAATTTCATGTCCTCCCACTGGATGGTACTCGCAGAAAAACTTACCATCCTCCTTTGATTTCCACGTCTTGTTTCCTAACAGTCTAACCTTCACCATTTGGGCCCATACCCATGCCATAGGTGCCTTAATTTCTTCAACATACTTCTTAACCATCTTGCATTCCTCCTCGTCCACTGCATTCACTTCAGTCTTCTGGTGGTTAGGCAGTGGGTTATCTTTCGCGTCTGAAGTATCAAAAAATAACATGCCTGACTTTCGTAGATCATCTACTACCCTCTTGAAGGCAGTGCAGTTCTCAATAGTATGCCCCATGTTACCAGCATGATATTCACATTGAACCTTTTCATCATACCATGGTGGGTGTGGTGGAGAGAAAGGAGAAATGTGTCATGGTAACACTATCCGTGCTTCAACCAACTCGGAGAATAACTCGGCATACGTCATAGGGATATGAGGAAAATATGGCTTCTTATTCCCTTGGTATTTTCGTTCATCTTTTGGCAAATTTGAAGCCACAGGGTTGGTATTCTGGGCAACTGGCTTATTAAGGACTACCCCTTTTGAATAATTAGGGTTGTAAACACTTGTCATACTAACTTCATTATCTTTTTTCTTATATGGTTTCTTCGTCTCTCCTCCATCGAGCTTCCTGCTCTTAACAGCTGCCAAAATCAGTTCTTCATTCATTAATATATCTGCAAAACTCTTTGTCGCATGATTGATCATACGATCATAGAAGGCACCTTTAAGGGTGTCCACAAACATGTGAGTTATCTCACTTTCCAGTAGTGGTGGCTGAACTTGAGCGGCCACATCCCGCCATCTCTGAGCGTATTGGCAAAGCTTTCATTATGTCTTTGTCCCATCCCTTGCAAAACAAACCTGTTTAGGACCATATCAGCAACATGTTTGTACTGTTCACCGGATGCCCTGGGCAAATCCTTCAAATTTTAGATATTTTTCTGGCTTAACTGATTGTACCAGCGAGTGGCGGACCCAAACAAACTGTCTTGGAAGCAATGAATGAGGAGTTTCTTATTTTCCAAGTACATCGACATTCTGCAACAATACATGGTCAGATGAGCCTTGGGACATGCAGTCTCATCGTATTTATATAAGTCAGGGATCTTGAATTTCGGAGGAATTGTCAAGTTGGACACCAGACTCAGGTCTCTAGCATCTATGCCTCCATGGTGTTCACTTCTTGGAAAGTCCTAATGATCTCTTCTAACTTGTCACAGCGATCTTCAAGTTTTTTTTGTTTATGTTAACCGTATCATCGATTTCATCAAGGTCCGGGACCCCATAACCATGCACTACCCCAAAGTTGACCACTGGCTCAGTTTGTGCACGAGTAGAAGACTCTGCAAAGTTGAGCGGGGACTTGGCCTTGAACGGGGTGGCCCTTCTTGGTATTCCAGGGTAAATCCCCTGAAACTATGGTAAAGTGTTAACATTTTCTAGGTTATCTTGAGCATCAAGGTCTCTGAACCTTAACATGGCCGCAATCTGACCAACCATCTTCCTGTGCGCCAATTCAATCTCATGCTTCAAGTCACTCTCAATTTTATCCAGCCTGTAGTACTCTTGTGGTTGATTTCGAGAGATGTTATTCTGTCTTCAGTACTATTGTCCATCGCTCTGGTTTTGGAACGGGTACTGTATTTGTGAGTTTCTATTTTGAGCTTTCTGTTTGGGTAAATTATTTCGATTAAAATCTTATGTTATGTATACGTATGCAATGATATTAATCTAACGCAAAACAAACAAAGAAATGCAAAAAAGAAAAAAATGCATGAATGCAAACAAGGGGCCATTGATTCCATAAAGTAATTGCTCAAAGAACGAACTCTTTATTGGATGGAAAGATCTTTATTACAATAACTCCTCCTCTTTTGCATTTACAAATATCTTTCTACCCGAACACCTAATTTCTTCATTTCCTCTCTTAGCCACACGAATCTTGGTCCCACCTCTCCAACTGGCCTGGCATACTGACGAAGAGTCGCAGCCTCTGCAGCTAGCATCATCACATGTTTGGCCACATCCTGGACCTGGGTCATAATGGTTTTGTCAAACTCATCCCGTTCTTGGAATCTCCTAGCGTTGTCCCTAAGTCGAGTGAACCAATAATCATTTACATCTTCATTGATGTCTTCTAGGACCATGATCTTTATTCTGTACTCATGGATAGTGTTCTCCATAATTTCTATTTACTCTTTTAGAGTTTCATTTTCTGCATGACTAGCCTGAAGCTCAATATATCTGTGAAGGTTCTGAAGTGTTTGCAGATTATGGCTAAGTTCTGCTACCTTGGCCTGTAGTCCAGAAACAACAGACTGGCTCTATCTCAACTTCTCATGGGTTGTATCACACTGAGATTGCAGTTCGCACACACGGATTTTGTTGCCATGGGCCTTCCTCTTCCAAGCAACTACATTCTCCCTCTTCTCCTCGAGGGTTCGCTTCCTCTTCTTATTTTGAATTGTTTGCTTACCTTTCCTCCTCTCTTCAGCAAGAGCATGCTTGTATTTCTCAATTTCCCTTTTACTCCACTCCTTTTCTTTTCCAACAGCTTGTTCTACTTCTCACTTCCACTACTCTGGGGTATTCCTCAAATCAACATTTCGAACTGTTTCCTGGAACTTGAGAAACTCAACTCTCTGTACCTCAAAATTTTCCTCCAAGTTCTTGTACATTTTCATCACTCGATCTGTGTTGCCTTTGTACTTTTGCACCTCCAAGCTCGCCTCATACAAGTCTCTCATGTGTTGTTCTTCTAAGGATTCCATCTTGTCCTTGAGCTTTTGAGATCAGCCCTTAAAATATCAGCTTCAGATGAGACTAACTTCAAATGCTCTTCTATAGGCTTGACTTGGCCGGTGGGCGGTAGAACCATGTCATTCACCCTCATATGTCTCCGCACATCATAGTCAGGGGTAAATGTACGATCTCTGCCATGCTCCATTTTTATATGGTAGCCGTGCTTCCATGAATCATTAATGGTCTGAACTTTCTCTCTGAACTCCCCTTGAAACTCAAATTCTGTTGAACCGGGGCTTGCTGTGAAAGAAACAAACTGGCAGATGTTGTATGGTCGTAATACCAACAAAAGAGCACAACCGATTCCACCCCATAAGCCAACAGCATAAGATGATTATAATCTCCACATTTATACAGAACCTGGGTGTGTCCCAGCCATGGAGCCCTCCAAACGATATCTTGATCACGACGGTCCTGGAAAACATCGATCCACTTCTTCTTTTTCAACACCGGCCATTTTTCCTTCAGAAACTCCTGAAGTGGAGAGAAATTTGGAGAGAATATGTTGGGCAAAGTCAAGGCTGGGAATTTCCAAAAGTGGCTAAGGGCCTAAACCTGAAGTAATTGAGCACATCCTCTAAAACGCTCACCCTCCAACTTCTGACACGCGTTCAAAGAAATGAAGGTTTCGGCAAGCACCGCTAGCACTGGATTAGTTTCCCTCTTCAACTATTCAAAAAGATCTAACATAGCCATATCGATTCTGCCTAACATCATCGGGAAGATAACTAAACCGTTGATTGCAATCGCTAGCAGGTCCACCCTTTTTTCTCTATCAGGATGAGTGGAAATTATATTTCGGGTGCTCCACCATGGGAAAGAGAAACTACCCCCTATTTTCTGTATCAAGCCCTCTACCCATCCTTTACCCATACCGGTAAAAGATTGGAGCCTCACATGAGCGTTCTTGTTCTTGGGTGGCTTAGCATAAACTCGGTCCCTCTTCACTTCGCGCAGGTTGAAAAGTACATAATATTCTTAGAGTGTAGGCATCATATCTTCACCATTGAATGTGAACCAACAATATCCAGGATTTCAGAACTGAATTAGAGCTATGAGGAATGGTTCATCTACCTCCACATGCAATAGATATGCTATGTCACCGTAGGTGTGAAAGAACAGTTGTATAGTTGCATGATCAAAATGCTCCCAAATTTCTCGTAGCTCTTGAACATTATTCTATTTGACACTGATGTGGGCATACTCTGAAGTTTCTATCACATAATCACCTTTCAGACTATCCCTGTATGCCTCTTGGTTGACCCTGGACCAGTGATACACATCCATACTGTCCTCTTCCTTCTGAAGGAGTCTCCCATCCATGGTCAAAAAGTTTTTTCTAACTGAGCAAATGTCTTAAGAATCAACCCCCTCTAGGAATGAAATGATGATGAAATGGACAAATATGCAAAACAAGCAAGCAAGAGAGGAACAAAGGATTAGTGCATTCAACAGAACAAAAGCAGAACATAAGAAGACAACTTCTTTATGAATAGCAACTGGGCAGCGCATTCCAACACTTCTGGACATGTCTCCACAGACTTTCTGCAAGAAATGATCATAACCAAACTCTAAAACCTAGGCTTTCTGCATGGCTCTAAAGGGGTGGGCTTCTAGATTCTCACACAGGTTCGGTTCTAAAAGGGTTCCCGAATTGTCCTCGCTATCCCCTAATAAGGGTAGAAAGGCCCATGATTCTCGCCCATTATAGGCTTCAAACAAAACAGGTTCAACTCAGGGGAACCCACTCCTATGCCTATACGAAGGATCAATATCCACACAGGGACATAGAGCGTGAGCCCTAGAGGTACTTGCTAGACCCATACGGAGAATCAATATTCCCACGAGAGCAATAGCGTTTTCCCCTACTTAAACGAACGGGACAAAGCTCGGGCTTAAAGCTTGGATTTAAGTCATAAATGCGTAAAATAAAATTAAACTTATAAACGGACAATTAAGTTAAGCTTTACTTAAATTCGCAAATTCTGACATTAAAACAAGATGTAACCGACTTGTGGCCTGACACTGTTTTTGTAAACACAAAAAAGTTCTCCCCAACGGAGTTTCCAAGCTGTCGCAACCCCCTTTCGAGGTGTTTTGACGTTTTGAAAACAAAAACAACGGAGTCACCACCAATCTTTAATGAAGGTGTGATTGGATCACCTAAAATCGGTTATTTTAATAAAAATCATTTATTTTATTAAAACAACATTTTTGGTCTGCGAAAACACAAAAAACGGGTTCGAGAGTCAGTTACGCCTGGGGAAGGGCTAGCACCCCCACGACGCCCAAAAACTGGTACCTTGTCGGTTACAAAAGGTTTTAAAGTCAGATTTTGCGAATCGATGTAAAGCTTAAATTATTGTCTGTTCATAAGTTTAATTTTATTTTAATGGCCTTACTATCCGAAAGTGAATTCCAATCACCACCAACACTTCTGGAGCTAACCCGTCATTTCCATTTAGTAAGACACCGCATTAAATTAATTTCATTTTTTAACAATCAAACAAAGAAACATTAGGTATGTTGAAAGTTTTATTCATTCTAAATTGGCATTTATCAACCTAAGAGAGTCTAAGTATATTTTACCTATTTAGGGGTTAAAGTTCTCTTAAGCGTGTTTTATTTCTTTGTAAAAGGAATTTTATTACAAAGAAATCTCTATCTAAGCTTTGAAGGACCTATTCCTAAAGCCAACTTAATTCTAAAGCAAAAAGATAAGAAAATGAAATTTACAAATCTTAAAACATTTTTTTTATGTTTCCATGTTTTTTTTAAATATTTACAAAGCTTAAAACATTTTTTTTATGTTTTCCATGTTATTTTAAAAAAACTTTTTATATTTTTGTTTTGTTTAAAAACCTTTATTACTTGTTATTTCTTTTTATATTTTAAAATCTTTTTACCCTTTTCACTTTGAAAACTTTTTTATTTTTTTAAACTTGTATTGTTTTTATGTTTTTTTAAAAAAGGTTTTAAATTATTTCAAAAAATTTGTTATTATTTTTTAGGTTTTTTGGGTATTAAAAATACGTTTGTTTATTTTAAAAGAACAATTCTTTATTATTTAAAAAAATTATTTATTTTTGTTTTTCTAAAAATATTTCTTTTTTTAAAAAATAAAAAGTGGGGGGGTGTGACCAAATTAAAACAAAGTTGAAATTGAGATTTTTTTTTATTTTCAGAATTTTAAAAGGAAAAAATGGGTGATTTAAATAAATGGTCCAAAATGAGTTGGGTTTAAAGCCCACAAACATCTTTTTATTTTTTAGAAATCAAATGGATCAAACACCATATTTTAACAGAAAAACAACATGTTCTTGGTGTTCATCAAAGGGGATGAACAAGAGGGAGGGCCACCGTGCCGGCTGCCATCCACCGGCGCTGGCCGCCGCTCGCCAGCGGTGACCTCCTCCTATGTATTTTTTTAAAAAGTGAGGGAAAAACAACATTAAAACAAAGATTAGTTCGACCAAACCCGGATTAACAAAACAAATACGAATAAATGAAGAACATCACATGAACAAAAATATAAAAAAATAGAATTTAAAATCTTTACAAAAAGAAAGGGGAGAAATTATACCGACAAAGTGGCAAAAATGCTTGCTTTTCCTCTTCCAAAATTCGAACAATGATGTTCCAAACTCGAACTAATTCCAGCAACTTTCAGATGGATTTTTTGAGTGAATTCTTGTATGGATTGATGGATCAACAAAGGGGAAATGGGGCTCAATTTATAGGGTTTTGGTGCTTGAAAAACAAGGAAATTTGAGGACAAAAATCCCCAATTTTGTTCCAATTAATCCTGCAAATTAATTAGGTGGTTTTGACTTATCCATGAGGATTGAAAATTAATCCAAATTTCAACAGATTTGGCTCGATTTGGGTGATTATGTCCCCAAAATAAATTAGGGTTCGAATCATTTTTTCCCCTTGTCTTGTAGGTTTTCGGCGACGGCAAGGAGCGGCGGTGGTGGCGTTGGGTTCGGCTGGTCGAGGTGAGCCAATCAGCATCCACGACGACGATCGCCGGCGGCCACAAAGTGGCGGGGAAGGGGTCCGGCCGCAGCTCGATAGCAGCAGGGGAGGGTTTGGGGGAACCACCCCGCGTGCGTGCAGCGTGTTGTGGCCATCCCCTCACATGGTGTTACAACCGAGTTCCGGGGCCATAACCGAGTCACTTCTACCATTCCCCATTTTCAAGCACATCAATGTTTTAGGAAGAAGAGTCTTTGTTTTCAATTATTTCTTTAGTTAGGAAAAAGTGTCCTCGTTTCAAACAATAGAATGTTTACTCGGGTCATTTCTATTATGTTTTTTTCGCATATATGTAGGGGTGGACAGTTGGCAAGAGTTTGGGCTGATCCACTGGTAAAGGTATGTATCCTACACACCATCGAGGCGGCCCCTACCGCCCAAGTCGATGGTGTGGGTGAGTTTTCCAATGTAACCAATGTTTCTTTTTTTCTTTCTAATAAAATAAAAACCGTTCTTTTTTCCTACGGGGAAGCTGGGGGTCGACTGTGTGAATCCGCTATGCCCCACGGTTTCGACCATGGCTTGAAGAATGGTTTTGTGGCGCGAGACTAATGTGTTGCTTGCTTATTTTGAGCAGATCAATCGAGGGAAAAGGCTGACTTGATCGGGAAGAGTCCTTTTCAAGTGCCGCACGGCTTAGCGACCGAGTGAACTAAAGGCTAAGGCCGTGACACGTGGTATCAGAGCAAGGTTGTTGCACTCAATTTCGGGTGGTGTTCCCTGTTCATTGCGGTGAAAAGCACAGAGGTGCGTAATCAATAGCACAGAGGTGCGTTTTAATTGTGGCACAGTGGTGCTCAATTTTTTTTATTCAAGCACATCGGTGCTTTCTTGTTGCTAATGCACAGCGGTGCCTAGTTTTTATTGGGAAAGCACAGTGGTGCTTATTCCCTCTTGATGCACAGTGGTGCTCTCTTGCTTCTTGTGCACAGTGGTGCCGAGTTTTTTTTTTTGAGTGGGAAAGCACAGTGGTGCTTACTCCCTCTTGAAGCACATTGGTGCTGAGTTATTAATAGGCATTGTGGTGCTTATTATTCTTCCTGTACAGGAACTAGTGTGGTGGGAGTCAACCCAAGGATGGTGACTACGCGTAAGAATCAGGGGCCAAGAGCCGTCCCGAGAACCGAGGTGCCCGGCGCGCAGTACTTCGCGCAACATGGCGCTAGAGTGCTCGCACACAAGGGGTAGGACCATAGACCCCGATAGGTATGAGGAGCTAGAAGCCGCGGTGGCGGCCCGAGGGCTCATGTGGTGACCAAAGTGAACGAGTTCGAGCAATTGAAGTTTCTCATCAGGAGTTGGCTCACATGGTGAAACACCTCACTGATGAGACAAAGGAGGCAATGAGTACTCTGAAGTAAGAGATAGAGGAGCTTAAGGCTCAAATTAATTTGATTGAAGTGGCTGTGGGAAATTCAGTGACCATGGAAAGGGGCCAGAGGAATAGGGTCCCCGAGCCTCAGCGATATGAGGGGAACAGGGATGCCAAAGAGCTTGAAAATTTCCTATTTAATATTGAACAATACTTTCGGGCTACTCGCACCTCTATAGAAGAAGACAAGGTCTCGATGGCTTCTATGTACTTGTCAGGGGATGCCAAATTGTGGTGGAGGTCCAAGTTCACAAATGGCGCGTGTTCCATTAAAAGTTGGGACGAGTTGAAACAAGAATTAATAGCTACCTTCTTTTCGGAGAATATGGAGTATAATGCTCGGAAGAAGTTAAGGGATTTGACCCATACTGGGACTATTCGTGATTATGTGAGAGAGTTTGCGGCATTGATGCTGGATATTAAGGACATGTCGGAGAAAGACAAGATGTTTGCTTTCCTTGAGGGCCTAAAGCCATGGGCTAGAACTGAGATTCAAAGACAACAGGTGCATGATGTAGTCGCTGCCATGGCCGCTGCCGAGCGGCTTAACGACTACAATGATGGCTCAAACAAATGCAAGGCCCCAACTAGTGGGAGCAATAGCCATGCAGGTAATGGGAGTAAGATGGCTAGAGGGGAGAGGCCGATAACTTGGGGAGCCGGGAGAGGACTTCCAAACAAGGAGCCAGCCAGCGAAATAGGGGGAATGGTGGCTTTACGCCGAGGAATGGGCCAAATAGGCTACCCCAGCATGCTTCTTGTGTAAGGGGCCTCATCGCGTGGTGAGTGCCCACATAGGGGTACATTGAGTGCTTTGGAACTTTCACACGGCCTGGGGACACACTCCTAACCCACACCTACAGAGAATAGTGAGACCGATTTGGCGAGATTGGGTCTATTCGTTTTACGAGTGCATTACAATCGCAATTGGAAAACATAAAGAAAGAACCGGGAAAGGGCTTGATGTACGTGGACTTGGTGATAAATGAGAAGGCGACTAGGGCTCTTGTTGACACGGGAGCAACAGATACTTTTATCTCACCCGAGGAAGTCAAGAGATGCGGTTTAACAATTACTAGAGATGTGGGACGATGAAAGCGATTAATTCACTGCCGCCAAATTTGTGGAAGTGTTAAGAGGGTGAAGGCCAAGCTTGGGTCCCGGGAGGGAAGCGTGAATATCACTTTGTTTCCCCTATGGACGATTTTGATGTTGTGTTGGGACCGGATTTTGTGACAAAAGCCCGTGCCATCCCGTCCTCCTATTTGCGAGCTGCCTATTGTTTCTAGGGGATTGCCCGGGGTGGTACCCGCTACCATTCTACCAAGAAGCGGAAAGATGCTGTCAAGAATACAATTTAAGAAAGGGGTGAAGAAGGGGGAACCTTCTTTTGTCATATTACCTATCCTACATGGGGAGTCAACCCTTGAAGGGGTACCAAATGGGATTTTGAGAGTGTTGGAGGACTATAAAGATGTCATGCCGGATCGGTTGCCGGAGGGCTCCCTCCTCGAAGGACGGTGGATCATGAGATTGAACTGGTCCCGGTGCCAAACCTCTGCGAGATGCCCGTACCGTATGTCCCCTCTAGAATTAGCTGAATTGAGGAAACAACTCGATGAACTGTTAAAAGCTGGGTTTATTCGACCGTCTAAAGCGCCATTTGGGGCGCCCGTGTTGTTCCAGAAGAAACATGATGGGAGCCTGAGATTGTGTATGGACTATAGAGCCCTGAACAAAGTGACTGTCCGGAACAAGTATCCCATCCCCTTAGTTGCGGACTTGTTCGACCAGCTAAGTGGCGCAAAATATTTTACAAAGCTAGATCTTCGATCGGGGTATCATCAGGTAAGAGTGGCCGAGGGAGATGAACCGAAGACAACTTGTGTTACTCGATATGGGGCATTTGAGTTTCTTGTGATGCCATTTGGGCTAACCAATGCGCCTGCAACCTTTTGCACCTTGATGAACCGAGTGTTCCATGATTTTTTGGACAAGTTCGTGGTGATATACTTGGATGATATAATGGTATATAGTTCCTCTTTGACAGATCATGAAAACCATTTGCGGTTAGTGTTGCAGAGACTCAGAGATAATCAGCTATTTGTTAAAAGGGAGAAATGTGCTTTTGCCCAAACTCAAATTAAGTTCCTAGGACACCTCGTTGGGCAGGGACATGTTCGAATGGATGAGGAAAAAGTGAAGGCAATCCAAGAATGGCCGACTCCAAAGAGTGTCAGTGAGCTCAGATCATTCTTGGGATTAGCTAACTATTATAGACGGTTTGTCGAAGGCTACTCTCGGAGGACAGCTATACTTACCAATTTGTTAAAGAAAGGTGAGAAGTGGGCCTGGTCTAAAAAGTGTCAAGATGCTTTTGAGGGACTAAAAACTGTTGTGATGAACGACCCAGTCCTAGTATTACCAGACATTGAGAAACCAATGGAAGTTGAAACTGATGCATCTGACTTTGCCATAGGGGGAGTAATCATGCAGGGTGGTCACCCTGTGGACTTTGAGAGTCGGAAGTTGAGTGGTGCCGAGACGAGATATACAACTCAGGAAAGGGAACTTCTAGCTGTGATCCATTGTCTCAGGGCTTGGAGGCATTATTTGTTGGGCTCAAAGTTTGTTGTTAAAACAGACAACACAACTGCTAGTCATATCCTGACACAACCAAAACTATCGGCAAGGCAAGCAAGATGGCAAGAGCGCTTAGCGGAGTTTGATTTCAGTTTTGAGCATAAAGCTGGGAAGAAGAATCAGGTAGCTGATGCGTTGAGTCGAAGGGCCGATCTAGCAACCCTTAGATTAATTGCTCCTATGTCAGCTAGTAGGGTGACGAATGACATTCGGGAACTCATAATGGAGAATATGGGAAAGGATCCGCAGATGATGGCAATATTGAGGATGGTGGAAAGTGGCCAATCAAAGACCTTCTGGGTAGAGAATGAGATCCTAATGACGAAAGGTCCGCGTATGTATGTCCCGAGAGCAGGAGAACTTAGACAAAACTACTACGCGAATGCCATGACACTCCTGGGCAGGTCACCAAGGTTGGCGGCATACTACGCCTGTTGGAACAAGGATATTATTGGCGCACATGCGACAGGATATTATGGACTATACCAAGACTTGCCTTATTTGCCAGCAAGACAAAGTGGATCGACAAAAGACCGCAGGATTGTTGGAGCCATTGTCGCGCCAAGACGACCTCGGGAGAGCATTTCACTCGACTTCATAGTGAACTTGCCTCGGGTGGGGGATCTTGGAGCTGTCATTGTGGTGGTGGATCGGTTCTCAAAATATGCTACATTTATCCCTGCCCCCAAATATTGTTCGGCGGAGGAGATAGCTCGATTAGTCTTTAAACATGTTGTAAAGTATTGGGGTGTCCCACAAGATATCGTTAGTGACAGGGATGGTCGGTTCACTGGAAATTTCTGGAGAGAGTTATTCAAGATGTTGGGATCCAAACTAAATTTGTCATCAAGTTATCATCCCTGCACGGATGGGCGACGGAGCGCTTTAATGGGTTGTTAGAAGAGTACTTAAGGCATTTTATCCAAGCCAACCAGAAAAATTGGCCTTCTTTGTTGGATGTGGCACAACTTTGTTTTAATTCACAAAAGAGTTCTGCTACTAATAAAAGCCCCTTTGAAATTGTGACAGGTCAGCAGTCGCGGCTTCCACACACCACTCTAGAGTCATACAAAGGAAAGTGTCCCCGAGCTTTTAATTTCTCAAAGGAGTGGCGCCAAAATACAGAGATTGCTCGGGCTTATCTAGTGAAAGCTGCAAAACATATGAAGAAGTGGGCAGATCGTGGCCGAAGGGACCAGCAGTTCAAAGTTGGCGATCTAGTGCTTGTGAAGCTAATGGCAGAACAATTGCGGTTCTTACGGAATAGAGATCAGCGATTGGTGCGAAAGTATGAAGGACCAGTACCGATTGTGGCCAAAGTTGGAAATAACTCATACAAGATCAAGCCGTCCTCATGGATGAAAGTTCACCCTGTGTTCCATGTGAGCAACTTGAAGCCTTTTCATGCGAGCCCCTCAGATGTTAGCCGAGGACAGAGTGATCGGGGCCCCATCTGTACAAAACCTCCATCAGAACGTCGAGTTGAGGAGATCCTTGCTGATAGGTTTGTTACGGTGTCCAAGAAGAAGCCTGTTCGTGAGTACCTGGTCAAGTGGGAAGGTCTCGAGAGCCGAAGAGACAAGTTGGGAGAGAGATCATGACCTAAAGGCGTTCAAGCGAAAAATCGAGGAGTTCCTTGCAGCTCGGTCAACGAGGGCGTCGACAAGTTAGGTGGGGGGATGATGTTGGCCATCCCCTCACATGGTGTTACAACCGAGTTCCGGGCCTAACCGAGTCACTTCTACCATGCCCCATTTTCAAGCACATCAATGTTTTAGGAAGAAGAGTCTTTGTTTTCAATTATTTCTTTAGTTAGGAAAAAGTGTCCTCGTTTCAAACAATAGAATGTTTACTCGGGTCATTTCTATTATTTTTTTTTCGCATATATGTAGGGGGTGGACAAATGCGAGTTTGGGCTGATCCACTGGTAAAGGTATGTATCCTACACACCATCGAGGCGGCCCCTACCGCCCAAGTTGATGGTGTGGGTGAGTTTTCTAATGTAACCGATGTTTCTTTTTTTCTAATAAAATAAAAACGTTCTTTTTTCCTACGGGGAAGTCGGGTCGATCAGTGCATCCGCTATGCCCCACGGTTTTTCACCATGGCTTGAAGAATGGTTTTGTGGCGCGAGACTAATGTGTTGCTTGCTTATTTTGAGCAGATCAATCGAGGGAAAAGGCTGACTTGATCGGGAAGAGTCATTTTCAAGAGCCGCACGGCTTAGCGACCGAGTGAACTAAAGGCTAAGGTCGTGACACAGCGCATGTTCCAGGCGCGTGGCAGCGTGAGTGGTTCTCCCACCTTCTTTTTTGATTCGATCCTAGCCCTTTATTTCCTAGCCCTAGATCCAACAGCTCTTGTTAATTCCGCACATAAAAGAATAAAAAATAGGTTAATTGAGTTTGTTGGGCCAAAATGGGTTTTTATTGTGTTGGGTTTTTATCTCTTATTTCTTTTTGGGTTTTATTCAATAAATGGGCTCTTTTTATTTTAATGGCTTCTTTTAATTTTTATTGGGTTAAAATATAATAAATATATATAAAAAAGGTGAAAATTTAGTGACAACAAAGGGCATAACTAATTTTAATTGAAAGTTCAATAACTTACGTAATCTTTAAGCTAAAAAATAAAAAAATTAAATTTTTTAAAAATATATTCATAAAATATTATCAAAAATAAAAAAACTATAGTAAATTAAAAATAATTAAAAATAAAAATATCAAAATTTATAAATATAAAAAATTAAAACTTAAAAATATTATAAACCATCGGAAAAGTTTCGATTGTTTCTCATTATGCTAAGCGTACTGTATACCTTGAATATATTTTCAATGGAAACATTATTGTATTAGAGCAGTAATAAAACCAAATTCTCCTTCATTTTTCTACATCAAATATTAATGGGCATCAATTTAATGTAAAAAAATGAAATGAAATTTAAGTTTTATTGGTACTCTAATATAAGGTTGATTTCACTGAAATTTTATTTAACGAATGATAATACTCATACTGATGAAGTCGAAGACTTTTTAGATGAAAGTGTTTAATTTTTTTAATACTTTATAAACATTTTTATATTTAAATTTTATCATTTTATAATTTCTAATACATTTTAATTTTGGAAAATATCTCATGCACTGGCGGTGGAAACATTTTTTTCACAAATGCTCTAATTTTAGGGGTTAGAGATCTAGTTTATGGTCCATAGTTTAGGGTTTAGAATGTAGGGTTTGTGGTTAGAATTTAGTGTCTAGGGCTAGGATTTATAGTTCAGAGGTTAGGGCTTAGGTTTTAGGGTAATATATTAAGGATTTGAGTTTTTACCTATAACCACTAAATTCTAACCCTAAACTCTAAAATTAAACCACAATCCCTAAATCCCTAAACTATAAACCCTAAATTAGATCTATAACCCCTAAAATTAGGTCACTTTGTGAAAACAAAATATTTCCACCACCAAGTGCATGCTGGGAGGCTCGTATGATAAACCGAATAGTCAAGAGGGGGTGAGTTGGTTTTTGAGTGATAGTGGTGGAAGTAATAGAATTTAAAAGTTTGACACAAGGATTTATAGTGGTTCGACTTTCTAACCAAAGTCTACATTCAATACCTTAGCACACCACTAAGGATTTTCTCAAATTCACTCTTGAATTTCTATTCCTTTTTCTTAGGCTCAAGGAGATAACCCTTAGAACACAAGACTTATACCCCAAAGTCTTGTTAAACCCCCTCTTACAAAAGAAACAAATTAGCAAACTAGGAAAAACCTCACAAGGCTGTTTGTTTGCAATTCTAAGATCTCGTCCAAAATCTAACACTTGAGCATATATAACAATTAAGCTCACAAGTGTGTTCTACAAAGAAATTGACAATTAAAGCACAAAAACACTTTCTCTATACATGAATATTGATAGTGTTGCTTCTTGTTATTGCATGACTTCTTGAACAGGTCTTTTAAACCTTCAAATAAGTTCATGGCCGTTACTAGACGTTGGAGTTGATTTGGAGTCATTGGAGACTCTAATTCCAGTAATAAATGTAGTTTGGTGCAGGGCGTATCGATACATATGCTTTGAGTATCGGTACCTGCCTCAAAATAGAAATTCGTTAGGCAATATTACACTGGTGGTACACGGTACATGCGTATCGATACAAACCCATCCGTATCGGTACAATCTAAGCGGTATCGATACTCATTTTTGAAATTAAATTTTTTCAAACATATCTCTCCCCCTTTTTGTTATATCAAAAATAATTTCAAAACTAAGTTTGAAATCACATATAAGTTCAAAATAATGGAGAAAAGAGACAAAAAAATTATCATGAAAGAATTTAAAACCAGCTCCCCCTTAATCAAACATCAAGTAAATTGTTAGTCCAACAATTCAAGAGAAATAAATTGAATTTCAAATAATAAATCAAATGAATACAAGAAATTCAATTAAACATGCCATTTATGAAAATAAACCAATAAGCATACAAGGCATGGAAAAAAGGAGACAAAACTGTCCCTTTTTGTCTACGCGTATCAGTACGGAAGACATCGTATCTATACTTGGTTGAAGGTTGTATCGGTATAGTATGAGTGGTACCGGTACCAACGACACAAAATGGTGAAAATATGTAGCAAAATCAACCCAAAAACCTTACAACTTAGTATTGAATTCACACAAAGGCTTGAGGAGATCCTAGATAAATATTTTGCACATTTTGCTACGCATGCTTCTCAAAGCATAACATTTAAAACAAACAAAGCATGAATTTCACCAAATTCAACAAAACATTACAAGTTTAAGGTCAAAAACGTAGATATGAGCATGAAAGGCCAAAAACATGTAACTCATGCAATTGAGACTCCCCCTAAAAATTGCTTTGGATCCAATGACATTAGTCCTAAAAATTTTAGTCCTCTTAGGAATTCATTTTTTAATTTCATCCCTTTTATTTGAAACAATGAGTCCTTTTGGGACCCAATTGTTTTTAACACATTTTTCATTAATAAATCTAGGGGAATTAGATTGTCTTTGACAAAAATTTGTTTTAACAAAATTTGTTTTGGGGCTACCTTCAACTTTACATTTTTGAAAATTTTTGTTAAACAATTTTTTTTGAGATCATCAATTTCCCTTTGATGATCCTCTTGAACTTTTGGAAGCAAGTTTTGTAAATCCAAATTCTTTTTCTCGAAAGCTTCAAATCTTGCATCAAGTTCTAAATTAGTTTTGGAAAGCAAATTATTTTCAAATTTTTAATTTTGAAATCAATTTATTGTTTTAAAAAATGAGGTTTTAAATTCAAAAACTAAATCATCTTTGGCATCTTTTAATTCATTAAATGTATACGAAATTAAAGTAGATAAATTAGAAGTTGTCCTTGAATCTTCTTCGATGGTCGTGAAACAAAGGTGAGCTACCTCATTATCGGTGGAGTCCTCTTCATTACTACATGTAGCCACAAATGCCTTCTTCTTATGGCTTGATCCCTTCTTGTTGAAACGAGGGAAATCATACTTGGTGTGCCCCAGATTCTTGCATTTGAAGCATATAATGAGATCCTTCATCTTCATCCTCGATTCTCGTCTTGATTATTCTTTTTCTTGCTTCATGAATCGGGTGAACTTCTTGAAGAGCTTGACCATCTCTTCTTCTTCACTATCCTCTCCACTTAAATCTTCTTGTTGGCTTGTGAAGGATTTAAGAGCAACAATATTCAATTCTTTAATGCCTTACTCCATTTTCTTCTCCCCTTCGACATCATCATTTCATAGGTTAGCAAAGGTTTCATAAGCTCATCAAGCTTGAGCTCCTTCAAATTCTTTTCTTCTATGATGACGATCTTCTTAGAATCCCATGAGTCAGGAAGTGAGTAAATCAACTTCCTCACAAGCTTGTCCTCTGGAATCATCTCTCCAAAACCTTTAAGCCCATTAACAATGGTGGAGAAGTAATTGAACATAGCTTTGATGTCTTTATCCGAGTCCATCTTGAAGTTCTCATACTCAAGGTTGAGAAGACCAATCTTGGTCTCCTTTACTTTATTGGTTCCTTCATGAGTGACTTCACGCTTGTTCCAAATTTCCTTGTCACTTTCACAAGAAGAGACTTTAGAGTATTCTTCCGGACCAAGTGCACAAAATGGAATGTGCAAAGTCTTTGCATTGAGATCCATCTTCTTACGATCTTTTGTACTCCATTCTGCCTTGCTTCTTTATGGAATGAACGTGTCATCAAGAACGATATCTCAAAGGCGATAATCTATGGCTCTGAAGAAAAACATAATCATATTCTTCCAATAGGAGTAGTTGACACCGTTGAAGTAAGAAGGCTTGTCGATAAATTGCGCCATGAACTCTGGTTGATGTAGAATGGTTGAGCACTTCAAGGATCGACTCTAGGATTTTAATCTAGAGTAGAGATGAAGCTTTGATACCAATTGTTGGGAGGCTCGTACGATTAACCGAGTAGCCAAGAGGGGGTGAATTGATTTTTGAGTGATAGTGGTGGAAGAAATAGAATTTTAAAGTTTGGCACAAGGATTTATAGTGGTTTGACTTTTTAACCAAAGTCTACATCCACTACCTCAACACACTGTAACCTTTTTGACCCGACCTAGTCGTTAGACCCAAACCAATAGATCATATTAGGTTTGCTAATGCAAACCCGAACAATCTTACTCAAATTACGGTCCATTTTTTCTTTTAACTTGTCTAGATGCATTATTAAGACCTAAGGTGTTCATACAAGAAGCGATTCAATTTTCATTCGATTCATACATCGATATGGCACTCAAACGCAAATACAAGCATTATAGGGACCAAAATGTAAATCTAAAGAATTATAGGAACTTATATAAGTTTCAGGTTACTAATTGTTAATTAATTATATTTCATGCCAGCATGTCAAATTTCAGCTTCAACGAATAACAGATAAGCATCCAATTTAGCAAAATACAAAATTAAGGACCAAATCATAAAACAACCAAAATACAGGGACTAACATATTTATAAAAGCTTCATACAGAAATTAGATACATTAAAAGTATGCTCACAAAATCTCAAGTAAAAAATTATCCATTAAGCACCAAAAGATCAAGACCTCAACATAGACTATAGAAAAATTAAGGAATTAAAGCATATAACCATAAGTACTCATTAAACACAAGTAATCAATCCAATCATTATTTAAACCATTTAAATCATTAGATCATAACTTTCAAATATACAAAGCGTTAAAATAAAACCAACATATTAATCCTTAAATACAATCATCATCTAACGTGATATAAAATCAATCAAGTTATCATTCCCTAAATAAAACAATCCATCCAAATATTTTACCCACATTGCCTTATTACAAATAATAATAATAACATAAACATACTCTTTTAATATGTTTGTCTTGGAATCCACCTTGCCTCGAACCACAACCCCGCACTGGCTTTATTCACTGCATCGACGGGAGAAAAGAGAGCGTAAGCATATAATGCCTAGTGAGGGCGCTCAAAAAGTAAAACCTCAATGCATTTTCAAACCAAAACAAAAAATAGAAACCCGTATCAAAGTAAGCCAAATTTGCTATTTCCAAAGCATATAAACAAATGTATAAACCAATATGCGAAACTAGATGTTCATTTGCTAAAACTTTTCAAATCATTTACACAAACCCTCAAAACATATTAACTCATATTGTAAAGCCCCAGTTTTGGGCCTAGGAGTTTCTAGTTTGATTAGACGGTTCGATGGACTGTGATTAGAGATTTGAGTCGGATTCAAGATAAAAATCGGACTAAATATTTTTATGTGAGAAAATCTATGGGAAAATATCCTAAAATAATTATTTAATATATGGATATTTTTGGTAAAGTCAATTTTGGAAAATGGAAAATGGAAATTGGTCATTTTCGCTAGTGACCAAAATGTAAAGAATGAAAATTATTTTTAGTGACTATTTTGAAAAAGGGTCAAATCTTAGAATACTTAAGGAGCCATTTTACCTAATATTTTTAATCTAATTTTTCTCTCAGTTTGGATTATTTTAAATGAGTTTTAATTAATGAATTAAAGGGGATTTAATTGAGGAAGGTAGTTATTTCCTAAAATCACTTCTTGACGTAACTTTTTTCTCAAAAACTTTTCTCTCAAAGTTTCTTCAACAAAACACTTTCTTTTGCATCAAAGATTTGAGGTAATGTTCTTAATTTCATAAACTCTTGATTTCTATTGGATTCTTCAATCTTGTTGATAAGTGTTCAAAAGTACTATTTTTATTACCCTTTTTACTCATATTATTGTTAGACTTAAGCTCATATTAGTTGCATAATTAGTCATTCATGCATTAATTCATGTTTCTTTCCACCGTTGAGCTTGATTACATAACTTGGTGATTTTTGTGGAAAAAGATGCTGCTTTGGTGTGTTTTTTTGTGTGTGCAGAATCACTTGCCTAAACAAGGCTAGAACTAGTTGCCAGGGCAGTGCATGAAGGAGATGCCGAGCTAGTTGCCAGGGCAGTGCATGAAGGAGACGCCGAGCCAGTTGCCAGGGCAATTGTCGACAAAGAATAAGGTGATATGGTAGTCGAAATTGATGACTAGACAAGCCCAAGATGACGTGGAGCAAAGCCCAAACCCAAAGGAATTTGATTTCCATGCAGAGATTAAAGAAGAATTAAATTCTAAGAAGATAGGAGAAGTTCTAGTAGGAATACAATTATAATAAAGAATTATATTCTTTAAAGATAATTTATTTCCAACTTAACTTCCTCCTCAAAGAAGGACTTTGGCCTAGCCCTATAAATAAGATGAAAATTTCGACAACTCCATAGAGCAAGAAGAGGGAAATTTCGACAAGAGAGCAAGGGGGAGAGAGTTCGATTTCTTCTTCTTCTTCTTTGCTTCCATTAGATTCATGGTTTGGGGGATTATTCTTTGTATATCTTTTGAACCCAACCATGAACTAACTTGATTGGTTGGGGTTATTGTGTTTTTTTGTTGTGAGAAACAATTGGATTTTGTTTAGGTAATAAGAGTTTGCACTTTCAATTCAAGGTTTACTCATTCTTGGTTCTTATTCTTGTTTGCGAGTGAATTGGGAGAGGATCTCGTAACTTCATCTATTTATCTAATATCGGGAGAGTTAGGTTCAAGAAACGAATGAGTATGGTCTTTATTCAATCTATTGATGGTGAAGATTAATCCGGCTTAGGAATAAGTTAAGGATTTCAACGACTAAGAGGAGCGCAAGATTGGTTGTTGTTCACCCTTGATTCACGCAGGGATGTATTATCAAGGCATGCACAAGTAGCTAGAGTTTCGACTTAGGGATAAGAAGAAACCATTGAAGAACGCTCTGCCGAACCTTGAAGTTGCTGCCCAGACGCCCAAGTAGTTGCCCAGCTAGTCGCCCAGGCAACCATCGATTAGTTGCCAAGGCAACCCCGTTGTGCAAGTTGCCACGGCAACTGAGTTGCCCTTGCACTCTTTTACCAAGACGATCGAATCGGCTATCACACCTCAACTCACGATAACCTGGCCTATTTACTCTACTTTAATTTCATCTATTCTTTTAGTTTATTGCTTTTACTTTACTCGTTAAAATCAACTCCTACTATTAATTGTGTTTTTACTTTTACAGTGCGATAACTAAAGCAAAGTGGCCCAAACCGATCCCTGTGGAGACGATACTCGATACTCGTATCACTTTATTACTTGCGACGTGTATACTTGCACAATTGCGTAGCACTTATTACACGCAACAAGTTTTTGGCACCGTTGCCGGGATTGGCAATTGGTGTTAGTTGTTTTTGTTATTGCATTTTTTCTATTAGTTTTTCTAACTTTTCTTTTTGTTTGTTTTATCAAAAAAAAAAAAAAATTAGGTGCGCTACAAGTTAAGGGACATCAACATGTCAGGAAATAAAAGCCAATCTATTCGAGAGATGATGTTGGAAGATATGAATCAATCCAATCAAGAGTTTCTTGCACCCTTTGATGATTACCTATACCAACCGAGAAAAGCCCAAATAACTTATACTGTGGAAAAATCTTGTGTTATGTGTGGAGAACATCATGTGTTTGAAAATTGCCCTTACATTTTCGGTGCATATAACTACATGGAGGACCATAGAGGGAACCAACAGCAAAATTCTTCATGGTATGGTCAAAAAGATCAATTTTTTTTACCGTAACAATTTTGCCGCAGCAACAGATATGCCATGGCAATGTAGTCCTTTTCAAGAGCATTCCAATTCCTTGGAGGAAACGTTACTAGCTTCCTTGGCTAGACTTGACGGATCAATTGAATAGATTCGAGAGCTATCAAAATCTATGGATACGAGGATAGCTCAGTGGGATGCAACCTTAGGGGATTCAGAAGATCAATTGGGGAGATTCACATATGTCATGGATAACATGCACCAACAATTCATTCCTAGGGATACTGACGTCCAAAGGCAAGAGGATAAGGAACAATACAAAGAAATATCTCCGATGTGTGAGGAACAACTAGAACCTCAAAGTCAAGAGGATGCCAATGAGAGAGACTGCCCAACACATGATGAGCTTGAACAACAAATTGCCTCGGCAATGATTGAGGAGCCTGAACAGAGCAATGCCGCGACAACACTCAGTGAAGCTGAGAACAACAATACTACAACAAATTCTAAGGAACCTGATGCCCAGAAGGTTACAACGTTAATGTTGAAGCAGGAATCTGTAGATTGCTCTCATCTACAATTGCCACGACAATTACACGACCACATGCAAGATCAACGAGATGATAATACTTTGCCAATGGAATATGAGCAGGTAATGGTTGAACCTTTCTAATTCTTTAAAAGCTCACCTCGTCCATTGCAGGTATATCTTGAGGAACCGAGGTTGGTAGATTTGAAGCCATCGAAATCTCTACTGATAGAGATGTTTGAGAGGCCAAAAGAAAACGGTGTTTGGATTCGTAAAGCTTTTCAGAAAATTGGTTCTTCCCTTGACTTACAGCAAATTTTGGCAACTGATTGTCACGGCAATTGGCTTGAGCAGCAATTGCCACAACAACAAAGGCTACATCCAACCATGATAGAAGTCGACAAGAATGAGGTAATTGAATGGTTGAGAATGGATATAATTTTCCTATTAATATATTTGTGCCTTCAGGAATAGTAGCAAGGTGGAGAGTATACATGGACTACAAGTGAACAAAGAAGAAAGACACCTCCACCATGGTAACGCAAAAGGGAGTAGTGGCAATCACATTGGCCAAACTCTTTTTGGGCAATATTGTCACCCGATGGAAGGTGCGGATGGACTATAAGAAGTATAAAAAATGGCAACCTTCAATGCCGCAGCAACCCTTGATGCCTCGACAACCATGGATGCACATGCCTCGGCAACCCTCGACGCCACGGTAACCACTGATACGCATGCCTTGGCAACCATGGACGCGTATGCCTCGGCAACTCTAGACACACACGACTCGGCAATCTTGGGAGCAGTCACCACAACAGCATATGCCTCGGCAATACCCTGATCAGGTCACACGCTGATGTGTCCCTGAAGAAGAGCAGCAGAATGTACTCCGGTAATGCCATTCTTCACCCTTTGGAGGACATTTTGAAGGAACTCGTACCGCGGCCAAAGTTTTTCAATCCGGTTTGTATTGGCCAACACTGTACAAAGATGCCCAAGAGTTTTACAAGCAATCTGATCGTTGCCAGAGGACTAGCAATATCACCTACAAACCAATGGGCAATCAAGACCTTGAATATGGATTAGGAAAGTGCCAGAAAAAAGCGTTTGTTGTACCTCAACGAGATAGAATAATTTCGTGCACTCGCCTATAACAATGCACAAATCTACAAGGAGAAAACAAAGCAATGGCACGACAAGAAACTATTGCCGCGACAATTCATGACAGGGCAACTAGTTCTCTTATTCAATTCTCGACTAAAACTTTTCCCATGAAAACTAAAATCAAGATGGTCGGGACCATTCGAAGTTGTCAAACCATTCTCCCATAGTGTCGTGATAATCAAGTCCATTATCGACGAACATGAATTCAAAGTTAACGGACAGAGATTGAAGCACTACAACGGTGCCCATGTAGAACGTAACAAAGAAGTTGACACCTTAGGAGATGCATGAGCATGCTCTCATTTTGATATTTTATTTTTCTTTTTCTTTTTATTTTTATTTTTATTTTTCAAACTATTTTGTTCTATTATTTTTGGTTATTTTTTTTCTCTTTATTTTTTAGGATATATTTTATTTTTCTTCATTATCTTTAGTTTCCAGGTTTTCTTTTCCACAACAAGACTCACAACCACCATGCTAAGGAAATTCACTGCCGACTACTTGCCACAGCAACCACAACAGAAACTGGCGATGCCCAGGCAACAACAATGGCTTTGGCAACTACTGATGCCCATGCAAGTGAACCTGCATCGGTAAACATGGATCAAATCAAAGCAATGCTATTCACGCGGTACCAGCATTCAACCACCGACTGAAAAATGAATCAAGCAAACGGCACGAAAGAAACTTATCACTCGAGGTGACGACCTCTCCGACTAACTCATTTCATTTAGTTTCTTTTAAATTTTGTTTCACTCTTACATGCATTGAGGACAATGCTTCTCTCGAGTTTGGGGGGTGTTGGTTTCTAGTTAGTTTCATGTTTAGTTGCATTCATCGTTAGCAATCACATATAAGTTGCATATGTTATTTGCCATGCCTTTAATTGGATTTAATTGCTTAAGACTTGTTGAATATCCAATGATGAATTTTTGCCACTGCACTTAATTGAAAAAACCTTTAATTTTAGGATTGCATGAAAAGAACTTAGAATTTTACTATGATGCTGATTTTTTACACGATTGTGGCTTGTTGATTGAAAGAAACTTAGTGAACTTAGATTGCTTAAAATTTGGGTAAATTTGAAAATTAAAAGTTAAATTCTTGCTAGAGGTGCCCGAAACTGGCTCTAGTAGTAAATGCACTTTCTTGCTAGAGGTGCCCGAAACTGGCTCTAGTAGTTAATGCACATTAAAGAATCGCTAGAGGTGCCCGAAATTGGCTCTAGTTGACTAAAATAAAATGAGAAATTGCTTACTTTGCTAGAGGTGCCCGAAATTGGCTCTAGTGAAAATAAAAATAAATGCCCCAGTAATTAAATTGATAAAAGCCTATTGTTCACATAGAATCTTGAAAATCAACTTGTACACAACTACGCACACACATTGTCACGAGCATTATAGTTTGGATCCGGGTAATTTTTGTGCTATCCGAAAAATTAAAAGGTGATCATACTTTGTGCCACGGTTCCGAGGTTTGAATTCAAGTTTAAAGCATGTCTTTGATGATTAAAGTCTTGGCAGGTAATTGTTAGTTTGCATTGCTTGAGGACAAGCAATAGTTCGAGTTTGGGGGTGTGATAAGTGTTCAAAAGTACTTTTTTTATTACCCTTTTTACTCATATTATTGTTAGACTTAAGCTCATATTAGTTGCATAATTAGTCATTCATGCATTAATTCATGTTTCTTTCCACCGTTGAGCTTGATTACATAACTTGGTGATTTTTGTGGAAAAAGATGCTGCTTTGGTGTGTTTTTGTGTGTGTGCAGAATCACTTGCCTAAACAAGGCTAGAACTAGTTGTCAGGGCAGTGCATGAAGGAGATGCCGAGCTAGTTGCCAGGGCAGTGCATGAAGGAGACGCTGAGCCAGTTGCCAGGGCAATTGTCGACAAAGAATAAGGTGATATGGTAGTCAAAATTGATGACTAGACAAGCCCAAGATGACGTGGAGCAAAGCCCAAACCCAAAGGAATTTGATTTCCATGCAGAGATTAAAGAAGAATTAAATTCTAAGAAGATAGGAGAAGTTCTAGTAGGAATACAATTATAATAAAGAATTATATTCTTTAAAGATAATTTAATTCCAACTTAACTTCCTCCTCAAAGAAGGACTTTGGCCTAGCCCTATAAGTAAGATAAAAATTTCGACAACTCCATAGAGCAAGACGAGGGAAATTTCGACAAGAGAGCAAGGGGGAGAGTTTGATTTCTTCTTCTTCTTTGCTTCCATTAGATTCATGGTTTGGGGGATTATTCTTTGTATATCTTTTGAACCCAACCATGAACTAACTTGATTGGTTGGGGTTATTATGTTTTGATGTTGTGAGAAACAATTGGATTTTGTTTAGGTAATAAGAGTTTGCACTTTCAATTCAAGGTTTACTCATTCTTGGTTCTTATTCTTGTTTGCGAGTGAATTGGGAGAGGATCTCGTAACTTCATCTATTTATCTAATATCGGGAGAGTTAGGTTCAAGAAACGAATGAGTATGGTCTTTATTCAATCTATTGATGGTGAAGATTAATCCGGCTTAGGAATAAGTTAAGGATTTTAACGGCTAAGAGGAGCGCAAGATTGGTTGTTGTTCACCCTTGATTCACGCAGGGATGTATTATCAAGGCATGCACAAGGAGCTAGAGTTTCGACTTAGGGATAAGAAGAAACCATTGAAGAACGCTCTGCCGAACCTTGAAGTTGCTGCCCAGACGCCCAAGTAGTTGCCCAGCTAGTCGCCCAGGCAACCATCGATTAGTTGCCAAGGCAACCCCGTTGTGCAAGTTGCTACGGCAACTAAGTTTCCCTTGCACTCTTTTACCAAGACGATCCAATCGGCTATCACACCTCAACTCACGATAACCTGGCCTATTTACTCTACTTTAATTTCATCTATTCTTTTAGTTTATTGCTTTTACTTTACTCGTTAAAATCAACTCCTACTATCAATTGTGTTTTTACTTTTACAGTGCGATAACTAAAGCAAAGTGGCCCAAACCAATCCCTGTGGAGACGATACTCGATACTCGTATCACTTTATTACTTGTGACGTGTATACTTGCACAATTGCGTAGCAGTTATTACACGCAACACTTGTTTTACAAAATCTCATTGTCTTCCTTTGTTTTTCATGAGTAAACATCCAATTGAGAGGAAATTCACTCATTAGAGGTAAGGTTCATTCTTATCATCTAATAAATGGTTCTTTATTGAAATTTCCAAGTATTTGATCATTGTTTAATATTTTCTAATGATTAAGTTATAGAAATTGGTTAAATTAAGGTTTAATTGATGAGAATAAGTATTTTTTGTTTTAGATCTATTTTTTGAGTTCTTGATTGGTTCTAATCATAATTTTAATGTTTTATAATGTTGATAAGTTGGTTTTAACATTGGAATCCCGAAACTAAGTGAATCTCTAATTTCTTAGGTTGTTAGTGTTGTGTTTTTGGCGAGTTGTGGGTGTTTTATGAATGTTGGAGGTATAAGGATGATGTTAGGTTGTTTTTGGATGTTAATTGAAGATAATTTATGGATTAAACCTTTAGGTTTTGTCTGGGTTAAGTTTGGAAGATGTTCGATATCGTTTTCGGTTGTTGTGGAGGGGTTTTGGTTAGAGTTGTTGCAGTTTAATGTTGCCGAGTCTTTGAATGCATTTAGATACATTGAATCCCCTATTTTTGTATGGTTAAATTAGGGTTGATTGATACTCAAGCTTGTGGCACTGTTTTAGAAGCTATGGAGAAGTAGTTCGTATCAACGGATAAAGCTTTGCGTAGTCGGTGAGTGAGAGCGTGAATTTCAGCTTTGAAATGGTTTAAAGGTTGTTTTTGGAGTTTAAATTAAGCTTGAAAGTAAGTATGATGAGATTTCTCCCTTGGTCGTGTTTTGGAGAAATTGATTTTATGCACTTGTTTTTGAATTAGATGGTACCTACTGTTTATGCATGTTTTGAGTATGATTTATACTGATTTTGATCATATATTGATTATGAATGCATTTGGAAAATGATTCATGTAAATATGAGAAATACTTGTTAATGCATGGTTTAATGCATTAAAAATGGTTTTGAAGCTCAATCAGAGTTTGGAACTTATTCGGAATTTCTTATTAACCTCTTTTAAAACTTAACATATCTATTTATCATCAACTTACTCGATTTGGGTCAATTTTAAACTTCTTCAAACTTAGGGACCAAAATGTAAATTTTACAAGTTAAGGGTCTTTATCAGAATTTCTTTTTACTAACCTTCAATTGAACTTATCAGTTATTAGCCTGTGAAATTTCATTATTAACGGTGGTCATTTACTTATCCAATTAGACCATATAAGGTTTAGTGACCAATTTGTAAACTATTTAAAACTGTAGTTTAAGTCTTTAATAGAATTAACTACCCCTGTATCAATACACTTTGTTTGAATCCGCCAAATCCTGTATCGATACACCATCACCTGTATCGATACATGTTGACTCTGTTCATTAGACCCCGTTTCGATATAGCTAAGCCTGTATCGCTACGCGTTGACCAAGGTTAACCCGTTTCGATACACCATAAGCTATATTTTTCAAAGTCCAAATATGCAAGACCGTATCGATACAGCTTACTAGGAGTTCAAAACAAAATGTAAGCATACAAGGAGTTGATGAGAGTGACTTGCAACTTCAAACACACGATCAAAGCTCAGATTTCCTTCAAGATCCTGGAATGCATGAGACAGACGAATGTTAGGCTTACATAGCCTAGTGAGGTAGTTATAAAAATTGCAAACAAGTTCCACGATGGCATGTATAACAAGTAAGCATGCTCGAATGACATATACATAACATTAACATATACAAATCATGCTTAACTTCAACATATTAGTGATTCCCTATACTAAATGCAAAATACATATTCTTCATTTTCCCTTAGACATAACAAGATATGGATACGTGGATTCCACTATACACCAAATTGTTTCTAAAGTAGGCCTTAGCCTTGAGCCGTAGCTCTAGATTCCCTTACACAATCCAATCTTTTCTCCCCACATATATAGGCCGTAGCCCGGACCGTAGTCCAATCCCTTACATGATGAGCTCAAATAACCCTATAGCATGCCAATTGTATCCAAAATCCATAAGTGTCCAAGGTTACATATCTTATTATAAAACTTACCTTTGTGCCCTTAGGCCATTTCACACCACATATTAAACCCTTGCTTCAAATATCATAACATAGCATGTTCATATCAAATTCCACACATAACATATTTCAAATGTCACATATAAGCTTAAAATGTATCAAGGCAATATGATGGTCTTATCACACTTACCACTTGAATCCACACATGCTTTCTCTACTTGAGCCCTTAAACAAGATGCAACTTTAAGGACAAACAAATGCAACCGGGATGACATCTAACCAATCCCATGACACAACTACACTCACCTAATGCTCAGAGGCTTCAAGGTTCTTGGATAACGATCCCCTTGCCGTTGGAAGTGCCCAGTAATGAAGATGGTGAAGATGGCTTGTCTTCCACCACTTGAGCTAGTTCAAAATTAGGGAATTACATTAGAATCAAAACTAATGATTCATAAACATTTTTCAAGCTTACCAAAGCTTGTAGACAACATCAAAATAAGGAAACTGACCATCTAACACATGAGCTTAGCTTGAACATTCAAGACTTAAAATCTTGAAATTAAACTCTAAGGATTGATGGACTCATCAAATTGACATAAAGGTTCCACTTACCAAGCTACAAGCTTTCAAATGGTGTATTGAAATCAAACAAAGTTCAAGGATTGGATTGAGGTGTTTGTTTAAGCTTAAGGAAAAAATGACAATGGAAGTGTGTGCTTAAGGGTCGAAGACAAGGATGGAGAGAGATGCTTGCTCCTTTGCAATCGGGTAAAAGTTTGTAATTCATTGCCTCTTCACTAATCTTAACCGGGTAGTTTAGTACCTCATGATGGTTGCCTCCCAAGCAACCAATCATATGGTTTCCTAGCTTGGGAGGAAACCTTTTAATATTCATTAAAGCTCATTTTTCCGTTCTTAATTCATGTTTGTCATCTTTTCTTAATAAGATAACCAAATTCATGTGGACTTAATACAAGTAAGGAGGTGATTCACACCACTAATTGGTTTAATTATAAAGGTGGTCCCTCAACTTTTCAAAGTTTGCACTTTTACCCCCAAACTTTGAATTTTTGCAATTTAGTCACTAAATGTTTTTCATTCCTTACAAAAGGTCCAACAACTTCAATTAAGCCGAAATAACTTTCATTACTTCAAAATTGGATACAAGGATTGAGCAAATACATCATTCAGGCATGGCCAGTACAAAATTTCCGATAACCGTAACCTAATTTTGACTAGACCAGTTTTCGGGGTGTGAAAAAAGTGAGGTAAATGGTTAATAATGAATTATATTGGAAATTAATGTGATTTAAAATGTTATTGGATATAGTTGGCCTGCCATAAGATTGATAATGAACTATAAATATGTCACATCAGGTGTTGAGGGGTTTATGTGTACAGAATACTCTATCACGAGTACCTTAATGGTTGAGGTATATGTTACCAAAAACTCCTGTTAGTGGGTTATAAATCTAACCGATGATTGGATTGTGATGGTACTCGGTTGTGATCGTACCTTAATTCAGGTTGAGATTGTATGAAGTGTTGAGAGGACACTTGTTGAATCCGTGTATCCGATATAATGTTTTGTAAATTGGAACTTGGTTTATGATCACTTGAAAGCCAATATAGTTGTTCATGTATCATTTTGATAGATTATGTCATATAATGATGGTTTATACATGTTTACCCTTTAAGCCTTGCATATGAGTTTTTATGCATGAGAAAGCTTAAATTGAGGGATTGCAAATGGAAATTTTGCTGTTGATCCATGATACATATGGTTTAATATGCATGTTTTGGAAATGCTAAGTGCATGGTTTGAAAGGCATGATGTTTTGAAAGTTGTTTTAAATGATGAACTCAATGTAAGTTGGAAACCAGTTTTAAATGCATTGATGGTGTTGTGTTTTGAGCACTCCTCACTAAGCCTAGTGTGCTTACGCTCTCTTTGTCCATCAATGTAGAAAATTAAAGGTTAGAGGAAGCGAGCAAGCAAAGGGAAATCCAAGGACTTGGACTATTCGAAAGTATGGTTTTTGAACTAGACTAGTACTAATAAAGGCAATAGGGTTCATTGTTTTTTAGGACGGTTTTTCTAAACTCCCATTTTGCGCAAGTTTATATTGTTGTTGTGGAGTTGTATGAGGCTTTATATGTTTGCTTTTGATACGGATTCACGTTTCGTGCGTTGGTTGGATTGGTTTCTAGGAAGCATGCCTCTAGACTTATGATTGAAGTATGTTGCCATGATTTGATCGTGTTCCACTGATATTCTGGCATAGTTTGATCTTTAGTTTAGTGGTGTACATGTATAGGGTTTGTAAAAGCATGTCCAAAACCATGATTGTATGAAAAACCAGCAAAATGAGACATTTTGGGTCAGGGTGTACTTATACGCGGGGACCCGTATCGGTACGAGTAGGCTGGAAAATGGCATGGGATCGGTACACGGGGGCCGTATCGGTACGAGCTTTAGCTACTGGAATTCAGGATTTTGTAATCATGCCCACATACCGATACACCTTATTCCTATACTAGTACGACCCTAAATATTGAAGTCCCGTATCGGTACGGGTGCCCGCATACTGATACGGGCATCAGTTATTTCGGTTAATATGTTACTTGAGAGTTTTTGTTTCTTTCATTTTGGTCTCTGTTATTTGTGAATGTAATTATATGAATTTAAATGATCATTTAGAATTGAAAATTGGCAAGCAAGCATGTAATTTGATTAATTGAGGGTTCGTAACTCAAATTTTAGCTAAGTCTTTGTAACTTTTTGGTTTTTCAATTTGGTCCTTAAATTGCATATTTGCGCAATTAGATGTCAATTCGACACCCGATTCAATTGAGATTTCACCTATTGCCAACATGCACACCTTATGACATAATGTTGTATCTACATAAGATTAAAAGAAAAAAATGGACCTAAGTGTAGCGACCTTTTCATCTTTTAAAAATAATTGTGGTTTGGGTGCTACGAGTTACCCCCCAAATCATTCCTAGAAAATCTATTTAAATTTTGGTTTAAAGGGATTTCTTTTGAAAACTCGTATTTTGAAAACAATGAAGACTTGGAGTCACCACCAACCACTTGGATAAGGTAGGTTGGACACCACAAAACCAGAGATTCATTTTGAAAGGGTCCGGAAGTTGGTTACAGCGAAGGATTAGCACCCCCATCTCGCCCAGGAATCGGTACCAAAATATTTGTTACTTTTAATCGAAGGAAATTGTCGAAATTTGAATTGGATTTAACTTGGTGACCTTATTTGAAAATTGAATTTAATTGAACAAGCTTTATCAAATTAGTGGATTCAAATTAATTGGACATTTAATTAATAAGATTGATGATACATCAGACCATAGATTAAACTAACATCATATAAGCCTGTCTGCTGTGTTAATTTATAGTTTGATTCTTGTACGTCACCTTTATGCATGGTGCAAAAGTTAGGACGTGATGTGATGATTTCTCCAACTTTTAACTTTACCTCGGGACGGTAACGATTAATTGAAATATTTAGTCAACATCCTTTAAGCTCGGACTGTTACGATGCAAATATCGGAATTAATAAATACCTCATTTTTGTGACTTAAATTAATTGATTCAAAATATATGGGTCTCATGAATGACAATTAATAGGGATGACAAACAAAAGGCTTGAAGATAAACATACGAAAGCCCACCAAAGCCCTAACCTAAAAGGCCCAAGTTATGAAAGAACCAATTAGTGATCTAGTTAATTACTAAGTGAATATAGTATTAACCCTAAATTAAATAACCGTAGGACTAGAAAACCCTAACAAATTATGAATTATCTTGTAACATGATAATTAATTCGACTGATTTTAAACTAGTATTCCAATAAGCCAATGATACTATTTAAAACAAATTAAGTTAATTAATCATGGTTTAAATTAAATATCCATCTAATCTTAAAATCGATTTTATCCTAAAAGGGTAATTAAGAAGTGTTTAGTTAATTTAATGAATTTAACATTTATCTCAATAAGTTAAGGATAAATTTAAATTCACTAAACCAATTCGAACCTTAGTCCAACTAGGGCTCTAAAAAATAAACTTAAATCTAATTTAATTAATTTAAAACTTATGCCCTATAAGCCGGACGCACAATTTAAACTAATTAAATTAACTAAACTATCCTAAAAACCCTAATCTAACAAACACAAAAAGCACTTAAAACTAAACAAAAAAAGGTTATGAAAACTATATATTATATGATGTATGAACTATATATTATATCAAAAGAATATTATGTAGAAAGTATATATTATATTTTATAAAAATATATATTATATATAAATCATGAAACCATATACTATGTACATAAAAACTATATATTATAAGGGAACTATATCTTATGTTATATGAAACCATATATTATAAAAAACATATATTATATAAAAACATATATTATCATATATTATATAAACATATATTATATAAATATATATTATACAAACCACTCATCATATATATCCACATCTCAACAAAACATATAAGCTAACAAGAATTACAACTGGAAATTAAAAGCAAAAGAGAAGCAAGCATTAAATCAAATACTAGAAAAAAGGACTAAATTAATAGAAAACAAAATTTGAGGGCCAAATTGAAATAAAAACAAATTTAACCAAACAAGGGACGAGATTGTAAATGTTTTTAAAAACATAAGGACTCGGGAAGCAATTTAGGAAGGCATAATGGCTTGGGCGGTGTAATTTTCCTATGCGGAGGGACTAAAACAGTGGTTATGAAGTGCGATAGGGCTAAACGTGATATTAAAAGGATGTGAACATCCTTAAAACAAGATTAGACCATTTTTAAAACCAAAGTTGCTATAAAACCACCTGTTTTGACCGGCCATAGACTTTTTTGGCCATTTCAAATGAAAACGATAAAACCCTCATCTCACTCTTTCATTTCCTCTAGACCCAAAAGAACACCGCCGCTCGTCGGTGTGAAGAAACCCAGAAACCATCCTTTTCCACTGCGTCAACCACCATAGCCCGCCACCAGCCACCGGCGTCGGTGCCGGTGAACCAAAAAAACCCTAACCAAAATACTCTCATCTCCTTTTAAAAAACCAAAATCAAAACCCATTTTTAGAAAACCCAAGCGAAAACTTTTTTTCTTTTAAAAAGTCAGCCTGAAAAGAACAAAAAAACCCTTTTTGGTCGACTTTTTCACCGCCTCACCGCTCAAGGCCTTGCGGAGACCGAATTTGGGCTTATAAAGGTGTGGGAAGGCGAACCGACATCAGGGAGATGAAACGAAAAAGGTAAAAACAAAACCCTAATCTACGCATATATGATGATATTCAAAATGAAAAAAGGTAGAAAGGTATACCTCAAAAAGTTTGAGGCATTTTTGGTTTCTCTCTGCTTTATTGCATTCTAATTCCAGAATTGTTACATTGTTTTTAGGGCTCTGTGTTATATAGCCTTAATATTATATATTTTTTGAGAAATGGAAAATTACAAGGAAATTTCGTATTGGCTATTGCATTCCTTTGTCCTAATTCAAGCACATTTTTTATTATGCTGGTTTGTTGGGGGAATGGCTCTCACATTCCTCGTATTTCCTTTTCATTACATCTGATTTTACCTTTGTTAATATGGTTTTGTTTGGCATGTGATATGCGCGAGGAGAGGGACCAGAAGAGATAGCCACCTGCTATCGTAGAGGGTCGACGTGGATGAGTGGTCATGATGTGGCATTCAGCCACTGGTTTCGTATGCTGGCGTGGAGGTGAGAAAACGTCACCAGAAGATGAATGGCTGGACGGTGGACCCCATGTGTGTGATTGGGGAGATAGAAGATCGTGCGTGAGCATGTGTGAGAATCTGAAGGGACGCATGTGCAGCACACGCGCGAGTGGTGAAGCTGCCGAGTTGCACATGTGGTGTGCGTGAGATCTGAAGGGCTTTGATCTGGGCCGTCAGATCATTCCAGATCTGACGATGGTGATGCAGCTGCGCCAAAAAGATTGCGAGTTAACGCCTTTTTGTTTTATTAGATTAGGGTAAAAATAGGGCTTAGTTTTTTTATTGGGCCCCAAACGGGCTAAATATGTAATATATGTATATATTTTAGGTTTGGGCTTTGTAATATTGGACTGTTATAATAAACAAATAACATAGGATTTATTCTAAGTTGATAAATATATATATATATGTATATTTGTTTTCGAGTTTAATTACACTTTAATAATAAGATAACATAAAGGAAACAATATTCTATACTAATAACATTTAGGGGATTTTACAGAATAACCAAACATGATAATCAGACAATGAAAACACATAGCATTATATACTAATAGTATTCTTGGTTTATTTTTTTGTTTTAATCATACTACATGTAGCAAAATAAACACTGCCCTTTATTAGCATTATATAATAACTTTAGTTAATCGATTCGGGTTTGTTTCAGCAAACCCAATGTAGCCTACTCAGTTTGGTCTGACCTCTAGACCAGGTCGAGGGGTTACATTTGGTGGTATCAGAGCTAGGTTTGCGATAATTGGGATGATGTTATGATTGGTAGAATGTTGTTACTAATTGTTCATTTCTGTTGCCATGCACGATGATTGTTTATTTGTGCGTTGGTTGTTATATGCCATGTTGGGGGATATTTTGTGGGACATATTGCCTTATTACTACAATCTAAAATGTTTTGATTTGAAATAAAAGTCTTAGATCTTCGCTTGAAGTTGGTCCAACTTTTTTGTTTTGGTGTAATTATCATGCCTTAGATATAGTTGTTATGGTACGAATGAGGAGAGAATTGAGGGCTAGCATGAATGCTTCTGCTGTTGGGTAGGGGAATCAAGAGAATGTTATACCTCATGGGGGTTTGCCACCCCTTCCGCTTAATCCACCTGTAAGAGTGGAGCAAGTACCATATGTGCCAACTAGGCCAGTGTTGGGTGATATGGCACCTTTGATATAGGTGATGACCAAACCTTTTCAAGCTGTTGTTGCTGGTGTGCATTCGTCTGCACCATCTACTGGGTAGACGGGGTTGCCGTTAGAGCGCTTTTGTAGCTTGGGAGGAGTTGAGTTTTGAGGGTTGGCACCCGAGGCATCTAAGGAGTGGATGGCAAGTATCAATCGGATTTTGTATCAAATAGGGTGCCATGATGCCCATAAGCTGGGATGTGTTGTATCTCTGCTGCAGAGAGATACATATAGTTGGTGGACTACTGTGACCGCGGGCATAAAACCCGTTGATGTGATCTGGAGTTTTTTTGAGCTACCTTTAAGAAGAAGTATCTGGGAGTTAGATACTTAGATGAGAAGAAACACGAGTTCATAGATTTGGTTAAAGGCAGTATGTCCGTAGCAAATTTTGAGGTACAATTTGTGCAATTGAACCATTATGCTCCTGAATTGATACTGGATGAGAGGCATCGCTGTGATCGATTCTGTTATGAATTGATACAGGATGTTAAGACATATATGTTGGCTTTTGATTACACCGATTTTGACGTGTTAGTTACATAGACGGAGGACATTGAGTAGAACCTGAGTTTGCCAGCTCATATTAGAGGTTTTAACAAGAGAGTCGCGAATTCTAGTTTAAGTGGTGGTCAGTTTAAGAAGCATTATGATTATGATAGGAGTATTGCCCTGATTTGAGGCGAGGTGGAGGTAGTGTTGGGCGAGGATCGCAGGGTCAGGGTACCCAAGCTAGAGCAGCACATAATACCTATTGGGTTTGTGGATCGTGTGATCACATGAGGCGAGACTATCCACGTTTGGCTTGTGAGGAACATGATCATGCAGCTGTCGTTGGTAATTCTTGTTGGAGTTGTGGATTAAGAGATCATTTGAGATGTGATTTCCGTTGTTGGCGGGTGGTGGACAGGCCAGGGCATATACGGTTGCACCACAAAGAGGTCGTGGTCGTGGCTGAGGATAGTTTCAGCGTAATATGAGGGTCTGAGGATAGTGGCTCATACCGTTTCTATCCAACCAGAGGGTGGTGGTCCTGTGAGGGTGCATGTACATGGTGATGGACACAATGACACCGACGTGATTGTAGGTACATTTACATTGCAATCTCTACCATTGTTTTCTTTGGTTGATTATGGTTCTACATATTTATATATCTTGCGTGAGTATGCACATTTTCTTAATATACAGGTAGAAGTGTTAGATGTGGGTATGCAAGTAACTAGTTCTTTCGAAGAGACGGTTATTACGAAAAGTTTGTTTAGGAGATGCCCTTTAACGGTTCAAGGTCATGTGTTTGCGGTTGATTTGATGGAGTTGTCATTTCATAGTTTTGATGTAATCTTGGGTATTGATTGGTTGATGAAACATAGGGTTGTGGTTGATTTTGAAACCAAGCGAGTTTCCTTGAAACTTAATGATGATTACGAAGTGGTGGTTGTGGGTGAAAATTCTAAGTTCTTATCCAATGTTATTTCGACTCTGGAAGCAAGTCGTTTGATGGATTCTGGGTGTCAAACATTTTTAGCCTATGTTATGAATCCAGGATCAAAGGAGGTGAGTGTTTAGGACATCCGTACAATATGTGAGCTTTTAGGTGTTTTTCTAGAGGAGTTGTCAGGCTTGCCATCGGATAGGGAAGTAGAGTTTGGCATTGATGCAAATACAGCTCTAGTTTTTATTGCTCCCTATTGCATGGCACCGAAAGAGTTGAAGGAGTTAAAGACACAACTTCAAGAGTTGCTTGTGAAAAAGAAGGATGGTACATTGTGGATGTGCATTGATTATCAGCAACTGGACAAGTTGATGATTAAGAATAAGTATCATTTGCCGTGGATTGATGATTTGTTCGATCAGTTTAGAAATGCTTCTATGTTTTCTAAGATTGATTTGAGGTCTGGGTATTATCAATTGAAGGTAAAGGATGTGGATGTGCCTAAGACTGCCTTTCGTATGAGGTACGAGCATTCTGAGTTTTTGGTGATGCTGTTTGGTTTGACTAATGCACCTAATGCGTTCATAGACATAATGAATCTGGTATTCCTTGAGTTTTTGGACCAATTTATAGTTATGTTTATTGATGATATTCTTGTGCACTCTCGTACCGAAGAGGATCATGATAGACACTTTCGGATTGTGCTTCAAGCATTGTTGGATAATTAGTTGTATGCCAAGTTAAGCAAGTGCGAGTTTTAGCTAAGAGAGGTTGTCTTTCTTGGGCATGTTGTGTCAGTCGATGGAATTCGAGTTTATCCACACAAGATTGAGGTAGTGATAACTTGGAAGCCACCTAAGTCTGTGCCGGAGGTTTGTAGTTTCCTTGGGTTGGTTGGTTATTATCGTCGGTTTGTGGATGGTTTTTTGAATATTTCTGCCCCTTTGACCAAGCTGTTGCAGAAGAACATTTGTTTTGAGTAGACAATAGGCTTTTGAAAAGTTAAAGAAGGCTTTGATGCAAGCTCCAATCTTTATTCAACCTGAGTCAGGCAAGGAGGTTATTGTTTATAGCGATGCATCATATGTAGGCTTGGGTTGTGTGTTGATGCAAGGAGGAAAAGTTGTGGCTTATGCCTCTAGACAGTTGAAGGTGCACAGTCACAATTATCCCACGCATGATCTTGAGCTTGCCGCGGTTCTGTTTGCATTGAAGATTTAGAGGCACTATCTCTATGGTGAGAAGTGTGTTGTGTACACAGATTATAAGAGTTTGAAGTACTTGATGACTCAAAAGAATTTGAATCTTAGGCAACGTAGATGATTGGAGTTGCTTAAGGATTATGATTTGACGATTGAGTATTATCCAGGAAAGGCTAATGTTGTGGCTGATGCCATGAGTAGAAAAATTGCGGTGGAGTTGAGGGTGATGTTTGCGCAGTTAAGTATGACGCGAGAAGGATTCTTATTGGCCGAGTTACAAGTAAAGTCATCTTTTTCACAGTTGATTAAGGACAAGCAACCTTTTAATGAGGCGTTGGTACCGCAAGTTAAAGACATCATGGATAGAAATTCGATGGATTTTCACTTTAATGATGATGGGTTGTTGTGTTTCAAAGATCGGCGGGTGGTGCCTAATGATGATAAGTTGAGGCGTACCATTTTGATTGAAGCGCATACTAGTATTTTTTCTATGCATCCCGGTAGTACCAAGATGTATCGAGGCTTGAAAGAAGAATGCTATTGGCTTGGTTTGAAGAAAGATGTGGCTGATTTTGTTGATAGATGTATGGTATGATAGCGTGTCAAGGCTGAGCATTAGTTTCCTTCTAGGTTATTGCAACCGTTGAGGATACCATAATGGAAGTGGGAGAGAATCACCATGAATTTTGTGTATGGACTGCCATTGACGCCAATTAAGAAGGATTCCATTTAGGTGATTGTTGATCAGTTTATGAAGTGTAGACATTTTGTGCAAGTGCATACCACATATACCTTGGATAAGTTGGTGAATTTGTATATTTTTGAGATTGTGCGTTTGCCTAAATCCATAATTTCGGACAGGGATCCACGGTTTACAGCAAGGTTTTAAGAGTGTTCACATCAAGCTTTGGGTACACGGTTGAATTTTGGTACTTCGTATCATCCTCGGATGGATGGTCAGTTTGAGCATGTGATTCAGGTCTTGGAGGATATGTTAAGATGTTGTATCATTGAGTTTCAAGGAACCTGGGAGAAACAGTTGCCTTTGGTGGAGTTCTCTTATAACAATAGCTATCATGCTAGTATACAAATGGCGTCGTATGAAGCCTTGTATGGTAGGAAGTGATGTACGCCTTTGTGTTGGGCTGAAGCTGGGGAAAAGCGTGTTTCTATGCCGGATGTGTTGAAAGTCACAAATGAGAAAGTGAAGCTTATTTTTTATCGCTTGAAAGTGGCCTTGGATTGTCATAAATACTACGTAGATTTGAAGCGTAGGGAGATTGAGTATGCTGTTGTGATCGTGTGTTCTTGAAGGTGTCACCTTAGAAGAAGGTGATGTAGTTCGGACATAAGGGTAAGCCTAGTCCGAGGTTTATTGGACCATATAAAGTTGTTGAACGTGTTGGTCTTGTGGCTTATCATTTGAGGTTACCTCCTGAGTTGGAGAAAATGCATGATATGTTTCATGTGTTGGTGTTGTTGAGGTATCGGTCAGATGCATCGTATGTTATGTCAGTGGAGGATATTGAGTTGCAACCGGTTTTATCCTATGATGAGGAACCGGTAGCGATCCTTGATTCTAGCAGCAAAGGTCTTCGTAGTAAGACGATTGAACTTGTGAAGGTGTTGTGGCGACATTGGGGAGTTGAGGAGGCCATGTGGGAGAGCAAGGCGGGCATGTTAAAACAATTTCAGCATTTGTTTCATTCAGGTAAAATTTTGAGGAAGAAATTTCCTAAGTAGGGGAGAGTTGTTTGATCAGTTAAAACAATTTCAGCAAGGCGGGCATGTTAAAACAATTTCAGCATTTGTGAAGCATGTTACCTGTAATGTTAAAACATTAGCATAAGAGCATGATATAAGTTTGATCAGTTGGACTGTTACAGAAATTGTTACTTATTAAATTCATTAAGTGTAAACCTTTTTAAAAGAAAGAAAAAGGACCAAAGTTGAAATGAGGAAATGTAGATGGCTAATCTCATAAAGGACTAAATCGAATTATGGACTTAAAACAAGGGTTGCATGGTAAAGAAAATGTGCAAGTGGGATTGTACACATGGCAGTTAATAGGGAGGACATGTATTTGGGGAAAGGAAACTCCCGGCCACATGGGTAATAACCATGTGTTGTCTTCCTTACTTCCAAAAAGAAAGAACGAAACACCCACACTTGAAGGAAAATTGAGATTGTTGCCATGGAAATTGGACAGAAACGAGCTTAGACAACTTTATCCTTGATGCCTATATCGATCCTTCTAAATAAGAAAGTAAGCACTCATGTTCTTTCTCTTGTTATAGGACTTAACTTGAGAATTTGGTATGTATGAATTGCTCATGTATTCTAAGTGATAGCATTTGGTTGGAGAGAGATAAATTTATGTTAGGAGCTTTTCCTTGAATAGTGGAATGATTCATGCATCTAGAATGAATTGTATAAGTAAATTGCTAATTTGCTTGCCCAATTTTTCTTATGGAGTTTCGAACACTTATACCTATAGGCACATGTTCATAAGGTGTTAAGGTTATTCAAATGCTGAAAGTGATACATTAACAAATAGATATGTGCTTAAGACCTTGTAAAAATTAGCTAAGGTATTATTTTGATAAATAATACATTCTATAGTGATTGAATTTGATTGGGTTTCAATCAATGCCTTGATTGAACAAGGAAAAATGTTTTGAGCTGTTTTGATCAAGAAGAATGGATAGATTTTATGACTTGAAATAGGGGATCCCTTTGGAAATAAATAGGGACTGTATTGCAATTTAAACAAGGGCTGTTAAGGGTTTATAAATGATTGTTTCGATGCTTTTATTGAACTGTTTCGAAATCTGGAAGTAAGAGACTGTTTTGCATTAAATTGGGGACTGTTTGGTACCTAAAGTGGACTGTTTTATAGTGTTTAAATGTGTATATATGTGAAGATTGGACTGATTTGTTATGTTTGAAAATAATGTAAGCTGCTATGAAGTTTATGTATTCGTATATGTGAAGTTTTGACTGATTTGTTATGTTTGAAAAGCATGTAAGCTGCTATGAAGTTTATGTATTCATATATGTGAAGTTTGGACTGTTTTCTATACAACTATAAAACCGAAACTGTTTCCTATATACATATATAAATTTGAGACTGTTTTGATATGTCAAAGTATGTAAATATATGTTTTGGGGATTGTTTTCTACATGTATAAATAAACTAAGGACTGTTTTGATGTGATAAAGTATACGAATATATTTTTGGGACTGTTTTTGAGTATCCAAAGATAGGGGACTGTTTTAGAATATAAAAATGTATAAGTAAGAATGGGTGGCTGATTTGAAAGTATGGAAAACATATGGAATTGTTTTGAATATGTGTATATGCATATCTATAATTGGGATTGTTTTGCATTGATATAAAAGTAAAAAGGGGCTGTTTTGTGTAATTATAAGTACAAATGAATTGAATTAGTGGTAATGACTTGTTATTTTTGGTTGAGGTACATGTCACGATAAGGGAGAATAGGAGATTGAGTTAGTGGAAGCTAAGGAAATTGTTGATTCAGGTATCCCGTAACTTCGGGATAGGAGGTGAGTGTAATTTTAAAGCCATGGATTAGCTCATGGCTTTCCTGAGCAATGTTCGTATTTAACTTACATGCTTTATTTCATTGTTGATTGTAATACTGTAAATGCTAACTTGGGCTAGAGGTAAAGGCTTCGAGGTAAGTACACTAAAATAGATTCTTCCCATGTTTGGACTTCGGTCCCATGTTTGGACTTTGGTCCCTTGTTTGGACTACGGTCCCTTGTTTGGTACTTTGAGTACCCCTGTTGACGACATATGTCACTGGATTCAAGTATCTAGATTGCTTGAAAATCAAAGCTATGTTAAATAAAATAAAATGAAGTATAAATTGTGTATACTTGTAAAATGAACTATTTTGAATAAGATAAATATGTCTTGGACTGATTTGGGAAGTATAAATTGTGTATACTTGTAAAATGGACTGTTTGGAATAAGATAAATATGTCTTGGACTGACTTGTGAAGTATAAATTGTGTATACTTGTAAAATGGACTGTTTTGAATAAGATAAATATGTCTTGGACTGATTTGTGAAGTATAAATTGTGTTTACTTGTAAAATGGACTATTTTGAATAAGATAAATATGTCTTGGACTGATTTGTGAAGTATAAGTTGGGTATACTTGTAAAATGGACTGTTTGGAATAAGATAAATATGTCTTGAGTGAATAGTTATGCCTTGTTAGTATAACTATGTGTGCGTTAATACTTGTGTGTTTGAATTCCTTGAGTGTATAATTGAATTTACTTTGCTTGAACATCTATGAGAATATGAGTACTTGATTAACCATGAATAATCAAGAATATGGGTAACTGCTTGTTTGAATGTTTATATTAAAATGGTAATATCTTGTCCAAGCCTTGAATTGGTAGAGTTGATTAATAGATTGCAGTGAAAGGATTGCCTTCTATTTCAAGTTTTAGTTACTTTAAGCTACCTTACTGGGTAAATTATACTCATCTTCCTTTTCACTGCTTTCCAGGATAAATACACTTCGGATAGCCCATGGGCTTGGACAAGATCACAAGAAGACAAGACGTATGTTTTGTGCCTTCTTTAAAAACTCCTAGTGGTGGCACATATATGTTATGTTGTTGGGCATAATGCATATAGTCATTCCTTGATCTTTTGTATGTCTAAGTTTTTAAGTACCTACCATGCTTGTATAATGGCCTCTTATGTCCTTTGGTTGCTGGTTGATTAAGTTTCGTTTATTATGGAATGAATAGATATCTTGATATGCTCTACTAGTAGTATGATCGAATGGTTGCTTGATGAATTGAGTCATATAGATGTGTCTTAGGTTGATTACTTAGGAATTAAGCCATATCTTCATGGTTTTTTCAAACGATTACTTATCGGTTATGATATACTAGGCATTAAGATAAGATGGCTAATGATTATGTAACATGTTATGGCGGTAAATTGTAATGTTCTTTAATGCGAAAATGGTTGTATAGATTGATCTTGAAAATAGATACTAAATTTAGTAAGAAAAAGATCAAATCGACATGGTTATTTAAAGATTAGATTAACATGCTAAATCGAAAAAGGTAACCTTTGAAATCTAGTAGGTTGGCCGAATCTCTAATGCTTTCCTATCGAGTCATTGTTTCCTTAATCAAGCCGTCCCAAATGTAAATAGGGATTGATGTTGGTTTTGTACTGTTTGATCTAGCTTTAGATATAGGTTCTTATGTATATGATTTAACCCGTGGTGCTAGTTTAACATCTGAATACATGTGGATCATGATGTGAATATGGTTGGTTATTTCTTGAAATCAAAGTCGAATGATATCTCAATCTAAAGGTTTTGAGATTGTGAAAATAAATTGAAAGACCGTATTTTGCTCTTGAATGAGAAGATAATCTTTTGAGTCTTTTTCTCACCTTAATTAAGGTTTAGACATGGTGAAATAAATAAAAATATAAAATATAGTAGGTTGATTATGAGCTCTTTTCTAATTAGTGCTGGATTCGAATCAAGATTTGTGTTTCAAGTTAATTGTTTGTTTAGTTTTAACACTCATAACTCGGTTTACTCCTAAGCCGGGTTAGGGGTGTTACATGTAATGCCCCAGTTTTGGGTTTAGTGCTTTATAGGCTGATTAGACGGTAGGTGAACCAGGTTAGAGAGTCGATTTGGATTCATGATTAAAATTGGATTCATGATTAGACCGTATGAGGTTATGGAGCGTGTAGGCCCGGTAGCTTATCTTTTGAGATTACCTTTTGAGTTGGAGAAGATTCATGATATGTTTCATGTGTCGATGTTGCGGAAGTATCAGTCGGATCCATCACATATTATACCGGTGGAGGATATTAAGTTACAATCGAATTTATCTTATGATGAGGAACTTGTTGAGATCCTTGATTCTAACAATAAGGTTCTTCATGGAAAGACGATCGAGCTTGTGAAGGTGTTGTGGCGACGCGGTGGGGTCGAGGAGGCCACGTGAGAGAGTAAGGCAGACATGATGAAATAGTTTTCGCACTTGTTTCCTTCAGGTAAATTTCGAGGACAAAATTTCCTAAGTGGGGGAGAGTTGTAACGCCCCGGTTTTGGGCCTATGAGTTTCTAGGTTGATTAGACGGTTCGATGGACCGAGATTAGAGATTCGACTCGAATTCAGGATAAAAATCGGAATAAATATTTTCATGTGAGAAAATATATGGAAAAATATCTTAAAATCATTATTTAATATATGGATATTTTTTGTAAAGTCAATTTTGGAAAATGGAATTTGGAATTTGGACATTTTGGCTAGTGACCAAAATGTAAAGAATGAAAACTATTTTTAGTGACTATTTTGAAAAAGGGACAAATCTTATAATCCTTAAGGATCTATTTTACCTAATGTTTTTAATTGGATTTTTCTCTCAATTTGGATGATTTTAAATGAGTTTTAATTCAAGAATTAAAGGAGATTTAATTAAGGAAGACAGTTATTTCCTAAAATCACTTTTTGTCGTAACTCTTTTCTCTAAAACTTTTCTCTCAAAGTTTTTTCAGCCAAAAACTTTCTTTTGCACCAAAAATTTGAGGTAATGTTATTGATTTCATAAACTCTTGATTTCTAATGGATTCTTCAATCTTTTTTTACAAAATCTCATTATATTCCTTTGTTTTTCAAGAGTAAACATTCAATTGAGAAGAAATTCACTCATTAGAGGTAATGTTATTGATTTCATAAACTCTTGATTTCTAATGGATTCTTCAATCTTGTTTTACAAAATCTCATTGTCTTCCTTTATTTTTCAAGAGTAAACATTCAATTGAGAGGAAATTCACTCATTAGAGGTAAGGTTCGTTCTTTATTGAAATTCCCAAGTATTTGATCCTTGTTTAATATTTTCTAATGAGTTTTAATGATTAAATTATGAAAATTTGTTAAATCAAGGCTTAATTGACGAGATTAATGTTGATAAGTTGGTTTTAACATTGGAATCCCGAAACTAAATGAATCTTTAATTTCTTAGATTGTTAGTGTTGTGTTTTTGGCGAGTTGTGGGTGTTTTATGAATGCTATAGGTATAAGGATGATGTTAGGTTGTTTTTGGATGTTAATTGAAGATAATTGATGGATTAAACCTTTAGGTTCTGGCTGGGTTAAGTTTGGAAGATGTTCGATGTTGTTTTCTATTGTTGTGGATGGGTTCTGGTTAGAGTTGTTGTGGTTTAATGTTGTTGAGTCTTTGAATGCATTTAGATGCATTGAATCCCCTGTTTTTGTGTGGTTAAATCAGGGTTGATTGATCCTCAAGCTTGTGGCATCATTTTGAAAGCTTTGGAAGAGGAGTTCGCATTGGCGGACGAAGCTTTGCATAGTTGGTGAATGAGAACGTAGATTTCATCTTTGAAATGGTTTGAAGGTGGAGTTTAAATTATGCGTGAAACTCTAGTTTAAACTTAGAAGTAAGTATGATGATATTTCTTCCTCAGTCGTGTTTTGGCGAAATTGATTTTATGCATTTGTTTTTAAATTACATGGTACCTACTATTTAAGCATGTTTTGAGTATGGTTTATTATGATTTTGATCATATATTGATTATGAATGCATTTGGAAAATGATTCATGTAAGTATGAGAAATACTTGTTAATGCATGGTTTAATGCATTGAAAATGGTTTTGAATGTTGCTTATAAAAACAATGACGTATATGGTTAATAATGAATTATATTGGCAAGTGATATCGTTTAAAATGTTATCGGATATAGTTTGCCGGCTATAGTATTGATAGTGCACTATAAATAAGTCACCTCGGGTGTTGAGTACCTGAACGGTTGAAGGGTTATATGGTACCGAAAACTCTTGTTAGTGGATTATACATTTAACCGATGATTGGGTTGTGATGGTACTCTATTGTGATTGTACCTTAATTTCGATTAAGATTGTATGAAGTGTTGAGAGGACACTTGTTGAATTTGTGTATCTGATATAATATTGTATAAATTGGAACTTGGTTTTTGATCCCTTGAAATTCAATATAATTGTTAATGTATCATGTTGATGGATTATGTTGTATAATGATGGTTTATACATGTTTACTATTTAAGCCTTGCATATGGGTCGTTATACATGAGAAAGCTTAAATTGAAGGATTGCAAATGGAAATTTTGCTGTTGATCCATGATGCATATGGTTTAATATGCATGTTTTGGAAATGTTAAGTGCATGGTTTGAAAGGCACGGTGTTCTGAAAGTTGTTTTAAATGATGAACTCAATGTGAGTTGGAAACCGATTTTACATACATGGATGGTGTTGTGTTTTGAGCACTCCTCACTAAGCCTAGTGTGCTTACGTTCTCTTTGTCCATCAATACAGAGAATAAAATATTAGAGGCAGCGAGTAAACGAGGGGAAATCCAAAGACTTGGACTATTTGAAAGTATGGTTTTTGAACTAGACTAGTACTAATAAAGGCAATAGGGTTCATTATTGTTTGGTAGGGTTCTGCTAAACTCTCATTTTGTGCAAGTTTATATTGTTGTTGTGGAGTTGTATGAGTCTTTATATGTTTGCTTTTGATGCGGATTTACGTTTCGTGCGTTGGTTGGATTGGTTTCTAGGAAGAATGCCTGTAGACTTATGATTGAAGTATGTTGCCATGATTTGATCGTGTTTCATTGATATTCTGGCATAGTTTGATCTTTAGTTTAGTGGTGTACACGTTTATGGTTTGTTAAAGCATGTTCGAAACCATGATTGTATGAAAAACCAGCAAAATGAGACATTTCAGGTCAGGGCGTACCGATATGCGGGGACCCGTATCGGTATAGGTAGGCTGGAAAATAGCCTGAGATCGATACACAATGGTCGTATTGGTATGGGCTTTAGCTACTCGTTAACTCCTCAAAAGTACTATTTTTATGCTTATTTTACAAAGCCTTTGTTAGCCCTGTAAATAAATTTAGTTGCATTTAGTTGTTAAATCCATGCATTTGCATATGGAGTTTGGGAGTGGGGTTTATGCCAGTGTGAAAGGTTGCTTTGTTGGCATTATTGCAGGCTTGGAAGAGTAGTGCAGGAGCAGAAGAAGAGAATGCCGAGTTGCAGTTGGCAAAGATAGACTAGAGATTGCCAAAGCTCGGCTGACATATGAGTAAAGTTTGATGCCCGGACAAGTAGTCGTTGGACCTTGTACACGTCAGTCCTAGGAATCAAATTCGGATAAGATGATAATATCTCGTATCCCTTGCACATTCAAATTTCAAACTCAAAGAATTGCCCTAGGATTTCCCACGCAAGCCTATTTAAGGAAGATTGAGCTAGCACTTGAGGGGGATATGAGGACTTGAGTGAGAAGAGGCTGCACCGTGGTGAACCGAGATCGACGTGGTTCAACCAGCTTAAGACTGAGGGCTTGGAGCCATTGAAGGGTTGCATCAATGAACCTCTTCCATGCCCATTATCTTTGTTTTATTTTTTTTATTCAATGGTGATTTTAAGATACAATGATATTTTGTGGATGGACCCTCTGTTGCGCGTAATAAGTGCTACGCAAATGTGCAAGTATACACGTCGCAAGTTATAGTATAAAAGATATCGTCTCCACAGGGATTGGTGCCACTTCAAGAATCTAGTCTCTTGCACTGTAAAAAGTAAAAACACAAGTAAATGATTATAGAAGTTTTAACTAATAACTAATCTAGAAAGCAATTAAGTAAATGAAAAGATGAGATCGAATGAGAGAGAGATAGGCCAGGTTATCGTGAGTTGAGGTGTGATAGCCGATTGGATCGTTTTGGTAAAAGAGTGCACGGGCAACTCAGTTGCCGTGGCAACTTGCTGTGGGGTTGCCTTGGCAACTAATCGATGGTTGCCTGGGCAACTAGTTGGGCAACTTCTTGGGCGTCTGGGCAGCAACCTTCAAGGTTCGGCAGAGCGTTCTTCAATGGTTTCTTCTTATCCCTAAGTCGAAACTCTAGCTACTTGTGCATGCCTTGATAATACATCCCTGCGTGAATCAAGGGTGAACAACAACCAATCTTGCGCTCCTCTTAGCCGTTGAAATCCTTAACTTATTCCTAAGCCAGATTAATCTTCGCCATCAATAGATTGAATAAAGATCATATTCATTCGTTTCTTGAATCTAACTCTCCTGATATTAGATAAATAGATGAAATCACGAGATCCTCTCCCAATTCACTCGAAAACAAGAATAAGAACCAAGAATGAATAAACCTTGAAATAGAAAAGTGCAAACTCTTATTACCTAAACAAAAACTAATAGTTTCTCACAACCACAAAACACAATAACCATAGCCAAGTATATTTAGTTCATGGCTAGGTTCCAAAGAAACACAAGATAAACAATCCCTAGCATGAACCCAATCGAACAAGGAAGAAAAGATGAAGCTTGTCGAAAATCCCTTGCCCTAGATGCTTGTCGAAAATTCCCCTTGCTTTCTCCCTTGGACTTGTCGAAATTTCCCCTCATGCTCTCCCCCCAAGTTGTCGAAATCTCCTTGCTATTTATAGGGCTAGGCCAAAGTCCTTCTTTGAGGATGAGTTTGAGTTGGAATTAAATTATCTTTAAAGAATATAATTATTTATTATAATTTTATTCCTATTAGAACTTCTCCTATCTTCTTGGAATTTAATTCTTCTTTAATCTCTGCATGGCAATCAAATTCCTTTGGGCTTGGGCCTTGCTCCATGTCATCTTGGGCTTGTAAAGTCATTAATTTCGACATTCCTATTGCATTTTCTCTTTGTCGACAATTGCCATGGCAACTGGCTCGGCGTCTCCTTCATGCATTACCCTGGCAACTAGCTCGGCATATCCTTCATGCATTGCCCTGGCAACTAGCTCGGCATTGCTTTGGCAAGTGATCCTGCACATACACACACAAAGCACACCAAAGCAGCATCTTTTCCACAAAAACTACCAAGTTATGTAATCAAGCTCAACGATGGAAGGAAACATGGATTAATGCATGAATGGCTAACTATGCAACTAATATGAGCCTAAGTCTAACAATAATATGAGTAAAAAGGGCAAGAAAAATAGTACTTTTGAACACTTATCACACCCCCAAACTCGAACTATTGCTTGTCCTCAAGCAATGCAAACTCATAATTACCTGCCAAGACTTCAATTTTCACAAACTTAGCTTTGAACTTGATTTCAATTCTCTGAACCGGGGCACAAAGTATGAATGGCTTTTTATTTTTCGGAAAACTGAGGAGTTACTCGGAATCAAACTATAATGCTTGTGAGTGTGTGCGGAGTTGTGTGCAAGTTGATTTTTCGGATTCTATGCAAACAAGAGGTTTTCAAATTACTTCATTGGGTTCTTTTTAACATGTTTTAACTAGAGCCAGTGTTGGGCACCTCTAGTGTTTTGTTTTTAGTTTTCTTAAGTTAATTTAATCGACTAGAGCCGGTTTCGGGCACCTCTAGTTAATTTTTTTAACACATCCTAGAGCCAGTTTCGGGCACCTCTAGTGAAATTTTTTTAGCACATGCTAGAGCAAATTTCGGGCACCTCTAGCATTCATCCAATTTTTATTCTAATTCCCCAATTTGTTAATTATCAACCTAAGTTCACTAGAATTCCTTAAATCAATCAAACCACAACAGTGTTTCATCAAATTTAGCATCATAGTAAAATTCTAAGTTTTTCCATTGTTATCCTAGAATAAAAATTCTATCAATTAAGTGCATTGGCAAAGTCATCATTGAATATTCATCAAATCTAAGCAAATCTTGTTCCAATTAAAGGCATGGCAAGCAATTTATGTATCCTAAGTGTAATACTTTAAGATGAATGAAACTAAACATGGTAATAACAATCCCCCCCAAACTCGAGTGAGGCATTGTCCTCAATGCATGTATAAAAATAACGAAAAATAAAAATAAAAATGCATACGAGGACTTACTCTGAGAGTTCGTCATCGTAGATGATTAGTCTCCTTCTAGTCGGTGTCTTGATTCTCTTGCTTGAACGCGATGGTTGTTTTCTTGTTGCCGGTGGTGGAATCGATCCTCGTACGGGGTTGTCCTCATCGTCCTCTTCATCAATGTCAATGGCTTTTCGCTTGGAGGATTCAATTGGTGCGGTCTTTATTGGTTCAATGGAGGACTCGTTCGAATCTGAAAAATCAGAAAATGATTCCGTAGGAGTTGATTCGGGCATAGGTGCTTTACCTTTGGCTTTTGCAGTGGTTGCCGGGATGTCTTTAGCTTTGGTTGCCGTGGCGTCAGCTTCCTTGGTTGCCGTGGCGACTGCTTCATTGGTTGCCGGGGCAAGGATCTCGGCGGGAAAGATTGGGAACGGCACGCGATTGTCTGGGTACTTTTCTAGGATGACTTGGGTGATGGCATTGTTGTGCTCCTTCATGTACTGCATGAACATTAGTTGCCGATCTTCAATTTGCCTTAGGCGACTTGCCAATGGGTGCAAAAGTGCTTCAAAGTGTCCCGGGGTTGGTGGCCGAGTTGCCCTGGCGTTAGGTGCTTGGGTATTAGGGATTGCCGCGGCGGCAGGAGTTGCTGTGACCATTGGAGGCCTTGAAGAATCTCCCGGTGCCTCTCCCATTAGCTTTCGGATTAGTGCTTGATTCCAACCAGACTTGGGTAGGGCCTTTTCATCGGTGGACTCACTCGGGACATGCATCTCCTTGCAAAGGTTAGAAATTAAGCAAGGGAAGAAAAGAGAACCTTTATCTTTTGAGATGCATACAAAAATCTCATCACAAATAATTTTTCTAATGTTAATGATGCGATTATGCAAAATAGAATGTATGAGCAAAAGACGTGGTATATCAACGGTAGTATTGTGTGTGGAGGGCATTAAAGAAGTTTTAACAAACTTATTCCATAGTTTTGCCTCGGGTTTAAGCCGAAGGTGATTTACCGTGCCCTTGTATTTACCGTCGTTCCAATGAGTTCCCGGTTGAGTGAGTTCTTGAAGCACCTTGTCGAGTTGCTTGGGATTGATTTGGTCAACGAAGGCTTGATGCTCGTCCTTCTCAATGTAAAGTCCGTAAAAGGTGTTGATGCTTTCGGGACTTATAAGTATGGCCTTGTCACGAACAAAAACATAAGGATTATCTGGGTTAGGTGAGTGAGCATAGAATTCTCTTACCCATGAGATGTTACCCGGTTCTGGTTGATGGCAAAAGATTTGCCACTTTTGATGTGCAATCCTCTTGAAGATGAATGGTTAGGGTTTGGTAGAAGTTGTCGACAAGGGGGTTTTGGTTAGGATGAATTGGAGGCTTTATATAAGCCTTAGATTCAGCCCATTAGTTTCCTTGTTGAAGATGTTTTCCTACTTGGTTTAGAATTCCTACTTGGTTTAGATTTCCTTCTTTTCCTACAATTCAAAGACAAATCAAATAAGGATTAAAATTAAAGATAAACTAATAAAGAAAATAAATAAAGATGTGTAATAGGATTCTTAAACTTGAATAAAAAAATCTATCCTAAAACTACTAATAATCGAAAAAATAATAAAATAATAAAAAAATCGGAAAAAAATAAAATAATTAAACAATCGAAAAATAAAAATAAAAAATAAATAAAAATAAAAATATCAAAAGGGAGAGCATGCTCATGCATCTCCTAAGTTGACCACTTCCTTGTTACGTTCCACATGGGCACCATTATAGTGCTTCAATCTTTGTCCATTAACTTTGAATTCATGGTTGTCAGAGATGGACTTGATTATCACGTCGCCATGGGAGAATGGTTTGACGACTTCAAATGGTCCCGACCATCTTGATTTCAGCTTTCCCGAGAAAAGTTTTAGCCGAGAATTGAATAGGATAACTAGTTGCCCTGGCGTGAATTACCGTGGTAATAGTTTCTTGTCGTGCCATCGCTTTGTTTTCTCCTTGTAGATTCGTGCATTGTTATAGGCGAGTGCACGAAATTCTTCTATCTCATTGAGATCCATCAAGCGCTTTTGTCCGGCACTTTCCCAATCCATATTCACGGTCTTGATTGCCCAATACGCCTTGTGATCGATTTCCACCGGTAGATGACATGTTTTACCATAGACAAGTCCGAAGGGGGACATACCTAAGGGTGTTTTGAATGCAGTGCGATATGCCCAAAGTGCGTCATCTAGTCTTAATGACCAATCCTTCCTTGAGGGATTTACAACTTTCTCGAGTATACCCTTCAATTCCCGGTTAGAAATTTCTGCTTGCCCATTGGTTTGTGGGTGATATGCCGTGGCGATCTTGTGTGATATGCCGAAGCGTTGCAACATCTTGGCAATTAGTCTGTTGTCAAAATGCTTGCCTTCGTCGGTGATAATTGCTCTCGGTATCCCAAACCATGTAAATATGTTTTTCTGCAGGAATCGTTGCACGGTCTTTGAATCGTTGTTGGGAACTGCAGCTGCCTCTACCCATTTAGACACATAGTCGACGGCAAGTAAGATGTAGAGGTTGCCGAATGAAGATGGGAAAGGTCCCATAAAGTCGATCCCCCATACATCGAACAGTTCCACCTCGATGATGTTCTGGAGTGGCATCTCATGTCGTCTAGAGATATTGCCCGTCCTCTGGCAACGATCACATTGCTTGTAAAAGTCTTGGGCATCTTTGTACAATGTTGGCCAATACAAACCGGATTGCAAGACTTTGGCCGCGGTACGAGTTCCTCCAAAATGTCCTCCATAGGGTGAAGAATGGCATTGCCGGAGTACATTCTGTTGCTCTTCTTCAGGGACACATCGGCATATAACCTGATCTGCACATTGTTTAAACAAAAGAGGCTCATCCCAAAAGTAATGTTTAGCATCATGGCGGAACCGCTTCTTCCCTTGGTGAGTAATGCCATAAGGAAAAATACCACAAACAAGGAAGTTAACTAAATCCGCGTACCAGGGTATTACCGAGGCATGTGCTGCCGTGGCGACTGCTCCCAAGATTGCCGAGGCGTGCGCGTCAAAGACTGCTACAGCGTCGAGAGTTGCCAAGGCGTGTGCGTCGAAGTTTGCCGAGGCAACTAAAATTTGTTCATCCGGGAATGCATCGCATATCTCTAGATCCGCGTCCTCCTCCCTATTGCGTTCCAAACGTGATAAGTGATCGACCACTTGATTTTCTGTTCCTTTCCTGTCCTTAATTTCAATATCAAATTCTTGTAAAAGTAATATCCAACGAATCAAACGAGGTTTAGCATCCTTTTTAGCAAATAAGTATTTGATTGCCGAATGGTCCATATGAACAATTACCTTTGTACCAATTAAATAGGATCGAAACTTGTCAAATGCGAAAACTACAGCTAGTAACTCTTTCTTCGTTGTTGTGTAATTCACTTGAGCACCATTATGAGTTTTACTAGCGTAGTATATCACATGGAAGGTCTTACCTGTGCGTTGGCCTAGGACTGCTCCTACCGCGAAATCACTTGCATCACACATGAGCTCAAAAGGTAGCGTCCAATCTGGTGGAACGATAATGGGTGCCGAGGCAAGCTTTTTCTTTAGGGTTTCGAATGCTTGAGTGCAAGAATCATCAAAATCGAAGACTTTATCCTTGGCTTTGTCTACTTCAATTCCCTTGGATGAAATCTTGTGACCGAGCACTATTCCTTCATCTACCATAAAGTGGCATTTCTCCCAATTGAGGACTAAATCTGTTTCTTCGCATCTTGCCAACACCCTCTCTAAATTGCCAAGACAACCATCGAAGTCATTACCAAAAACCGAAAAATCATCCATGAAGATCTCAAGGAAGTCTTCGACCATGTCTGAAAATAGTGCCATCATGCATCTTTGGAAGGTTGCCGGGGCGTTACACAATCCGAACGGCATTCTTGGGAAGGCATAAGTACCGTATGGGCATGTGAAGGTTGTCTTTTCTTGATCTTCTGGTGCTATGGCAATCTGATTGTAACCTGAATAACCATCAAGAAAACAATAAAAGGGTTTACCTGCAAGACGGTCAAGCATTTGATCAATAAAGGGTAATGGGAAGTGATCTTTCCTAGTGGTTTTGTTTAGCTTTCGATAGTCCATACAAACCCTCCAACCGGTCACAGTCCTGGTTGGGATAAGTTCATTATTTTCATTGCTTACCATTGTTATACCTCCCTTTTTCGGTACACATTGTACCGGACTTACCCACGTACTATCGGAGATAGAGTATATAATGTCGGCGTCAAGCCACTTGATGATTTCTTTCATTACAACCCCTTTCATGGCATGATTCAGTCTTCTCTGGGCCTCAATTGAAGGTTTGTGATCATCTTCCAACAAGATCTTGTGCATGCACACCGCCGGGCTAATTCCCTTCAAGTCGGCAATTGTCCACCCTATTGCCTTTTTGTGTAGCTTCAACATCTTGATCAGCTTCTTTTCCTGCTCAGGCTGTAACTTAGAAGAAATAATTACAGGCAATGTATTATCGGTCCCTAAGTATACATATTTTAGTTGCTCTGGCAATTGTTTCAACTCAAGAATTGGTGGTTGTTCAATAGAGGGTTTTTCGAGCTTACCTTCCTTACCTGAGTAGTCCAGTGGTTCAAAGTATGTACCTGGTCGATTGACTAGCCAATTTTCCTCTTCTGGTTGTTCCTCATCGACCGGTTCTTCATACTCCTCATGTTCCTCTTGATCGGCAATGTAGTTGCCGAGGCAACTAAATTCCTCATCGAAGTTAAACTCTGCCGTGGCATGAAGTAGTTGGCATTCTTCTGGATCATCGGCATGCCTTAGTGTTTGGAACACATTTAGTTTGACCTGTTGGTCATTCACCCTCATTGTGAGTTCTCTCTTTTCAACATCAATCAAGGTTCTCCCTGTTGCTAGGAATAGTCTCCCGAGAATGATGGGTGCATGCTCATCTGCTTCACAATCCAAAACAATAAAGTCAGCGGGAAAAATAAATTTATCAACTTTTACCAGTATGTCCTCGATTTTTCCCTCTAGATGCACATAGGATCTGTCGGCTAGCTGTAGCATAACTGTTGTAGGTCTTGCCTTCCCGATTCCTAGTTTCTGGAAAACCGATTTAGGCATCAAGTTTATGCTAGCCCCAAGGTCGCATAATGCTTTCCCGACATAGTGATTTCCAATGGAACAGGGTATTGTGAAACTTCCGGGATCCTTCAACTTGGGTGGCATACGATTGTGCAACATTGCCATGCATCCCTCCGTCGCGGTAACTGTTTCAAACTCTCCTAGCCTTGTTCTTTTGGACACAATGTCTTTAAGAAACTTGGCATAGTTTGGCATTTGTTCAATTGCTTTCCACCAATGGCAAGTTGATGTGGACTTGCTTTAGGATATCAAGAAATTTCTTGAATTGGTATTCTTGCTTTTGTCGCTTCAACCTTTGTGGGAATGGTGGTGGAAGTCGGATATCTTCGATCCTTTCATTGGTTTAAAACCTGATTGACGGCATTGCCGGGACATCTGGAGTTGCCGAGGCATTATCAACTGGGGTTGCCGAGGCATGCTTATAAGATTTAGTTTTCATCATAAAAACATTTAGAGAATTTTCCAAAGAACTAGATGTTGTCGGTTGTTGCTGCGGCATCTGTTACCGTGGCATATTCTGCTAGAATCCCGATGCTTGTGCATTTTGATTGTTCTGGTTTAGAGCATTGTTGGGATTACTCCATGAAAAATTCGGGTGCTTCTTCCAAGCTGGATTGTATGTATTGGACATCACATTGTTGTTCCGATTGTAATTCCCCACATAGAAGCTGGATTCCGGATTCTGCATACATTCAGAAGAATTATGGTTATCACCACATAACTCACAAAAAGAATCCATTACCTTGACTTCATGTGTGTTGTTTGGTTTTTGCATGTTCTGGACCATCTTGGTTAAAGTGGCCAATTGTGCCGAAATTGAATCTGATGATCCTAGTTCATGTATTGTGGCTTGGCGTCTAACTCCTCATCTTATAGTAGATGAGAATTGATAATCATTCTTGGCCAGCCTGTTTAAAATTTGCATTGCTTCCTCCGGTGACTTATCTAGGAGTATGACGTTTGCCGAGGCATCTAGCATCATCCTTGTTGGTGTATTCACGGCGTTGTAAAACATTGTTACTTGAGTCCACACCGGGAATCCGTGTAGGGGGCATTTGTGTAGAAGTTCTCTATATCGCTCCCAAGCCTCGTACATGGATTCATCATCTGCCTGTCAAAAAGAAGTAATGTCGTTACGAAGCTTATCAGTCAAATTTGTAGGATTAAATCTAGCAAGGAAATCACGACAAAGATCAGTCCAAGATGCTATGGATCCGGCAGGAATGCTATTTAACCATGCTTTCGCCCTATCCCTCAGTGAATAGGGGAATAATCTTAATCGTAAGACATCGGGGGTGACTCCGTGTATCTTGAACGAGTTACAAATCTCAAGGAAATATTTCAGATGTTGTCGTGCATCTTGATTCTTTGAGCCGCCAAATTGACCTATTGTGTTGATCATATTAAACATTACGGTTTCAACTCAAAGTGGTCGGCTTCAATTTCAGGTGCGACAACTCCGGGTTAAGTCCATCAAGATCTTCTTCAAGATAGTCTCGAATAGTTCTGTTTCGTGCAAGAATCACTCCTCCTCCTGCTCGAACATCTTGATTCATATTGCCGTCTTGATTTGCCATTGCTTCTCTTATCCTTCGTCTAAGTCTTTGTAAGGTTCGTTCGATTTACGGATCAAAGGGATATTACGGTGAAGTCGGTCTCGCCGGTCATATATCAATGCAAAACCAAAGTTTGTTAGCCCTTTGAATTTTAAACAAGAAAAATAAAAAGAAAGTGCAAGAAAGTAAAAACAAAGTCGCTATTGCCAATCCCCGGCAACGGCGCCAAAAACTTGTTGCGCGTAATAAGTGCTACGCAAATGTGTAAGTATACACGTCGCAAGCTATAGTATAAAAGATATCGTCTCCACAGGGATTGGTGCCACTTCAAGAATCTAATCTCTTGCACTGTAAAAAGTAAAAACACAAGTAAAGGATTATAGAAGTTTTAACTAATAACTAATCTAGAAAGCAATTAAGTAAATGAAAAGATGAGATCGAATGAGAGAGAGATAGGCCAGGTTATCGTGAGTTGAGGTGTGATAGCCGATTGGATCGTTTTGGTAAAAGAGTGCACGGGCAACTCAGTTGTCGTGGCAACTTGCACAACGGGGTTTCCTTGGCAACTAATCGATGGTTGCCTGGGCAACTAGTTGGGCAACTTCTTGGGCGTCTGGGCAGCAACCTTCAAGGTTCGGCAGAGCGTTCTTCAATGGTTTTTTCTTATCCCTAAGTCGAAACTCTAGCTACTTTTGCATGCCTTGATAATACATCCCTGCGTGAATCAAGGGTGAACAACAACCAATCTTGCGCTCCTCTTAGCCGTTGAAATCCTTAACTTATTCCTAAGCCGGATTAATCTTCGCCATCAATAGATTGAATAAAGATCATATTCATTCGTTTCTTGAATCTAACTCTCCCGATATTAGATAAATAGATGAAATCACGAGATCCTCTCCCAATTCACTCGCAAACAAGAATAAGAACCAAGAATGAATAAACCTTGAAATAGAAAAGTGCAAACTCTTATTACCTAAACAAAAACCAATAGTTTCTCACAACCACAAAACACAATAACCATAGCCAAGTATATTTAGTTCATGGCTAGGTTCCAAAGAAACACAAGATAAACAATCCCTAGCATGAACCCAATCGAACAATGAAGAAAAGATGAAGCTTGTCGAAAATCCCTTGCCCTAGATGCTTGTCGAAAATTCCCCTTGCTTTCTCTCTTGGACTTGTCGAAATTTCCCCTCATGTTCTCCCCCCAAGTTGTCGAAACTCCTTGCTATTTATAGGGCTAGGCCAAAGTCCTTCTTTGAGGAGGAGTTTGAGTTGGAATTAAATTATCTTTAAAGAATATAATTCTTTATTATAATTTTATTCCTATTAGAACTTCTCCTATCTTCTTGGAATTTAATTCTTCTTTAATCTCTGCATGGCAATCAAATTCCTTTGGGCTTGGGCCTTGCTCCATGTCATCTTGGGCTTGTAAAGTCATTAATTTCGACATCCCTATTGCATTTTCTCTTTGTCGACAATTGCCATGGCAACTGGCTCGGCATCTCCTTCATGCATTGCCCTGGCAACTAGCTCGGCATATCCTTCATGCATTGCCCTGGCAACTAGCTCGGCATTGCTTTGGCAAGTGATCCTGCACATACACACACAAAGCACACCAAAGCAGCATCTTTTCCACAAAAACTACCAAGTTATGTAATCAAGCTCAACGATGGAAGGAAACATGGATTAATGCATGAATGGCTAACTATGCAACTAATATGAGCCTAAGTCTAACAATAATATGAGTAAAAAGGGTAAGAAAAATAGTACTTTTGAACACTTATCACCCTTCATCCATGAACTAAGCTTTTACAGTTGGTTGGGGGATGTTTGCGTTTAACGCTATTTTTATGTTTGGTTTTTAATAATACAAATGCCTTGGCATTGTTTGCTCTGTTTGGCATGTACTTCAGTTTTCTGAAATCTTTGCCAAGCGACCTCTATCATTGTTTGCTTATTACACCTTAATATCTTAACAAATTTGAGGGGTAACGATTAGTTGCTAGATACTAAGGAGAGAAACTTCAAAAGAAGATGTTCAAGTAGATAAGCTTACTTCTGAAGTAAATCTACCCCTTGGAAGTATAGATTGGAACTTAATCAAATTAATTAATGAAAAACTTCACTATAGACATATAAGGGTTTAACATTGTTAATTTCGGGCACTTCCATCGACAGAGGCAATGTCATCCTTGAATATTCTTGGCAATAATTCCAAGGTATGACATTATTAAAGGCGGGCATGAACAACGTAAAAACCAGGTATCCCTTGCCAACGCTCATCACTCATTTGAAACCTTTTTTTTCCAAAGTTGTTTTACTTCAATTTCTTTAAGTCACTTTCTAAAATCACTTCAAGATCAATCCAACATTTTTCCTAGACAAGTAATAATTGAAGCAGTCAAATTCCTGGTCAATCCCTGTAAATTCGATACTCAACTTACTGTTGTATTACATGTTGAACGTGTATACTTGCACACAAAGGAATCGTACTTGGCATTATTCTTACATATTTCCATTGCATTTTCTACTCTTTTGCCAAGTGTTAGCACAGTCGACACTACTGGAATTTAGGATTTTGTAATCGTGCCCGCGTACCGATATGCCTTGTTCTTGTACCAGTACGAACCTAAATATTAAAGCCCCATATCGGTACGGGTGCCCGCATAACAATACTGACAACGGTTATTTCGGTTAATGTGTTATTTGAGAGTTTCTATATCTTTCATTTTGGTCCCTGTTATTTGTGAATGTAATTGTATGAATTTGAATGATCGTTTTAAACTGAAAATTGGCAAGCAAGAATGTAATCTGATTAATTGAGGGTTGGTAACTCAAATTTTAGCTAAGTCCTCCCTGTAACTTTTTGGTTTTGCAATTTGGTCCCTAAATTGCATATTTGCACAATTGGATGTCAATTCGACACTCGATACAATTAAGATTTCACCCTCTTCCAGCATGCACACCTTAGGATGTAATGTTGTATCTTGATAAGATAAAAAATAAAAAAGACCTAATTTTAGTTAATCAATTCGAGTTTATTTCGGCAAACCTAATGTAGCTCACTCGATTCGGTCTGACATCTAGGTCGGGTCGATGGGGGTTACACATATGCATACTCATGTATCATGGATTGCGAGCATAATCCCATATGCAAAACCTCAATTTAAGCTTCCTTATGCACGATCATTTCATTTGCAAAGCTTAAAAAGCATTCCTTGAAATTCAAAGATCATTTGCTAAACTTTCCGAAACATATGCATAACTCAAATCATTTTAGCTCATAAGTATAATCATGTATTATGGATTCCATGCATAACATTCATATGCATCCTCAATTTAAGCTTTCACATGCTTATTCTTTCAATAGTGAAGCTTAAAGAGCGCAACATGTATAAATTACATTATACAAAACATAATCCTTTTATCATGATACATTAATTCATATATTGGCATTAAAGTGACCCAAAACCAAACCTTTCCATTTGTAAAAGCACATGGGATACACGGATTTCACAAGTGGGTTCTTCAACCACTTCACATACATCCTTGAACCGAAGCAAACGGTACAATTAACCCCTCAACGATTATGATGTATAAATCCACCAGCGGGAGAATATGGCACAATTAACCCTTCGACCACTGCGATTCTCATGGTGGAGATACAGTACACTCACAACCCCTCGACACACATGAGGCGGCTTATTATAGTACACTTTAAACCCTATGGCTAGCCAACTATATCCGATAACTTTTAACCATTGCGACTTGGCAATATATTTCTTTAAAAACATGTTACCTCACTGTTTTACATATGCATCTGTAATACCCTAATTTTGTCCGGGTATACGTATATATACTATATTCCTATATAAATAAATCCCAAATAAATAAATAAATAAAAAGGGTCCAAAATATCCAAGAAAATAACTCTATGTCCATTTACATATATAAATCCTTTTTACAATCCCAAAAGACCAATACAAAGCCCAAAACCCAATCCTAGACAGTCATCTACAGCTCATTTTTGGGTAAATTCTCCTAACAAACACAAATCTGATATGAAAACACAAAATTCCCGCCCAAATATGTTAACAATGGACACATGGCAGTGTTTCATTGGTCTGAAACCCCTTCACTTGGATCAACTCCTCTTGGTGACGTCAGCACCTACATCTCTATAAATACCGAGGAGAGAGAATTGTCAGCCTCTTTAATAATAATTAATAAAGCAATAATTATATTATTAAAAAAGGAGAGAGAAAATGGCAATTGGGGAATTTTACCTGCCTCTTTGGAAGTTGAACCGCTGGGAAAGGAAAAGACGCATGAATCTGAAGAAAAATGCCAGGGTAACTCGATCAACACCGCAAGTAAAACCGGAAGGTATATCATTCCTTAGCTTTTCGATTACCTGCAAAATAAATATAAAATAGGTTAGATCAGAATGAAAAAAAAGTAAGTAAAAGGAAATTAGAAACTGTATCGGTGGTTGAAGTGATTTTGGAAACGTGGTCGAAGTTGAAGAGGGATTAGGGTTTTAGGTAGTTTAGGTTTAAATTTGGGGAAGATTTGGTGGTTCTATCGAACCGGGATAAATCTAGAGTATTTAGAGTTAAAAATTGTTTTTTGGGATTTGGTTCGAATTGATAGTGGCCGAAAATCGCTCCATGGTGGCAAAAAATCGCATCACGGCAGTCGAAGCGGGGATAAAGACGACCGGAGTATGGGACGGTGACCGGCGAACATCCAAGGGCCACCAGAGTATGGTGGCCATGGATCTGGTGGCGGTGTGCATGGCAGTTTGTTGCTGGAATTCTTTGAGTTCATATCGTTTCATATGAACTCATGAAGAACACCATATGAAACTATGGATTTTGATCCAATTTAAGCTTTGTTTCTGGGCATTTGGTGTTTAACTTCAGATAATTTGAGTGAGAGGGAAAATAGAGAGAGAATTGGGAGGTGTATTATGGCCGAGATAGACGAGTTGGGGGCTTTTATAGCCCGAGTCAAATGGCACCGTTTTGGTGCCGGGTTGACTCAACTCGCGGGCACGAACCGAGTCGGGGCAGAAGGATTCGCGCCCTGCTATTAGATTTTCTTGATTCGGGCATTGAGTTTTGTAAACATTTCAATTTGGTCACCAAACTTTGTAATTTGGTTCCACAGTTTGAATTTAATGCATTTTGATCCCTTTCAAATGTTAATTCATTTAATTAGTTTAATTATATGTTGCATGTTTAATTGTTCTAATTTAATGGTTTATTTATATGTTGCATGCTTTTAATATCATGCATGTAGTATATTTGTTTGGGAGATTAAATCGCATAGCTTTAAACAGTTAGAGCCTTTTAAGTTTAAGTTCTTTAATTAATTTAATTAATTCAACTAGGAAGATAATCATAGAAAAATAAATGAATATTAAATGGAAACTAGAATACTTTAAGTTGATTAGTGTCTCAATGTAATGAGATGTTAATCAAGGGAGTATTTTAGTAGAATATTTAATATTTTATTTTAACCTAGAAAATGAAAATCACACATAGTTAGTTTAATTTAATTTAAATGGAATTAGATATATATAATTAGTGTCATTAACAATTAGGAATATTACTAATTTAGAGCTTAATATGGGTAATGCCCAATTATTTGGGTGTTATCACATAAACCCTAAACTTGATAATATTCATAGATTTTAATTAATTAATCGATTGGAACCTTAATTGGGTTTGAACTTAAAATTGACAAGAAAATAATTTGACATGCATTTAAAACCTTTTGTGTTGAGATACATTTTTGAATATAAATTGGAGTATCCTAAAGTAACTGGATGTTTCAAAATTTATATTCGTTAAAGATGTATTTTCTTACAAAAGGATATCTCCATTCGGAACGAAATTCATTTAACAATTAAAGATTTAATTAAATTCAAATTATTGACAATTAAAGATTTAATTAAATTCAAATTATTGCTGGAAATGCCAAAATGCCATGTGAAATTAATAAGGTACCGATAACGGGTGTTTGTGGGGTGCTAATCCTTACCCACACGTAACCGACTCCCGAACCCAAATCGTTTTAAAATGAATCTCTGGTTATTTTTATGGTGTCCGGTCTACCAAAGTGACCGGTGGTGACTCCAAATTGGTTTTCAAAATTAAATAAAGGATTTAATATGGAAAACCTAAAATTTCAAGATTTAATAAATTAAAATGTATAAAAACCCAATTTTTCAAAAGAACCAATCGTCAAGCTAATTTTTCACATTTTAGTTTCAAAAATGGTCGCGACGGCATCAACCAAACCAATTTCCAATACAATAAACCATGTATTTAAACCAACATGAATTCTCCTTTCGAAAACCATTTGCCAAACCTCATAGACCTTCATTTATAACACCATTTACAATGCATTTCACATGGAAAATCATGTATAAAATAGTAGATAACAAATCATGCTTGAAATCAAATCGTATAAATCAATACTCATATCAAACCGATATTAAAAAGGCGAAATAGGAAAAAACTTACTTTCGAGCTTAGTTAAGCTTGCTAGGCTATAATCAAATCCCAAAACCTTAGTTCAAACTTTATTTGAAGAACCAACTTATATTTGCACTCATCAACTTGCTTTCATCTCGACATTTAAACCTCGACGCCAACGCCTCGACGCCTAACCGAAATACGTCCGAACACTTGCCATCTTCCAATAAAAAATATAAGGGTCAATACCAATAGGACCACATCAACCACTTTATTAAAACACCCTATTGATCAACTCGCAAAATAATTTACCCCACGACACAATAGACCTTTTCCATTTACTCCTAACCACACAATGGAAATGTTTCCTTTCTTTTATTATTAATTTCCTCGGCCATACCAACCAACAAATGAAACAATGGCCACCAATTGAAAAACAAAAAACCCCCAACAACAAATGCAGCACCACAACCCCTTACACGCTATAGCAGGGGACTATCCCCTTAAACCTTTTTTTTTTCCAACTAACACGAAAGAAATGAGCAGCAATAGCGCTCTGCTCCGATTGCGCCAACTGCCCTGCTCAAACCCCTGCGTGCACCAAGTTTCAACATTCGATTCCTCTCTCTTTATTTTAACGATACCATACCTTTTGGGGGACTTTTATCAAACACTCACGATGCACATTAATTTATGATCCAATAATTCAATTAACTATTCTATCAAATACTCCAATTCAAGAACTCAAATTTAAATTCAACTAATTTGATTAATTCCGGAATCAATTTCATAAAATTGAGATTATATTATATCTAACCCACAATAATAACTCATAATCCAATTAAAACATTAATATTTCATCTATCAAATCACGATTCACTCTTTAGCATCTAAAAATTAAATTAATCCATTAAAATTCATTTTAACATCAAAAGACAATAGAATTGATAGAAAATTAACACAAATAATTAAGAGATCATTAGAAAATCAAAGCTTACCCAAATAAATTCCCTGAAGATTGCTCATTCAATCTTCCAACGTGAAATCCATTGAACAAGATGATAGAAATCAAAATCTCTTGTGTGGCTATTGATTAGAAATGGTTTAGAAAGAAAATTAATAGAAATTAGATAAGAAAATTAAAGAAGATTAAAATGGTGTTTGGGAGAATCTTGGGAGAAAAAGAGAGATAAATTTAGACATAATTTTTCTTCCTTGAGAAAATAATAACCATCGTCATTTTTAGTTAGAAATAAGTGGTAAAAGCTTTATTTAATAAATGTGTCAAATAATACCATAAAATCATCACTTTAGTTCTTTTTACAAAACTGCCATTATTAATATTTTACAAATTTTTTGTAAAATAGTCACCATTTAATTAATATTAAAACAACTTATTTAAAATTACTCAAACTCAATTTCATCCTTTATTAAACTCATTAAATATAATTTTCACATATACTTGTCATGGTAAATTTATCAGAAACCAATTTAATTAACCCAAATTATTTTCTAAAATTAATTAATTAGCTAAAGCATAACCTAAATTTTTAACTCGATTCCGATAATTCACCCGAATCTTCTAGACCGTTTTCCAGGGTGTTACACACACCACTAAGGATTTTTTCAAATTCACTCTTGAATTTTTTTTCTTTTTTCCAAGCTTAAGGAGATAACCCTTACAACACAAGACTTATACCCCAAAGTCTTGTTAAACCCTCTCTTACACGAGAAACAAATTAGCAAGCTAGGAAAAATATTACAAGGCTAATTGTTTGCAGTTATAAGCTCTCACCTAAAACTTAACACTTGAGCATATATAACAATTAAGCTCACAAGTGTGTTCTATAAAGAAATTGACAATTAAAGCACAAAAACACTTTCACTGTACATGAATGTTGGAAGTGTTGTTTCTTGTTATTACATGGCTTCTTGAAGAGGTCTTTTAAACCTTTAAATGAGTTTGTGGTCGTTACTAGCCGTTGGAGACTTTAATTCTAACAATAAATGCAGTCTGGTGTAGGGCGTATCGGTACACGTGCTTCAAGTATCAGGACCTACCTCAAAATAGAAAGAGCCGTTGGACAATTTTACATTGAGTATCGGTACATGATACATGTGTATCGGTACAGACCCATCCATATCGGTACGGTCTAAGCCGTATCAGTACTCATTTTGACTACTAGAATTTAGAGTTTTGGAGAAACAAAGAGGCATATCGATACGGGTAAAACGAGCATCGATACAACTGACTAGGTATTGATACCTGAGAAAGGTTATCGATATCACAACATGTTTTTGACACTTTGACTATTTTGAAAGCATTTAAACATGTCAAAAACCCTTTGAAAACATTTCAAACATGTTTTTCAAGTTTATGGACTTTTGAAATATTTTTGCAAATTAGTTTAAGTCCAAAAACAATTTTCTTTAATTTATATCAAAATCAAATATCTCAACATAATTACCTTTTAATTTTTTAGATTAGTTTTTAGGCTAAATGAGTATTTTTCCCGTAAGTTCAACCCAAAAAATAGATTTAGTCGCTCACTGAAAAACACACCCAATTAGGTCTTGTAGTTCGCAAATTACATCGTATTGACCATTTGAGCGACATTGACCGTTACAATGTTGACGTGACAATTAACGGTACTAACATAATGGTCTACGTTGTTGACGTGTCGGTCAACGATGATGATGTGGAGGTACACGTGTGATGATGCAGATGAACTGAATTGATTATTTTAACTTAATTTGAGGACATAATTGATTTTTTACCGAGTTTAGGGGCATAACTAATTTTAATTGAAAGTTCGATGACTTACTTAATCTTTAAGCTAAAAAATAAAAAATTATTAGATATTTTTTAAAAAATATTCAGAAAATAAAAAAATAAAAGCACTATAATGAATTATAAAAATCTAGTAAAAATAAAATTAAAAATATCAAAGGTTATATAATAAAAAAATATCAAAATTTTAAAATGTTATAAACCATCGGAAAATACTAAATAGAAGAAGTAAGGAAAATCTATCACCATCTTCATCTTCTTCTTTGAAGCACACACCTCTATTAGTGTTTATCAAAAGCTTGAGTTTCCTTTGATCCATTGATATCGAATTGTAGCTCTTGATCGGGTAAGCCTAAGCCCCCAAGCAATTAGATGATTCCATAGATATATAGTGTTTAATCTTGAGTTAAAGTATTGGATACCTATGCTAACTTAGGTATTTCAAGTCCCAATCCATGGATATTTCATAGCTATTGTCTATACCGAATTTGGGTATTGATTTTGATATCGTTACGTTGATTTCGATATCGTATGGTTAACACTAATAATTTCCTATTGATTTCTCCTAGCTCAAGAATTGGAGGAAGTTAACCCATCATCTCCAACAAAGGCTAGGAATAAAGGAATCACAATCCAAGAGCCGTAGGAGCTTCGAAAGCGAGGTGAGTGTAGTTGAAGACTCGAGAGTTGGCTAGGTGCCTAGCTCGAATCATTGATTATTGATTATTGCATTGCTAACCATTGTATTAAAGGTTTTTTTATAAAGCACTATTGAAAGCCATATGGGTAAGTATGGGTAAGTATTGCATTGAAATCGTGTCCGAAATATTGTTATTGTTGACATTGAAAGCATTGAAGCATTGTAATGTTGAGTTTTGAGTATTCAACATTGAACATTGCATATTGCTATTGAAACATTGATATATGCCTATTGATATTGAATTGTCGTATTGAAACATTGCTATTGAAATACCGTTATTGAACTATTGATTATTGAACCTTGGATTCGAGAGTATTGGATACAATTGGCATGCCATAGAATTCATGAGCTCATTGGTACGGGTTGGGCTACAGCCTTTATTGTGGTGCGGTGGAGGGATGTTGTTGTGATTTGGTCAAATTGGTGTGGCAGAGGATACGACTAGACCATTATTGATTTTGGTGTGGAGGTGGAATTTCTGTATCCATATACCGTATATCGATCTAAGGAAAACATTGATTATTGTTATTGGTCGTTGTTATGAGTTATTGTTATTAAGTATTGATGCCATGTTAATTATTGCTATTATTGACTATGGGTGTGAAATACATGTTCATGTCATAATGCCATTGATGATATTGAAGCATACTGATCATTGTCATTGAGTAGTGATATTGCATAGTTCCTATTGAAATACATGTTCATATTGTTGCTATCATTGAAGTATTAAAGCATGTTAAAATTGTGTATCATGCTCATTAATTGTTTATGGCTACCTCACTTAGACTATATAAGTCTAAAGCATTCATCTTCCATACATTTCAGGTTAAGAGGTATATCAGATAGAGATCGGAGCTAGTTGGAAGTTTTGGCAAGTCACCTCAAGGCTAAAGTAATGTATTTTACTTTTATGAACTCCTAGAATGGTGGCAAAGTAGTTAGAATAGTCACTTTTGGTATTGGCAATGTGTATATGTGGTCTATGTCTTGTATAAGGTTAAATGGCCCTAAAATGACTTTTACATCTTGTTAAAAGTGACTAATATGACATATTTGGCTCTAAAAGGTAAAAACCTAGTAAACAGATTCGAATGAATGTGGGTTTTGGCATGCTAGTATATTATAGTGTTTTTAACTTTCAGGCAAAGTTTCATCTCAATTGAACATCGTTTAATAGGCTAATTTGATTAAAAACCAGATAAAATCTGTCATTACAGTGCAGGGCGTATCGATACTTCTTAGTGCGTATCGATACGAGTATGCATAATTGGACTTAGTAAACATGGCGTATCGATACTGCACGGTGCGTATCGATACGGGTTTTGGTCACTGGAATCTAGAAAAATTAAAGGTATTGGTACGGTCTTAGGGTGTATCGATATGAGTCAACGTGATCAATCATACCGATCCGACCTCCAGCTGTATCGATACGAGTCTGAATCTTTTGAATCTGGAATTCTTAAATTGTTCTTGGCGTATCGATACAGTGGCAGGTCAATCTATTATAAATATTGTGAAACAGTTTTTGAGACATTGCAAAATAGTCACTAATATTGTAGGCCTAAATTGAAGGGGCAAGGGGACTCTGATTAATACGGAAATTAGCATGTCTTTTGAGTATAGGTTGAATTTCACCGTAGTAAGAATAATTTCAGAAAATGACCTGTAGAATACTAAAAGTGCAATTTAGTCCTTAAAGTTCATAAAAGTTTAAAATTGGTCTCGAATGGATAATCACAATTTCATATTGGTTTAATTGAATACGAGGTATTGATTTGTATTGTTTGCTAAGCGTGACAACATTAAAATGTTGACCAATGTTTGTAATTATCGCACCGATCACCGTATCGTTCACCGGTAGCACTCTCCGACCCGGTTCTCGATCAGGCCAGGAATGGGACTGAATTGATTTTTTTGGTTGGGTGCATATTTTGGCGAGGGGCTGAATTGATTTTTTGGGTCGAATTTATAAGAGAAAGAAATCCTTTAGCATTTTTTTATTTACAGTAATGTCATAATTACTTAAAAATACTCGAATTATTAAACTAACTGATATTTTTCATAACTTCCCTTAAATTACGTTATGTTTTTTAAATTTAAATTTTGAATTATTTTTTGAATAGTTAAAGGTGATTACAAAGTATCAAAGATATTTTTAATCATTTGACAATGTATATACCTTGCAGAAAAACAATTTAATCTGGGCCTCCTAGAATAAACATCATTCAATTTTTTTACTAAGACCACTTGTTTGTTCTTAAATTTCGAATATTTTTTCTTTTACTAGTCAGAAAAAATATTGTCCATTTCTCATTATGGTGTTATTCTATTCTTTTTTTAATTAGATCTGAAAACTTACGTTTTATTTTCAAATTATATATATATGGATAAGTCAATACTATATATTTATATAAATTTGTTTGATCACATCCTTGTAGGGGTAAGTATTTAAGTGAGTTAAAATATTTGAGCTCTGAGTCTTATTTTAGTGTTTAAATTTTATTTAAAAAATTTTAAGTCGATTCGGGTTTATGAAATTTGTCGAGTTCAGTTGTTTAAATTTATGTACAAATTTAATTGTAAATATTTATAATTTTATATAAGATACATATATATTTCTTTATAATTTTTTATAAGTATGAATAAAATTTGTAATGTTATTTAATAAATTAAATACCACTTAAAATTATATAATATATTTAGGCTTAATTCACATTTTGCCCCCTAACGTTTACCATTTTTTTAACTTGATACCTAACGTATTTTTTGGCCTCATGTGCCCCTAACGTTTGAACCGTTACTCAAATCGCCTCAAATATTTGACGCTGTTAATTAAAAAGAAGATATACCAACAATATGACCACATAATCACCCTTATATATATTTTATTTTCAAGCTGGCATTTAATAAATAGTGTTAAAAATTAAATAAAAAATATACGTGGCTTTAATATAAATAAATAAATAAATGATATTTTAAGTCATTCAAGTTTTCTTATATGTTCGCTTTAATTCTCATAATTTTTTTTTACTTTTAAAGTTTCTTCTCCCCAAATCAACCCTAACAGTCACCAGTCTCTACCTCATCTCCGACCACCACCACCACCACCACCATAAAAATACCCCAACTTCACTCTAACAGTTGCGATTCTTGCTTCAATTCCATAACACCGACCAATTCTCAAATACTATTTTGGGGGAAAATCATCACTACAAAACAACCTCACCATCCAATTCGAAAACAAAAAATAACCCATCATCATCACTGCAAACGATCCATCATCATGACTATTAATTCGAAAATTGATGACAATATAAAATAGTCAAGTAATTGACGGAATGAAATAATTTACAAAAATAGTTGCAATTATGACTAAATTGGATACAATAAAATGTTGAGAGATTAAAATGCAAAATGATGAAATTTGTTTTCAAAAAATAAAATTGCAGTTACCTAGATATTTTGATTATTCAGGTCTTATTTTATCATTCAAATTTTATTTGAAAATTTCAAGTACGAAATTCAAGTACCGAGTTTATAAACTTCGAATCGAGTAAAAAATTCAATCTTTTAATTGAATCGAGTTTGTTCACCCTAATTCGAATTATAAATAAAAATTATATTAGAACTTTTCCTTATACAAATAAAATACTAAAATGAGATTTCGTGATTTAATTTATTTTAGATTAGATAATTTATGATAAAAGTAGAGATTCGATTAATGGCTAATATTTTTGTAATATCTTCGCGATCAGAAGTCAATACATAAAAAAGTGTATTAAAAAGTTAAATAAAAGGTTTAATTATCCCATTTATACATGAACTATACCAAATTATTAGTTTCATACATAATATTTTAAAATTTTTAGTTTCATACATGAGGTATTTCGCCGTTAACGAGTTTGCCCACTTCCGTCACGGAAGCTGACGTGGCATGTACGGATGATTCAAAATTGAACGCGTGGCATTTTTTTAAAAAAATCACCATTTATTTAAAGGTATAATAGTCGAATTAGTCCTTCAAGGTTTTTTTTTCTTCAATTTCAACTTTAAAAGTTTAAAAATTCTAAACCTTAAACCTAATCCCTAAAATTCAAAAATTCCAAACCTTAGGCCCTAAATCTTATACTCTAAAACCCTATACCAAAGAAACTTTAACCCCTTTCTAACCGCCAGCTCTGACCACCCACCAATCGGCCGTTACAACCTCCGGCGACCGTCCTCATAGCTTTTCCATTTCCTTTTGAATTCTCCCATGCCCGTAACGTCTTTAGCCATGGTCTACATCGACCACTCGAAACTCCATTGGCCGCTAAAGTTTTTGTCACTACTTTTAGACACATCGTTCTGCGCGAGGAGAGGCGGATATGGGTAAAAGGACCGAACGATAGGGCTTGCGGCAGAAATCAGGGCAGATGCACGATGAACAGGGGTGGGTTTTGAAACAGAAAAAGGGTGGCGACAAGAACTTGAACGGCCATGGGAGTTTCAAGCAGTCAATGGAGACCACGGCTGAAGACGTTGCAGGCATGGGCGAAATCGGACGGAAGTGGGGAAGCTATGAGGACGGTAGCTGAAGGTTGTAACGGCCGACTGGTGGGTGATCGGAGCTAGTAGTTGAAAAAGGGGTTAGTGTTTCTAGGGTTTAATATCTTAGATTTTAAGATTTAGGGTTAAGGGTTTAAGTTTTTAAACTTTATGATTAAGGTTTAGGGTTAGAATTTTTAAACTTTTAAGGCTAAAATTGAAAAATAATAAACTTTTAAGGTTGAAATTGAAAATTAATAAACCTTGAAGGACTAATTTGACTGTTATGCCTTTAAATAAATGGTGATTTTTTTTATAAAAAATGTCACATCAGCTTCCATACAGGTCATGTCAACTTTCGTGACGGAAGTAGGCAAACTCGTTAATGGCGAAATACCTCATGTATGAAACCGAGAAATTTAAAACATTATGTATGAAACTGATAATTTGGTATAGTTCACGTATGAATGGGTAATTAACCCTAAATAAAATTAGGATTATATTTTGATATACAAGCTATATAAAAAATTTACACAACCGTTCGTATTTAAATTATAAAATCTAAATCTTAAACTCTATACCATAAACTCAAATTTTAACACTAAACCCTAACTTCTAAACCATATAACCAAGGATGAAGTTAGGATTTGGGGTTGAGGGAACAAACTTAAATGTTTAAAAAGTGAGAGGCGCAAATGTACGATTAATCCATTTTAAAAAAATTACATCATAAATGTAAAAAATTGAGTCAACAGAAAAGAAATATTTAAACCTAAATATGAGTTAATAGAAAATCTAGGTTTGAATGATTTTTGGCAGTTAAAGTATAGTAAAACTCTCTCTATTATATCTAAAAGTTCATTTTAGTCTCTCTACTATAAAAAAAAAGAATATTTTAATCCTTGTACTATACCTAAAAGTTAATTTAATCCCTCTATTGCAAAAATAAATATTTTAGTCTCTATACGTCTAAAAAGTTAACATTTTAATTTAATCCCTCTATTGCAAAAAGAAATATTTTAGTCTCTATACGTCTAAAAAGTTAACATTTTAATCCAAAACACTAAAGTTATTGGTAATTGGCTTAAATATTTTGATCCAAAACACTATACCACGTTGTCATTTATTAATAAATTATCTACTTCAAAATATTATTATTATTGAAATATATCAAGAGGGATCAATTTGCTCAATTTCAAAAGTGACAAGGAGCTAAAGGCTGTTTAAACCAAAATATTTAAGCCAACTATCAATAACTTTAGTGTTTTTGACCAAAATGTTACCTTTTCAAACATACAAGGACTATAATGTATATTTTTATACACTTGAGGAAATGTTAACTTTTCAAATATATGAGGACTAAAATGTTCCTTTTTATAGTAGAGGGACTAAAATGAACTTTTAAATATAATGCAAGGACTAAAATAAAATTTAAAGCAAAGTACACGAACTACAATATTTATTTATATAGTAGAGAGACTAAATGAACTTTTAGGTATAGTAGAGGGACTTCTACTATACTTTAACCATTTTTGGCAAGTATCTTTGGAACTTGTTCAACAAAATCCACTATTCCAACCTATTGCACAACTTGAATTATTTTATAAATGCAAAACGTTAAAGACTTTGAGTTTTTTCTTTTAAGCAATTGGATAGATATTGTGGTTGAAAAATATTTCAACCTATTGCATAACTCGAATTATTTTTCAATTTATTGCACTTTGAACAATGCTTGATGAAGATGATTCTCTTTAGCTATCTTTAAACAATTCTTTTTTATTTTGGTTTAAGGGCTACTTTTATCCTTATAGTAATCACAATTTATCGATTTCGCCAATATAGTATTTTCGCATCAATTTGGCCCATGAAGTAGTCAAATTGCATCACTGTTTAGGGTTTATGAATACTTTTATGCTTTATAATCACTTTAGATTGATAAAATTTTAAGGGATAACTACATATTTAGTACCTCACCTATTCCCGTGTTCTTATTTTAGTACCTCACCTATTTTTTGGCAAAATGGTACCTAACGTTACGTTTTTGTTCTGTTTTGGTACTCGATCATTAAAAGCAAACAAAAATGATGACGTGGCTTATTTTTAATTGGGATAATTACAGTTTTAGTCCCAAAACTTTAAAGTGAGGATATATAGAAAAACATGCCCCTACCCCCATTCTCTTTCTGTACCATCATCTTCCTTTTTTCCATTGTTTGTTCGTTTTCCGGCTTCCCAAACCTCTCAAGTCTCTCTCTCCCTCTCTTTCCCCGTCACTATTTATGTTTAAAAAGGAAGTTTGTTTATTATATTCATTAAACTGGATAATTTCTTTGTCTAGATATGATAAAGCGTTTTGTAGATCTGGGTGTTTACTGATGTTTATTAGTTTCTTTTGTTGCACTAACTGAAAATTAAATGCTGTGGTGTTTGTTTTCAAGGTGAAGAAATATGGCAGGAAAAGGTGGGAAGGGGTTGTTGGCAGCGAAGACAACCGCAGCGAAAAAAGACAAAGATAAGGACAAGAAGCGTCCGATTTCTCGTTCATCTCGTGCCGAAGTTCAGGTATTTCTCAAATTTCTTCTGTTTACTTTGTTTTACGACCAAAACAGTAGTTTTTCTTCCCTGTTCCTTCTCCTTTTGAGCTTTAAATTATGCATGCTTAGTCTCTTTGGATGTTTTACTTCATGATTTATAAAAGCGCCAAAAAATAAAATGAGTTAGGGTTTCGGGGAAGAAGAAATAATCCCCATTTATAGTTTTAACACAAATATTTAATATAATTACTAAATTGATAGAGTTTGGACCAAATTGATAGAAATGTATAAGTTTTGAGGACTAAAACTATGATTATTTCAATTAAAAATAAGCCACGCCATCATTTCTGTTTGTTTTTAACGGTTGTGGTACCAAAACAGAACAAAAACGAAACGTTAGGTATCATTTTGTCAAAAAAATAGGTGGGCACTAAAATAGGAACACGGGAATATGTAGGTACTAAATATGTAGTTATTCCAAATTTTAATTATAGTTTAGGGTTTGAGATTTAAAAATTAGGGTTAGAGTGTTTTTCAAGGGAAAACGGTGATGCACTTTGACTACTACATGGGCCAAATTGATGTAAAAATGCCATATAGACGAAATCAATAAATTAAAATTACTATAGGGGCAAAAGTAACCCTTAAGCTTTTTATTTTTTATTAAAAAATATAACATGAAGTCAGATGGAAAGAGTTCTGACTCCATACAATGTTGAAGAGGAAACTCTTTCTTTTCGTCAAAAAACATGGACGGTCAAGGGTGGTAGGATGGTAGAGGCGCGGGACGAGGTGCAGGGCAGGGGTGTGGTGCAAAGGTGGGGCAGGGGCTGGAAAAATATGCATGCATCGGGAAAGGGGTGAAGGGTTTGAATATTTTGTTTTAAATAGGAGTTGAGTGGGTTGGTGGATTGAGTGGTTGAAGTTTAAATTTTGTGTTAAATAGGTGTTGAAGGTAAGAAATTATAGAAAAAGGTTTGTGAGGAGATTGAATAAAAAAAGGAAAAAAAGACGATTTGAAGAAAATATAATAAATAATTATATATATATTTAAATTAGTTCATTAGTTTTATTTTTAATTTTCTTCTATTTTGAAATAGGGGTGAAAGGTAAAAAATTATAGAAGAAAATTTGTTGGGAGATTGAGTAAAGAAGAAGGAGGAGGAAAGTTTAGAGAAAATATAGTAATTAGATATGTATTTTATTTTTAAATTTAGTAATATTATTTCATTAATTTTTTTAATATTTATATTTTATGTTATGTTATAAATATTATGTAAGGAAATTATTCGATTTTAGTTTTTTAAATGAGTATCGACGATTAATATATTATGTATTTTAACTTTTTTTAGTATTTTAATTTATTAGTGTGTTTTTAAATATTTTTTAGAACTTAAATTGCATGTTATAGTTGTTCAGATGATTTGGTAAATTAATGATGATTGATTAATAAATTTTAGAGCAAAAAAGAAGGAAGATTTTGGAGAAAACTTGGTAGAATTGAAAAAATTATTAGATAGATTCGGCTCATCACGTCATCTGTGGTCTCAGCAGTAAGGTCAATCCATCTCATTTTCTTTCAAGGTGAACTTCCACCTCTTTCCTACATGCCAATAGGAAGTGGGTAGTTATTTGGAAGTTAAAATAAGATAGATGAACCTTATTGGCTGGGTGTAACATCCCCTATTCGGTCTGGAAGAAAACTGGATTAGAAGTATCATTGGAACACAAAAACAGAGAATCGAAGCAGTCGAATGTTCAAACAATTTAAACCAAGGTCAAGATTATATCATAACACACATAACTTATTAGCAATGTACTTATTAACCAGGATCTTAATCTTAACAATTTTGATTCTTTCAATAGGGACCAATTTGCAAGGTTCTCAAAGTTTAGGGACTAAGTCATAAATTTTCCAAACTTCCAATATTTATCAAAATTTAACCCTAACAATAATCTATTACTGATTTTAACCATATTTAATGAAAACCAACCTGATTATTAATCTAAAAGTCTTAATTTCCAATTAGGGACCAAAACATAATTTCTAAAAATGTAAGGTCCTTTTATAAAATTGAGGGTATACTTAAGAAATTCTTGTCCTAACATACTTACTTGATCATACATGCCATATAGGTAATCGTGTTAATTCATGTTAAGTCTTGATTTCATGATTGGGGCCTTTTTGTAAAGAAGTTAAAATTAAAGGACTAAATTGTAATTTTAGCAATTCTTGACATTTTTCCAGAATTTCAAATTCACATAACTGTTTTTCATGCCCTTTTAGACTCACCTGTAAATTCTCAACCCATTTGGAGATCTAGAACTTGATCAATTAACATGTTGGTCAATTAGAAACTAGATAGTAATTTCTATAAATTCGTGGTCCTTTTTAGACATTAAGGAAACATTCTCTAAATTCATGCGAAATCAAGCATACTTATCAATTTTTAGTTCGTTTCGCCAGTTATGACTTATTTAGTTGATATTTATATCATTTAGGACTGAAACGTAAAGATTTCAAATTTGGGTTAAGTCATAGCTAACTTAACTGTCATCCATACCGGTACTCAAAGGTACTGTACCGATACACATGTATATTTTCAAATTCTAGTAACTGTTTTTAGTATCGATACGAGGGTTCGTACCGATATGCTCGTACTGATACGCTACGATATCGTACTGGTACACCACTCACAATTAAAGTCCAGTAATCAATTTTGGTACCAGTACGGTCGACCGTATCGATACACTTTGTCCCAATTGATCATTTTTTACTTTTCTGTACCGCTACACACCAAATAGGGTACTGGTACGCCCTGCACCATATTGCAGGTTTTATAACTAATTTTAATTCAAACCTATACAAAATATGTTCAAAACACTTTCAAACTTATACACCGAATTTCTATCATGTTAGATAGCCACATATCATGTCCATGTACATTTTAGCATACTTACACTTGATTTAGCCTTGTAGGTGTCATTATGACCATATTTTGATAACATACTTGCATATTCATATCTAGCATAAGAACTATGCATCATGTGGCTCAACATACACATAATTCACATATAAACGGTACCTAAACATGTTTGTATCATAAGCCACCATTCTATGAGTTTGATAGGAAAAAATTACTCAATGCCTTAGAAGTGACTTACAGTCCTTAATTATGATCCCAAGCATTTACGAAGATTTTATACCTAAGATGTATGCAAAGAAACATGATAAGCTTACATAGCTTAGTGAGGTAGTGACCATATAATAGCATAATATAGTGTCATTGAAGAAATCAAATAAATCAATCCAAGTAATAGCATTACAGACACATTTAATAAAATTTATGCAAAATCTTTATTTGAGTTCATATCTATAGGTCACAATTGTAAATCAAGGACATAACTTAAGTTAGCTTTGTTTTATGAGAGCTTTATTAGAGTTCCAGAGTTTTTATAGCTTACAAAGAGCATACATTCTTATCTTACACATACTTACTCTTACCAAAGATTATATAGAGTTATTATCAAAGTTCTTTTGGAGTTCGTGCATTTAACAATATTTGCCTTGGATCATTGTCGACTGACTAACGCTTGGCAAATAATTGATAATTCAGTATGATATGCCAGTAAAATAATGCCAAGTATAGGTCTTTTGCGTGCAAGTATACACGGCCAACAAGTAATACAATAGTAAGTTGAGTATTATATCCATAGGGATTAACCGAGAATTAAATGCCACGACTTTTACTTGTGAATTGGGACAAATGAGTTGGTATAAAATTTGGATTTAAGATTAAGAAGAATGATTTAAGAAAGATGGAAAGAAAGTTTAGGCATTTTGGCAAACAAGTGTATTCAAATGGTGATGGTCGTTGGTAAGGGATGCTTGGATTTCACACTAGCTATGCCAGCAGTTAATAACTTTCAGCTTTGACTTTATTGCCGAGAAAATTTTTAGTGGTACTTCCTCTGTCGATAGCAATACCCTAAGTTAATTAAGATTAATCCCTATATGTCTATAGTGAAGTTTCTCAATCATTAACTTGATGAAGTTTTAATCTTTTACTCCTAAGGCGTGGACTCACTTCTGAAGTAAGCTCATCTACCTGAAAATCTTCTTTCGAAGTTTCTCACCTTAGTACCTTGGCAATTAATCGTTATTCCCCAATTCTGTTAAGATATTAATGGATAATATGCATGCAATGCCAACTATCGTATGGCAAACTATTTTGGAAACTAAGCACTTGCAAGCTAAACAAAAATGCCAAATCATTCAATTATTAAAAACTAAAAATAACTGAGCGTTTCATTGCAAAAACATCCCCAATCAACTTAAAGAAATTAATTCATGGTTGGGGGAACCATCAACATCAAATCATTTTCAACAAACATCATCATAAAAACAAAATTAAAATGAAAGAGAAATGGGAAAAGAATGGGGTCTGTTGATGCAACCCTTCAATGGATTCAGAGCTCTCGGTCTTAGCCTAGTAGAACTACAGTCGTCTTCTACCTTCACCATGGTACATTCTCCTCGATCTCGTCTCTCCCTTTTGGTTCGTCATCGACCTCCTTTAAATAGGCGCGTGTGGAAACCCTAGATTGAGTTTGAATTCAAAAGTTTGTTACACCTTTGAGATACGCACGTTATCATCTTTATCATTTTTTTTAAATTTTAGGGCTGACTGGATCTTTGACCAATGGCTAGTAGACCTGGCATCGTCATCCATCTTTGCCAACCAAGCATGGCAATCTTTGTACTGCATTGTCAACTCGACTTGGCATTTTTCTTTTGGTTTTTTGGTTCTACTCAGCCAACTACTCTTGTTCTACTCATGCGATCCTGCTCTGCACACCAAAACAAAGAAATATAGCTTTACTTTGGCAAAAGAACCGTTCCCTAACTCCTTAATGCAAATAAATGGTTTTAATAACTAAATGCATGAATATATACTTAAAGGCAAGCAAAAACATGTCAATATATACTTAGAATTGTTGAGGATACGGGTGTAATATTTTGGAAAGTGGAATTGGTTTATGATTACTTGAAAGCCAATATAATTGTTAATGTATCATGTTGATAGATGTTAATGTATAATGTTGGTTTATACAAGTTTACTCTTTAAGCTTTGCATATAGATTGTTATGCATGGGAAGGCTTAAATTGAATGTTAGCAAATAAGATTTGTTGTTGGTTTTTGAAAGTGTTAAGTGCGTGGTTTTCAAGGCATGATGTTTTGTAAAATGATTGAAATGATGATTTCAATGTGTTTTCGGGAAAATGGTTTTCAAATGCATTGATGGTGTGTGGTTTGAGCACTTCTTACTAAGCCTAGTGTGCTTACGCTCTTTTCATCCATCAATGCGGAGAATTAAGGACCGGAGGCAGCGAGCAAGCGATGGAAATTCAAGGACTTCAACAATTTGAAAGTATGGGTTAAATCTAGACTAGTACTAATAAAGACAATGAGGTTTATTGTTGTTATTTTGGGAGGGTTTTTTTCTAAACTCGATGTTTGAGAAAGTTTGCTATGTTGTTTTGGAGTTGTAATTAGCCTTATATGTTTTGTTATTGCTTTGAATTTATGTTTCGTATGGTGGTTGGTTGTTTTCTAGGAAGCATGCCTCTAGATTTTCATTTGAAGTGTGATGCCATGGTTTGATCACGTCTTTGCGATGTTTTAGCATGGTTTGATCTTTAAAATTGTTGTGTATATGTTTGGGGTTTGATAAAGCATGTTTGGATCGTTGATTGTATGAAAAACAAAAAAATGGACATTTTAGGTCCAGGCGTATTGGTATAGGTAGAGGTGTATCGATACCGGCAAGTGTATTTTTGGCCCGAGTATCGGTAGGGGTAAAGGTGTATCGATACGGTTTTGAGCTACTAAAATTATGGGAAAATAGTTTGTAGTCGTATCGATACGCCTAAAGGTCGTATCGATACGCCCTCATGTATCTGTATACCTTGGGACCGTATCTGTACGCCTGGTCGTTATGTCTGTTATTATTGATATTAAAGGTTTAGATTTTTCTGTTTTGGTCCCTGATTGTTATCATGCAATTAAATGAGTTCGGATAGTCGTTTAGAGCTAAAATTTGATAAGTGAGCATGTAACCTGACTAATTAAAGATCGGTAACTTCATATTTAACTAAGTACCCGCAATTTTTCTAGATTTGCAATTTGTTCCCTAAATTGCAAATTCGTGCAATTGGATATCGATTCAATGTCCAATTGAGTTGAGATTTCACCCGCTGCGAGCATGCACACCTTAGGTTATTATGTTGCATCTAGATAAGATAAAAATAAAAAATGGACACTTTTAGAGTTAATTTATCCGGGTTTGTTTCGGCAAACCCCATGTAGCTCGCTCGGTTCGGTCTAGCGACTAGACTGGGTCAAAGGGGTTACACGACTTGTCCTGGCATACTGCCTTGGCAAAATGGCTTGGAAAAAAATTCATGTACTCACAATGAAAAACCTTTCAAACAAAAAAAAATAGAAAATGAAAAACAAACATAAATAAACTAAAATAACAAAATGAAAAACAACTAACCTAATTTTTTACAAATTTTATCGACAAAGGCAAAATTACTCAATCTCTGCCAAGAGAATAGTCTCCTTGGCATTACTTAGACCTCATTCACATTAGTGCTTTAATCTCTGACCGTTTACCTTAAATGCGACTCCCATTTTCAAATCCTTGATATCTATAGCTCCATGAGCATAAGGATAAACTACCTCAAATGGTCTTGACCATCTAGATTTGGGCTTTCCCGGGAATAGCTTGAGCCTTGAATTGAACATCAACACTCTTTGCCCAACCTCAAACTACCTTGACAAAATGTTGCTATCATGTCATCCTTTTGTTTTCTCTTTATACAGTTTGGCATTCTCATAGGCTTGATTTCAAAATTGCTCCAACTCATTCAAATCTAATAACCTTTTCTCACCTGCAGCCCTCCACTCCATGTTCAACTGCTTAGTTTCCCAATAGGCTCGGTGCTCCAACTCCATTGGCAAATGGCACGACTTCCCAAATACAAGCTTGCATGTGGAAGTTCCTAATGGAGTTTTGAAGGCTGTTCGGCATGCCCACAAAGAATCATTTAGCCTTAAGAACCAGTCTTTCCTTATTGGGTTTACCATCTTCTCCAAAACGTTCTTGATCTATTTGTTTGAGATCTCTGCCTGGCCATTTGTTTGCAGATGGTAAGCAGTGGCAATTTTCTACTGGATATCGTACCTACACAAAGATCTAGTGATTAAATTACATTTAAAATGAGGACCCTTATCATGAATAATGGCTCTGGGAACACAAAATCTAGTAAAAATATGCTTGTGTAGGAATTTTGCAACGACCTTGGCATCATTTGATGGAAGGGCAACAATCTCAACCCACTTTGAGACGTAGTCTACAGCCAAAGGTATGTATACATTGCCAAATGATGGAGGAAAATGACCCATAAAGTCTATCCCTCTACGTCAAATAGCTCTAATGGCATGATGTTTTGTAGTGGCAATTGATGCATGCTGGAAATGTTTCTAGTATGCTGGCATCAGTCACAAGTCTTGGCAAAATAGTGAGCGTCTTTGAACAGTGTAGGCCAGAAGAATCCTGACTATAACACTTTAGCCATTATCTTCATCCTAGCAAAGTGCCCTCTGTATGGTGCTACATGACAAAGCTAGAGTATACTTTACTCCTCCTCCTCTGGCACACAACGACGAATAACTTGATCAGCACAATGCTTGAATAAGAATGGCTTATCTCAATAATATTGCCGAATATCTCAAAAAAAATTCTTCTTGTCATTGCTTGAAAAGTCTGGTGGCAATATTTTCCTGACCATATAGTTGACTATTTTAGCATACCATGGCATGGTATTGGTTGCAAGCAGGTATTCTTCAGGGAAGTCATCTCGAATGGCAGCGGTGTTGTCATCATTATTGTGGTACTCTAATTGAGACAAATAATCAGCTACCTGATTCTAACTCATCTTCTTGTCTCGAATCTCGAGATCAAATTCTTGCAACAAGAGGGTCCATCTGATCAGTTTGGCCTTGGCATCCTTCTTAGATAGAAGATACTTCAATCTCGAGTGGTCTGTGTATACCACAACTTTACTACCCACCAGGTAGGATCTAAATTTTTCAAAGGCAAAAAAATTGCAAGGAACTCCTTCTCAGTTGTTGTGTAGTTAATCTAGGCCTTATTCAATGTTCGGCTGGCATAGTAAATGGTATGAAAAAAATTCACGCCACTGTCCTGACACAGCTCCAATGGCATAATCGCTGGCATCGCACATGAGCTCAAATAACTCATTCCAGTCTGGTGCCATGACTATAGGGGCATTAATCAACCTACATGTACCAAGAAACTTGTAATACCTTTAACACTGGTAGGTGGTGGCAATTATTTGATTACCTCAATTTTTGCTTTGTCAACTTCCAGTCTTCTTTTGGTCACTTTATGCCTGAGAACTATGCATTCCTTTACCATGAAGTGGCATTTTTCCCAGTTTAGGACTAGGTTGGTCTCAATACATCTCTATAAAAACACATTCCAAAGTTTGAAGACATTCCTCGAATATTTTTTTCTAAACACCTAGAAATCATCCATGAATACTTCCAAGTTGTTTTTATTCATGTCAAAAAAGATTGACATCATGCTAGGCTGAAATGTTGCTGGGGTGTTACACAATCCAAAGGACATTCTTCTAAAAGCAAATGTCCTATATGGACATGTGAACATGGTTTTCTTTTGATCATCTGGGGCGATAGCAATCCGATTATAGCCCGAGTAGACATTCAGGAAGCAATAAAACACCTTACCTGCCAATCTGTCCAACATTCGATCGATAAAGGGCAGTGAGAAGTGATCATTCCTTGTGGCATTATTTAACCTCATGTAATCCATGCACACTCTCCAGCCCGTCATGGTCCTCAAAGGGATCAATTCATTTTGTTTATTCAGAGCCACGATCATTTTTCCCTTCTTTGGCACACATTGCACCGGATTGTTGGGAAACGCCAGTACACCCTATGGCGTAGCGAAAAAATTATCCGGCGTATTCCACTAGTGATCCATGTACGAGGAACGAATTCGAGGTGAAAAGGGATGAAATGTTACCTTAATTAAATCTAAAAACTGCAGGGAGTTAGGAGAATCCAATTCTTCTACGATGATATCGAATCCAAGTCGTCACAATAGCGTTCCAACCTCTATGCAGTCCACCAGAACGAAACGAGCAATATTTTCTCTTCTCTAACTGTTAAAGAGGTTTTTTCGCAAAAGCATAATTTGGCTACTAGACCTCATGCCTTTATATAGCATTCAAAACCCTAATTCTAATTAAATTCGGATTCTTTAAATATACAGTATATTTAACTGGATATAATTAAATATGAGAATCTGATTCTACTTCAATCAGGTTTCTTTAGGGATATATATATTTTAATAGTATCTGATAATTACAATAATTATATAGTATTAAAAAATATATAAACGAAACTATCTATAATTACAATAATCATAATAATTTTGATTTTTACTTATTTTGTGCACAACAAGTTTGTACACATGATATCTAGTCGATATTTGTTCGTTTCAATCATAAGGTGTGACCCTTGTAGGTTCATGCAACATTAGTAGTAATATCTAGAACAATTCTAATATTACAAGCAATGAGTGGCATCTAGCAATACATCATTGTTACCAAAGTTATAGGAAGTCGTGGTTCGACATAACCTTTTTTCGTGATTAACTCTTTTCATGTATTACATCCTTTTGTCCTTATATCTAGATCGGACACAAGTAATGGAATAGTCATACTTGTATAGTCCATCTAATATTTCTTGATATCTTGAGTAGACTATTATAAACAAATAACTATGATATCTCATATCAATTTATTCGAGAATGGCCATGCATTTCTAGTCTCACTCAATCAAGTGGCCTATGATATTACTCTTATTATGTAGGAGGGACAAATCCTATCTTGATCAACCATATTCCGCTACATAGATTGCAACATATCCAATATCAGTCTTTATAGCATAGTCAGTTACGACACACGTTTGATTGTATCAAAATATGTCACTCACAGTGTTGAAATAGTGATGATCTCAAGTCTGAAGATCATACATGTAGTTATCATTATGAGCAATGTTGTGACTGTCACATAATAATCCAAGAAACATGCTCATAGCGGGTCATTCCAATATGTCGTTCTCTAACACATACTTATGTATTGATTTTGACATTTCCATGTCAATGACAACACTTTTTCATCAATCAACTACATATTAGTCTTAATATATTATTGTTGTCCATGCCCACAATAATTCTCGACTAAGGACATTCTAAGAATAACTATATTATTCTAAGGACTTTACTATAATTCAGTTTATTTATAAACACACAAAATAAGACTGAAATAATAATAATGACTTTATATTAATAAATAAGATAAAATAAGTATACCTTTTACAACCATCTCATGATTGGTCTTTGGGCATACTCCAACATGGGCTGACCCACGAACTACCACAAATGGGATAAATTATCCATGCATCCAGCCATTTTATGACTTCTTTCTAGACTACCTTTTTCATGCTAGGGTTCAATCTCCTCTAGGCCTCGATTGTTTTTCCATGGTAATCTTCCAAAATGATTTTATGCATACGGATTGTTGGGCTTATCCCTCGGATATCAGCAAATGTCTTTCTCATGGCTTGCTTGTGATTGCTCAATGTTTCAAGAAATCTCTCCTCTTGGCCATTAGTTAAATCGGCCGCAACAATTACTGGAGAAGTTAAGTTGTCTCCTAGATAAGCATTTTTGAGATGGCTTGGCAATGTTTTTAGTTCCAGTTCTAATGGCTCCTCAATTTATGGTTTAGGTGCCTTGATCTCTTTGCAAGCCAACTCAAGCGGCTCAGGTGTATCAAAATGACTCATGACCTCATCCAGAAAGGTTGGTTCTTTAAATTCCTCACTCGTTGACTCCTCATCATCCAATTCTCTAGCATCATCATCTAAGTCATGGCAAATCTGTGCCATGTCTATAGTGAAAATAGACTCAATCATCTCAACAGCTTGGCATTTATCAGGTTCATCTGCACACTTAAGAGCTTGAAATATGTTAATCGTAACCTTTGGTCATTCATACACATAGTAAGCTCAATTTTATGAACATTAATCAAGGTTCTACCAGTGGCAAGAAATGGTCTTCCCAAAACTATCGGGACATTAACATCAGCTTCATATTCTAAAATAATGAAACCAACAGGGAATATAAATTTATCAACCCTTACCAACACATATCAATCTTACCCTTGGGATGTGCAAAAGATCGAAATGCTAGTTGAAGTGTTACCGTGGTAGGCCTTGCTTCAATGCCAAGTGCCTTGAAAATTGACATTGGCATCAAATTGGTGCTGGCTCCCAGATTGTACAGTGCCTTGCCCATGAATCTATTGCTAATCGTACAAGGTATAGTGAAACTCCCAGGATCCTTCAGTTTTAGTGGCAATCTATTGGTGATCATTGCAATGCATCCTTCAGTATGTGCAACAATCTCGAAGTCACCCAACTTCCTCTTTTTGTACAAGATGTCCTTCATGAATTAGACATAGTTGAGCATTTGTTCGAGAGCTTCTACCAATGGTATGTTGATCTAAAATTGTTTAAAGACTTCTAAGAAGCGCTTAAATTGTTGGTCTTGCTTATGCTTTTGGAGCCTTTGTAGAAAAGGTGGTGGCAAATAGATAAATGTTGGTTCTGTTCTTTTTGCCAAAGTGGTGCTGGCATCCGACTGCTGTCTGGCATCGGACTGTTGTCTAGCATTAGATTTTGCCACTTTTTCCTATGCTTCTTTGGGTTCATCTGCTAGCATTAACGTCTCGGCTTGGCAATTAGTTGACCGTTTGATAGGTGTCTCGGTCTTGCATTGTTTTCCAGTCTGAAGAGTTATTGCTTTGCGTTGTTCTCTCCATTTTTGCCGTGCATCCTTTGTATCGCTTGGAAAATTTCCCTGGGGTCTATTACTGAGTGCATTGGCAATCTGCCCTAGCTGTACCTCTAAGTTTCGCATAGATGTTGCTAAACTCTAGACGGTTGCATCATTCCTCTCTATGTATTCTGTTAAAGAATTCCCACGATTAGATATGTTCCCCTATTGGAAATTGTTTGCTCTCTGTGGCATTGTATTCTAGTTGAAACCTGGCGATGCATTGTTGTTCTGACGTTGGGCATTAAATTGTTTATCTCCCTGATTTTCCCAAGAGAAGTTGAGATGCTGCTTCCAACCTACATTATAAGTATTGGAATGTGGGTTAAAATTGAGATTGAAATTACCAACAAAATTTACTGAATCAAGATTTAATGGACATTTATCCATGTGATGATCCTCTCTACAATTAATGTAGAATGGCTCTAGTGCTTACACTTCTCGAACATCAGTAGGCTTTTGCAATGTCTTTACTATATTAATAAGATTGAAAATTTGAGCATTGATTGACGACAATGCATCAAGCTCTAATTTTCCACCGTCTTTATTCCAGTTCCCAGTCTGGCAGTAGGATATTGAAGATCATTGGTGGCAATCCTTTCCAGGCTGTCAAATGCCTTAGTGTAATTTTTGTCTAACACCAAGCCATTTGCAAAAGCATCAACCATAGTCCTGGCATGAGCATTGAGTCGGTTATAAAAGTTCTCCATCTAGGTTCAAGTAGGAAATCCATGCATGGGACATTTCCTCAATAGATCCTTAATACGCTCTCAGGCATCATACAAAGTTTCATCATCAACCTACCTAAAAGTAATGGTTCCACTTCCCAGCTTGGCATTAAGTTTAGGTGGCTAGAATTTGAAAAGGAACTCATGATATAGTTTTACCCATTAATTAACTAAACCAGGTGGCAAGGAACTTAGCCACAGTTTTTCTCTACCTCTCAAGGAAAATGAGAAGAGTCTCAACTTCACCGTCTCTTTAGCTACACCAGGTTGCTGAAATAGTTGGAAAACTTACATTCAATAAAATCTAATCATTAATGATTTAAGTTCAAAATTAGCTGCATTTACCTCTGGACCAACTAGGCCTGGCATCAAATTATCCATGGTTGGTGCCAAATGTTCTCGGATAGGCCTCTCTTCGGCATTGTCAGCAAAAAAGTAGGAACGGGTGGAATATCATCATTTAATGGTGGATCCCCATGGTTATTTAGAACACCAACTACTCCACATTGTCCATTTAGAGCCATTTCTCGAAGTTTCTTTTTCAATCTACGCATGGTTCTTTCAATCTTTAGGTCGTACGACCAATCGTCCATCATAGGTCAGCTCCTGGTCATACACCAAGAAAAACAAATAAACACAAGTAAAAATCAAAACAGTAAACTCCGTTGCAATCCCCGACAATGGCACCAAAACTTGTCGACTAACTAATACTTGGCAAATAATTGATAATTCGGTATGATATGCCAGTAAAATAATGCCAAGTATAGGTCTTTTTTGTGCAAGTATACACGGTCAGTAAGTAATACTTGTCGACTAACACATACATTTCACATGCCATGCGGAGAATGCACCATTACGCTCGAAGACGTGGTCATGCTAATTGGGGTACCAATAAGCGGGACACCATTGTTTCAGCATACTGAGGCTACACCTCCAAGTCTGTGCATTATATACCTCAATAAGGTTTCATCTAGAACTGATGTGAAAGAGTCTTGTATCAAAATGACTTGGTTGCATAGAGAATTCAAACATTGGATGAGATTAGTAATACAAGTCGAGCATATATTTTACAACTTATTGGAAGGGTGTTAATGTCGGATAAATCTGGTAATCTTATTCATTGACGAGTGTGTAAATGATTTTTTATATGCCCTTTTTACTTGTCTCTTGCGTGTTTTCAAGTTCATATAGTTGCATTTAGGAATAGTTTGCATATAGTTATGGAGTTATGGTGTTTGAGTTTAATGTTTATCTATATTGATGCTATTAATGTAAAAGTAGTGGTTTTTAGTGTTGCTTGCGCAGGAGGTAATGGAGTAGTGGAGCATTGGAATATTGGAGTAGAATTCTCTCGTGCTGGACTGGATGCTCAACATTCACTGTGACGCTAGAGACAAATTTTGGATCCTTTAATGTGTGGTCCCTTCTCCTTTATTGAGCCATTAATGACGTGGAAAGCAAAGATTCTCTTTGTTGTATCACATGACACTTTATTAGAAGCATGTGACAAGATATATTCTTTTATTGAGGAATTAATAAAGTAGAAAAGAAAGATTCTCATTAAAAGATTACTTGTTGTTTAGGGTTTTCAAAACCCTAGGAGAGCCACCTCTATGTAAAGACATCAAGGGCAACAATTAGAAATGAGAGACTGCACTTAATGCACAAATATGCAGAGAAGCTTTTATTCAAGGAAGAACAACCCTTTTGTCTTCTTCATTGGAGAACCACCATTGTCAAAGGTTAAGAGGAGTCTCCAAGCGACGAAAAGCTATCAAAAGAGGCTTTAGGAGTTTGGAACGTTGCAGCAACAGTTCGAGGGTACGAAGAAGAAATCTCAGGACGCTTTGATTCTCTTCCACTCTTGCTTTATCGAATGCTATGTTTTTAATTATTTCTATTATGGTTGTTATCTACACAGACATGAGTTAAATACTTTTTTGGGTTTTATTGTTTTAGGATTCTATGTTTTAATTACTTGTTCAATGTTATAGCTTTTTCTTTTATCTATTATGCCCATCGTTCTTCATGCATAGTTATTGTACGAGTTATCGAGAGAAGCCTTTTAACTATTGATCGGTGGCTTAATATCGAGAGAGTTAGGTTATACACACATGAATAGTGGGCTAAGCTGTTAACTTAGTCTTAATTCGGCTTAGACATGAGTTTAGGGTTTCAACGACTAAAATGAAGTTCTTAAATAAATGATAGAGTTGTTATGGTTTATTCAGACATGTATTACCTTAGCTTCAATGTTATTAACTTCTAGGCATTGAGAGAGTCAGAAGTTCCTTAGAAAATCCTATCAAGTAGATAAAAATCTTAATGGTTTACGCATACATGTATGGACAACAGTTATAGCATTAGAAGGGTAATTAGCATAGTTCTTAAGCAATAAACCCAACATCCATAATTATATGAATATTTGCTACAACATTTGTTTGTCCTTTGATCATTGTTGCATCTTTACTTTTTATCGCATTTAGTTTATAGTTTTTATCACCATATCATCTTATCATTATTTTACTAATTGTTTCATACAATTGCTTTGAGCTTATCTCTCCAATCCATGTGGGTTTGTCACTCGATACTTATCACTTTATTACTTGTGCGACGAGTATACTTGCTCTAATTGCGCATACTATATTTTACGCATCAAGTTTTTGGCACCGTTACCGGGGATTTGCAATTGATAATTTCTTAGTAGTTGCGCTTAATTTTTAGTTTAATTCTAACTTTATTTTTTCCTTAATTTTTTAGGTGTGTTACAAGGGAAGGAACATCAACATGAAGGGAAGTAAAGGTCGATCTATTCGAGAGTATCTTACACCCACCAATGACAACATATACTCAAACTTAGCTTTTCGAGATAGAAGAATGGATAATTTTATGGAGATGATGCTTTTCCATGTCTCTCAACACAAACTGCAGCATTGAGCAACACGATCACATAAATGCAAATGCTGAGAGCAATCCAAAGAGTTCATGTCGTGGAAAGTTCCTGTGATTATTGTTAGGGGCAATATTTGTTTGCAAATTGTAACATTCAAGACAATCACTCACTTAGAAACTTGAGTCATACAAGACATCTTACCAACATTTTAGTTCAGTTGATTTACAAGATTAGTTCAAATGATCAATTATAACATTCAAGACAATCATTCACTTAGAAACTTGAGTCATACACTTATATATATACATATCAAAAGAAGGCCATCAAGTCATTCAAGTCATTATATACAAGCTTAAATACATTTACATATCAAGGGTGCCTTTAAGCATTACAACCATAGTGACAAGTTTTCATGCAAACTATGTACAAAACAAAATGCATTAGATAACAAGACTAGACATCAATCTAATGCCACCATCTAGGAGACTCATACAAAGTACCAAGTCATACATTGTGTTTTGCTTGTGTTCTGCTCCTAGCTCAAAGAGAGATAACTATCGATCAATCTAAACCTGAAATTTTTGGGAAGAAAGGAAAACGAGAGTGATAAGTACGCAAGGTACTTAGTGAGGTAGTAACTACCTAGCAAGTTATCAAGGTTATTAGCTTTAGGGGGTGTATGTTCATTTTAAACAAGTTTAACCTAGCTAGGTTTCATTTATGCAAAGTCAAGACCTAGCTAGTTCATCATGTACCATTCGAATGCATAAGTTCAAGAAATCAAGGATTCATTTCAAGTCTCACAATGAACAAGTCAAGCAAGTAACCAAGTACAAGTTCTAATAATCAATCAAGCAATGTTTAGCAAGAATCAAGCATTTCAAGTATAGAGATCAATTATTCCAATTTGAAAGGGCATTCTTTCTTATGTCTTATCTTTCAAGTAATGAGCAATTCAAGATAGCATGTACATCATTTTATTCATGTAATTTTCATTACAATACAAGTTCATTAGCAAGTGTCAATTTTGCTCATTCTTCATTCATGTTCACAAGTCTTCGTTTCAAGTTCATTTATTCTTATTTTGCCTTGGTAGATAGTAGGACTAGGTAATCAAGTCTAAAGTGGGTACACAAATTACCTAGCAAGTGGGTACACAAAGTACCTAGCAAGTGGGTACACAAGTACCTAAACAAGAAGGTGTCCGCAACACCACACAAGTGGGTCAAAGTACCTAGCAAGATGATGCCCACGACATCTAACAAGAAGGTGTCTTTAACACCAAGCAAGATGGTACACAAAGTACCTAACAAGTCAAGCTCTAGACTCTAAGGCATGCCGTTCTACCTAAACCGACTAACAACAAAGGGCTTATTGAATCTTTTAGTTCAAGAAATCACACATCAGGTGATTAAGCATCAAGCATAGCAAGGTGAAGTCCATTTCAAGTCTCTAAGTCAAGTGAATCCTAGATCATTTTACAAAGTTTCATGAATTTCCAGCATACTCACATTCAAGCATCAACAAGCATCAAGCAAGGATTATACTAATCCTATTCGAACAGCCACATTACAAGGTAGATGTTCAAGCAATTATTTCAAGTTACAATTTCACTAGCTATCATGTATCAAACATAATTCAATCACCAAGTTTCCATTTAGTCCATTATTCCCTTAAATTGGTTTAACAAATATGGATTAAGTTCATTTCATACTATCAATTATCAGGCAAGAATTTAGACATGGATTGTTGGTTAAGACACTAGTCCCAACCCTAAATAAGACTACACTCACAAAACTCCAAGCAAAAGCAAGCTAGTGTTGCTCCTTGATAGAGATTCCCTTATCCTTCTTATTAGCTTGGCCAACCCTCTCTTATTCCACAAGATCTTCTATTCCTTGTTCTAATAAGCCATACACAAACATATAAAGAGCATGTTAGCACACAATTCATCAAGCCAATTCATTCAATCAAGCATAATTTCATTACAATCCCTAAACTATTTTCTGGCCCTGGCAGTTTGCACACCTGTTACTATTTTGCTCATATCTTTTAATTTACACATTGAAATTTCAATTGATTTACATTGATGGAAAGCTAATTCAATTATCTATTCAACAATGTATGGCTCATATTTTTAGCCTTTCTAGATCAATACAGTTTTTTAATTAAAGACAGGTCAAATTTCCAGTTTTGAAACTACCAGATTTCATTTAAGTCTACTTTTAGGGGTTAATTAGCATATGACCCTTACTAATTCATTTTGTCCCTTTAGACCCTCATTTCCCCTGTTTTTCCCCTGTTTTTACATGTTAAGATAAATCCCTAAACAGTTCATTTCAGTCCTCAATTTAATCACTTTTCCAGAATAGTCCTTGTTTCACTAGTTTGCTAATTAACACATTAAAACAATCCAATTCCCTTGTTAATCTGGCAATTCAGCCTAACTAGAATTCATTTAACTCTTCCCTTGTATTTAACTCAACTTTTCAGTCCCTTAATTACTACAATTCAGTACCAAATTCACCAATTCATTCAAAAACAGACCTTAATAATCGATTAAGTCATCTAGATGGCCAGTTTCAGTTCTAACTTCAAATTTACCAGTTCTAACATTATTTTCACTAATCCAATACCTTGATTCAATAGTTAATTCAATTTCCAGCAAGTTTGTCCTACACAGTTTTTTCTAATTAAGCCTGTATCATCATGTATTCAACAGATTTCAATATCAACATCACTAGCATGATTCTACCAAGATCCTTACTATTCCGTTAACATGCTTTCAATTCAATTTCAACAACTCAGCTTCTAATCTAATTCAAGCATAATATCCAGCATTGTAACTCAAGATTTCAAGCCAAATAAATTATTCAATCCAAGCAATTTCACTAACAACATTCGGTAATCACAAAAGAAAGGTACTTACACAAATTATTGTAACATGCTTGAACATAGATAATCCTAGCATGCTTCAATTCATCAACAATGGTGTTTCTCTTAAGTTCTCTCTCTCTCTACTCTTTCTCTATTTCGGCTAAATGAAGAAGAGATTGGAGAAGATGATGATGATAACTTAAGATAATGGATTTAGGAAATGTCTAATTCATCCTTTGTTTAATCTTTAACCATGTAATTAGCCAAGGGCAGATGGGAATTCATGAATTTATCATGCAAGTTTCATCTTTTTTATTCTATTCGAATTGTTCCTTGTAAATTGGTCACTTATTTCATTCGCCCTTTCAATTATTTCCCTAGACAATCTAATTAGTTTAGATTTAAGCTTAATTGAGCTATCAACTTAGATAATTGGTTTCAATACTACTAGGCTAGGATTTAGGGCATTACAGCACCCTTGCCTTGTACCACCTCGCGCCTACCATCGCCCTGCCACCCTTGACCGTCCACGTTTGAAGACGAAAAGAAAAAATTTCGTCTTCAACATTGTATGAAGTCGAAACTCTTTCAATTCGACTTCATGTTATATTCTTTTATTAAAAATAAAAACATTGTTCGAAGACAGAATTAAAGAGAATCATCTTCTTCAAGTACTGTTAAAAGTGCAATAGATTGAAAAGTTATTTGAGTTGTGCAATAGGTTGATTTTTTTTTCAACCACAATATCTGGCCAATTTCTTCCATTGAATATGTCAAATGTATGAAACCAAAGTCTAGCTTTGCAGTATCTAGCTCTCATCTGGCAACTTTATTTTGGTTACCCTCCCGGTTTTTATAGTTTTGTCATGATTAATTCGAATTGACCTGCATCGCACACTTGGTTTTGGTGGGTAAGTTTTTTAATAAAAATTTTCTGTAAACACAAGATCTCGAGCTCAAAATTTACTTTAAATAATATCAAACTGTTTATCACTTAGACTAAACACGTGAGTCCCATCCAATCACTTTAATATGTCTCTTTTGAGCGTGTCGAATACCATAAGATTTTCTGTGTGTTTGAGTTCCAACATGATTGTCTTAAAAGCCTTTGTTCTTTTTCAAGGAAGCCCAGACCCAAAGCATTTGTCACGTTGTGCAGGGCTCAGCCTGTCCATGGAGGTTATAGCTTAGGGACCTCTTAAGCAATTAGTTTTTTTTTACTACATAGATTTTATTGGAAACTTAGGGCCAATTTGGCTTCTTTTTGAAAAAATGTTTTTAAAATTAATGCCAGAAAATAATTTTAAAATGTTAATTTTAAGATTTTAGTATTTGATATTATTGTTAAAAATTATTTTTAAACGAACTCAACAAGTGTCCCAATGGAAAAGTGGATGATGTCTATTTTAAAATGATATTATAAAGTAATAATAAATGAACGTAAGTAATGTTTTTATTATTTATTTTTATTTGAAACATTAAATTCTTAATATTATTTTAACATTAATATTTAATACTATTTTAATGTCATTTATTTCAATATCAATATATTATTAATCTTTAATATATTAAATAAAAATATAATATTAATTAGTTTATTACATTTAGTATATAAATTTAATATTTAATATAATAATTCAATATATTTTATATTTACTATTATATTATTTGAGTATATTACCAGCAACTAGTTGATCTAGTTTGATGAAAACACTAGATCTCTTAAGCAAGATCAAAAATTCGAATCCTATAGTTGTGAATGGAACAAATTAGGTTTGGATAGTCGCTCCTATAATGAACCTCTACAGTACCCGATTCGAATTAGTCAGCCAATGAGTTAGATACCAATGGTTAAACTAACAAAATATTATTCGAATATTTTAATATTATTTTAATGTATTATTGTAATATATAAGTGTCGACAATGGGGAAGATTGAAGCACCCCCACTACGCCTGTGCAATAGTCAAGGCCACCAGACTTAGCCTGATCCATGAAAAATTCTAAAAGATGAGTCAAACATCATCCATTTGAATTATTATTTGAAATATTTTATTTAGATAATGTTTGAAATAATTAAGAGATTTTTTTAGATAGAATCAATCTCGATCGTTGATGTAATTTAAACTGAGTTGTTGGATGTAGAGAGCTTCAACTATAAATAGAGGCTTACCCCCACATTAGTGTATCATCTTATTCATTCATCACTTTGAGTAATATGCTAAGCATTTACTCTAAACTCTCTATAGTGTTTTTTGTGTTCTTGAGTGTTATTTCGTTGTTATTGTTGCCAATCTCTTTTGTTTTGCTTCCGCTTAAAATGCCATGAAAGAGTTTGATCTTCTAGAGTGAAAATTCATACTTACTTAAGCATTTGTCTAGAGTATTTCGCCTAAATCTGCCTCGTTTGTTAGTAGCAGTCTAGCCTCGTAACGATGTTTATATTATTTCTAAAAAATCTCAAACAATGAAGTTAATAGCACTACTAAAAAAAAAATAATCATGATAACGTATATGTGAAGAATAATGTAAAATAACAATGCAGGCTTGAAAATTAATATGCAAATGATTATAGAAATGAGTCATAATAAAATAATTAGTTCAGGCGTTGTTGTCATTTCACGAGGAATCTTCTAGGAGGCTCGATAGAACTGCTCCATAGCAACCACCTTGTAAAGGTTGGACTAAAGTGAACACCGATGGGGCCAAATGCACCAATAGTGGAGTGGTTTCGTGTGATGGGGTGTTCCGTAATAAGCGTGGGAGATGAATTATTGGATTCTCAAAATCTATAGGAATATGTTTTTGAGGGCTTGCGACAGCTTGGTGTCACGGCCATGCCGTCTAGGCCCGATCGGCACACCGTGCGGCACTTGAAAAGGGACCCAACCTAGACAAGTCAGCCTTCAACAAGCCCTTTATCCAAGGACTCAACTCGGAAGCGTCGTCTCATGATCCATCAGGCAACATGCGCGTCGAATATCGTATCCTGCGGGGCCTAGCGAATGCTAGCGACCAACCCCTGACTCTAGCGACGAGCGCGATACGGGGCCCTGTGGCCCCAAACCGTCCCTAAGAGATCCTCCTAGAGAGACATCGTGCCATCCACTTGGCTCCAATGCCCGCACACCTAAGCCCTACGTGGGCCTATGAGAAGGTCACTTACACCAAGGCAGCTCGGCTGCTAGCGCTTGGCGAGGAGGATGGTGGAGACCCAACACCAGACCACTTCCCCCTAAAGAGCTAAATAAACTTACCAAGTATGACGCGAGTAGACGTTGCTTCGTCCCAAACGAGGACACTTTCTGAACAGGGCTTTCATCGCCTTCCCAAAGCATCATAACTTGCATCCTTGACTTGGTCGCTCTTTAGGCATTGCTCATATCATCGTTCGGTCCGCCTTTGCTCGGTTCCGAACAGGCTTGTCAAGGCAGGATCGTAATACAATAAGAGACAGGCCTGACATTCTCCCACACTTCCTATTATCGATGTCCTCATCGATACTGACACTCATTCTTCATCACCTGATGAGTTGATATGGACATCGAAGGCAGTTCCTCTTTGATCTATGCTTGACTTAGTACACTTCTCTAGTCACATCATCTGAACATTCAAGCAGAGAACTCAAGCCTCGATCTTGGGTTCTTTTGTTTCCCTTATGACCCAGTTTTGCTCCTTCAAGGTCAAGAGCTAGATTCATGCTCCCACACTTTTACTCTGATTGTGGCTCGAGCGAAACACTTGTAGCAAATCATTGACTCAACTAACGCATGCCTTGTAGTGTCTTTGAGTCTCACGAACTAGCCATAGACCTACAAAACAAAAATAGCATACCTGCCGCTCATATGCAAGAGAACTAAGACCCGCCACACAATGGTTTACTCTTTGGCACTAAGCTCATTCGCCAATTGTGTCCCACCGAATAGTGAGATCTTCAAGCAATGAATGCGTCACCATCTGGCCAATATCCAAACGGGCAGGTACAGGTTCACCTTGCACTTAATTGCTTAATGATGTAAAATGATCTCTGGTTACCAACACGATACAAGCGTGCACTTGTCTCTTTGTCTTTCTTTATATGGCCTGTACTATAAGACATACAAGCACATACATTAGTGATAACTTATTCACACAAGTCTCGAACGATACATGGTTGGTAAATATTGCCTTACGCATTCACCATTTGCCAAGTGAATGTACATCTATTCCCACTCGAACAACCTTGCTCTCAGGAACTCATGGATCTTGGCTTTCCAACGGCTAATAACACTTTTCCCACAGCCTCTAAGGTTATCCAACATAACGAATAACTTGTCTCGCTTCTCTCTCTGCATCATCTTGTCGACGTCCTCGTCGACTGAACAAAAGAATTCCTTCGCTAGTTAGCGGTACCATTGTAACCTGCAAAGACTAACTTTCCTTTGACCAAGTTATGCACTATTGTGCCACAAGCCCACCAACATTCTTCTTTTCAACACAACAAACGCCTCTGCGCTGAACATAAATGAGCTCCATAAAGGGTTACTTTCCACATGACATCATGCTAGGATAATCATTTTTGGTTAACGACAGGCACCTTTGTGCACTGTTTGCAATATGATTTCCAGGCATGCATCAACGATTCACAAGTAGTCGGCTCCTCAATACTGAGGTAACCATAGTGATTAACGTCAGACACCTCTTGTGTACTGATTTCACTATGACGAACCAGCTAAGATTTCAAGACATATTGAGTGCCTCGGCACAAAACAACCATAGTGTGTAACGTCAGTCACCTCCGTAAACTGATGACACTATGTTTGAACTCGTTTGCACCTCTGTGCGATAAACTATAAGTGCCTCTCGCGACCAAACAACCATGATGGTTAGCGTCGGTCACCTCCGTACTTGATCCCACCAGTCCAACTCGATAGCACCTCTCTGCAGCAAAAGAAGTAAGTGCCTCTTGCAATTGAAACAACCATGGTAGTTAGCGTCGGTCACCTCCGTACCGATCCCACCAGTCCAACTCGATAGCACATCCGTGCAACAAGAAGTAAGTGCCTCTTGCATCAAACAACCATGGTGGTTAGCGTCGGTCACCTCCGTGTCGATCCCACCATGTCCAACTCGATAGCACCTCTCGTGCAACAAGAAATAAGTGCCTCTTGCCTTCAAACAACCATGGTGGTTAACGCCGGTCACCTCCCAGTGTCGATCCCACCAGTCCAACTCGTTAGCACCTCTGTGCAATATAAAGATCGAGCACCACATATGCTTCGATCGCTATAGTGGTTACCGACAGCACCTCTCGCGGCGCTGGCTCCACTATAAAACTCACATGCACCTCTGTGCCACAAATTCTGGCCCGAGCACCACTATGCTAAAGGAATGAGCGCCACTGCGCGGAGATAATAAGCAAGCGCCTCTGTGCCCGAGACAATAGTCAGGCACCTCCGTGCACTAACCAACCCTCAATTTATTTCACATTGTGGACTACCCAACCCACTCCTTTTACGAGGGTGCTTGGTGTGGAGTCCAACCATCTAACGTCGTACAAAGTTTAAATTCACATCAACCCGGCTCGAAAGCCTTGCTCTGATACCAACTGTCACGGCCATGCCGTCTAGGCCCGATCGGCACACCGTGCGGCACTTGAAAAGGGACCCAACCTAGACAAGTCAGCCTTCAACAAGCCCTTTATCCAAGGACTCAACTCGGGCTTGTCGTCTCATGATCCATCGGGCAACATGCGCGTCGAATATCGTATCTGCGGGGCCTGGCGAATGCTAGCGACCAACCACGACTCTCGCGACGAAGCGCGATATGGGGCCCGTGGGCCCCAAACCGTCCCTAAGAGATCCTCCTAGAGAGACATCGTGCCATCCGCTTGGCTCCAATGCCCGCACACCTAAGCCCTACGTGGGCCTAGGAGAAGGTCACTTACACCAAGGCAGCTCGGCTGCTAGCGCTTGGCGAGGAGGATGGTGGAGACCCAACACCAGACCACTTCCCCCTAAAGAGTTAAATAAACTTACCAAGTATGACGCGAGTAGACGTTGCTTCGTCTCAAACGAGGACACTTTCTGAACAGGGTTTTCATCGCCTTCCCAAAGCATCATAACTTGCATCATTGACTTGGTCGCTCTTTAGGCATTGCTCATATCATCGTTCGGTCCGCCTTTGCTCGGTTCCGAACAGGCTTGTCAAGGCAGGATCGTAATACAATAAGAGACAGACCTGACACTTGGCAATTGGGACAACGACAATTGGGAAATCACACTGCAACTCATTCTACTCTTATGCATTTACCCGTGTGGCGCGGGAGAATAACCAACTTGCTAACGCCATGGCAAAGATTGGTTACCAAACTCGTTTTACAGGTTTATGAGCACGATTCGGCTTAGCATTTTGTGCTAATAATTTTAGTATGTGATTTTTGTCAAGTTCTGCTAGTTTGATTTTTGTAAAATATTGCTATATGTAAAAATATACATTGAAGTTAAATCGTAATCAATTAAAAGATCATGGTCAAATTATTACTCCAATTTTAAATTAAGATCAAAATTTAATTAGAAGAATCAATGTTGAAAAATCAACCAAGTTAAAATCATAGATTTAATTAAACCAAACCAATTAATCAACTATGACCTATCCACAAATTAATTAAAAATTGGAACTAAATTAATTATCAAAGTTTAATGCAATGACAAGATTAAATTAAAATCCAAATATGAGACATAATTAAATTAATTTCATGAAACATGACCAATTGAAACAAAATAGAGTTCAAGGCCTAAATCTAAGGGTCAAAGATGAAAATCATGACTTAATTGAATAAAAGCTAAACTCTAAAGATGAAATTGGGACCTAAATATTAAACACTAAAACATGAAATGGCCTAAGGGTGATTTTACTCCCAAACTAAAAAACGGCATGCCCTTTTCTTTATTCATTTCAAACACCAAAAAGAAAGCAATTATGCGAACAAAGCTTTCACTACACTCGCGCACATACAACACCGGCCGCCGCCGTTCTTTCACCAGTGACGGCCGAATTCGAAATAAAAGATCCTAAAACGCTCCTCTTTTTTCCCCTGGGCCGGAAACTCAAGTTAGTTTTAGGAAAAACAACGGGAAACGGTGTAAATCAAAAGAGTAAGATTCGAAAATTACCTTGCTCGATCTCGATAATCCGCCGTTGGATCGAGGTGCTTCTCGGATATGCTATTTCTGGTGTCGTTGCGTGGCTGTCCACCGTTCAGATTCGTCACCAGAGGTTGCGGTCCCGGAAATCGATAAATGAACGCTTCCAAGTTATACTTTCTTTCAAATTCCGGAACTGATTTTTTATTCTCAATCTCGCAGGTTTTCCTTTGATTTTCCAGCTTGGATTCTTCCGATTCCAAAATCCAGTCTAGTGTCGTGGTCACTGTGTTCTTTGGTTCGTTCATTTGGAGGATTAAATAGGTGGGATTTTTGGGTTGTTTCTGTTGCTGTGAAGTGGTGGAGTGGGAAAGGTAGACGGGTCAGAGATGGGTTTTGACCAGGCTTGGAATCTGGTTTCGGGTTCTTGAAAATGGGTTTTAGGTTAAATGAGTTGGGTTAGATGTGGGCCTAGGTGATGGGCTTCCCAGACAAAATACGTGTCTACATGAAACAGTAATTTAATCCAAAAGCTGTCTTTAAAAGCCGAAAGCTAGGAAAGGGATTTGCTGCACTCCTCGAAAGTTTTCTTTGACTTGCGGAAGCATAATATTTTCTTGCCAATCAGGGTTCGGCATAATCTTTAATTTTTTATTAAGTGTTTCTGCCTTGATTTCGATCTTACTTTTCATTACGAAAGATCCTGCACTTTAGTTGCTTGAGTTTGGATTTGTTATTATGATTATTTGATTTGAATGTTGGGTCTTTTCTTTTTATTACAAGTTTGATTATGATTCACTGTTCTCCCATTTTCCTTTTATTTTATTGTTGAAATATTCTACCAGTTCTATCAATTTAGAAGCTTATTGATTTTGGTTGTTATATGGGTACGCAGAATCCTGAGTAGTTTTCTTTGGGTAGTGAATACAAGTAATGGAGGATGTAAAGGAGCACCAAAGTCAATCCCATGGTAACTTTTCGAGCTCTCGGTATTTCCTTTTGCATATTGAATTATTTGATATTTATGAAGCGAATTTTGCACTTGCTTTTTCTTTCTGGAAAACTCGCTTTTTTAGCTTACCAGTGGAATCATTTCGCTGCATTAAATTCTTTGTATTGATGTTGTATTAATAGTATTCTTCACTTTACTTTTTGATCCACACTTCCTAAGTATCTTGCCATGTTCGTCTCAGCTGAAGATGATGAGAATGAAAAAGTTACTGAAAATACTGCATTTGTCCACGGGGAACCACTTCAAGATGCTGTTGGACCTCCAAAAGCTGATTCTGAGATGGAAATTCTTCATGAGAAAGTAAAAAAACAAATCATTAAGGAAGGCCATGGCCACAAGCCATCGAAGTATTCAACATGCTTCTGTAAGTCTCAGAAACTTGTGAAATGTTTTTCTCTCATATCTCTTTTGTCGTTCTTTTAATTGACTGTGTGAAAACTTGAAACACTTGTATCAGAAGCCATTGCCAGTGCTATTATGAAACCTACATAAGTTATCTGGTTGAACTTTCTATTCACTTTGTGGTTACACATTCACCGCCTGCAACTAGAAGGTTGAATCTTGTATTTGGTTATTTTAGTCGACATCTTGACGAAGCTATACTAATGAAGAATCATCGTCCCTTAAATTGTGTCAGTGGGGGTGTGATTCAAACAGCTTGGCTCTTTTGTCATGCATATGTTGAGAATTTTTACTGATTCTGTATTTTAGCACATTAGTTGAGCAAAATGCTAGTCTGGTAACTATAGATATTTAGTCCAATGATCAATTTCAAACTTCTACTGCTCTTTTCTTTCCAACGTTGTTACTTAGTAGTCTTGTAGGAGATTAAGGAGCTGTATTAATTCACTTTTTGTTATGCATTCCATACATTTGACTTACTGCAAATATGAAATAGTGCACTACAGGGCCTGGGCTGAAAGCACCAATCATAAATTTGATGACACGTGGCTTGAACAACAACCACTTGAATTGGTCTTAGGCAAAGGTATCCATTTGACTGTGTTCTCTTTTTGTTGTTGTTCGTATTAGTAAAAAAATAAGTATTGACATGAGAGCTGTTTATATCAATAATCATGTTAAGGAAGTGCTTTATTGGTTTCTGGTGTATTGGGCATCTTATGAAATATTAATGGTTCCCATTACTGTGGCGGCAGAGAAAAAGGAAATGACTGGTTTGGCTATGGGTGTGTCAAGCATGAAATCAGGTGAACGTGCATTGTTACATGTGGGCTGGGAATTGGGTTATGGGAAAGAAGGGAGCTTTTCTTTCCCAAATGTTCCTCCTATGGCAGACATATTATATGAGGTTGAGCTTATTGGGTTTGATGAAACCAAAGAAGTAAGTTGCTCTGTTGTAGTTTCATGTATTTTATATGTAAATCCTCATTTATCTTCAAAAGATTTTCTGACTGGATTTTTCCTCATGCTAATCGAATCCCTCTTTTGGTGAGGCACTTCTTTAGGGAAAAGCTCGTGGTGACATGACCGTAGAGGAAAGGATTGGTGCTGCAGATAGAAGAAAGATGGACGGAAATTCGTTATTCAAGGAGGATAAGCTAGAGGAGGCCATGCAACAGTATGAAATGGTTATACACTTGAGTTCCTCCTTTAAACTAGAATTTGATATCATACCTATTTTCCTTTTATTTCTCCTTAGTTATTCTAGTGAGATCTAATAATTATTCTCCTTTTTTTCCATGGTAGGCGATAGCGTACATGGGTGATGACTTTATGTTCCAATTATTTGGGAAGTATCGAGACATGGCTTTAGCTGTCAAAAATCCATGTCATCTCAACATGGCAGCGTGTTTGATAAAGCTCAAGCGGTACGAAGAAGCCATTGGACACTGTTCCATTGTAAGTGTACATTCTAGTTGATGTCATTACTTTTCTATTTAACTAGCTTCTCAAAGTTCATTGATCTGGAATTTGGCATCGCAACCATGTAAAGTCTGTATAATTGGAAAACTTGAAAAAACAAGTCTTAGTCTGTAATTGTCTCCATTTGATTCTTTACTTTGATGGCTTCTGAAGAGGAAAGTGATTAACTTGCGTAGCACAGTTTAATTGTTGGAAAGAATCAGTAACTTGAGGTTAAAATTCTACCCCTTGAAACTTATGTCTTTAAACTAGCTGGTTTTTAAATGTTTGGCCAGTTTATGGTACGTAACAATCTTTAGAGATATCATGATTTTGTGTGTGCGTGTGGGGAGGTAATCTTTGTTGGCATTTTAACGACATCCTCATTTGGCTCTCAGGTATTATCAGAAGATGAAAATAATGTGAAAGCAATGTTCAGACGTGGGAAGGCCAGAGCAGAACTTGGGCAAACGGATGCTGCACGGGAAGACTTTCTAAAGGCTCGCAAGTATGCACCTGAAGACAAAACTATTGCAAGGGAGTTGCGTATGCTTGCAGAGCATGACAAGGCTATATACCAGAAGCAAAGGGAGATTTATAAAGGGATTTTCGGACCAAGACCAGAACCTAAACCCAAGAGGCGTAATTGGCTAATCCGATTCTGGCAATGGCTTCTATCGCTATTCTATTTCATATTCAGACGTGAGAGAGTGAAAGCTGATTAGGTTAAGCTCCACATGAATTCCCAAAAAGGAACAATCAAATGAAACATTGAATTATTTAGTAGTTGTGGATGTTTGGGCAAAATGGTGCTGGAGTTTCAAGTGTTGTGTAAAAACTCATAATGAATGTACGTGGAACACTATTCTGTGTAAAATATTTTTCGTTTGATAAATTTTTAAAACTATTTTTCGAAAGCTGTTTTCCATAAAATAAGCACATAACTATTCGAAGCTCTATAAGAATTGTTTTTAGGGTAATCTTCATCGGAGGTTTTTTTTGTTTAAAACGTGTTCTATTTTGATAACTTAATTTAAAAAAAGATTATAATGATCACTTATGTTTTTGATGTTATATACTTCAACTACACTTTGACTCCTTTCCATATCTGCATGACACTTTGACTCCTTTCCATATCTGCATGACAAAGAGTAACGGAACTAAGTGGGGTAAAGGGGAATTTTTTTTTCACTTTTGCTTTTTTATTTAATTTTTTTAAATTAATTTATTTATGAATTTATTCCTTCCTTTCAAATATTTATAGTTTACCTCTAACCTTAAATCCTAGCTCTGTGGCTAATGACAAAGCCTCTCAAATCACTGAAAAATGACCCCATGATGATGCCTTGAATCCAAAGACAATAAACAATGCAAGAGCTGTTCCAAATCTTTTTCTTCAAACATTTGCTTCTCTAATATCATATCCATCGTCGACCTCTTAAAATTCAAAGTCTTTCGTTGATTCCCAAAAGAACAATCAACAAAATAAGAAATAAAAACACCAAATTCAAACGAACAAGGGTAAACAATCGATCTGCTGGATTGATCATCAGTTGACTTTATTTTGAACTCTCAAATGGAGGTAAAGCATAGTACGGGTATTTCTTTGATTTTGTTTTCGGGTTCTTTTGGAGTTCTTTGGCTAGTCAGAAAACGGAGTTAAAATATTTTTATGGGAAAAGTCGGTGAATTTGTTTTTCTGGATTTTGAATCTGTTCTGAATTTTGGAGTTTCTGCTTTACGTAAGTTTATTTTCTTTGATGTATCTAGGGCTTAATTTTGTTGTTCTTATGTTGGAATAATTGATTGTATGCATCCAATCAGTGTGGTGTCTATATCTTCATTGTTGATTACACATGGACTATTTTATGGATAAGCCTTTATCAAGGTGTTGAATTTTATTGGTCACCGTTGGTTCCACTTTTAGAGTTAGCTTACTTTCAAAATCTTTTTAAGCTTAACTATAAAATAAGTGATCAATTATATTTTTTTCTTTACAATATATGTTTAAAGTATTTCCTGGCTGAAATAGGTGCGTAAAATATTATTTTTAGTTCGTTTTAAAGTTAACTGAAGCCTTATTTTGGTCAGAAAAAAAATTCAGGTACATATTTTAGCCAAAATGATTTTAGGCACGTATCTTAAAAGATAAATATAATTTGAGTACTTATTTTGTAGTTAAGCTTTTTTTATTAGTTTTTGAATGATAACCGAAATTGAGTTTAAAATATACATGCATTGGTGGAATCCATGATGCTTGTCATGCTCTGAGGAGTGATCATTTGTGATGCTGGTTACTAACATTTCTGTAGATGCCAGATATTGTTATTTGTTGAAATTGCTTCTCTCGCCTTATCTGTTACCACTATCAAAGGATTTTGTTAAGGTGGAGAAATATAGAGTAGGATGATGAAATAGAGGTGTTTACTGGTACATTAATGGTATAATGTGTTCATGGAGGTTTTCTCCCATGGGTTTGTGGAGATAAATATTTCTGAAATTTTTTTTATTCTAATACTTTAGAAATATGGAATATTGGAGACAGTAGTAGAGATGGCTTGTTTCGGATGTCGCATTCAAGTGAAATCTCCAGTTTAACATGACTGCCAGGGAAGGAGTCAAAGTGCCGGTGAAGTAACATCGAAAACATAAGTGATTATTATAATTTTTTTTAAATTAAATACGCCCTAAACAGAAAAGATTCCGGTAAAGATTACCCTAGTTTTTAATAGTAGCTAAAAAAAATCAAGCACCAAACAATGAACAAAATTCCATCTGCCATTTTGTTCGGGATTCTGAAAATGACTAGCCATTCAAAGATGTTAGAATTTATTCGGATGCCATATTCGTTCATGATATGGATCCAAATTCCATCTTAGCCTAAAAGAGGAGTCCTCTCTCGAAGCATCATGCATGCATGCACAATACATGACAAAAACATCAATCATTCCACTGTTTCACCCACATTTTCCCACATTCATCATCCCATTTCTTCCCTTATAAAAACCTTGTCTATCTTAGCCTCTCCCTCGTAAGCTAGTTATTGCCTTTGCCTAATCGGTCTTACGGCGATGTCGTTGATTCCGAGTTTGTATTACTCTGGGCGCACCGTTCATAACGAGCCTTACTATCACCAACCAGCAGTTTGGAATCCCTTCCAAGAATTCCGGGCTGCTCCCCCTGTTTTCCCCACCGAATCACGGTTCGAGCTCACGAAGCTGGACTGGAAGGAGATCCCGGAAGCTCACGTGTTCGTAGCGGAACTCCCAGGGCTGAAGAGGAACGAAGTGAAGGTGGAAGTGGAGGAGGGGCGAGTACTCTGCATCCGCGGCGAGAAGAGTGTGGAGAAAGAAGTGACCGGCGACATGTGGCAGCGCGTCGAACGTAGCAGCGGTACGTTTGTGAGGAGGTTCAAGTTGCCGGAGAACGCGAAGCTCGATAAGCTGACCGCATATCTGGAGAACGGGGTGCTCACCATCACAGTTCCAAAGAAAGAGGCCAAAGACTACCCCAAAAGAACCATTGAGATCCATGGTGGCGAGTGATGGGAGAAAATCTTCATGATCTTATATAAATAATGAAATCTCATATGAAATAATGAATGCTTTGGTGTGCTCCACTTACAGAAATTACTCTAATTATATTAGAATGATGTATTAAAGGATTTGAGATGTTGTGATTAAGTACAAGTATTGTGTTAATCAGGTTGTTCCGTATTAATGTTAACTTGGATTTAATGGAGTATATATAAAAGAGAAAAAAAAGATTGATATAGAGTTCGTGTAAACGTTTGTTTACACGTGTTTTTCAAATTTAGGGGTTAGTTTAGGGTTAAAAGCTTAAGGGTTTAAGTTATAGGGTTTAGAATTTAAGGTCAGTGTTTAGAATTTAGGGTTTAGGGCATTAGGGTTAGAAATTTAGAATTTGTATTTTATAAGGTAAAAACACATGTTTGTGTAAAATTAATTTTACACATCCTGTGTATCAAAGTTTTACCCTATATAAAATATGTTATTTAAACTTGTAGTATACATTTTATTTTCCTCATGAAGCCCATATTGCCCTCAATCTAACGTTCAAAAAATATATATTAGCCTCAATCAAAAGCTACCATTTCCCTGAATTTTAATCTCATTATTTGTATTTTTTTATTTGGTTTTCTTTTGTTTTAAAAAATAGATTGTATTTAAAATTTTCATGTGTGTCATGATAAAAAATAGTCTTCCTAGTTTGTTCTTTTTAGTCTTGTAATGACTCGGATTTCGAAATTCGGGAGTTGATTTAACTCGAAGCGTGAGGTTTACTTTTGGGTCGAGAGTTTGGCCCTTGAGAGCCTTAGTAGGCTAATATTTGATTTTGGGCTTGAGTTTTGGTTGTTGGTAAATTCCCTCGTTTTGAAGGGTAGAAGGAGGGTAGCTCTTTAATTCTCTGCAGAAAAGAAAGAGAACGAGCTCACCCTTGTCCTTTTTGTCTTCTACCTTCATTCACCCTCATCTTCTAACTTCTACCACCCTTTTGTCTTCTACCTTCATTCACTCTCATCTTCTAACTTCCACCTCAAAGAGCAAGGTTGGATCTTTGTATTTTGGAGTAAGAATCCTGGATTTTGGGTTTTAGACAAGTTGTTCAGCATCTAAGGATCTAAATTTTAATGTAAGAATCATCAAGTTTGGTGGATGATGAGTTTTGGTGGGGATTTGAGAGGATGAACGGGAATGGGAGTTTTAATCACATTCCTAGCTGCTAAATTCTTCCTTTTTACTCATATTTCCTTTTGGCAGTATTGTAATCCATTTTACAATACGTGGTTGTAGTGGAAGAGGTTGAAAACTCTTCCAAGGAGTAAGGGAAGAGGAAATCTTGAAGCTCGGGCCAAGGGTTTCATTCTCTCATGTGGAATCAAGGTTAGCACACTACTAACTCCTTTGTGTTCTTGGAAATCATGAATTCGATTACTTTGTTGCTTAGTTGATAATTTGGTTGGTTGAATGCTTGTGACCCCTAAAATGGTAAATCCAAAGATTTGTGTTAATATGGCTTAAAATTGGTAAAAAAATCTCTTAAACCACTTCCCATCAGTTGTAGGTTCGACTTGGGGTCATACCCTTGGGTTTTAGGGACTTGGGGGATGATTCTCAAACTCTAAAAAACAAGTTTTGGGTTCAAGTATCGATACGGGTTGAACACGTATCAATACCCCGTGTTAAAATTGATGAAATCAAGCAATTCTGCAAAGGCGTTTCGGTATGCCTAAGGGGTATCGATACCCCCTGTTCCATCAAATTCCAGTAGCAAAAAGTGGTATCAGTACTCATGGAGTATTGGTACACAAACTTGTGTATCGGTACGAGGTTTTGAGTTAACCTCTACAGAAGGCAAGCCATGTATTGATACGCATAAGTGGGTATTGGTACTCACTAGAAGGTATCGATACTCGTAAGCGGGTATCGGTACTCACCGGGCAATCTGTCCGAAATATAAGATTTGAGTTCGAGGGACCTATAATTCGAGGACTAAGGCCCGATAGGCCTCTAAAGTGGTAAAATGAATAGTAAAATCGAGAAACTAATATTTAAACCTCATATACGAGCTTAACATGTAATAACTTAGTTAAAAACCTTGGGTGACTTATTGTGTTGTTCTAATAAGGATCATTGATAGATCAAATAGTGAATGTATGCCACGTAAGGGCATTATTATGGTTGAGCCACGTGTTGATGGGATTCAGGATACCCATGAGAAAAGAGAGTGTTGCAACACCATGGTTCAAGATTTCTAAATGTATGAACCTGAGGCGTAGCGGGACCGAGACTCATTCGAAGATGCTCGATGAGAGATTTCAAGCATGAGTATATGAACTCGATGCTTAGTGGGACCGGACTTCACTCAGAGTGTGTGTACCCGATGCTTAGTGGAACCGAGCCTTACTCCAAGTTTATTGGTATTATACGAATGGATGCTATATGAGACTATCTACATTTTTATTGTGGTTATATGTGTTTAGGCGGATAGAGGTAGCGCCCTGTTTGATATGATGTTATTGTCATGTTATCATCTTGAGCTGCATGCTCTTATTTATGATTTCCACGAAGCATGGTTGAGTGTAAGTGTATCCACTGAGCTTCGTTAGCTCAGCATTCGAAATTGTTGTTTTCGTACGCAGGTTAGTAGGTTTGACGTGTATCGTTGGAGCACCATCGGAGTAGGACTTCAGCATCGACTTGTATCCAGGTACAATACTTAGATTATTTGGGCTATGTATTCGTAGGACCTTATTTTGTATTGTATTGGATTTTTAACTTAAGTGTCGAATGCTTTTATCATTGTACTTTAAATGGAGCTCCTCATGTAACGTTTTAACTCTTATTCTATTTCGAAATATTTGAACTTTGAGATAGGTTTTATGGAATGTATGTAATTTGGGCTAAACTAGGTTGAAAATTTATGGTTATGGTTTGGACTTGAGGCCCAAATGTGATATCCGTGTCGAGGATGTTACAAGTCTAATCCAAGTTGGTTTTTAGTAGGTATATGTTTTAAAATTTAGTTAATATATTTTATATATGATCTATATCATAATTAACTGATATCTGATACTAAAAAAAAATTGACAATAAAGTTAACATAAAAACCTAATTAAGAACTTATTAATAAAAAAGTATTGTAGAACGGTTAGTGATTCTTATATGAACCCACAAACAGTTTTCAGTCATGATTAAAGTATTAAACATACACGTCTAATTTAATTTTTATCTACAATAAACATAATTTTTTTGCTCTTGTGGCACGTTTTTCCTATAAATTTTGACCTATGTTTCTTTTTCTTTTGTGGTACGTTTCTTCTATCGTTTGAAACAGTTTTCGCATACCGTAGTGGTCGCTTGGTGCTCGTATAGAGATCCTCTCAGCGTTTGTTTTTTATTTATATTTGTCTGTGATCATAAAAAATTTGATCTCTTCGGTTGTTTACCAATGTAGTCAAAACTATGTAGCAAAGCAATTTATTTATAGTTTGATTCGTTTATCATTTCTTTTTTACTTCACAAAGCGTTTCGTTTGGACGAAAACAAAAAGATTAAAAAAGGTTTTTGCATTCTTCGTTGATGCATATCAATCTAAGGGAAGAATTGTTCTTCTTTGCACATTTGAATTTCATATTTATCGTTGTATAAATTTTTTGATGAACTTTGTTTTTATTTTTCTTTTTGATGTGTTGTATTTGTGATATCTTTTATTTATTTTTATTAGAATCTAGTTACCTTAAAAAAATATACACGTTTAATCATATAAATTAAAGTTATATGAATATTTATAAGAAACTATTTAAATTTAATATATGGTTTTGGGTTGTTGGTTTAAAAAATAAAGTGTATTGATAAATAAATATTCATAGGGACAGAATCATGAACTTGAGGTTGTGAACAAAATATAAATATTTGAAAGTGTGAGAAGCAAATTTATAAATAAACAATTTTTTAAAAATATATATATAAGAAAATAAGAATAAAAATAAAAATAAAAAATCTTGGAGGTAGGGAAAATTGCCCTTCCCCACTCTTATATAGCTCTGTCCCTGAATATTCGTATAAAAATTTGTGGATTATAATTATAATTCCCGAATCTATCATGATTGAAGCAGTAAAAGAATAGATGAAACATTCACAAATATCAAATCCACACTTAATAATAATAATAATAATAATAATAATAATAATAATAATAATAATAGTTTATGTTTGGTGAGTTTGTGTTTGTGTTTTTAACACGTTTCTCATATTGTATTTGTTTCCATATTATATCTAATTTTATATTATCTAATTAAAGTATTTAAAAGTTTATTACAAATGAACAAAGTTATGGGTGCAGAACTCAACTTGAAAATCTAACTTTTCTATTTGTAAAAAAATTCAACTTGACTCGTAATTTTTTAAACTAAACTATACTCGAAAAAAATTAAATAAATTTTAAATTATAAAATGAGAATTCAAATAACTCAAAATTTTTAGTAACTAATAAGTCGTTTTTTAAGCTCGAATCGAGTCCCTCAATTTTGTCTGATATATATATATATTAGAAAGTCGATTTAAATTGGAACCAATTAGTATAATAATATTATAAATATTTATAATTAAATTTGATCATAAATTCAACAACTCAAATAAAAAACTTTCAAATAAAATTTTAACTATAAAGTAAGACTCATAAACTCGACCAATTTAAAAGAAAATTACTCGACTTGATTAAATGCTAACTCCTAAACAAAGTATGAGCTACGACCAACATTTGTCGGCAAGTCTCCTATGATCTCACGGACTATTATAATTGATATTTAATTTATTAGACAATTATTTTATCAAATATCACAAAGATTAATTATGTGAATGATATTTTTTAATTTAGTTTGTTTTATACATAATGTCATTATCTAAATTTTAAATTTTATTCAAAAAATTTAATGTTTCGTCCCGCTAAAAAAACTCGTAGTTAATAAGTGTAATCCCTCGGCCACAAGCCCTTATGCCCTGCTCGGCAAAGCTTGGTTCGTTGAGTTCAACCTAATTCGTCGTGAGACGAATATGCCTATTGATCTTATGGCAAAACTTGATACTCCCTCGAATGGTTCTTTAACGGTTTCTTGGGTTCCTCTAAAACGCTCCTTGATCTGCTGCACAGAGATGTTTTCGGTCCTCCCTTACACCCGTCTAAGGAGAGCCTAATGTAATGGCAACAGCCTTATTTTCATTCAAAATAAATAAATAAATAAATAAATGTAATCCATGTTGATGTTAGAAGAATTCAATTTAATATTTAAAAGAAAATCAATTTAAAATCAACATACACTTTTTTTATTATTTTGGTGTGATTATATGATAATATATATTTTTTACTTTTACTTCTTTAAAAACTAACACTCACCATGTAGACAAACTCATATTAAGACTCAAACTTAACAAAGTAAAAACTTTTAGAAATACTGATAAAGAATAAAAGTAGGTGAATGATGTTCATTTTGTTTATCGATTTTAAATCTTGACATTTGTCTTAAGAATATAATTATCTCTACTTAATAAAAAAATAATAAAAGCAAATACTGAAAATGACAGCAACATGGGTTGCTTTGAAACCAATTTTGCAGGATTCACAAGTGAAAAAAACGTAAGAAAAGGAACGATTCTATAATTTCCCACATTTAAAACCCTGTTTGTGTTCTTCGTAAAAAAACAGACAAAACAGAGGAAGAATAAGCATGTGTCAAACGACGTCGTCTCATAACACGACCGGACTCCACATGCATAGACATTCAACGACGCATACAAGCTTCTATTAGGGCCATGAATCCCAAATCCTCCTCTCGGGTTGGCCCGGTTCCAGCAGGGGGCATGTATGCATTGCCATTGTGCTTCGTATTTGGCTTGGCAGTGATCGTGGAATGCCTCTCGTATCGCAGCATGGCGAAGCCTGAAGCCAACAAGGTGGCCGCTTGGTTCTTTACGACTGCGATGCATACAATTCGTGTGGAGCTGAGCTACATTGTGATGTTGGTTGTCATGTCGTTTAATGGCGGCGTCTTCCTCCTTACAGTTTTCGAACATGCAGTTGGGTTCTTGGTTTTTGGGAGTAAGGCTTTTGGAAAGCACGGAGGGACCTTAGTCCTAGGAAATAGTAGATGTAGAGTTTGAGGGGCTAAGGTTGTACTAAGTGAAGTTGCAACGATCTTAATATGTAACACCTTATATTCGGATCGTTGATAATCTTGACTAAATAGAATTACGATCAATTAGTGAGAATTCCTATCATTGTAGTCTTGTGCCCCAAGTATCATGAAACTTGCAACCCAAATATCATGAAAACAAGTCGGAAGTAGTAGTGTTGAACTCGACGCTATTGATCATATAAATTGAGTGAATATACATTTACACGTAAATCATTTCATATTCCCAAATAATGTTTCTCTTAACCATTTAAAAAGGGTCCACACATGGCTTAAAATCTCCCCATGACCAACTTTGAATAAGAAATGGCCCTTCACACTCATTTTTTGTATCCATTGTTCCTACTGATATTGGCGGTCGTGGCCCAACCCTCGTATGGAGCTAAGCATTTGAACGGCAAAGCCCTCGTTGAAGAGATTTGCCGACACACACACCATGATTCCGGGGCCACCGTTGACGGCCGAAGGGAATGCGAGTGCCGCTTTTCGGCACAGATAAGGGCATTGGAAGCTATTGCAAGGGAGTTGCATATGCTTGCAGAACATGACAAGGCTATATACCAGAGGCAAAGGGAGATTTATAAAGGAATTTTGGGACCAAGACCAGAACCTAAACCCAAGAGGAGTAATTCGCTAATCCGATTGTGGTTATGGCTTCTGTCACTGTTCTATTTCATATTCAGGCGTAAAAGAGTGAAAGCTGATTAGGTTAAGCCCTCCACGAGTTTCCAAAAAGGAACGATCAAATGAAAGCTTTGAATCATTTAGTAGTTGGGGATGTTTGTGCAAAATGGTGCTGAATGTACGTGGAATAATCTAGAGTGTTTTCCGTTTAATATTTTTTAAATCGTTTTTCAAAAACTGTTTTCAATAAAATAAGCGCATAAAGAGTGAAATCATTTTTGCACACCTCTTGAAATTGGACCCAATTTCTATGGGGTGTGTTAAGGTATAATGCCGAAAAAATTTCTGCAAATAGTCTATTTGATTCTTATTTGTTTAAATATTTTAACTTTTAAAATTTTATTTTAGGTCAAAATGATTCATCCGTAAATAAAATTATAAATTAACTCACGAATAATGCTCTAAAAATGACTTGATAAAATGATGCATAAGTCATAAAATAATCTTACATTTTATACAATTATTTTTGGCTAATGTATAATTCTGTCAAGCAAACTTTCTTGTCCATACAACACTACCACATTAGCTTGTAATATTATGCAGGTTTATCGTATCATTTGTACATTAACTGTTAATTAACTGGTGATTTGTATTCATTAAAAGATTTTTGTTTAAAAAATTAAAATGCTTTAAAAATATAAATTAAAATAATATTCAATCAATCAAATATTTTTCAACATTATACATTCCTTTAATCAGCCAAATTTACACCAGATTATGTTGATTGACATGACGTCCGTGCCCCTTGCATCAGCCATTTTGTTCGGGGGCCTGTTGTATTTTTATTCTGAAAATGACTACCATTCAAAGATTTTAAAATGGACTGGGATGCCATATTCGTTCATGATATGGATCAAAATTCCATCTTATATAAATAAAAAAAGTTTGGTAGGAAAAGTGACGAAAATTGAATTAAAAGTTTGAAGAGACTAATTTAAAAAAAATTGAGGGTCTAACTAAAATTTTTAGTAATTTTGAGAGATTTAACAAAAAATTTTAAAAATTGAGGGCGAATTTAATTAAAAATATTTAAAATTTTAAAGCTTAATATGAACTCTTAAAATTTTTGAATGGGCTAAATTAAAATTATTAAAAATTTTAAAGATAAAATTTAAATTTTTTTATGTCGTGGCTCCCAATAGCCCGTTAAACGATTTGCCCCTAGGTATAAATGCATAGGTGTGCTCAAAACTTAATGTCTGGTTTTAGTTTCTAAGCCATAAGTTTAGGGGTGTTCTTAAGGGTATAATTCAATTGATATATAAAACGTTGAGCAGTTGTTATCGTAGGCCTATTCAATTAGTCTGTTAAGGATTGAGCTATAAATATTCAAGTGTAATGGGTCATTAAAGTATAACTTCTTCAATTGTAATTTCAATAATACAACTTTCAGTTTTCTCTATTACTTTTTAGTTAATCATCGTTCTTTCTATATTTATCTCTTAACAATAACTTTCATTTATATTCTTAATTTTGATCGTCAGAATGTTTTAATGGTGCGTTGGTTAATCATAATGAGATGAACACATTATTTTTATATATTATTATTTAATTACGCTAAGAATAAAATTTACAGATTAACTGTTATAATATGACGGTTAACCATAACCCCTAAATCTTCTTTGTAACCCCATAAAGAAATATTTTTTGGATAAATGAACGACTTTATTCATCCAAAGAACCATCATCTATATACCATATCAAAACTGAATCAGGAAAAACCCCGATCCCACCTATACAACCAAATCAACAAAATCTAACAGAGCCCGCAATCTTTTGCTATACAATTATCAGAACAAACCTGTGTACAATCCATAAATCGTGCTCTAATATCCTGCTTGATAAGAGCAAAAATAGCATCACCCAGCCTTTGCTTCTTCCCATGAGATCTTCTATTCCGTTCCTACCAAATATAGTAGTTAGTCGAACGATAGTAGCATGAAGAGACTTTCCCTTTCCAGAAAGAAATATTATTTATCTTTTAATTATGTATTGAAGGGTTTGGGATGTTTGTGTTTAAGAATAAGTATTGTTTTAATTTAGGTTGTTTGATGGTCTTCAAGTGTTAATGTTAACGTGGACTTAATGAAGTATATTTAAAGTACTTTGTTGTTGTTGTTATTATGAATTTATGTTCGGTGTGATTATATTTTTCTTATGTCATACTCATATTAATTTTATAATTATATATATTTTTTATATAAATGATTCATATTATATATATTTTGAGAACTAATATATATTATATTGTGTTTATGTAACTTTTTTATCGGTAAATTAACTATGATTTTATTAAAAAAGAATTATACATATTAAAACATTTATGAGCCTCATTAAAAATCTCTCTAAATTTAAATAAAGAAAATACATCATAATCATGAAACAAAAAGGAACCAACGCCTTAACGAAAGCAAATACAACACTGAGATTCGAGACAAAGCCCCAAACATCTCCCAAAACCAAAAGACGTGACTATAACAACCCACATTGCCAACAAACATGGCAAAACACTAGCTAATGCCCAATACATTGCGACTCAACCAGCCCCACACCCTTCTTACTGTGCAGCCAAAACAAAAAAAAAAAATCAAACAAAATTACAATACTCAAGACTAGGCAATGCAACAGAGAAACACCTATGAACCACGAACCAAACTCCAAAGGCGAATCACTCTCACATCCCCAACAAATCAAAATCTATCAGTAAACATTGAAGAGCGACCGATACCCCCTACACAAATAAGACCATGATAATCGTGCAATCTCAAATTAAGTTCCTTTCACAATTGCACCTGCTCAAAGACCTCACAGGGAGCATTCACAATCCCACCCTACATTAATAAGGCCATGATAATCATGCAATCTCAAATTAAGTTCCTCCCACAATTGCTCCTGCTCAGAGATCTCCTCAAACACCTATGTAGCTTTTTTATTGTGTCAAACTGTAGACTTATTATATAAATTGGTATTTAAATTTGGTAACATTTTTTTTAAATTGGTACCTATATTGACTTGGTATTCCACAACTAATTAGGTTGCTAATATGACATTGACCAATTAAAATATGATATCATTAGATGTCACATGTCACAGCCTAATTAATTGTTAAAATGCCACATCATTATACATATATACCAATTTGAGAATTTTTCTAAGTTTAGGTATAATTTTTTTTAAAAAAAATCAAGTTCAAATGTCAATATTAGATAAAAGAAATTGAAGTACCAATTTGAATTTTTTGTCAAATTCGTAACAATTTGTACAATAAACCTAAATTGATTTTTTTAAAAAAAAATTAGGTACTAATTTAAGAATTCTTTTGAAGTTCATATATTAATTTGAGACAAAAAGAAAATATCAATTTTAAAAAAATCGTCTAAATATCAATTGTACAATAAATAAAAATTTTGTACAGTATTTGTTTTCATTTATGTAGTTATACTATGTTCAATTTTAAATTTATCTAATCAAAATATTTAAAAGTTGGCTTAATGCACTTTTTGCCTCCTAACGCTTACCAGTTTTCTCAACTTAGTACTTAAAGTTTTTTTTAGCTCTTGCGTCCCCTAACATTTGCACCGTTACCCGTTTTCTCCCATTTTGTTAATCTTACCGATAAAAAAAATTCTAGCCAATCACATCACGCCACATCATCTCCTCCTTGACTAAGTCAACCTGCATGTTTTTGTTTAAATGGTAAATGACATGTTAAGTCTGTCAGGTTTATTTTTTGTTCAATTTAGTCACTAAAAAGTATTTTTACTTAAAATTGACCCCTATTTGTTTCTAGTTTTTATAATTTAGTCCAATATTTTTATTATTAATAATATTATTTTATTTAAATGTTAATATTTAATAGAAATAAAATAAAATAAATATTTTAATATTAAATTAGCACTTTTTTAGATAAATTAAATTACCTAAAACTGATCCCAGTAATTATTTATTCAAATTATATTCTTTTATGAGCAAAATTCAAATTATATTTGAATCATATCCCAATAATATTCAAATTTTGCTATGTTTGAATTATATTTTTTGAGCAAAATTCGAATTATATTCGATTCATATTTCACTTATATCTGAATTATATTTTTTGAGATAAATTTGAATTATATTCGAATCATATTTCAATTATATTCGTTTTTAGCAAAATTCGAATTATATTTTTTTAGCAAAATTTGAATTATTAATTTGAATATAATACGAACATGATTTGAATATGATTAAAAAATAATTTGAATATGATTCAAATATAATTTAAATTTTGCTCAAAAAATATATTTGGAATATAGCAAATTTTGAATTAATAATTTGAATATAATTGGAATATGATACGAATATAATTTAATTTTTTTCTCAAAAAATACTATTCGAGTTTAGCAAAATTTGAATATAATTGGAATATGATTCGAATATGTTAGGATGATCAATCAACGATGTGTGGCCAAAAGGGGGTGAATTGGCAATTTTAAAAATGAAGGGAAGCAAAACGAAATGATAAAAAATGAGAGACGAGAGATTTATAGTGGTTCAACCTTCTATCAAGGTTTACATCCACTACCTTAGCTTCCTACTAAATATTTTCAACCAATTCACTGAGAATTCTTCCCATTTTCTAGGCTAAGGAGGCAACATTGTACACAACCAAAGCTTTCTACCCAAAGCTTTGATTAATCTCACTCTTTTACAAGAAAGTTGTTTGCAAACAAATAAATCCTCACAAAGGTGTGTGTTTGCCCAATTACAAGTACACTCAACCCAAAACTTGAATATAAATGAAGACCACTCAAGTGAGTTACAAGATTTGACTCTAATAGCTCAAAAATGGTAGGATTTGTGCTTGAATGCTTAAGACTTGTTGACTTGTTGTTGAAGCTTTGGAGACTTGATTTTATACCCCTTATTGATTTCTAACCGTTTGGGTGGTTGGGATCATTAATAGAGCTGTTGGGCCGCATTTTCCTGCATTAAATATTGTTTGGTAGGCTACCGTATCAATACAAGAGCTTCCGTATCGGTACCTGCCATAAAAAGAAATAGCCGTTGTACAAAGGGGTATCGATACGCTTGAGGGTGTATCGAAACGAGTAGTGTGTAAAAATAGAGGCATATCAAAACGGAAGAGTCGTATCGGTACGGATTTGGCTCACTAGAATCTGAGGAAAAAGTCCATGAAAATATGCATCGGTACCCCTAAGGGGCATATCGGTACGGTATAACCAATTTTCAAAGTTTGGTGATTCCAATACTGACAAGGTAACGGTCAAAACATTAAATGAAAAGATTTTAAAAATCTTAACATCCTGTATCGGTACAGGTGAACTCATATCGATACTCATAGCTTAAATAAAATTCCTAGGTTGAAGACCGTATCAAAACGGGCACACTCGTATCGGTACGTTTTGGCTATTAAGTTAAAACTAGTTTCCAGTAGCCAAAATTCGTATCGAAACACCTAAGGGCGTATCAATACGCCTGGGCAATTTTAGTTATTTGATTATCAAAATACTTAGAAAACCTTTTGGGGTTTAAGTTTTTAACTTAGAAATAATTTTAAGTTCGAATCTTTGTCATTTTGTGAGACTTTTTGAATACTTAAAATTTTATCTAATTTTGCAAATTTGTCCTTAAACTCTTTGTTATATTAAAAACAAATATAGGTTTTGCAATCTCCCTATTTTTTATATAACAAAACGAAAGTAAATTTTTAAGTAGGTTTGAAAAATATTCCCCTTTTCTTTAAGACTAAAAAATAGTTTTTTGAAAAATTTAAGCTCTTTTACTTCTCCCCTTTTTATTAGATCAAAATCAATGGGATAAGTAAAGCAAGATATAAACAATAAAGTACTAAAAACATTAAATCCAACTAAAATCCTAAAAATATAAACCAAAAGAAATAAAGCATAAAACATTGGAGTCCATAAAACAAAAGACATAGGTGCATAAAAACTTAAAACCTAATATGATATGAGATGAGATACAAGAGCCTAAGGATCGTCTTCATCGTATTCCTTTTCATCTTCGTCCATAGAATTGGTTCTAAGAGATTGTCGCCATTCTCCATGAAAAGCGGTGAGAGATATGTCCATCAAAGCTTGACGATTTTCTATCGAGGTAACTCTAGCCTCCAAGGATGTCAAACGAGCATCAAGAGATGTAAAACGAGTATCAAGAGAAGTGAAACCTGAGTTCATACTCGTATCCAAAAAAGCAAACTTCCTATCAAGATAAGCCATAAGAGCATCAAGGGAATGTTAAGCAACCGAAGCTTGAACCACTTGAGGAGCCGCAATTGGATCGGGTTGAACATCTTGAGAAAGATTCGCAATCCGAAACCATTCACCATTATAGAATGTGAACTTAGCTCGGTGAAGAGAACGTTCATCAATAGGATTGGTGGGAAGTTCGGCAAGATCATAATAGCAATTAATCTCGAACTTGTGGAACAAGAAACTCCAAGCGGTACCATAGGTGAAGGATGAAACAAGAGTAGTATGGCAATTTTGCACAAGGTAGACGAACTCATCAAACATAATTTGAGCAGGGTTATGATGCTTACCCTCATGAAAGCAACGAAGCCAAAGATCATCAACTTGACAAATCGTTGAGAATTTACCATATGATGGTCGAAACCACCAAGTAATAAGGAGGTGAAGGATGCGATCATGAGCATCGAGTACGGTCACGAAGCCACTTTGAACATGTCCCAAAGAGTCCTCATCATCTATTCCACATCCTCTAAACCCAAAAAGTTTTCTAAAATCGAAGAATCAATTTGAAACTTATTTCCCATAAAATAAGATTCAATAGCAATAACATGGGTTTTCTCTTGGTTATAAATACACTGGGCATTTGAGTAAAAAATAAGGACAAGATTTCGGTATAAAATCTTGGGTATATTCAAAAAAGTCATGAACTTCCATTCATGCATTAACTCAAGGTATTTAAATTGAAAATGTCCGAATGACAACAAAGGGATCGAAACAACACGCTCGCGACGGATTTTATAACTTTGGTATTTTTTAAAATGATCTATGGCATTTGGATATCTAGGTTCATTAAAACAATTTTGATAAATATGTGTGTAACCCCCTTGGCCCGGTTTAGATGCAAGACCGAACCGAGCGAGCTACATTAGGTTTGCCAAAAAAACCATAAAGATTAACTCAATTTACGACCATTTTTTCTTTTATCTTATCTAGATGCAACATTATAACTTATGTTGTGTGTACTAGCAGCGGGTGAAATTTCAACTCAATCGGGCGTTGAATCGACATCCAATTGCACGTAAATGCAATTAGAGACCAAATTGCAATTCTGGTAAATTATAGGGACTTAGACCACTTTGAAGTTACCGATCCTTAAATAGTCAGTTTTCAAGCTCACGTGTCAAACTTTAAGCCGAAAAGATCATCCGAACTCATTTAATTGCATACATGACAAATAGAGACCAAAACAGAAGAATCAAAAACTTTCAAATATCACATTAACTCAAATAACTGCTGCCCGTATCGGTACACGAGCAAGTGTATCAATACACTTCCACATTCTAAAAATTCTAGATTATAATAGCTCAAAACTCTAACGATACGGCTCTTCGCGTATCGATACGCCTTGCCAAAATGTCTTTACCCGTACCAATACAGGTTCTCGCGTACCAAAACCCAGCCTCAAAATAAGCTTACTCGTACCGATATAGGGACACATATACCGATAAGCTTGGACTTGAAATGTCCAACTTGTTGGTTTTTCTTACTTTCATGGATTCAACCTTGCTTAAACATGCTTCCAACGCTAATCAAACAATACCAGGGATCAAACTACAACAATACATTACAGAAACATGATCAAACATGGCATCACACTTCAATTGAAAGTCTATAGGCATGCTTCCTAGATATCAAGCCAACCATTATACCTAGCATAACTCCAAAGCAATAACCAAACATATAAGGCCAATTACAATCCCAAAATAGCAATGCAAATGTGCTCAAATAGGGAGTTTAACATAACACTTCCAAAATAATAATGAACCTTGTTGCGCGTAATAAGTGCTACGCAATTGTGCAAGTATACACGTTGCAAGTTATAGTATAAAAGATATCGTCTCCACAGGGATTGGTGCCACTTCAAGAATCTAGTCTCTTGCACTGTAAAAAGTAAAAACACAAATAGAAGATTATAGGAGTTTTAACTAATAACTAATCTAGAAAGCAATAAAGTAAAAGAATAGATGAGATCAAATTAGAGAGATAGGCCAGGTTATCGTGAGTTGAGGTGTGATAGTCGATTGGATCGTCTTGGTAAAAGAGTGCACGGGCAACTCAGTTGCTGTGGCAACTTGCACAACGGGGTTGCCTTGGCAACTAATCGATGGTTGCCTGGGGGACTAGTTGGGCAACTACTTGGGCGTCTAGGCAGCAACCTTCAAGGTTCGGCAAAGCGTTCTTCAATGGTTTCTTCTTATCCCTAAGTCGAAACTCTAGCTACTTGTGCATGCCTTGATAATACATCCCTGCGTGAATCAAGGGTGAACAACAACCAATCTTGCGCTCCTCTTAGCCGTTGAAATCCTTGACTTATTCCTAAGCCGGATTAATCTTCACCATCAATAGATTGAATAAAGATCATATTCATTCGTTTCTTGAATCTAACTCTCCCGATATTAGATAAATAGATGAAGTTACGAGATCCTCTCCCAATTCACTCGCAAACAAGAATAAGAACCAAGAATAAATAAACATTGAATAGAAAAGTGCAAACTCTTATTACCTAAACAAAATCCAATAGTTTCTCACAACCACAAAACACAATAACCATAGCCAAATAGATTTAGTTCATGGCTAGGTTCCAAAGAAACACAAGATAAATAATCCCTAGCATGAACCTAATTGAACAAGAAAGAAAAAGATGAAGAATGAAGCTTGTCGAAATCCCCTTGCCCTAGATGCTTGTCGAAAATTCTCTCCTCTTGCTCTCTTGGAGTTGTCGAAATTCCCCTCTAATTTATAGGGCTAGGTCAAAGTCCTTCTTTGAGGAGGAAGTTAAGTTGGAATTAAATTATCTTTAAAGAATATAATTCTTTATTATAATTATATTTTACTAGAACTTCTCCTATCTTCTTGGAATTTAATTCTTCTTTAATCTCTTCATGGAAATCAAATTCCTTTGGGATTTGGCTTTGCTCCACGTCATCTTGGGCTTGTCTAGCCATCAATTTCGACTACCATATCACCTTGTTCTTTGTCGGCAATTACCCTGGCAACTGGCTCGGCGTCTCCTTCATGCATTGCCCTGGCAACTAGCTCGGCATCTCCTTCATGTATTGCCCTGGCAACTAGCTCTAGCCTTGCTTTGGCAAATGATCCTGCACATACACACAAAACACACCAAAGCAACATCTTTTCCCACAAAAACTACCATGTTATGTAATCAAGCTCAACGTTGGAAGAAAACATGGATTAATGCATGAATGGCTAATTATGCAACTAATATGAGCCTAAGTCTAACAATAATATGAGTAAAAAGGGTAAGAAAAATAGTACTTTTGAGCACTTATCACACCCCCAAACTCAAACTATTGCTTGTCCTCAAGCAATGCAAACTAATAATTACCTGCCAAGACTTTAATTTTCACAAACTTAGCTTTGAACTTGATTTCAATTCTCAGAACCGGGGCACAAAGTATGATTGGCTTTTCATTTTTCGGAAAACTTAGGAGTTACTCGGAATCAAACTATAATGCTTGTGAGAGTGTGCGGAGTTGTGTGCAAGTTGATTTTTCAGATTCTATACAAACAAGAGGTTTTCAAATTACTTTATTGGGTTCTTTTTAACATGTTTTAACTAGAGCCAGTTTTGGGCTCCTCTAGTGTTTTGTTTTTAATTTTATTCGACTAGAGGCGATTTTGGGCACCTCTAGCGATCAATTTATTTTTTTTAGCACATACTAGAGCCAGTTTCGGGCACCTCTAGTGATAAAAAATTTTTTAGCACATGCTAGAGCCAATTTCGGGCACCTCTAGCAATCAATTTTTATTATTCTAATCCCCCAATTTGTTAATTATCAACCTAAGTTCACTAGAATTCCTTAAATCAATCAAACCACAACAGTGTTTTATCAAATTTAGCATCATAGTAAAATTCTAAGTTTTTCCATGGTTATCCTAGAATAAAAATTCTATCAATTAAGTGCATTGGCAAAGTCATCATCAGATATTCATCAAATCTAAGCAATTCTTGTTCCAATTAAAGGCATAGCAAGCAATTTATGTATCCTAAATGTAATACTTAAGATGAATGTAACTAAACATGGTAACTTCTAATAACAACCCCCCTCCAAACTCGAGTGAGGCATTGTCCTCAATGCATGCATTAAAGAAAAATAAAAATAACGAAAAACAAAATGCATACGAGGACTTACTCCGAGAGTTCGTCATCGTGGATGATTAGTTTCCTTTTGGTCGGTGTTTTGATTCTCTTGCTTAAACGCGATGGTTGTTTCCTTGTTGCCGGTGGTGGAATCAATCCTCGTACGGGGTTGTCCTTATCGTCCTCTTCATTAGTGTCATTGGCTTTTCGCTTGGAGGATTCAATTGATGTGGTCTTTGTTGGTGCAATGGAGGACTCGTCCGAATCTGAAAAATCAGAAAATGATTCTGTAGGAGTTGATTCGGGCATAGGTGCTTTACCTTTTGCTTTTGCAGTGGTTGTCGGGATGTCTTTAGCTTTGGTTGCCGTGGCATCTTCAGGGTTGGTTGTCATGGCATCAGCTTGTGCAGGCACGATGTAGGTTGCCGCGGCATCATCTGTTGCGGTTGTCGTGGCGACTACTTCATTGGGTGCCGGGGCAAGGATCTCGGCAGGAAAGATTGGGAACGACACGCGACTGTCCGTGTACTTTTCTAGGATGACTTGGGTGATGGCATTGTTGTGCTCCTTCATGTACTGCATGAACATTAGTTGCCGGTCTTCAATTTGCCTTAGGTGGCTTGCGAATAGTTGTAATAGTGCTTCAAAGTGCCCCAGGGTTGATGGCCGAGTTTCCCGGGCGTTAGGTGCTTGGGTATTAGGGATTGCCGGGGCGGCAGGAGTTGTCGCGGCAATTGGAGGCCTTGAAGAATTTCCCGGTGCCTCTCCCATTAGCTTTCGGATTTATGCTTGATTCCAACTGGACTTTGGTAGGGCTTTTTCATCGGTGGACTCACTTGGGACATGCATCTCCTTGCAAAGATTAGAAATTAAGCAAGGGAAGAAAAGAGAACCCTTATCTTTTGAGCTACATACAAAAATCTCATCACAAATAATTTTTCCAATGTTAATGATGCGATTATGCAAAATAGAATGTATGAGCAAAAGACGTGGTATATCAACGGTAGTATTGTGTGTGGTGGGCATTAAAGAAGTTTTATCAAACTCATTCTATAGTTTTGCCTCGGGTTTAAGCCAAAGGCGATTTACCGTGCCCTTGTATTTACCGTCGTTCCAATGAGTTCCCGGTTGAGTGAGTTCTTGAAGCACCTTGTCGAGTTGCTTGGGCGTGATTTGATCAACGAAGGCTTGATGCTCGTCCTTCTCAATATAAAGCCCGTAAAAAGTGTTGATGTTTTCGGGGCTTATGAGTATGGCCTTGTCACGAACAAAAACATAAGGATTATCCGGCTTAGGTGTGTGAGCATAGAATTCTCTTACCCATGAGATGTTGCCCGGTTTCGGTTGATGGCAAAAGATTTGCCACTTTTGATGTACAATCCTCTTGAAGATGAATGGTTCAAGGCCGAAATCTTGATGAGAGTTGGAGTATTCAAAGCCTTGTTCTTCATGAATCTTCCGGCTTTCAAACTTGGAGTGAAATCTTTCTTGAACCACCGGTGTAGCAAACTTCTTGTATCTTGGTTCTTTGGAGGAACTTGGATGAACTAAAAATTTAATTTTGGATGCCATAGATGATCTTGGTTGTGAGTTTTGTAAAAACAAATAAAAGAAAAGTAAAGAAACTAAAAAGTTGCAAGATAAAAAGTAGGAATAGGTTAAGGGTGATGGGTTTTATAGAAAAGATAGGTGGTAAATATGGTGGGTGGGATTAGAGGAAGACGAAAAAGAGGGTTTTGGGTTAGGGGAAGGGTGACGGCAAGGGGGTTTGATTAGGGTAAATTGGAGGCTTTATATAAGCCTTAGAGTCAGCCCATTAATTTCCTTGTTGAAGATGTTTTCCTTCTTGGATTAAAATTCCTCTTTATCTTGAACTATTTTCCTACAATTCAAAGACAAATCAAATAAGGATTAAAATTAAAGATAGACTAATAAAAGAAAATAAATAAAGATGTGTAAATGAATTCTTAAACTTAAAAAGAAAAAAGAAAATCTATCCTAAAAAATAGAATAATAATCAGAAATAATAAAAAAATAGTTCGAAAAATAAAATAAAAAATTAATCGAAAATAATAAAAATAAAAAAATAAAATAAAATATCAAAGGGAGAGCATGCTCATGCATCTCCTAAGTTGACCACTTCTTTGTTACGTTCCACATGGGCACCATTGTAGTGTTTCAATCTTTGTCCATTAACTTTGAATTCATGTTTGTCAGTGATGGACTTGATTATCACGGCACCATGGGAGAATGGTTTGACAACTTCGAATGGTCCCGACCATCTTGATTTCAGCTTTCCCGGGAAAAGTTTTAGCCGAGAATTGAATAAGAAAACTAGTTTCCCTGGCATGAATTGCCGCGGCAATAGTTTCTTGTCATGCCATTGCTTTGTTTTCCCCTTGTAGATTCGTGCATTGTTATAGGCGAGTGCACGGAATTCTTCTATCTCTTTAAGGTCCAACAAACGCTTTTGTCCGGCACTTTCCCAATCCATATTCACGGTCTTGATTGCCCAGTATGCCTTGTGTTCGATTTCCACCGGTAGATGGCATGTTTTGCCATAGACAAGTCGGAAGGGGGACATACCTAAGGGTGTTTTGAATGCAGTGCGATATGCCCAAAGTGCGTCATCTAGTCTTAATGACCAATCCTTCCTAGAGGGATTTACAACTTTCTCGAGTATACCCTTCAATTCTCGGTTGGAAATTTCTGCTTGCTCGTTGGTTTGTGGATGATATGTCGTGGCGATCTTGTGTGATATGCCGAAGCGTTGCAACATCTTGGCAATAAGTCTGTTGTCAAAATGCTTGCCTTCGTCACTGATGATTGCTCTCGGCATCCCAAACCGTGTAAATATGTTTTTCTGTAAGAATCGTTGCACAGTCTTGGAATCGTTGTTGGGAACTGCAGCTGCTTCAACCCATTTAGACACGTAGTCGACGGCAAGTAGAATGTAGAGGTTGCCGAATGAAGATGGGAAAGGTCTCATAAAATAGATCCCCCATACATCAAACAATTCTACCTCGATGATGTTCTGGAGCGGCATCTCATGTCGTCTAGAGATATTGCCTGTCCTCTGGCAACGATCACATTGCTTGTAAGAGTCTTGGGCATCTTTGTACAATGTTGGCCAATACAAACCAGATTGCAGAACTTTGGCCGCGGTACAAGTTCCTCCAAAATGTCCTCCATAGGGTGAAGAATGGCATTGCCGGAGTACATTTTGTTGCTCTTCTTCAAGGACACATCGGCGTATAACCTGATCTGCACATTGTTTAAACAAAAGAGGCTCGTCCCAAAAGTATTGCTTAGCATCATGGCGGAACCGCTTCTTCCCTTGGTGAGTAATGCCATAAGGTAAAATGCAACAAACAAGGAAATTAACTAAATTCGCGTACCAGGGTATTGCTGAGGCATGTGCTGTCGTGGTGACTGCTCCCAAAATTGTCGAGGCGTGCGCGTCAAAGGCTGCTGCGGCGTCGAGAGTTGTCGAGGCGTGTGCGTCCATGGTTGCCGAGGCGTGCGTTTCAAGGGCTGTTGTGGCATCGAGAGTTGCCGAGGCGTCGGCGTTCATGGTTGCCGAGGCGTTGAGGGTTGCTGAGGCATGCGCGTCCATGGTTGTCGAGGCAACTAAAATTTGTTCATCCGGGAATGCATCGCATATCTCTAGATCCGCGTCCTCCTCCTTATTGCATTCTAAACGTGATAAGTGATCGGCCACTTGATTTTATGTTCCTTCCTGTCCTTAATTTCAATATCAAATTCTTGTAAAAGTAATATCCAACGAATCAAACGAGGTTTTGCATCCTTTTTAGCAAATAGATATTTGATTGACGAATGGTCCGTATGAACAATTACCTTTTTACCAATCAAATAGGATCGGAACTTGTCAAATGCGAAAACTACAGCTAGTAACTCTTTCTCCGTTGTTGTGTAATTCACTTGAGCACTATTAAGAGTTTTACTAGCGTAGTATATCACATGGAAGGTCTTACCTGTGCGTTAGCCTAGGACTGCTCCTACCGCGAAATCACTTGCATCACACATGAGCTCAAAAGGTAGCGTCCAATCTGGTGGAACGACAATGGGTGTCGAGGTAAGCTTTTTCTTTAGGGTTTGGAATGCTTGGGTGCATGAATCATCAAAATCGAAGACTTTATCCTATTCAAGCAAATTGCACAAGGGTTTAGTGATTTTAGAAAAATTATGAATGAACCTCCTGTAAAAACATGCATGTCCAAGAAAACTTCGAATTCCTTTAACCGAACTTGGTGGGGGTAATCTCTCGATCACGTCCACCTTGGCTTTGTCTACTTTAATTCCCTTAGATGAAATTTTGTGGCCGAGCACTATTCTTTCATCTACCATAAAATGGCATTTCTCCCAATTGAGGACTAAATTAGTTTCTTCACATCTTGGCAGCACCCTTTCTAAATTGCAGAGACAGCTGTCGAAGTCATTACCAAAAACAGAAAAATTATCCATGAAGATCTCAAGGAAGTCTTCGACCATGTCTGAAAAGAGTGCCATCATGCATCTTTGGAAGGTTGCCTGATACAATCCGAACGACATCCTTCGAAAAGCATAAGTACCGTATGGGCATGTGAAGGTTGTCTTTTCTTGATCTTCTAGTGCTATGGCAATTTGATTGTAACCTGAATAACCATCAAGAAAACAATAAAAGGGTTTACCTGCAAGACGGTCAAGCATTTGATCAATAAAGGTAATGGGAAGTGATCTTTCCTAGTGGCTTTGTTTAGCTTTCGATAATCCATACAAACCCTCCAACCGGTCACAGTCCTGGTTGGAATGAGTTCATTGTTTTCATTACTTACCACTGTTATACCTTCCTTTTTCGGTACACATTGTACCGGACTTACCCATGCACTATCAGAGATAGGGTATATAATGCCGGCGTCAAGCCACTTGATGATTTCTTTCATTACAACCCCTTTCATGGCATGATTCAGTCTCCTCTAGGCCTCAATTGAAGGTTTGTGATCATCTTCCACCAAAATCTTGTGCATGCACACTGCCGGGCTAATTCCCTTCAAGTCGGCAATTGTCAATCCTATTGCCTTTTTATGTAGCTTTAACATTTTGATCAGCTTCTTTTCCTGCTCAGGCTGTAACTTAGAAGAAATAATTACAGGTAATGTATTACGGTTCCTAAGTTTGCATATTTTAGTTGCTCTGGCAATTGTTTCAACTCAAGAATCGGTGGTTGTTCAATAGAGGGTTTTTCTAGCTTACCTGAGTAATCCAGTGGTTCAAAGTATGTACCTGGTCGATTGACTAGCCAATTTGCTTCTTCTTGTTGTTCCTCATCGACCGGTTCTTCATACTCCTTCGTTTCCTCTTGATCGGCAATGTAGTTGCCGAGGCAACTAAATTCCTCGTCGAAGCTAAACTCTGTTGTGGCATGAAGAAGTTGGCACTCTTCTGGATCATCGGCATGCCTTAGTGTTTGGAACACATTTAGTTTAACTTGCTGGTCATTCACTCTCATTATGAGTTCTCCCTTTTCAACATCGATCAAGGTTCTCCCTGTTGCTAGGAATGGTCTCCCGAGAATGATAGGTGCATACTCATCTGCTTCACAATCCAAAACAATAAAGTCAGTGGGAAAAATAAATTTATCAACTTTTACCAGTATGTCCTCGATTTTTCCCTTTGGATGCACATAGGATCTGTCGGCTAGCTGTAGCATAACTGTTGTAGGTCTTGCCTTCCCGATTCCTAGTTTCTGGAAAACCGATTTAGGCATCAAGTTTATGCTAGCCCCAAGGTCGCATAATGCTTTCCCGACATAGTGATTTCCAATAGAACAGGGTATCGTGAAACTTCAGGGATCCTTCAACTTGGTTGGCATACGATTGTGCAACATTGCCATGCATCCCTCTGTTGCGGCAACTGTTTCAAACTATCCTAGCCTTGTTCTCTTGGACACAATGTCTTTAAGAAACTTGGCATAGTTTGGCATTTGTTCAATTGCTTCCACCAATGGCAAGTTGATGTGGACTTGCTTTAGGATATCAAGAAACTTCTTGAATTGATATTCTTACTTTTGTCGCTTCAACCTTTGTGGGAATGGTGGTGGAAGTCAGATATCTTCGATCATTTCATTGGTTTGAAATCTGATTGACGGCATTGCTGGGACAACTGGAGTTGCCGAGGCATTATCAATTGGGGTTGTCGAGGCATGCTTATCACAAGTTGCCAAAGCATCCTTATCGTCGGTTGCCGAGGCATGCTTATTACCGGTTACCACGGCAATTCCTGGTTCAACATCTGAGGCTTTGCCGCTAGGTTCGTCTTGATCTTTTTGTAGAGTTTTGTTTGATGAGTGGGTTTGAGCCTCTCTAAGTTGTTGGCCACTTCTAGTGGTGATTGCCTTACATTGCTCATGGCCTGTTCCTCTTGCGACTTCAGTATCGCTAGGTAAACCTCCTTGCGGTCTAGTATTCAGATTTTGAGCAAACTGTCCGACTTGATTTTCCAATGATTTGATTGCTGCCTCTTGGTTTTGCAATCTCATCTCGGTCCTGTTAATAAAAGCATCAGTTCTTTTTATGAAGTTACTATTCTCAGCCATATAAGATTCAATTTTCATCATAAAAGCATTTAGAGAATTTTCCAAAGAACTAGATGTTGTCGGTTGTTGCTGTGGTAACTGTTGTCGTGGCATATTCTGCTGGAATCCCGATGCTTGTGCATTCATATTGTTCTGGTTTAGAGCATTGTTTGGATTACTCCATGAAAAATTAGGGTGCTTCTTCCAAGCTGGATTGTATGTATTGGACATCACATTGGTGTTCCGATTGTAATTCCTCACATAGAAGTTGGATTCCGGATTCTGCATACATTCAGAAGAATCATGGTTATCACCACATAACTCACAAAAAGAATTCATTACCTTGACCTCATGTGTGTTGTTTGGTTTTTGCATGTTCTGGACCATCTTGGTTAAAGTGGCCAATTGTGCCGAAATTGAATCTGATGATCCTAGTTCATGTATTGTGGCTTGGCGTCTAACTCCTCCTCTTCTAGTAGAGGGGAATTGATAATCATTCTTGGCCAGCCTGTTTAGAATTTGCATTGCTTCCTCCGGTGACTTATCTAAGAGTATGCCGTTTTCTGAGGCATCTAGCATCATCCTTGTTGGTGTATTCACGGCGTTGTAAAACATTGTTACTTGAGTCCACATCGGGAATTCGTGTAGGGGGCATTTGTGTAGAAGTTCTCTATATCGCTCCCAAGCCTCGTACATGGATTCATCATCTGCCGGTTTTAACTCAAAGTGGTTGGCTTCAATTTCAGGTGCGACAACTCCTGGATTAAGTCCATCAAGATCTTCTTCAAGATAGTCTTGAATAGTTCTGTTTCGTGCAAGAATCACTCCTCCTTCTGCTGGAACATCTTGATTCATATTTCCGTCTTGATTAGCCATTGCTACTCTTATCCTTCGTCTAAGTCTTTTTAAGGTTCGTTTGATTTCTGGATCAAAGGGGTATTCTGGTGTAATCGGTCTCGCCCTGGTCATATACCAATGCAAAACCAAAGTTTGTTAGCCCTTTGAATCTTAAACAAGAAAAGTAAAAAGAAAGTGCAAGAAAATAAAAACAAAGTCGCTATTGCCAATCCCCGGCAACGACGCCAAAAACTTGTTGCGCATAATAAGTGCTACGCAATTGTGCAAGTATACACGTTGCAAGTTATAGTATAAAAGATATCGTCTCCACAGGGATTGGTGCCACTTCAAGAATCTAGTCTCTTGCACTGTAAAAAGTAAAAACACAAATAGAAGATTATAGGAGTTTTAACTAATAACTAATCTAGAAAGCAATAAAGTAAAAGAATATATGAGATCAAATGAGAGAAATAGGCCAGGTTATCGTGAGTTGAGGTGTGATAGCCGATTGGATCGTCTTGGTAAAAGAGTGCACGGCCAACTCAGTTGCCGTGGCAACTTGCACAACGGGGTTTCCTTGGCAACTAATCGATGGTTGCCTGGGTGACTAGTTGGGCAACTACTTGGGCGTCTGGGCAGCAACCTTCAAGGTTCGGCAGAGCGTTCTTCAATGGTTTCTTCTTATCCCTAAGTCGAAACTCTAGCTACTTGTGCATGCCTTGATAATACATCACTGCGTGAATCAAGGGTGAACAACAACCAATCTTGCGCTCCTCTTAGCCGTTGAAATCCTTGACTTATTCCTAAGCCGGATTAATCTTCACCATCAATAGATTGAATAAAGATCATATTCATTCGTTTCTTGAATCTAACTCTCCCGATATTAGATAAATAGATAAAGTTACGAGATCCTCTCCCAATTCACTCGCAAACAAGAATAAGAACCAAGAATGAATAAACCTTGAATAGAAAAGTGCAAACTCTTATTACCTAAACAAAATCCAATAGTTTCTCACAACCACAAAACACAATGACCATAGCCAAATAGATTTAGTTCATGGCTAGGTTCCAAAGAAACACAAGATAAATAATCCCTAGCATGAACCTAATTGAACAAGAAAGAAAAAGATGAAGAATGAAGCTTGTCGAAATCCCCTTGCCCTAGATGCTTGTCGAAAATTCTCTCCTCTTGCTCTCTTGGAGTTGTCGAAATTCCCCTCTAATTTATAGGGCTAGGTCAAAGTCCTTCTTTGAGTAGGAAGTTAAGTTGAAATTAAATTATCTATAAAGAATATAATTCTTTATTATAATTATATTCCTACTAGAACTTCTCTTATCTTCTCGGAATTTAATTCTTCTTTAATCTCTTCATGGAAATCAAATTCCTTTGGGATTTGGCTTTGCTCCACGTCATCTTGGGCTTGTCTAGTCATCAATTTCGACTACCATATCACCTTGTTCTTTGTCGACAATTGCCCTGGCAACTGGCTCGGCGTCTCCTTCATGCATTGCCCTGGCAACTAGCTCGGCATCTCCTTCATGTATTGCCCTGGCAACTAGCTCTAGCCTTGCTTTGGCAAATGATCCTTCACATACACACAAAACACACCAAAGCATCATCTTTTCCCACAAAACTACCAAGTTATGTAATCAAGCTCAACGTTGGAAGGAAACATGGATTAATGCATGAATGGCTAATTATGCAACTAATATGAGCCTAAGTCTAACAATAATATGAGTAAAAAGGGTAAGAAAAATAGTACTTTTGAACACTTATCAAACCTCATTGCCTTTATTACTACTAGTATAGTTGAAACCATACTTTTGAATAGCCGAAGTCCTTAGATTTCCTTTGCTTGCTCGCTGCCTCCAAACTTTAATTCTCTGCATTGATGGACAAAGAGAGCGTAAACACGCTAGGCTTAGTAAGGAGTGCTCAAACAACACACTATCAATGCTTTTCAAAACCATTTCAAAAATCACATTGAAATAATTATTTCAATCATCTTATAAAACATCATGCCTTGAAAACCATGCACTTAACACTTTCAAAAACCAGCACATTAAACCATATGCAACATGTATCATAGATTAACAGCAAATCCCATTTGCTAACCTTCAATTTAAACCTTCCCATGCATAACAAACCATATGCAAAGCTTAAAGAGTAAACATGTATAAACCAACAATATACATCACCATCCATCACATGATACATAAACAATTATATTGACTTTCAAGTGATCATAAACCAAGTTCCACTTTCCAAAATATTACATCAGATACAAGCATTCAACAAGTGTCTTCTCAACATTTCATGTCATCTCAACCGGAATTAAGGTACGCTTACAACCAGATACTATCACAACACATCTTATCGGTTAGACTCATAATCCACTAACGAGAGTTTTCGGTACCATATAACCCCTCAACCATTAGGGTACTCGTGGTGGATTTTTCAGTACACATAAACCCTTCAGCACCTGAGGTGACTCTTTATAATGCACTATCAATCCTATGGTCGGCCAACTATATCCAATAACATTTTAAACCACATAACTTGCTAATATAATTCATTATTAACCATGTACCTCACTGTTTTTCTATGCATCAAATCAAAACCATTTCCAAAGCATTAAACCATGCTTTCACAAGTATTCCACATACCTATATGGATCATTTACCAAATGCATCCATCATCATTATATGATCAAAAATAGTATAAAGCATACTTTAAATCATGCTTAAACAGTAGGTACTATGTAATTCAAAACAAGTGCATAAAATCAATTTTGCAAAGCACGATCGAGGGAGAAATCTTATCATACTTACTTCTGAGTTTAAACCAGCATTTCAAGCTTAATTTAAACTCCCAAAATAACCTTTAAACCATTTCAAAGCTGAAATCCACGTTCTCACTCACCGAAAACGTAGCATCATTCGCCGATGTGAATCACTCTTCCAAAGCTTTCAAAGCAACGCTACGATCTTGAGGATCAAACTCCCCTGATTTAACCGCACAGAAATAGGGATTCCAATGCATCAAAATGCATTCACAAACAAACAACATCAATTCATAACATTCCTCTTCAAACTATAGCAAAAACCTCTCCAAAACTACCGAAAACAACATCAAACACCCTCCAATCTCAACCTAGTCAAAGCCTAATGGTTTAATCCATTTATTACCTTCAATAAACATTCAAAAACAACCTAACATTATCCTTATACCTCCAGCATACATTAAACCCCCACAGCTCCTCAAAAACACACAACTAACATCCTAAGAAATTAGAGATTCACATAGCTTCAAGATTCCAATGTTAAAATCAATCTATTAACATCATATATCATCAAAATCATTGCTAAAACCCATCAAGAACTCAGCAAAACAGATTCAATTTGAAAATCATATAATCTCATCAAATAAACACTGATTCAACCAATTCCCATAATTAAATCATCAAAACTCATTAGAAAACATTTAGAAAGGATCAATAACTTGAGAATTTCAGTAAAAAACCATACATTAGAGGAAAAGGACGAAGCTCACCTCTAATATCAACTTTCCCCCTTAATTGGATTGATTACATGAGAAAACAAGATTAAAATAATGAGGTTTTGTTATGAAACAATTAAGAACTCATTTGAAACCAAAAGATTGATGAAATCAAGAAGTTTCCTGAAGATTTTGAAGAAGAGAAGAGTTTTTGGCTGAAGAGAATTTGAGAGAAAATCTTTTAGAGAAAAGGTAGTTACATAAAGTTTACTTAGGAATTCCCAAAAATCCATTTATATTTTCCACAAACCTTTTAAAATATCCAATTAAGGAGAAAAATATGATATCAGACTTTGGGCAAATAGCTCATAAAGATTCTAAGTTTTAACAATTTTACAAAACAATCACTAAAAATAGTTTTCATTCTTTTCATTTTGTTACTAGCTAAAATATCATATTTTCAAATTCCATTTTCCAAAATTGACTTTACCAATATATATATATATATATTAAATAAAGATTTTTAGATATTTTTCCCAAATATTTTCTTACTCAAATATATTTAATCCGTTTTAATCCTGAATCCAACTCGAATCTCTAATCTTGGCCCAGCTGACCGTCTACCCAGTCTAAAAACCACTATGCCCGAAACCCGGGGCGTTACAATGGGTTAGGTTGGGTTTTTACCATTGTTTTTGGGATTAGGATCATAAGTTTGTCTCAATTCTCTTCTTTGCCTTTTCTTAGGACCCATGATAAAAACCTAAAATCAAAATCAAACCACAAAAACAATGTATGCATAAACATCACATTCAATCCAATAAACAATCCAATGATCAAGGTATTGTTAAAATATATATATTGTATAGTTTAAAGTCATATACAAGTATCAAAAGAATTTTTGGTAAAATAAAATTTAAAAAACAATGTTGAAAATATTGGGTATAATTTTATATTTGAACCAAAAACTTTCAGTTTTGAAAGAATTTTTACAAAATCTTTGAAATCAATATTATATACATACTAAATATATAATTTTGAAACAAGATCAGTATATAAATAAGAACAAAAAGGAAAAATAAAAGAAAGTGAGGTTTATACCTTGAACGAGGATTATAGATGAATGAGGAGATGATGATACACAAAACTTGATGATTTTGCTAGGATTTGATGAGAAACCCAAAAGCCCTCAAATGATTTGATAATTTGTGTGAAAAACAAAGTGCTTTGATGAGCTTATATAAAGGATTTTCGTATCTAGGGTTTTAAGAGTTTTTTTAAAATACGAAAACCCCTTTAATAGCTCATTTAAAGACCAAGGGCTATGCATATCGATACGTACACGTGGCATAATGAAACAGCATATCGGTACAATTTTCAACCATAACGATCCTCGACCCTGTACCAGTACAGGTCAAAACTATACCGAAACATGTTCATGAACCCATATCGATACGCGAAACATTGTATCGATACCCCTGTTCTAGAAATGACATTTTTGGCAGCAAGATGCTCAAAAATTCGATTTTACTCAAATCAAAATGCATGTAAATGATATGAGAACATCATGTATGAGCTAAAATAGATGCATATTCCCCCTAGCAACAAGGATAGAAGCATATAGAAGAAAAAACACATAAGCAATGAAATCAACCAAATTCAAGCAAGATTTTAACACCAAAAAGGCTCTAAGGTTCAAAAAAGGCTAGTAAGCCCTAACTCTCTCCTAAGAGACCAAAAACATTCTTTGTCTAAAGGTTTGGTGAAGATATCCGCTAATTGGTTCAAGGTGTCTACATATTCTAGAACAACATCATTTTTCAAGACATGATCTCTAATGAAATGATGTCTTATTTCTATGTGCTTGGTTCTAAAATGTTGGATGAGATTCTTAGTAAGACATATGGCACTAGTGTTGTCACACTTAAGAGGGATGATACCTACATCAATTCCATAATCTAAAAGTTGTTTTATCGAAAGGATTTGAGCACAACAACTTCCAGCTGATATGTATTCCGCTTCTGTGGTAGATAATGCTACATTATTTTGTTTCTTTAAAAACCACGATATGAGCATACTACCTAGGAATTGACAAATACTGAAGGTACTCTTTCTATCTATCTTACAATTTTTATAATCCTCATCCGAGTAAGCATGCAAACTAAAGGAGAAATCTCTAGGATACCAAAGGCCTAAACAAGGTGTGTCTCTAAGGTATCTAAAGATTCTTTTAACGGCTATAAGATGTGATTATCTAGGACTAACTTGAAATCTAGCACACAAGCAAACACTAAACATGATATTCGGTCTACTTGCAGTAAGATAAAGCAAAGATCCTATCATTGATCTATAAATCTATAAATTAACATACATACCTCCTTCATATTTGTCAAGCTTTGTATAAGAGCTCATTGGTGTGGCTTGAGGTTTCACATTCTCCAAGCGAAACTTCTTGAGCATATCCTTGATGTACTTAGCTTGATTGATGAAGATGTCATCCTTCCTTTGTTTGATTTAGTGTTCCAAAAAGAATGAGAGCTTTCCCATCATGCTCATCTCAAACTCACCTTGCATCAACTTAGCAAATTCTTGGTAAAGCAATTCATTAGTAGAACCAAATATAATATCATCAACATAAATTTGAACTACTAAGATGTTTTGCCTTTTGTTTTAATAAAGAGTGTAGTGTTCACCTTTCCTTTTTTAAAACCTTTTTCAATTAAAAAGTTTGATAATCTTTCATACCAAGCTCTAGGAGCTTGTTTCAAACCATATAAAGCTTCTGAAAGTTTGAAAACATGGTTGAGATATTTTGGATCTTCAAAACCTGGTGATTGTTCTACATACACTTCTTCAATAATAAAACCATTTAAAAAAGAACTTTTAACATCCATTTGAAAAAGCTTGAATTCATGATAACAAGCAAATGCAAGAAGCATCCTAATAGCTTCTATTCTAGCTACGGGTGCATAGATTTCATCAAAATTGATTCTTTCTTCTTGAGTGTAACCTTGAGCAATAAGTCTAGCCTTGTTCCTTACTATGTTACCACTGTAACACCCCCACCCGATTTAGTAGTAAACCGGCTGAGGAGCATTACGGGAAATACTGAAAATACGAATAATTTAAAACTTTTCAAAAACTCATCTCTATTAGATGAGTTGAGTGACTAACAAGGCATTTAAACGTTCATATATTATCATACAACTAGCGTATGTATTTTATTCACCCTAGGTTACCAACTTGATTATACATTTGCAATTCTACAATTAAGGATGTCTACTACTTAAACATGTGACCATGCATAGCATTCAGATATCATACTTAGACAAGAACATATTCTTTTATACCTAATCTCATTACGTTCAAGTCATGTAAATGTTTCATGTAGGTTTAACTAGTCATGTTTTTATGTACATACATTCAATCCAATCTCAAGCAAGCATATCATGTTTATCATTCGTGATAAGTTACCACCTAGGCCTCATATTTAATCATATAAGCATAATCAAGTTCCTTATTCGTTATAGGTCTTTACTTTGATTAGTTACTTCCAATTTCATTCAAAGTTAACTACTACCTACCCATGAATATGTGACATTCGAATGGCATACAATGGCTAACAAGTGTTCACTTAATCTCAGAGTTCCTATATGCACAGCTTACTATTCCATTCACAAGAAAATTAGGTCATTACATACTTCAAATTTAAGCAATCAAGCCTTCTCACATTAGAGGCCAAATTCATAATCATATACAAGCTTTCAAAATATCAAATGCATGGCCTAACTTAACTATATTCAAATCTAGGTGCCACCAACTAGGAGAATTACAAACAAGTATGGATTCATACTTGTGCTTTTGCTTGTGCCTTACTTCTTGCTCAAGGAATTTGACTTCAGGATCAAGTCCTCTTTGAAGCACTTTTATCCTGTAGTTTGGGAAGAAAGGAAACGAGAGTGATAAGTACAAAAATGTACTTAGTGAGGTAGCAACTATTACTAACCAATTTTCAAGAATTGTATCATTTAGTCAAGTATAAACCTAGCTAAGGTTTGTAACATGTGAAGCCAAGTCTAGCTTAAGGTTTCGAGCATTTCAAGTCCATGTATAGCTATTACCATTTATGCATATCATTTCAAGCACAAATACATACAATGAGAATCTTAAGATTAAGCCATCTATATCATGTCATGCTTCTATCACAATTCAAATAGCATATCAACAAGATGATTGTTTTCAATTCAAGTTTAATCAAATATCAAGTCAAGACAAGAAGCATGCTCAAGTATAACAATTCAAGTATAGTCACATCTCATTTCATGTATTCATTCAAGTATCATGTAAACAAGCTGATCCAAGTATCATATCAAGTGACATTTAAGCTTTATGCTATTTTTCTTTCTTGCTTAATTTACTTTAGATTAAGCCGTGATACTTAGAGTGTTCATCTTTATTAAAACATTCCATTAAGTGTGTATATATACATAACAAAACAGTCCAAGGTGGTCTTTAACATGTTCAAATCTGTCCATTATACATGTTTACGCACAATTACAAGTAGAACAGTCCATGACATCATTACTCTAAGGTAGTTTTAATATCACGTACACACCTTTTAATCAATCGAGCTTACAAGTCTACTTAGCAATTATATAACATGTATTTACACTTAATAGACATGTCTAACCAGCATCAATTATCTACACAAGATGTCCACACAAGAGCATACATACAACATGGTATTTGCACACAGCATATGCGTATACAATCACAAAGGCATTCAAATTATTGAATGTACATGTGCACAAGAAACATATACTTAAATGTGTATCTTCATATATATATATATATATATATATATATTCTCATGAGCATTTGAGTTAAGATACACATGTGCACAAGTTATTTCAAAGCATGTTCATATATATATAGGCAATCGAACATAGCATATGATAAACATGGGTTTCTTCTTTCGTAAGTAATTAAATTAATTCGGTAGTTTAGGCGTAATCTATGTGTTGGCTCTAGAGTTGCTTTAGGAATCAAATCAAATATCATCCATGAACTAGTTACTTCAATAGCAACTAATCGAATAGCATAATCCAATTATTAGATCAAGCTTCATGAAATCAAGTAATTATATTCAAGGTTTGTAGCATCTAAAATGAACATGTAATCATATAGTCATGTATCTAGACAATATTTGGTAATTATTCATACCATAATTTAAAAGCAACAAGCAAGGAATCTAGTATCAACCAAGTTGATCATGACATATTTCATTATCTCTTTCGAGTAGTATGATAAACAATGGACATGGATCATAGTTCAAGTTTACATGTCAAGTATTAAGTATTTTCAAGTAACAAGCATTTCAAGTAACAAGCATTTCAAGTAGCAAGCATTTCAGGTAGCAAGCATTTCAAGTAACAAACATTTCAAGTAGCAAGCATTTCAAGTGGCAAGCATTTCAAGTAGCAAATCGTACAATAAAAGATCCAAGCATAGGCAATTATCATTTCAAGGGTTTCATGTCAAGAATCAAGCATTGCATGTCAAGAAATTTGAGTATTTCAAGAATACATGTCAACTTATTCAAGTGTTCAAGATTTCATGTCAAGTCATTTAAGTATTTCAAGATATAATTCAAGTATTCAAGATTTTCTTTTGAATTTCTTATTCAATTTCTCAATAAGGTTCATATCTTTTAAACATGTTTGCCTTGGATCACAATTGGTCATGAATAACATTGGTCCGTGTTTGACCATAAAGGTCCAAGAGATACTTAGCTCAAAGCACATAGCAATGGCTAATATTGGAAACATGTCAATCTTATACTTCTCACTATCCAACCAATTGTCGCCAATCTCCGTACAACTCCCCCGTTACCTCCAACTGTCGCCAATAACATATTACATGTCATAGGGCATCCCCCTGAGTCGTGGCTCATAGACCGTAGTCCCAAGTATACCATGCATCATACCATTGTATCCAAGGACTTCCATTGTAGGTAACTTAAGTATTTTAGCTCCTATTTAAAAGTTGGAGTGTATTTTATACTTTAAAACTTGTTGTTGTTTCTTATGATTCATGCTTTCATGTTCAATGATTATATTCAAGCAAATATTTCAAGATCAAGCTTAGCCCTTAGGCTAGTTGAGCCTTAGCTCTTATGATTTATACTTTTAGACTATGCTTTCATGTTAATTTACGGTTCGACTTTCGTACGTCACCTTTATGCATGGTGCAAGCATTTAAGTATGATGTGATGATTTTATCAACTTTTAATTTTACCTTGGGACGGTAAGGATTGATTCAAATATTTGGTCAACATTCTTTAAGCTCAGACTGTTACAACACAAATATCAGAACAAATAAATACCTTCTTTATGATTTAGATTAATTAATGCAAAATGAATGTGTCACATGAATGACAATTAAAAATGTCATGAAAGTGCTTGAAATTAAACGCGCAAAAGGCCCACCCAAAGCCATAGTCTAAAAGGCCCATATTATGGAAATTTAATTAATGATCTAATTAGTAACTAGGTGAACTAATATTAACCCTAAATTGGTTAACCCTAAAAAACTAGAAAGCCCTAACAATTTATGGATTATTTTGTAACATGATAATTAATTTGATTGGTTTTAAATTAGTATTCCAATAAGCCAATGATACTATTTAAAACAAATCAAGTTAAATAACTATGGTTTTAAACTTAAATGTCAATCTAATCTCAATATCGAATTTATCTTAAAGGTAATTAAGAGGTGTTCAACTAGTTTAATGAATTTAACATTTATCCCAATAAGCCAAGGGTAAATTTAAATTCACTAAACTAATTCGAACCTTAGGTCGAACTACAGCTCTAATAAAACTAAACCTAAATTAATTTAATTAATTCAAAGATTGTGCCCCTATGAGACGAGCACACGATTTAAATTAATTAAATTAATCTTGTCATATTCTAATCTAAGGTCTTAACTGTAATACTCCAAAATTTACTAAGTTGATTAAGGGTCATTTAGTACTAAGATAATAGCTTAAAAGCTAACTTAGTGACTAAAATGACAAAAATGCGAAATTTGGGATTTCTTTAATTATGGGTTTTGGAAAGGAAATTTCTAAGGTTTAAAGGTATCATGTTATAGATAGTGAATTGAATAAGGTATTCTTAAAGTTTGGTTGAATACGAAGGAAAATTAGAATGGAAATTGAAGTTTAAAAGTTTAGTGACCAAAATGTAAATTTTGAAAATTTTATGGCTAAAGTATAAACTTTGGAAAAGTTTGGGGACTAAAGTTGTAATTTCCCAAAAGTTAAGGGTTTTTATCTCATAAATGAATATATCACCTAAGGGTGTGAATCGAATGTGGAATTTTTGGTTCGATCTGATACTCCGATTATTGGGAAAATCGCAATTAAAGTTTAAGTGGAATTCGTATACTCGGATCGAACTGGAAAATTTTGAAATTTTACCATATGATAGAGAAAGGTTATAAAATTAATTTCTTAAAGTTTAAGTGGAATTCGTATACTCATATCGAACCGGAATTTTTAGTTCGATTCAATATTTCCAAGTTTATCTTTTAGTTCGATTCAAGTGTAGGAAATATTTTTAGTTCGATTCAAGATATATGTGTAAAATAATGGTAAAAAGATGAAACAAATGTTCATCTTTTCTAGCAACAAACGTGAGGTCTAGGGAAAGAAAGAGAAAAAATTTTCCAAGCTCGATTCAAGCCCCGAAACTCAGTTTTCAGGTAATCTCTTCAACTACAAAGTTGTTCTACTCTTCAAGCTCTATCTTTTGATATCAATAATTCATGGAATCCATGATTGATTGATGAGAATTTGCATGAGAAATAAATTAGGGTTTATGGATTAAATTGGGGCTTTTGAGATTTTATGATTCCATGATTGAATTCAAGTTGAAATCAAGCTAGTATGACGTTAAAAATCATGATATTGAGTTGGGAATTAAGTTTTACATGTTTTGACTATTATGAAGATGATTAGGGTTTATGGATTCAAGTTTAATTTAGGGTTTGTGATGTTGAAATAATGATCTAGTAAACTTGAATTGTTTTTTGGAAGCAAAACCCTAAGTTAAATTGTGTAGGGATCATTTTGGCAAATTGAAAAGTTGAAGGACCAAATCTGAATTTTCAGAATTTGGAGTGTATTTATGTTATTAATAATGTTAGAGATAAGAAAATGAAGTTAGAATGCCAAATTGATGTTGAATTGAATTAGTGACCATTTTGACAATTTGTCAAAGTTAAGTGACCAAATCGAAATGGAAGTTTTGTATGGGGGCTAAATATGTTTTTTAGTTGTAATGATGGAATTAAGGTAGTAATGTTGAATTGAGGACTAAATTGCAAAGTTAAGAAGCATGAATCCTTATCTTTGTATTTTAGTACCTATTTCGGTAAATAAGAAAAATTAGGGAGAATTATTGTGAATAATTATTTGGTGAAGAATGTGATGAGTTGGTGGTTTAAATCAAGTGATTGGACTAAATTGAAAAGTAGAGAACTAAGAGAAGTCAGTATAAAAGTTGAAGTTGTTTATGGAAGTTGTGTAGAAAAACTGGTTTACGGCAGTAAATTTGAAAATTCACCATAAATTATACAAAAATGGTTAGAAGGTGAATTTTATACCGATGTAAAGATTTGTTCGTCTACTTTCGTTTCCAACAAACGGAAACTGATTTCGAGTTCCGAGTAAAAAGATATGAATTTTTAAGTGGTGAAAGGTCAGAAACAGTATAGCAGGCTGTTCCAAAATTCAATACTGGAAATTGACTTTGAAAATTCACCATAAATCGTACAAGTTGAATTTGGGCTATTAATTTATATGGTTGAAAAGATTATTGAATCTAGTTTCTATCAGAACAAACGAAATCGAATTCCGAGTTATAGATTATTTTATAGAAATATTTCTTTGGAGGTACTGCAAACTGCAAGAAAATGAGAATTGAAACACTTTGTATCTAAGGTTAATTAGTAAGCTTGAAAAGGGTTAATGGAAGTTCAAATTGGTCACTAAGGACCATAATGAGTTTTTGAACAATACAAGGAAGAAAATAAAATGTTTGGAGATTTTGTATTCGAAAGATTATATTGGACAATATGTAACATATTGTTAGATTGAGATCTAACAAATATTTTACTTATTTGAATTATGAAGTTAAGTTTGAATCAAGAGAGGTTCATGGTACAATGAAGGAAAGGATCGAAGAGGACTTAGTGATGCATACTAATACATGGCACAGGTGTGTGCAATGCATACATAACATTATACATAGATGTTTTATACATCACCGGTAAGACTTGCGATGAGTCTACTTGGTTTATATATTGTCATGATAATTATGTCATTGATCATACATTTGACATACTTTAAGTATGTCAAAGGTTGAAAAAAAAATGCATTGATCACTAGTTATTGATGATGATTTACTATTAATGTTATTCGGTTATGAACTGCTCCATGTTAATATAAATTGATATACATTGCCATGGATGAAATATTTGATGATATAAAGCCCAAGTATGATATAGAGGTTCAAAGGTATAGTTGGCTAGCCATAGAGTCATAAACAGTTGTATAAAGATTCTAAGCACTTCAGGTAAAGTGAAAATTTTATAAATACTCATTGAGGATTATACTCATGCATGGTTTGAGTATACGAACTTATTACGGGTGCTAAGCACTTCGGAGTAATTTCATAAAAACTTAATGAGGGATATATTGTATACTCCGGTAAGTATACAGAAGCACTTCGGTGCTAAGCACTCCCGGTAGAGTGCAAATAATATACATACTCAAGAAAGGTTGGGTATGGGGGGATGACTCGTGTACATAGAATCTCTTAATTCGATACATTGGGCTAAGTAATCTGAATTGAAATAAAAAAAATAGAATGATAAGCTTGAAAGCTTGCAGACAGAGTTGGAAAAAGGTATTGGTAAGCATTGAAAGCTTACGGATGGAAATGGCACCAATATTGGTAAGATCTAATCTTATCACTTTGATATACATATATGCTATTACATATTTAATTATGTTAATGAGCATGTAATGGTAAGGTGATCATATGCATTATTAATAATTAATAATTAATATTGAGATTGAGATTGATATTATGACAATTGCACTTAAATTTGAATTATTGTCTCACTAAGTAAATACTTAGCGTGTAAACTTTACGCGAATAACTAGATTTGTAAATAAAAACGGGATATCTCTGACTCGTATTCAGCTATGAATACGGGAAAGGGGTATTACATTTATTGGTATCAGAGCTATAGGTTTAGCCGATTCTCAACCTAAATGAAAATGGTTTTATGTTAAAAAGAGTATACATGCCACTAGGATATCAATATTACTGATCTGATGTTTTTACGATTTGATTGATGTCGCTCCTTACTAATGTAAATTGGGAGGAATTATAAGAAATATTTGAGTCAAGAAAGCGTGATGAACTGGTAAATTGGAAGCTTTGGAAGGAATCAAGAGTAGTAACAATAAGGTTAATAAGAACCCTTCGGATAAATCTGAACAAGAAAGGGGCAATGGTACAACAAGAAGTGCCTGTGCTAGATTAAGGAACTGAAAAGTTTAGAAACACCTGAATTGAAAGGAAAAACAGATTAAGGTCCAGCGATTGTTGATTTGTAACTGAATAATCTAAGGATTACACTGGACAGATACCGAGAAATTGGATGGAACTATTTTGTTGCTCCAAGATTTAAGCTAGATTAGAAAACCATCTGAATTTGCTTCATAGCTAGGATTGCACATATCAGTTAGAGTTTATAACATCGGGACTGATAAAGATTGGGATGATTCGAAAATCATAGAAGGTACATCTCATCTTTTTAGATAAACCTGTATTGATGTTGATGGGTCCTAGCTTTACACATTCGTATATAAGTACAAAGTTGAATGGTGAATGAGATATCCTTATAGAACACATTTCAAGTAATATAGCGGTCACGAATTTGTTGGGTTGTAATGTAAGGGCGAGTTGGATATGTGGAATTGCTCGATAAAAACATAAGAAATAGAGTTCCCGATAAACTTAATGGAATTATCTTTTGAGGAGTCTAAGATGATTGTGGGCATGAATTGGTTACCTTCCTATCAGGCCATGATGAATTGTCGCATAAAGCGATTAGTATTGAAAAACACGGAAGGTACAAAAATAGTAGCAGTTGATAAAAGGGTAAATCTCTTATCCAATGTAATTTCATTTATTTTATTAAGGAAATTGTTGTTATAAGGTTGTTAAGTTTTCTTAGCAAATATAGTGGATACTCGGGTTGTTGAAGTTAAATTGGAAAATAACTCGACTGTCCAAAAATATCTGGATGTATGCCCAGATGGGTTACTCGAAATTACCTCTAGATTGAGAAGTGAAATTCAAAATGAAGATGATACCAGGTATTGCGCCTAAATTAATGGCCCCGTATAAAACGGCTTCGATCGAACTTCGAGATTTAAAGGTACAAATTGTAAGAAATGTTAGGTCGATGTTTTATAAAGTCAAGTGTGACATCTTAAGGGCACACCAGTGTTAATTGTGAAAGTGAAAGATTGATTTCTATCAGCTCGAGAAGGTAATAGTAAAGAATAAATATCTTCTTCCGAAGATTGATGATCTTTTGATTAGTTAAAAAAATCAAGGAAGAAGAAATTCTAAAGATAGCTTTTCGGACTCGGTATGAATACTATGAGTTCATAATGATGCCTACGGCATTTATAGGCCTAATGAACCGGGTATTTTAATTTTGCTTGGACCAATTTTTGGTAGAGTTCAATGAGTATATTTTGGTCTATTCGAAGGAAAAAAGAAGAATGAGATGCCCATTTTTGCATTGTTTTTCAGACCTTTCGAGAAAATAAGTTATGTGCTAAATTGTTAAAGTATGAATTTGGTTGTCAAAGGTTGTTTTATTAGATCTGTGGATTTGGCAGTGGGAATAAGAGTAGACCCTGAGAAAGTACAAATTATAGTTGAATGGAAACCTCTGAAGAATGTTTTAGAGGTTCAGAATTTCTTGATGATTGTCTCCCCCATTGACCAAGCTATTAATGAAAGAAATGCCATTTAGTTGAATAGATAAATGCCAAGAAAACTTTGAGACATTAAAGGAGATCTTAATAGAAGCCATGGTACTAGTACAACCAGAATCGGGTAAAGATTATATAGTATATAGAGATGCTTCTCATAACGGTTTGGGATGCATACTTATGCAAAAAGGAAAAGTAATGGTCTATGCTTGAGACAACTTAAGATATATGAGAGCAATTACCTTACTTGGGATTTGGAGCTGGTAATGGTTGTATTTGCTTTAGAAGATATAGCATCATTATTTATACAGTGAAAGATTATATATTTATATAGGTTATAAAAGTTTAAAGTATATGATTACTAAAGAAGAGTTGAACTTGACGCAAAGAAGTTGGATCGAGTTTCTTAAGAATTATGTATGGTCATTGACTATCATCCAGAAAAAGCTAATGTGGTAGCTGACGCTCTCAATCGAAAGACAATTGTTGTCTTAAGAGTTATGAATGCAAGATTTGCATTAAAAGAAAATGGTGTTTTGATTGTCAAGTTAAGAATAAAATTTACCATATTGGATTAAATAAGATATCTTTAAAGAAAGGATGAGAAATGTTGTCAAGGTTCAAACAAGTGGAAAAGAGTGAAACTGAAAACTTGGAAGTTACGTTTGATAGATATTTGTATTATCAAGGAAGAATTTCTATCTCAATGATGGAAACTATATGTTGACCCTGAAAGGAAATATATTTAATATGAAGTTAAGGATAAAGTATTCCTTAAAAGTTTCACCTTGGAAGAATGTGTTATGGTTTAGACAAAGAGAAAGTTAAGTTCAAAATTTATTGGGCTATAAGAAATTGTGAAATGAGTTAGTCTGATAGTTAAGCTTAATAGTTAGCTTTATCATTGGAAATGAACAAGATTCATAATGTATCGATGCTCTGGAAATATTGATTAGACCCTCACATGTTGTTACTCTGGAGAAAATAGAGATTCAGCCGGATTTAAGCTATGAAAAAGAACTGGTAAAGATCCTAGCACATGGAGTCAAAGAACTAAGAAAACAAGACAATCATGTTTGTTAAAGTTCTTTGACAAAAAAATCATAAGATTAAAGAAACGATTTGAGAGAAATAAGAAGAAAATATAAGAAAATAGTTTCTTCACCTTTTGAATCTGGTGCGTGTTGAAAATTCGAGGATGAATTTTCTTAAGGGGGAGAGAATTGTAATACCCCAAAATTTACTAAGTTGATTAAGGGTCATTTAGTACTAAGATAATAGCTTAAAAGCTAACTTAGTGACTAAAATGATAAAAATGCGCAAGTTGGGATTTCTTTAATTATGGATTTTGGAAAGGAAATTTCTAAGGTTTAAAGGTATCATGTGATAGATTTTGAATTGAATAAGGTATTATTAAATTTTGGTTGAATACCAAGGAAAATTGGAATGGAAATTGAAGTTTAAAAGTTTAGTGACCAAAATGTAAATTTTGAAAATTTTATGGCTAAAGTATAAACTTTGGAAAAGTTTGGGGGACTAAAGTTGTAATTTACCAAAAGTTAAGAGTTTTTATTTCATAAATAAATAGATCACCTAAGGGTGTGAATCGAATGCGGAATTTTTTGTTCGATCTGATACTTCGATTATTGGGAAAATCGCAGTTAAAATTTAAGTGGAATTCGTATACCCAGATCAAACTGGAAAATTTTGAAATTTTACCATATGATAGAGAAAGGTTATAAAAGTCATTACCAAGTGTTGGAAATATGTTTAGTTCGATTCAAGATGAATCCTACAGTTTATTTCTACGTAAAGGATTATTTATCAGTATATTGGATCGAATGGAAATTTTGGAGACTGATCCAAAAGATATGGAAAAAATTCATAAATATTACTTTATGAATATTTTATTATAGTTGGTTGGATTCCAACTAGATTTAGTTGAATTTTTACAATAATGGCAAACTAGTAAATAAAAACTAGTTGGATGGCAAATTGGTCATTTGGCCCCAATGGCAATTTTGAAATATTTAAAAAGTTATAAGGGAAATTTTGGAAAGGGAAAATGGAATATTAAATCTTGGCCCTTGATTGATGATAAAATCAATCTCAACCATTGGATAAAAAGGGCAAAATTGTAATTTCACTATTAAATGAATTTAATATTCATTTAATAGATATATGTGTAAAATAATGGTAAAAAGGTGAACCAAATGTTCATATTTTCCAGCAACAAACGTGAGGTCTAGGGAAAGAAAGAGAGAAAAATTTCCAAGCATGATTCAAGCCCCGAAACTCGGTTTTCAGGTAATCTCTTAAACTACAAAGTTGTTCTACTCTTCAAGCTCTATCTTTTGATATCAATAATTCATGGAATCCGTGCTTGATTGATGAGAATTTACATGAGAAAGAAATTAGGGTTTATGGATCAAATTGGGGCTTTTGAGATTTTATGATTCCATGATTGAATTCAAGTTGAAATCAAGCTAGTATGATGTTAAAAATCATGATATTGAGTTGGGATTTAAGTTTTACATGTTTTGATTATTATGAAGATGATTAGGGTTTATGGATTCAAGTTTAATGTAGGGTTTCTGATGTTGAAATAATGATCTCGTAAGCTTGAATTGTTGTTTGGAAGCAAAACCCTAAGTTAAATTATGTAGGGACCATTTTGGCAGATTGAAAAGTTTAAGGACCAAATATGAATTTTAATAATTTGGAGTGTATTTATGTTATTAATGATGTTAGAGATAAGAAAATGAAGTTAGAATGCCAAATTGATGTTGAATTGAATTAGTGACCATTTTGACAATTTGTCAAAGTTAAGTGACCAAATCGAAATGGAAGTTTTGTATGGGGTCTAAATCTGACTTTTAGTTGTAATGATGGAATTAAGGTAGTAATGTTAATTGAGGACTAAATTGCAATGTTAAGAAACATGAATCCTTATCTTTGCATTTTAGTACCTATTTCGGTAAATAAGGAAAATTAGGGAGAATTATTGTGAATAATTATTTGGTGAAGAATGTGATGAATTGGTGGTTTAAATCTAGTGATTTTACTAAATTGAAAAGTAGAGAAGTAAGGAGAAGTTAGTATAAAAGTTGAAGTTGTTTATGGAAGTTGTGTAGAAAAACTGGTTTATGGCAATAACTTTGAAAATTCACCATAAATTCTACAAAAATGGTTAGAAGGTGAATTTTATACCGATATAAAGATTTGTTCGTCTAGTTTCGTGTCCAACAAACGGAAACTGATTTCGATTTTCGAGTAAAAAGATATGAATTTTAAGTGGTGAAAGGTAACAAAACAGTATAGCAGGCTGTTCCGAAATTCAATACTGGAAATTGACTTTGAAAATTCTCCATAAATCATACAAGTTGAATTTGGGCTATTAATTTATATGGTTGAAAAGATTATTGAATCTAGTTTCTATCAGAACAAACAGAATCGAATTCCGAGTTGTAGATATATTCTATTACATATTTAATTATGTTAATGAGCATGTAATGGTAAGGTGATCATATGCATTATTAATAATTAAAAATTAATATTGAGATTGATATTATGACAATTGCACTTAAATTTGAATTATTGCCTCACAAAGTAAATACTTAGCGTGTAACTGTTTTACGCGTAGGAAAGAAGAAATGGTTGGAGTAAGGAGCATATACGGACATCATCAATCAATAACAGGTACATCAGTATCAATAAGATATTTTTTGATACTGTTTGATATTTTCTAGTTGGCATGTATATTAAAAGGGTATGCTTGCTCTGATAGAATTTGTATTTTATTTGGTATCTGGATGAATTTTAAATCAGGCAGTTTTATTAATTATATCAAGACAAATTAAAATGATAAGTTGCTGCCTGAAAATAAATTCGATTTGAAGATGAAAATATTATTTTTAAACTTTACGTGAATAACTAGATTTGTAAATAAAAACTAAATACATTGTAACATTTTTAAAGGAATAAAATTTTTCTGAGTTACAAATGTAGAGGATTTTACAAATATTTTGTGATATCTCTGACTCGTATTCAACTATGAATACGGGAAAGGGGTATTACATTAACCTAACAAGCCCAAAGCCCACCTAAGCTAAACAAGCCCTAAAGTCTAAAAAGCACATATAAATATATATACTTATAAAGAAGGAATACTTTAACTATATATTATATACTATATAGATATAAAACATACATTATACATACATATTTAAAACTATATTGTATAAGTTATAAAAACTATGTATTATATACATTATGGAAACCTTATATTATATATCATTAAAACTTAATATATATATATATATATTATAAAACCTTATGTTATATATTATAAAAAAACCTATATTATATATGTGTATTACATATTAAAAACTATATATTGTACTTCATTTTAAAAACTATATGTTATATATTTCATAAAAACTATATGTTATATATTTTATGAAAAAACTATATATTATATTCATATATATACCATATACTATACTACATGACATACACATCAAACAATAGATTACGCACATAAATCTACAAACCAAACTATAATAAACACATGAATTTAATCGAACACTAGGAACATAAAATTGAAAAATAAAAGGATTAGATATGCATGAATTAACAGAGACTTTTTGATACTGGATTCGGGACCAAATTGAATGAAAACAAACTTTGGGGGAAGATTTAAAAGATACAAGACAGGCGACGAGATTGAACAAAACCTTAAAATCTCAAGGACTTAGGGTGTGATTTAGAAATGCGGAAGGACCGTCGGCGTTATTAAACCAGTCGGAGAGACTAAAAACGAAATTTAGAGAGGCATAAGCCCTACGAACATGATTTGGTTAGGGAGGAGGGACTAAAGACGATATTACACCATTTTTAAAACGTTTAATCAAATAAAAGGAAGGCTTCAGCCCATTTTTGCCTCTTTTGGCTAAAGCCGGTCCCTGAGGTCTCAAACCCACCCTCTGTCTCTGATGAATACCACCATTCATCAGATAGGAAACCTAGAAACCGCCGCATTAACTGCCACTCGCCAGCGGCTGGCAAACTCGAAAACCAGACCAACATAACCCATTTTCAAACTAAAACCAGATTTGTCCTCCGTTTTTTTGAAACTGAGCCATTTCTTCTTGAAAGCCCTCAAAATACGATTCTGAATCTCCTTTTTTTTGAAAACCATAGCTGAAAACCCAAACCCTTCTGATCACCCATTTCCTCCGATTCACCATGCAGGACCACAAGGAAGGCCGAGAGGCTTGTTATCGAAGGATAATGGCAACGGCACAGGGAAGGTGAACTGATAAGGTAAAAAAAGAAAACCCTAACTCTATGTATATGTTTATGCTTGAATTCGAAAATAGAAGAAGAGGTATATCTCTGGAATTTTTTTTGAGGCTGCTTTTCGTGTTCTCTATTGCTTTGAAAATTCTGAATCCCCCAATCCTTTACAATAGTTTTAGGGTTTTTTTTATATACCCTTTATTACATATATTTAAGAAAAAGGAAAACGGAAATAACAAATCTCCTATTGGCTGCCTTGTATTTTGTTTGAATTTATTTTCATTTCTGATTCTACCAGTTTGCCTCTAAAATTCTTGGTATTTTGTTGCACATTTGTTCTCTTTGAAAATCTTGTTTCATTGCATATTGTGGTTAAACGCGAGGAGAGAAGGGGACCAAAAGTTGCTAGCATGGCCTACTAAGGTGGCGAGGCAATGGTGAGGTGGCGTTGGGCCACTAGTTCTTTAGGCCGACGTGGAGGCAAAGCTGGGGGATCAACCGGTGCGCGTGAGAACCACGCAGATGGTGAGGTGACGTGCATGCGCGCATATGGGAATTAGGAAGTCGCGCATGGGCGCATGGGAATTCGGGAACCTTCCCCGCCTTGATCGTGGACCGTTAGATCTTCCCCAGATCTAACGGTTGAGAATCAGCTGTGTAAGAGATGAAGGGCGTCAGATTAGGGTTTTTTCCTTAGTTTCGGGCCCTATTGGGCCACATGTGTTATATATATTTTGGGCTTCCTGTAAATGGACTGATAATTAATAAACTTTGGGCTTTTATTTTTATGAAATGTATATATGGGCTGGTGTATTTATATATACGAGCCGATAATGTATGGTTTTTCTCTATATAAAGTGTATGGGCTTATGTATTTTATAGAGATAGATGGACTTTTAATAACTTTTAACTTTGGTATAAAATATAACCATAATTATAATAATATTAGATATAGATAAAACTGAATAATGATAGTAATAAATAAATAAATAATGGTAGTAAAGGAGATAATGAAATAACACTTATAATATTTTTTTGAATTTTTTTTATGATAACCATATATATAACTAAGGGGCTAATTATATATAAGCCCTTATTTAATTATACTAGTAGTGGTCTAAAATAAAAAACATTTATTAACAAAAAGAGTAAAAAGGGCCAACCTTCGGAAAAAATTAGTAATTACAACTGCCCATCTTTGCTTATCCTTGTGGAACAAGAATAAAGCAAATACCATAAGCATTAATTTTGTCCTACTTCCCTGCTTGAAGATTTCGAGATGCGAGTTCCTTATATAGAAATATTTACCCTTCCTCTCCCTAAAACCTGGAGCTATGAGTATATGCCTCCCTTGCTCCGAAGTCCTTGAGCTACTGGTATCTGCCTCTTTCGCTCTAAAAACCCTGAGCTTGAGTATCTGCCACCTTCTCTCTGAAGTCCTGATATGACGAGCTTTTAATCCTTCGCCTAAAATCCTTGAGCTATGAGTATCTACCTCATTCGCTCTGAAATCATGATGTGGCGAGTTTGAAATCCTTTGTCTGAATTCTATGAGCTTTGAGTATCTGCCTCATTTGCTCTAAAATGCTGACATGGCGAGTCTGAAATCCTTTGCCTGAAATCCTTGAGCTTTGAATATCTGCCTCCTTCGCTCTAGAATCCTTGATGTGGCGAGTCTAAAATCCTTCACCTGATATCCTTGAGCTATGAGTATCTGCCTTATTTGGTCTAAGATCTTTGAAGCTTCAGGTTCCCCTATATAGAACCTTTCACCTCGAAATCATGATGTTGCGGGTCTGAAATTCCTCACTTGAGATCCATTCCAAGTTTTCACTTTGTGGTTTACTCCTCCCAATAAGTACCCGATCTATAACCTTCGACCACCTGTAAAAGAGATGAAATGTTGTGATGGACTGAGATAATATGCTCCTAAGCTAGGGATGTCTAACTAGATATGATGCATGAACAGTGGGATCTAAACATTGCTCCGGCGCTTTCACTTTCATGTTTAACCTTCTTTGGTCTTCTTTTTGCTTCCTTAATCTTTAACGGTACTTTATCTCATATTCGGGTTCAACCATCAGTTTTCTCCTTTTTGAATTTCCACTCTAAAGCATCTTTTCAGGTTTTCACTTTAGATTTGTTTTCTCTTAAAGCGCCCTTTTTGGGTTTTCACTTCAGAGGTTTTTCTTTTTTTTCTTTTTCCTTTTTCTTTTTTCTTTTCTTCCTTTTTTTATTTCTTTCTTTGCCTTTGTGGGTGCCCTTTTGGGTTTTCACCTAGAGATGTCTTCATTTTCATGATCCTTTTGTCTCCAAGCGACATGCTTGAATTCTGATTTAGCTGGAGTTTGTCGTCTTACCCTAACCTAGCTATTGAAATCTTCTATTGGTTTAACTTTAACATAATTCTTTGTACCACCTGCACTTAAAAGGTTAGAACATATTAATACCAAGAAATCTTTTGCTTTTCATAAATCTATGTTAACCAACTTGTCGAATGCTTGTAAAAATGAAAGAAAAAGGTATGAAATAATACTTAATTAATATTTCAAAAGTTTGAGGTAATTCGAAAGTCATGGAAAACATGGAAGACAAGGAAAACAAAGTATGATGCTACGTCACAATCATTGATTGTATGAATGATGCGAAAGCCCATCGACCGAAGTAAACCTCTTGTTAGAAATTCTCCATTGAATCCTGACTCCTGAGAAGGTTCAACTTTGGGGACGCCTAATTTTTGAAATTATCTAAGCCGCCCTTTTCGGGTTTTCAACTCAAATCCTGCTTTGGTTCCAAGATGTTATTTTCCGATTTTCATCTTGAACCCTCTATTTTTTATACCTAAAGTGCCCTTTTTAGGTTTTCATCCTAGGTATTTCATTTTGTGAAGTGCCCTTCCGGGTTTTCATTCTGCTTCCCCTTCTTTTTTCATGCATAGTACCTCTTGACAGAATCAAAATTTATTGGATTTTTCATCACCCTTCCATCTATTTCTGTTAGGATCAACGCTCCTCCAAAAAATGCCTTTTTAACAATATAAAGTCCTTCCCAATTATGCGTCCACTTCCCGCGGAAATCTCTTTGAGTTGGCAAGATTCTTTTAAGCACTAGATCTCCCTCTTAGAATTCTCTTGGGCGAACCTTCTTATTATAGGCTCGCATCATCCTTTTCTGATACATCTGACCATGACAAATGGCTTTTAGTCTTTTCTCCTCAATGAGATTCAAGTGGTCAAATCGAGCTTACACCCACTCGGCTTCTTCTATTCTTGCCTCATTTAAAATTTGAAGCGATGGAATCTTTACTTCAATTAGTAACACTGCCTCCGTGCCATAAACCAATGAGTATGGTGTTGTCCCCGTTGAAGTACCTACAGACGTTCGGTAGGCAAATAGAGCAAATGGAAACTTTTCATGCCAATCATTGAAGGTTTTTGTGGTCTTTGATATGATCTTCTTAATATTCTTGTTCGCCGTTTCTACCGCTCCATTCATGTTGGGATGGTAAGTAGTGGAATTATGGTGTGTTATTTTGAATTGCTCTCAAACTTCAGCTATCATCTTATTATTCAAATTGGTAGCATTATCGGTGATGATCTTTTCTAGAGACCATAGCGACATATGATTTCTCTCTTTAAAAACTTGCAAAATGTAGCTTTTGTGATGCTAGCATACGAATCGGCCTCTACCCACTTGGTGAAGTAATCAATGGCTACCAGGATGAATCGATGCCCATTAGAAGCCTTTAGATAAATTTGGCCAATAACGGCCATCCCCCAAGCGACAAAAGACCATGGTGAATTCATGGTGTGAAGTGGCATCGGTGGGGAGTGTATCTTATCGACATAGATTTGAAATTTATGGCATTTATTCACGTAACTGATGCAATCTCCCTCCATAGTCGACCAAAAATAACCATATCTCATGATTTTTCTAGCCATTGAGAATCTATTGGCATAGGTTCCACACAAACCTATATGGACTTCCGCCAAAATGGTTTCAGCCTCTCAAGCATCGACGTACCTCAAAAATATCTGGTCCTAGCTCCTTTTGTACAAAACCTCCCCGTCTAGAACATATCATGCCGCTATTATTCTAATGGTTCTTTTATCATTCTCATTGGCCTCTTTAGGGTAGATTTGGAACTTGATATACTGAAGGATATCATAGTACCATGGGTTAACGTCCACTCCTTCTTCCAAGTTATAGCAATTAGCTGGTATTTCGAATATTTGCATCTCGATTGGCTTCATTTCAACTTCAATACCTGCTTTAATCATTGCAGCCAATGTCGCCAAGGCATCTGCCATTTGATTATCTTCCCTTGGGAGATAGGTGAAGCTGATCTTTTCAAAGTTTCTAAGTAACTCTTGGATCAAGTCATAATACTTGACCAACTTCGAATCTCTTGTTTCCCACTCTTTCCAGAGCTGGTAAATTAACAAAGAGGAATCTCCAATAACTTAGAGCACCTTGACTTTTCTTTCAATGACTGCATACAAACCCACAACACAAGCCTCATACTCGGTTATATTATTTGTGCAAAATAATTCTAATCTACTGGTGAAGAGATAGTATACATTTCCTAGAGAGATTAAAACTGCCCCAATTCCATGGCCTAAGGCATTGGATGCTCTGTCGAAATAGAGCTTCCGCAACTCATTCTCTAAAGTAGTCTTCTCTTCGACAGTTATGCACATCAAGTCTTTATCGGGAAAATTAAAGTTTAAATACTCATAGTCATCTAAAGCGCGGCTTGCTAGAAAATCTTCTATAGCACTCCCTTTTACCGCTTTTTGACTCACATACAGTATGTCAAATTCAGACAACAACATTTGCCAACGGCCTAATCTCCCATTTAGTGTCGGTGCTTCCATTAAGAATTTTAACGGATCCAATTTGGATATCAACCAAGTAGTATGATACAACATGTATTGCCTAAGCCTTTTGGTAGCCCATACCAGAGCACAACACAATTTTTTAATCGAGGAATACCATATTTCACAATCGGTGAACTTCTTACTCAAATAGTAGATCGCATTCTCTTTCTTCCTGGACTCATCATGTTGCCCTAGAACACATCCCATCGAATTCTCAAAAACTGTCAAGTATAAGATCAAAGGCCTATCTAGAACTGGCACCACTAGAATCGGAGCATTAGTCAAATACTTCTTGATCTTATCTAGAGCCTATTGGCACTCTTCATCCATACCCCCGGATTGTTCTTTCGAAGCAATCTGAATACAGGGTTACATTTATCAGTCAAATGAGAGATGAACCGAGATATATAGTTCAATCTCCCTAAGAAACCTCAAACTACTTTTTAGGCCCGAGATGGTGGGAGATTCTAGATGGCTTTTACTTTGTCAGGGTCAATCTCAATCTCTTTTTCGACTAACCACAAAGCCCAGGAGCTTTCCAGAAATAACGGTGAAAGTGCACTTAGCCGGGTTGAGCTTTAGCTGATACTTTCTCAGTCTTTGTAAGAGCTTCCTCAAGTTTTGGATGTACTCTTCTTCGATTCAAGTCTTGGCAATCATATCATCCGCGTATACCTCGATCCCTTTGTGCATCATGTTGTGAAAAAAGGGTTACCATGGCTCTATGGTAGGTTGCTCCGGCATTCTTCAACCTAAAGGGCATCACCTTGTAAGAGAATGTCCCCCATATAGTCACGAACATAGTTTTCTCCATGTCATCAGGGTGCATTCTTATTTGGTTGTACCCTGAGAATCTATCCATAAAAGAGAACCACGAGTGTCCCGGGGTATTATCGACCAAAGTGTCAATATGGGGCAAAGGGAAATTATCCTTGGGGCTTGCTTTATTGAGATCTCTATAATCTACACACATGCAAACCTTCATGTCTTTCTTAGGTACTGGACTATATTCACCACCCACTCTAGGTATTTGGCAACCTTTAGAAAACCAGCCCCATACTACTTTTTTACTTCTTCTCGAATCTTCAACAACATTTCTGCTCTTGTTCTTCTTAGGTTTTGCTAGACTGGTTTATATTCTGGCTTGATTGGTAGCTTATGCACCATAATGTCCGTGCCTAACCCTGGCATGTCTTTATAAGTCCATGCAAAAGCATCTTTGAATTCTAGAAGCAATTTGATCAACTCATGCCTGGTCTTAGATGAAAAAGCGGTGCCAATTTTTACTTCCCTTCTTTCTTCGTCCCCAAATTGAGTATCTCCAACGCTTCTTAAAGAGGCAAGATTTGTTTGTCTTTACTTTCCATTAACCTGAGTAATTCATCCAAAACCTCAACTTCTATCTCATCATCCATTTCCTCAATTTTGGCCAAGTATGAGGATTGCTCAAAATCTACCTCGGGATTAGATTCAGAATCATTCATATAGTTAATAATAGGGACCCTGAAACAATTTTGAAATGAATATGTATTGGGAAAAATATTATTATGAATGAATGAAAATAATAGATACAAATATAATAAAAGGATGCAATAAATATGATGTTTGCCATTTGAGAAAAAAGTGGAAAGCACTTGTTTCATTGAATTGAAAAACAAGAAAGTTGATATAGAAACCCTTTACAAAAGATCCCTATTGCTCGCGGGCAAAAGCGAATAGGGTTGGTTCTGAGCATTACTCTGATTCAAACCTAGAAACTACAAGTAAGTCCACACTGGTCCAATTATTGAGCGTCTCCACCGGGAAGCAAGGGCAGATTCCAGCCAAGAACCTGCCGTTATTTCTATCATCGGTTATCACGTTAACATCCATTACCTCTAACACCTCACTGAACCTTTACTCCTCACTGAGCTTGGCGCCCTCTAGACTAGCCTCGTGTAGCTTTTGTCCCACGTTGATTATCTCACCGGACACAAAAACATTTTTTATGTCGGGATAAGTCATGGGCTCCCACGGGATGTCCTCACCCTTGAATCTGGCCTTTCTTTGTTTCTTTCTTCTTCCATTCTAAATTCTTTTGTTGGAAATTGGGTTTATGGCTGAGCCTAAATCGATCTTTCTTGCCGATAACACTCTTAACGTACAAGCACCCTTGTAAGTTCCTTTCGAGCCCTTTACCTTTCTTAGCTCCTCGTCCCAAAGTCTGCCAGACCGTCATTTTGGTGCAATTTGACAGTATAGGGCGTGGGATCTTGCTTCTTTCTACCACAAAAATAGCGTTCACAAATTCTAAGGCCCTAAAAGAGCATTCAACAGCATCCTCGTTGGTTTGGATGCAAGGAGCATTGGTGGTTATGGAAGCAATGATGTCTTGTTCAGTTCCCACACTTACCAACTTCCCATCGATAACAAATTTCAATTTTTAGTGTAGTGATGAAGGCACGGCCCCGGCTAAGTGAATCCACGGCCTCCCTAACAGAAAATTATAAGTTGGTTGAATGTCTATTACTACAAACTCAACGATATACTCAGTAGGCCCAATTAGCAAAGGTGTCTCAGTCTTCTTGATGACATCCTTTGGGTCACATCAAATGCCCTAATAGAGTTCTGACATGGCTTCATATGTGAACTGTCTATTGGTAACCTTTGCAAAGTCGCCATTGGCAGTACATTCAAAGCGGACCCATTGTCGATAAGTACTCCTAGCAAGGCATACCCTTTGCAATGGGTAGTACTATTAAAAGCTTTGGTTGATCCCATACTGTCATCCAGAATTTCATCATCACTGAAAGTGATATAGTTTTCTACGGCAATATGACCCACTATTCGGTCTAATTTGCTTACCGAGATGTCATTGGGACAAATGCTAGGTTTAACACCTTCAACAGTGCGCTTCGGTGCTTTTCTAAGGTTAATAATAGTTCTAGCATACAAATTCATGCTTGTTGTTTTCAGAGTTGCTCGATAATGCTATACTCACTGTGTTTTAGGAACCTTAAGAATTCCTACGCTTGTGTCTCGGTTACCAGCTCAAGAACCTTCAGGGGAGACTCTTCTCCAAAAACCTTTTTAGGCTTGGCTGTTACTGTTTTGCCTTTGTCCTTCGGCTCTTCTGTCGCCTTGAATGTTTTTGGTGAATAACACCTTCCGTTTCTTGTAAAATGCACTACCTTGTTCACCGTTTTGGCTAGGTCCTCCTTCTCTACGAGTTTTTCTTCACCGGACGGCTTCTTATCTTTTTGTGGCTTTGAATTCTCCGGTACTAAAATGTGAACGATGTAGCTCTATGGAACCTTTCGGGTGTCCATGAATAGAAAAGAGGTCGAAGATGAAATTTGGATTTTCAGAGTTACCTTGGAGCTTTCACCTCGGGACGAGCTTTCCTCCTTTGTTTTAAGCGATATGACAAAAGGTATGTCTACCTCATACTTGATCTTGGGGTTGTCCGATATGTACACATCTAGCTCTTTTCTTTCTTATTCCTTCTCAAAGAATTCGATCTCCTTATTATCCATCATCTTTTGGATCACTTGTTTAAACTCCTCACAGCATTGAATATCGTGACCTTTTTCCTGATGAAACTCACAATATGGTATGCTCCTTTCTTGAACGATTTCCATGCCCCGGTCAATTAGGCGTGCCATACACAACTGTTGGAAAACCCACCTTAAAGGGGATTTGACTTTGGACACCTCTATCTTGGCCTTTCTGGTGTATTTTTCCTCGACTGCATTCACACCTTGTCCTCATGATTTGGCAGTGGATTGGTTGCCATATTTGGTTCATCTAGCTACAACACCCTGATTTTTATCATGTTTTGCACGAACTTTTTAAATGCAATGCAGTTCTCAATTTAGTGCCCCGGGACTCTGACATGATAATCACAGTTTGTTTTTTTGTCATACTACGCTGGGAATGGTGATTTGAAAGGGGTGACGTAATAAGGCCAGACCAAGTCAGCTTCATGCAACCGTGAATTAAATTCGGCATAAGACACAGGCAGAGGAGTGAAAGACATCTTCTTATTTTCCTTCTTTGGGGCCCTAGTTTCTTTTTTGTTCGAGCTTTACCCCCTCCCCGATTATGACTTGTGGAAAAAATAGTGAAGCTCTTTGGGGCCGTATAGGTGCTTGTGGTATTCACCTCATTATTTTTTCTCTTATAGTTCTTTCAAGATTTCCCCCCGCTATCGATCCTTACACTCTTTATGGATACTTCAATTGACTCCTCGGTTCTTACCATGCAAGCAAAATTCTGGGTGGTGTTATTTATCAACCGGTCGAACAATGTGCCCTTCAAAGTATTGACAAACAATGGCGTGATCTCATGTTCGGGAATTGATGGTTGGATCTGTGCGGGCACATCATGTCACCTTTGAGCATACTGGCATAAGCTCTCATTCGACCTTTGCCCTATTCCCTCTAACATGATTCGGTTAGGGTCATATCAATTACATACGTGTATTGTTCCACAAAATCCCTTGAAAGATCCTTCCATGACTTGATGTTGACTCATAGCTTGCCCCCAAATTGATGGGTTGGTTTGTGGAGGCTCCTAGGTGGTGGCTAGCATATTCCCCTATAGGGTGGTTAGCGGATGCCCCTGCCATATTGATATATACTTTTTTTGGATCTGGTACTTCTGGTTGAACCCTCACATGAGATTCGGTACCCTCTTGTTCTTCGATGTTCAAGCTATCAACAGAAACTTTTTCCTTTCCTTTCATCTTTAGTAGCAAGTCGGTCATCTGTGCAGTGATTGAGACTTGAGACTGCATAATCTAATCCCTAATATTCTATTCAATCCCATCCAAACAAACCTCAGGATCTTTCTAACCTTGTTCGACTTTAGCCATCCTTTTCTCCATTGCTCTTGACTGCAAACGGGTATCATACGAGTGTAGAATGGTTGTAGGATGATTGTGACTTAAAGAACCAAAATGCTATATTTTTCTGAAATAATAGCTCTTTAATTAAATCTAGCAAATAAATAAAGTATGCAAATAAATATTATGTATGAATGCAAAAAGCGACACTGAGTTCGGCAAATATCCTCGTTAAATGAATTTCATTAATGGAAATATTATCTTGTTACAATGATTAAATAAAACCTTTTACGCGTATGATCCTAGGCTAGCATCTAGGTCAACGATCTCTCGTAAGATCCAAACAATTCTTTCTCCCTCTTCGGACTCATTATCCACCCAATCGTAAAGCTCGGCAGCATCTTCTGCGAGAAACTGTATCTTCTGGGCAACCTCTTGCATCTGAGCCGTCCATCATGCCAATTCTTGCTCTTGCTTCAAAATAGTGTAAGCAGCAAAATGTAGTTTCTCTAAAGTCGGCCTCAGATACATTTGGATCGCCCCTCTAAGGCTTGCTATATGGTCCTTTAGTTGATAAACCTCAGTTTTCAATTCTACGACATGAGCCGCCAAAGCTTGATTCTCTGAGTTACTAGCTTTTAGCTTGTTAGTCTAACCCTTATGCTTGAAGAAAGACTTTTCCAAACTGTTCACCTGATTTTTCAAAGCTCTACTTTGGTGTTGTTTCTTCTCGAGCTGTCTTGAGTGAGAGGACCATAGATTCTTCATCTCTTGTGTTAAAGTGAGCACTTGGTCCTTGTGCTTATAATACACCCTTTTGTAGTTCTCGTCTCTCGCCTTCTCCTCTTTGAGCCAAAGCTCCAACCTTCACTTGGTCTATCTTTTGCGACTCTCTTGCTCTTGTTTAGCCTTTGTAGTTTCTGAATCTCCTACTTTTCCAACTTAAGTTCAAGTTCCAACTCATCGTTCTTCTTTTGCAAAGCCTTAATCACCACCTCAAACTGTGTCTTTTCTAATTTGAAGTCGAACTTTTTTTGGTTGGGTTTCTTTTCGAGCTTGAGGTACCTCTTTTGCTTCTCTTCAAGTTGCTTTCTCATCAACTTGGCCTCGATAGGAAGTGTGGCCAATCTCTCATCCATATTCCTCCTTCCATCGAGATTCAACTGAGGAATGTTGTCGTTGACTCAATTGAATCGCCACGCTTCGTACTTGGAGGTGACCATATAAGGAGCATTCATGATCCTAACCCATCTTGCGTTGTTCCAAGTCGAAGAAGCATTATACACTACCGCCTTGTAGCCTTTCTCTTTCTCATAATTCATGTTGAACTAGTTTAAACCTTTGGTGGCCGGCACAAATTGCTTGGAACCATACTGTCTCAAAACTAGAAGAGGTGCGTAAGCTATATGCCCCCAAAGACCAAGTAGTGGTACCCAAGAGTGTACTCCGCATCTATAGAGGATATTTTTTCCAATAGCCATGGAGCTCTCCAAACTATGTCCTCCTCTTTTAGATTTCGGAGAACATTAACCAAACTTCCTCAGATCTTTGTGTTGGCCAATCCTTCTTTCGCAAGAATTCCTCCAATGGTGAGAATTTGCCATCATAGAGAGGTCTTAAGAAACTGACATTTGACCATAGGTGACAGTAGAACCAAACGGTCAAAAGCTATGGGCATCCTTGGAAGCGACCTCTATTGTTTTCCCTATAAAACCTTAAAGATCAGAAAATTTCAACCAAAATTACGGGTACCAGATTGGTTCCACTACTTAAATGATCAAACAAGTCCAAAACTGACGGGTCGATAAGCCCTAATGCTCGAGTAAAAAGCACAAACCCATAGATCAACAATGCAAAGAGGTCCCACTGAACTCGGCCCATGAGATGTACGGAAGCTAAGGCTAGGACTCTTTCCCATTTAAGATATTCTTTCTTATTCCAAGTGGTGACTTGATGTTCACCTAAGATGCCAACGTGTCCGTGAATCTACTAAGCTTGCCTCGGAAGGCCTTATTCTTGTTAGGCTTACAGTAGACCCGATTCTTGTCAATCTTCCTGAAATTTATGAGGGTTTGATATTCCTTGATTGTAGGGGTCAAATCGAAGTTGCCGATGGTAAAACAACTATAGGCGGAGTTCCAAAATCCCACAAAGGCTTGTAGTAGTGCTTGGTCGACCGAAACATCTAGAAAACATGCAATATCGACATATTTTTTCTTAAAAGTACTTCTCATTTCAAGATCCCAACTATTCCATACTGGCTTCAACTCGGACACATCATTAAATTCCATGTTCACGAATGCCTCGATTGCCATCGCTAACCTAAAACCAGTATAAATATTACTAACCTAAAACCAGTATAAATATTATCTCCACCATGAAGTTGCTCTCCTTCTGACCATACTTGCACATCAGAATTCTTCTCGTCATTGCTATGGATCAAGTCTTCCATTGGCCTAGCCTTTAATTTCAGACTATTTCCTGACCCAATGTGCTCTTCATGATATGAAAGGATATGTAAAGTAAAAGGTAGAAAGAAAAAAGGCAAAAACAAAAGGAGTGTTAGTTAGTTAAACAATAAGCAATAAATTCGGAAATGAGAAAAGATAAACGCTAAGGAAACAAAAAAGTAAAAGACAAACACATAAAGAAAAACCTAACCGCATGAATTCTAATTCACTATGGTTATCCGCATGGCTCTAATGGGGTGGGCTTCCTAGATTCTCACACATGGGTTTGGTTCTAATTAAGGGTACTCGAACCTATCTTATTACCTAATAAGGCAACAAGAGCCCCAATTCTGGCCCATTACAAGCTTGCAAATTGGTTTTGATTCGAGGGAAAACACGATCTAGCGATGTGGAGGGTTGTTTATGTGTCAAAAAGCGTGGATTTCGAAAGTGAATTACCAAAACGTGGAGGGCTACTCACGTGGGTATGTGGCATTTCACTCCCACTTAAAAGACAGAGCTCGGTTATAGAGCTTGATGACCATGGTGCAACACATGTCGGTGATTCCTTAGATATTAAATGAAAAATTAATTCGAAGACCACCAATTATCAAAGCCCGTGTAATCGAAATCACATTTTCAATGAAGAATCAACCTTATTAAAGTCAATTAAAATTTGCAACGATTTCCATCATTAAAAGCAACAAATAATTTCTTGGCATAACTCTCATTTTGTTAAAAAAAACACAGTATTGTCCCCAGTGAAGTCACCAAGCTGTAGTGACCTTTTTATCTTTTAAAGTTCAAAGCTACGGGTTTTCCCCATATTTTTCTAAAATTTGGTTTAAAGGGGAATTCTTTTGAAAATTTTTATTTTTGGAAATGATAAAGACTAGGATTTGCCACCAGGCACTTGGATAAGGTAGGTCGGACACCAGAAAACCAGATATTCATTTTACAAGGGTTCGTGAGTTGGTTACGTGTGGGGAAGGATTAGCGCCCCCATCACGCCCGGAAATCGGTACCAAAATATTTGTTACTTCTAAAATGATGGAAATAATTGGAATTTAAATTGAATTTAATTAAGCGTACTTAATTGAAAGGCGTCCTTAATTGGACGGGCTTTATCAAATTGGTGGGTTCGAGTTAATTGGACATTTAATTAATAAGGTTGATGATACATCGGGCCATAGATTAAACCGACATCAAATAAGCATGATTGCTGTGTTAATTTACGGTTTGACTTCCGTACGTCACCTTTATGCATGGTGCAAGCATTTAAATATGATGTGATGATTTTATCAACTTTTAATTTTACCTTGGGATGGTAAGGATTGATTCAAATATTTGGTCAACATCCTTTAAGCTCGAACTGTTACAACACAAATATCAAAACAAATAAATACCTCTTTTTATGATTTAGATTAATTAATGCAAAATGAATGGGTCACATGAATGACAATTAAAAAATGTCACGAAATGGCTTAAAATTAAACACGCAAAAGGCTCACCCAAAGCCATTGTCTAAAAGGCCCATATTATGGAAATTTAATTAATGGTCTAATTAGTAACTAGGTGAATCTAATATTAACCCTAAATTTGTTAACCCTAAAAACCCTAAAATTTATGGATTATCTTGTAACATGATAATTAATTTGGTCGGTTTTAAACTAGTATTCCAATAAGCCAAGGATACTATTTAAAACAAATCAATTTAAATAATCACATTTTTAAACTTAAATGTCAATCTAATCTCAATATAAATTTTATCTTAAAGGAAATTAAGAGGTGTTCAACTAGTTTAATGAATTTAACATTTATCTCAATAATCAAAGGGTAAATTTAAATTCACTAAACTAATTCGAACCTTAGTCTAACTACAGCTCTAATAAAACTAAACCTAAATTAATTTAATTAATTTAAACATTGTGCCCCTATGAGACGAGCACACGATTTAAATTAATCTTGTCGTAATCTAATCTGAAGTCTTAACCTAACAAGCCCAAAGCCCACCTAAGCTAAACAAGCCCTAAAGCCTAAAAAACACATATAAATATATATACTTATAAAAAAGGAATACTTTAACTATATATTATATACTATATAGATATAAAACATACATTATACATACATATTTAAAACTATATTGTATAAGTTATAAAAACTATGTATTATATACATTACAAAAACCTTATATTATATATCATTAAAACTTAATATATATATATATATATTATAAAAACCTTATGTTGTATATATTATAAAAAACAACATATATTATATATGTGCATTACATATTAAAAACTATATATTATACTTCAGTATAAAAACTATATGTCATATATTTTATAAAAAAACTATATATTATATTCATATATATATATATCATATACTATACTACAAGATATACACATCAAACAATAGATTACGCACATAAATCCACAGACCAAACCACAATAAACACATGAATTTAATCGAACACTAGGCAAAAAAACTAAAAAACAAAGGGATTAGATATGCATGAATTAACAAAGATTTTTTGATACTGGATTTGGGACCAAATTGAACGAAAACAAACTCTTGGGGACGATATAAAAGAGTCAAGACAGGGGACGAGATTGAACAAAACCTTGAAATCTCAAGGACCTAGGGTGTGATTTGGAAACGCGGAAGGACCGCCTACATTATTAAATCAGGTAGAGGGACTAAAGACGTAATTTAGAGAAGCGGAAGCCCTGCGGACATGATTTGGTTAGGGCGGAGGGACTAGAGATTAGATTACACCATTTTTAAAACCTTTAAATAAATAAAAGGCTAGTTTCAGCCCATTTTTGCCTATTTTGGCTAAAGCCGGTCCCTGAGCTCTCAAACCCTCCCTCTATCTCTGATGAACACCACCGTTCATCGAAGAAGAAACCTAGAAATAGCCGCATCGACCGTCGCTCGCCGATGACTGATGAACTCGAAAACCAGACCAAAATAACCCATTTCAAACTAAAACTCGATATGCCCTCTATTTTTTTGAAACTGAGCCCCTTTCCTCTTAAAAAACCCAAAAATGATTCTAAAACTCCCTTTTTTTTTGAAAACCAAAGCCGAAAACCCAAACCTTTTTTATCACCCCTTTCTTCCGATTCACCATGCGCGACCACAAGGAAGGCCGAGAGGCTTGTTATCGAAGGAGAAGGGCAATGGCACAGGAAAAGTGAACTGACAAGGTAAAAAAAGAAAACCCTAACTATATGTATATGCTTATGCTTGAATTCGAAAATAAAAGAAGAGATATACCTCTGGTAAAAATTTTTGAGGATGCTTTTCTTGTTCTCTATTGCTTTGAAAATTATGAATCCCCCAATCCTTTACAATAGCTTTAAGGTTTTTTGTTATATACCCTCAATTACATATATTTAAGAAAAAGGAAAATGAAAATTACGGATCTCCTATTAGCTGCCTTGTATTTTGTTTGAATTCATTTTCATTTCTGATTCTGCCAGTTTGCCTCTAAAATTCATGGTATTTTGTTACACATTTGTCCTCTCTGACAATCTTGTTTCCTTGCATATCGTGGCCAAACGCGAGGAGGGGAGGGGACCAGAAGCTGTTGGCATGGCCTACTGACGTGGCGGGGCGATAGTGAGGTGGCATTGGGCCACTGGTTCTTTCAGCCGATATGGAAGCAAAGTTGAGGGATCAACCGACGCGTGTAAGAACCGCGCGAATGGTAAGGCAGCGTGCATGCGAGCGTATGGTAATCAAAGAGTCGCGCCTGGGCACGTGGGAGTTCTGAACTTTCCCCGCCTTAATCATGGATCGTTAGATCTTCCCCAGATCTAACGATTGAGAATCATCTGTGCAAGAGATGAAGGGCATCAGATTAGGGTTTTTTCCTTAGTTTTGGGCCCTATTGGGCCACATGTATTATATATATTGAGCTTTTTGCAAATGGACTGATAATTAATAAACTTTGGGCTTTTATTTTTATGAAATGTATATATGGGCTGGTGTATATATATATATGAGCCGATAATGTATGGTTTTTATTTATATAAAGTGTATGGGCTGATGTATTTTATAGAGATAGATGGCTTTTAATAACTTTTAGCTTTGGTATAAAATATAACCATAATTATAATAATATTAGATATAGATAAAACCGGATAACAATAGTAATAAATAAATAATGGTAGTAAAGGAGATAATGAAATAACACTTATAATATTTTTTGGTGATAACCATATATATATAACTAAGAGGTTGATTATATATAAGCTCTTATTTAATTATACTAGTAGTGGTCTAAAATAGAAAGCTCTTTATTAACAAAAAGAGTAAAACGGGCCAACCTCCAGACAAAATTAGTGATTAAATACCCCTTTGGATGGATCACCCAAAATTTCACTACCTTTGACATAGTTGAACTCCTTTGGGTAGTTCACTTCCTTTTCCTCTAGAGTCATATCCTTCAATGCTTCTAGAGGCGGATCTTGTGCTTCTTCTTTGGTTGGAACTTAATCCACCTTTAATGTTTGTCCTTCATCAATGGCATCAAAAATTCTTACATCATCAGCATCATCATAAGATTCATTCCTCGAAAGGATGCTATTATCGAAAACCAAATGAATAGACTCTTCAACCACCAAATTTCTTTTATTAAATACTCGATATACTTTAGAACTTAAAGAATAACCTAGAAAAATAGCTTCATCACTTTTAGCATCAAATTTGTCAAATTGTCTTTTTCATTGTTTAAAACAAAACATTTGCATCCAAAAGGATGAAAATAGGTAATGTTAGGCTTTTTGGATTTTAAAATCTCATAAGGTGTTTTATTTAAAATATGCCTAATCATTACTCGATTGACAATATAGCAAGCCGTATTAGTAGCTTCCGCCCAAAAATACTTTGGCAAATTGTTTTCACAAAGCATGGTTCTAGCCATTTCTTCTAAAGTACGATTTTTCCTCTCAACAACCCCATTTTGTTAAGGAGTGCGAGGAGCGGAAAACTTATGGCTTATACCATTTTAGTTACAAAAATCCTCAAAACCTAAATTTTGAAATTTGGTTCCATGATCACTTTTAATGTGAGAAATAGAGTGGCCAAAATCATTTTGAGTAATTTTTGAAAACGTGATAAATTTTTCTAAAGCCTCATCCTTAGTACTTAAGAATAGAACCCAAGTAAATCTAGAGTAATCATCAACTAAAATAAATGCATATGATTTTCCACCCAAGCTCATAGTCCTAATAGGGCCAAAAATCCATGTGGATCAATTGTAAAACTCTACTTGTAGAAACATCATTAATAGGTTTAAAAGAAATTCTTTTGTGTTTGCCTTTTGCACAAGCATCACAACTTTTGTCATATGAAAATTTTATTTTTGGCGAACCTTTCACAAGATCATTTGAAATCAATTTTTCCAAAACACACATGCTTGCTTTCCCTGGTTTTCTATGTCATAACCACGAATCATGCTCATCACTAGCAAAAAAACATGCATGTGAAATATGAATGTCATCTAAATGCACCATGTAAATGTTTCCTATACGATGACCAATAAGCACAATCTTGTTAGTTTCAATGTTGATAATTTTGCAACCATTTAAATCAAAAAGAACATTGAAACCTTTATCACAAAGTTGGCTTATACTCAAAAGATTATGTTTTGGACCGTCGACATACAAAACATTATCAATAAGAATAGAAGAGTGATTACCAATTGAACCAATTCCTTCAATGTGGCCTTTGGAGTTGTCACCGAAAGTTACTACTCCTCCACTTTTTGGTTTTAGCTCCAAGAATCGACTCTTGTCATCGGTCATGTGTCTCAAGCATCCACTATCAAGGTACCATGAGTTTACATATGTAGCTTTGGCCTTGTAACAATGCTCCCCCTACAAACAAAGATTAAGTCTTGGTTTTTGGTACCCAAATCATTTTGGGTTCATGCATATTAGCTCCCAAAATCTTGGTTCCCTTGGGAATCCAAGAAGAAATAGCACTAGTATTATTAGAAGTGACTAGTTCCTTAGGAACCCAAACACTCATAATCATCTTACCTCTAGAGGGCCTTTATAAGCCTCTTTGTTTGTAGCCACCAAAGTTTCTCTTCACATAGTTGGGTTTTGAAGAACTTGCTTTTTAAAGCTTGATTTCCTAACTTTGCTTAGAGAAGCTTTGAGATCACAAACTTCCTTTTGGTGATCATCATAAACTTTGGAAAGAAGATTGTTTAAATCTTGATTTTTCTTTCCAAAAATGTTTTGTTTTTCTTGTGAATCAAAAAACTTCTTTTCAAGTTCTGAGTTGGTTTTAGAAAGGGAATCGTTTTGGATTTTCAAATCGAAAATCAGTTTTTTGTTTTTCAAAATCGATTCCTTGTATTCTTCTACCAACTCATCATATACCTCTTGTAACTCATCATAAGCTTCTTAAAGCTCATCAAAAGTGAAATCAAATGTAAATGAGTTAGAGGTTACCTTAGGATCCTCTTCAAGTGCCATGAGGCAAAGGTTGGCCACTTCTTGCTCTTCTTCATCGGATGATTCCTCATCACTCTAAGTAGCAACGTGAGCCTTAAGCTTCTTCTTCTTCCCAAAGCTCTTCCTCTTGAGTTGGGGACAATCATTTCTTATGTGTCCCGACTTCTTGCACTCAAACCAAATAAGTTGGTCTTTTTATTCCTTATTGTTCTTGTTCTTAAAATCCCCTCTTCGATAGAACTTTCTTCCCCGATTGGATTTCATGAACTAAGTGAACTGTTTGGCTAGCATAGCCATTTCTTCATCTTTCTCCTCACTCGAATCGCTCTCCTCTTGTGAAGCCTTGAGAGCAATTCCCACTTTCTTCTTTTCCACATCTTTCTTCTTCATTATCTTCTTATCTCTCTTCTTTTTTTTCTTCCCTTTCTTTTATCATAATCTCATAAGTAAGGAGAGATCCCATGAGAGCATCAAGCTTCAAGGTCTTAAGATCCTTAGCTTCAATGATTGTGGTTCTCTTTCCATCACATAATTTAGGAAGAGAATAAATAAGCTTTTAAACAAGCTTGTCTTCGGGGATGAATTCTCTGAAACCTTTGAGACCATTCACAATGACAGAGAAACGGTCGAACATATTGGTGATGCCCTCATCTTGCTCTATCTTGAATTTTTTGTAGCTCAAGTTGTGGAGTCTATTCTTGGTCTCTTTTACATCGTTTGTGCTTTCATAGGTGGTCTCGAGATTATCTCATATCTCATTTGCAATTGTGCAATAAAACATCTTTGAGTACTCATCCGGTCCAAGCGCATAAAAGAGCATGTGCATAGCTTTATCTTTGATTTGTAATCTTCATCGGTCATCTCTATCTTGGACTTTGGGATCAACCGGTCACATTCGCTCTTTATCGATATTGTTGGTCTATCTTTCACTACATCTCATAGGAGGTAGTCGTTAGATTTGATGAAGAGACTCATACGATTCTTCCAATAGGGATAGGTCTCCCCATTGAAATAAGGTGGTTTGGTGGTGGATTAAGACACGTAGAGGTTATTGCCGAAAGTAGAGGTCATGGCTTGACTTCTTGTTGATTGAATCACCTTTGGATCGTCTCAAGGGGATGTTAATCCTTCAAATGAGCTAGGCTCTGATACCAAGTGTTAGGATGATCAATCGACGATGTGTATTCAAGAGGGGGTAAATTAGCAATTTTAAAAATGAAGGGAAGCAAAACAAAATGATAAAAAAATGAGGGACAAGAGATTTATAATGGTTCAACCTTCTAACAAGGTTTACATCCATTACCTTAGCTTCCTACTAAGGATTTTCAACCAATTAACTAAAAATTCTTCCCCTTTTCTAGGCTAAGAAGGCAACCTTGTACACAACCAAAGCTTTCTACTCAAAGCTTTGATTAAGCTCACTCTTTTACAAGATAGTTGTTTGCAAACAAATAAATCCTCACAAAGGTGTGTGTTTGCCCAATTACAAGTACACTCAACCCAAAACTTGAATAAAAATAAACACAAATGAAGACCACTCAAGTGGGTTACAAGATTTGACTCTAATAGCTCAATGATGGTTGGATTTGTGCTTGAATGCTTAAGACTTGTTGACTTGTTGTTGTTGAAGCTTTGGAGGCTAGATTTTATACCCCCTTATTAATTTTTAACAGTTTTGGTGGTTAGGATCATCAATAGAGCCGTTGGGCTACATTTTTCCCGCATTAAATGTTGTTTGGTAGGCTACCGTATCGGTACACGAGCTTCTGTATCGGTACCTACCATAAAAAGAAATATCCATTGTACAAAAAGGTATCGATACACTTGAGGGCGTATCGAAATGAGTAGTGTGCAAAAACATAGGCGTATCGAAATGGCAGAGTCGTATCGTTACAGATTTGGCTCACTAGAATCTGAGGAAAAAGTCCATGAAAAAATACATTGGTACGCCTAAGGGGCGTATCGGTACGGTATAACCAATTTTCAAAGTTTGGTGATTCCAATACTAAAAAGGTAACGGCCAAAACATTAAATGCAAAGATTTTAAAAATCTTAACACCCAGTATTGGTACAGGTGAAGCCATACCGATACTCATAACTTAAATAAAATTCTCAGGTTGAAGACCATATCGAAACGGGCACACCCGTATCGGTACGTTTTGGTTATTAAGTTAAAACCAGTTTCCAGTAGCCAAAAGTCGTATCGAAACACCTAAGGGCGTATCGATACGCTTGGGCGATTTTAGTTATTTGAGTATCAAAATACTTAAAAAAAACTTTTGGGGTTTAAATTTTTTACTTAGAAATAATTTTAAGTTCGAATCCTTGTCATTTTGTAAGACTTTTTGAATACTTAAAAATATATCCAATTTTGCAAATTTGTCCTTAAACTCTTTGTTATATCAAAATCAAATATAAGTTTTACATATAATTCAATTTTTCTCAAAAAGAATATAATTATAATATAATTCGAATATAATTCAAATTTTATAAAAAATAATATAATTCAAATTTTGCTCAAAAAAGAATATAATTCGAATAAGTAATTGTTGGGGTCATGTTTAGGTAATTTAGTTTATCTAAAAAATTACAAATTTAATATTTAAATATTTATTTTAAATTATTTTTATTAAATATTAACATTTAAATAAAATAATATTATTAATAATAGAAAATATTGGACTAAATTATAAAATTTAGAAACAAATAGGGGTCAATTTTAGGTAAAAATAGACTTTCCAGTGACTAAATTGAACAAAAAATAAACCTGACAGGCTTGATATGTCATTTACCCTTTAAATAAAACTAGGCGGTTTGACTTAGTCAAAGAAGAGATGATGTGGCATGATGTGATTGGCTAGAAATTTTTTTAACGGCAAAAGTAACAAAATGAGACAATACGGGTAACGATGTAAACGTGTGGAGCACAAGAGCCCAAAAAATTTAGGTACCAAATTGAAAAAAAATGGTAAACGTTAGGGACCAAAAAGACTTTTTGAATACTTAAAAATATATCCAATTTTGCAAATTTGTCCTTAAACTCTTTGTTATATCAAAATCAAATATAAGTTTTACATATAATTCAATTTTTCTCAAAAAGAATATAATTATAATATAATTCGAATATAATTCAAATTTTATAAAAAATAATATAATTCAAATTTTGCTCAAAAAAGAATATAATTCGAATAAGTAATTGTTGGGGTCATGTTTAGGTAATTTAGTTTATCTAAAAAATTACAAATTTAATATTTAAATATTTATTTTAAATTATTTTTATTAAATATTAACATTTAAATAAAATAATATTATTAATAATAGAAAATGTTGGACTAAATTATAAAATTTAGAAACAAATATGGGTCAATTTTAGGTAAAAATAGACTTTCCAACGACTAAATTGAACAAAAAATAAACCTGACAGACTTTATATGTCATTTACCCTTTAAATAAAACTAGGCGGTTTGACTTAGTCAAAGAGGAGATGATGTGGCATGATGTGATTGGCTAGAAATTTTTTTTAACGGCAAAAGTAACAAAACGAGACAATACGGGTAACGATATGAACGTGTGGAAAACAAGAGCTCAAAAAATTTAGGTACCAAATTGAAAAAAAATGATAAACGTTAGGGACCAAAAAAAGACATTAAGACTTAAAAGTTTAATATGCAAACGAACAAAGTAATGAGCTCGGACCATTGGCCAACATTTGTCGGTAAGTTTCCTATGATCTCACGGACTATTATGTAGTTCTTATTTCTTTTTTTAAAATTATTAGTGATCAGAGGAAGGAGACGTGAGGATGGATTTGAGAGGGAACACAAAAGCTGGTATGGAAAAAAGCTTATGTGGTAAAAAAATTATTAAAAATACTGTATACTACTTGGTGTAAGAAAATATCTAATAATTTTTAACATACTCATCAAGGTGAAATAAAGCTGCGGATGAGATTATTAAACTCGCTCGAATGGAAGACTCGGAGTGCTCCCGGTTTGTGTTCCCACCACACGCGATCCTCTTTCTGTTACATGAGTATGGCAATTTAGGCTATATTGATTAGCTGTAGTAGCTAGCGTTTTATTTCTTTGTTCATAAAATAAAATTTAAAATTTGATTAGATTAAATATATAAATATTTTTAAAATTATAAATCTAAATTAGAGTCATATTTAAAGTGATCTATGTTAATTTATTTTAAAATATTTGTGAAAAGTTTAATATTTATATATATATATATATATATATTAGGTTTGGGATTGATAAGGCAAATATAAAAATATATTTAAAATATTAATTTGGATCATAATAATATTTAAAGTAATTCATGTTGACTTATATATATATATATGAGTTAATTACACCACACGTCATTGATCTCTAAATTTTTAAATATTTCAATTTCATCCCCAAATTATAGTTCTCATTCTAAATTAGTCCCCAAACTTTTGAATGTTCCATTTCCATCCCTAAATTATGGTTCTCATTCTAAATCTATCCCCAAACATTTTGAATATTCCAATTCCATCCTCAAATTATCATTTATATCATATCATATTATTACATAATGCACATCAACATAAGATATGGTTAGCATATATTGATACTTTGGGGGTGAAATTAGAATGTTCAAAAAGTTTGGTGACCAATTTAGAATGAGTCATAATTTGAGGATGAAATGGAATGCTCAAAAGTTTTGGGACCAATTTAAAATAAAGGTCATAGTTTGAGAATAGAATTGAAATGTTTTAAAGTTTAAAGACTAATTTACAATGAATGTTATAATTTAGGGATGTACGGTATAATTAACTCTCTTTATATATATAATATTTAGGGTTTATCTTCTGCTCAATCCTCCTTCAAAGATACATTATTTTTCTTTTTTTAATTTTATTTTCCTAATGTTGCAAGTTAATAACATTATGACTTGTATGTTCAACTTTACTAGTTTTACAATATACTCAACGAATAATAATTATGTATCATTTTGGATGTGCTTTATTATGCCCCATATTAAAAAAATTAAGTTTACTGTTTGCGGTTAAGGTTTAAGGTTGGGTTTAGAAAATTATAAGTATAATATTTTTTAAGATTTAGGATTTAGAATTTAGAATTTAATGTTAAAACTTAAAATTTATTTTTATTATTATTATAATATAGAAAAAATTAAAAAGGAGAGGATTTTTGTCCATATTTAACATGTGTGTTCCTGGAGTTGTTAATTCGTCTGACTCGTGCCATTGGCATTGGGAAGGACAATGAGTTGATTTTTATAATTTTTAAATATAAATTTAGAACAAAATCTTTTACTAAAAAAATAAATTATAAGTCTTAATCATAAATTTTAAATTTTAAACTATAATGCTTAAACACTAAAAATATATATTACTTTAATTATGTAAACACTAATTTTAAGTCTTAACCTTAAACATAATTTTTTAGTGTGTGGTGTAGAAATAAGCATAAAAAAGTAGAAGATTTCTATTCATGAATTTAAACAATTAATTGTGGTTTTATATTTAAATATGTTTATTATTTATATTTTCTTTAAATCTAAATTATTCTTTTACTTTTTTCTATTTATTGTTAAATTCACTAAATTTTTAGTCGAATCGAATTATTATGTTTTTTTTATTATTTTCGTTTTAGTTATTTCTATATAATATATGAAATTGGTTATAAGGCGTGTAAAGAGGGATTAAGTGAGTCTCATGACCCACTGAGTGACGGGAGAGAATAATTTTGTCTTGCGGGTCATGGGACATGGATGCTCCTAGATTTTATATTCGTAACGGGTCGTAGAGTGAAGATGAGGATGAAAATTCTTGACATAAATAAGTTCGAGAAGAACATCATTTGCACCCACTGTTGGAAAAATTCGATAATTTTGGAGCTTTGAATGAGAAATTAATTCAAACATTGTTGAGGGAAATGTTGAACCATTTGTTGGTTCGTAAATCTGCAGATGTGCACGACGTGGGTAACGCAAATGTCTGAACCGATATGTTCCTTTGTGGGCTTGCAGATATTTTGACCCAAATTAGAAATAAATTTTACCTCAAGTAAGAGCATAAATTTGCCAAATTTTATCTTAGAATTAAAAGGGTAAATATTGAAAGTTATCCTTAATTCAGATAGCAATTTTAGAAATTGCTCTATAGAAGAATCAATTGATTCTCAATATTAAATACTTTATTAGGTCAAAATTTCCACTTATACGCTCATGATACTCCTATAAATAGGAAGTAAACCTTCTATGTTTTATACAACTAGAAAAAAACAGAAAATTTTCTATGGTTTTACTTTGTGATTTCAAAAATGGTTTTTGGTGATAGAAGAATGTGAGGTTATGGTTCGTTGATCACTGCAGACGTGCTACTGTTGTGCTCATTATGTTGTTATATCCTGAGAGATAGACGTCCGGCGTTTCTCAAGCACCATAGGAGCGGGTGAATCTGTTTTAAGGAAACTACGTTCGTGCAGGCCTCAACACGTTTCCTTTAGTTTTTTGTTTCAAATCGGTTTGATTTATTTATTATTGTATTGCCCGTAATTTTGTGTATTGTTCGTTTAAATAATAATATTTTATCTTATTATTTATTCTTAGATTAACGTCGTTTTTCAACAATCTTAAATGTGTTTGACATTTAATTTGAATTATCATGTATCATATTTTTTTGTCTTAAATGTGTTTCCTTGTAATTTTGGAAACTTTTTGGATTTTATTCCGTACTAATAATTTTTTTGAGAAATTTTATATAGATGAACATAATTAATTCGAGGCGATTCGAAATAAGTACGGTTGTGAGAAAGCAAACAAATTCGTTTTCATAAATTATACTGTCATTTAACGGGTTTGCTTAGATCTCAAAAATAAACGGGACAAATATGTTTTACAAAAATTGTCATTGGAAGTAACTGAAGTTACAAATTTTGTGAAATATCAAAATCAAAACAAACGAAATGGTATGTATCATGAGGATACACGCTTGATTTAATACCTTCGCTTATAGCAAGGATTAAAATCATATGTAAAATACATGTTTGCATGTATTGTAAAACCCTAATCATGTGAGTAAAAGGTTTAAGGCAAGGTTGTCTATTGGTAGCAACTAACGAGCTAATATAGCATTTGTTCATTACATGATTAAATTGCTATGAAATATGGTAATATTAAAACCATATATGTGTAGTTAAGGTAATGGTGGATCCCTTAAATAAATAATACATGTGTGCATGAATTTGGTAAATTAATACCTTAATTCATAGTATGATTATGGCATATATTTAAAGTAATCGTTTATTCTTTAAATAAGTTTGGCCTTAAGTATGGTATCATTGTGGCAATACCATATATGTGTATATCTTATTAAGGTAATATTCTTAATGATTTTGAACTTAATGGTTTATATAAATACCTTAAATTGTGGTATTAGTTTGGTAATAATATTATAATATTATTACGATTAAGGCAATTTTATTGGCCTTAATATTGAAGGATAAATATGGCATGAAAAAGGAATATCCTTTTCTTAGGAAATAATAATTATTGAGATAATTATTATTTGTGTTTGGAAACACTTTGGATTATTATTATACCAATAATTTTCCCTAAAAATGTAGGATAAACATGAGGAAGTTCGTGATTTATTTTGAAAACAAAGATCTTGTAAATAATTCATTTCGGGAATTAATTATCGCCGTTTTAACGGGTTTACTTGATCTTCCAAACAAGAATCAATGGAATTAAAATCAAAGGAATTAATTCCTTTTGATTTCTGTTGGTTATACAGAATTAAGTTGGATTGATATCTCTGTTATTTAACAGAAGATATAACAAAAGAAATAAATCATTAAATTTATTTATATTCTAGAATCATGCGTTGATTCTAGCTTGTTAGGGGAAATAAATCGTTGGATTTAATTTCATTGAATCTAGAATGATTTAATATTAAAATAAATTGGTGAATTTATTTTGGAAAGAGAAATAACTTAAAGTTATTATTTCTTAAAGAATCAAGTATGATTCTATTTTGGAAATAAATCAGTGAATTTATTTTGGAAGTAAATTTCGACTAAGGTCTCGGATCAAAGCATAGAAGAACTTGGTTCTCTATGTCAAAATTAAATTCTTAAAGTCTATTCTGATACATGCTATGAAGTGCACGGTGTTCAAAAATGGTGAAAGAATTGTGAGGGTCGTTGGACCATAAACGCATGATTAAAAGACAATTTGAAAGTGCATGTTTAGGATTGGTTCTTTGAGAGACTTGGTATTTAAGCGTGCCTAGTGCACCACCTCTCTTTCATAAGTTACCTACTTGGTGCACTATTCATTATTGTTCTTTCTATTAAGACCATGTGAATTATTGTTTTTTTTGGGGTTAGTGTTTGGCTAAATTCACGACGTTCAATAAATTCATAATACTTTGGTTTTAGATTGTGTCTATGTGACACAATGGAAAATTCAATGAAATTCATTAGAAAGAATTTCAAACGTGGCAACAAAAGATGTTGCATTTTTTACCATGATAAACCTGGTCAAATATATGAAGGATGGTCCTCCTATGATTAGAGAGGATAAGGTAAATATTGTTATCACCTTCAAATGTTACTAAGGTAATATTGCTAAGACAAATATTACCATGGTAAACGTAGTGGAAGTCAAAAAAATGATTTCAAACCGAAAATTAGGCGGTGTGTTCAAGAAGCAAGATTTCATGGGAAATGCTTCAATTGTCATAAGATGGGAACAAGTCTTCGGACTATAGACTTCCAAACGAGATCAATATTGTGACAAAATTTAGTCATAACAATTGATATGGCGAACAATTGTTTGAAGGAAATTTATTACCTTCATGATAGAACAAACTAGTATTTTGCTTAAAAGCAAAGATGCTATAGAGACATTATTCTCTATAAGTAAGATGTTGAAACCCAAACTTAATAAATCGATTAATTTGGGAGAAACTCTATGTGAGTAACATTGCAACATCAAAGGGTACAATGATTTTGAAGATAAGAAAATAAACTTCAAAATGTGCCTAACATGTGGGGGAGTTGTTCTATCAACTAATTACATCTTCTCAAAGAGACAAGACACCATATGAGTTATGGAAAGAAATAAAACCTTCCTACAACTACATAAAAATGTAGGGGTGTCTTGCAAAGGTAATGTTCTCATTGCCAAAGTAAATGAAAATAAGTGGACTATATTTTCATTGGCTATGTAGAACATAGTAACATATATCAATTTCTTGTGTACAAATAAATTCACAAGAATATGATAATGAAAACAAAGAATGACTCATTCTTTAAAAATATATTTCCTATATATTTAGAGAAGTTGATCCAAGTTCAAAGAAATGAACTTTGGAGACTATCAATGAAAAATAGTCCATACGTTCAACAAAAGATTGAAACTAATACATTGTCAAATTAGAGTGTGAAAAATGTGTGTATTGTTATAAGTAACAATGAAATGGTAAAACGTACCAAAAACATGTTAGATTCAAGATTTGACATGGAAAATATGATAATGACATAATTAATTTTGGGCATCAAAATCAAACGGTCATCTAAAGGTCTCATATTGACTCAGTCACACTATGTGAACAAGATCCTTGGAAAATTTGGCAAGGATGATTTTGGTATGGCCAAAACTCCAATAGACACATGCCAATATTTGTTCAAAAACAAAGAACAAAGTGTTGACCAAGTGGAATATGCAAGGGTCATAGGCAGTCTAATGTACCTCATGAGCTGCACTAGACCGTATATTGCTTTTACTGTGAGCAGTCTAAGCAGATTCACAAGCAATCCAAGTGAAAACCATTGGAAAGCAATTGTAAGGATACTGATATATCCCAGATATACTCGAGATTACGGATTGCATTATTACAGAGATCTTGCTATTTTAGAAGGATACTCTGATGCCAGTTGGATATTTGATATTCAAGATACCAAGGGCACAAGTGGATATGTCTTCACTTTGGGAAGAGGAACCGTGTCATGGAAATCCTCAAGAAAAATGATTATAACCAAATCCATATTGGAATCTGAGTTTTAGTTCTAGAAAAGTCTAGAGAAGAAGTCGAATGACTTCAGAAATTTCTTAAAGGATATTCCTGAACGGCCAAAGCCAATGCCCACAATGTGCATACATTGTGATGACCAAGCGAAAATTGGTAGACCATAGAGCTTTGTGTATAATGGTAAGTCGAGACATATGCGTCGTCGACATAATACCATTAGACAACTGATCTCAAATGAAGTTATCTCTATTGATTTTTTAAAATCAAAGGATAACATTGCAGATCCACTAACCAAAGGGTTAAATCGAGATCAAGTTGAGAAAACATCGAAAGGAATGGGACTAAAGCCCAGGAAATTTAAGGTGCTATGTGAAGGAAAACCCTACCTAGTTGACTGGAGATCCCAAGATCTAGGTTCAAAAGGACAACCTAATTACATAGACCTTGTACGGTCACTGTGGGGGTTATTATCCCAAGTTCGTTCCTATGATGTAAACAGTGATCAAAGTGGTTTAGGCTAAGCAATGCTTTTAATGACCATTGTGTGCTTTGGTGAGTAAAGCAACATAAGTCACCTATGTGAGAGTGAAGTGGGGCCGCTTCAAGGAGACTATTGGGGCATAGTTCTCTCAAACTCTTGCAGAACCAGGGAGATGTTCACGGCCATATGAACATAACCATTTGAACTAAAAACCTCGTCAGGGAGGTAGTTTTGTGAGGTATATCATTGTTTACACAAACAACATACAATTTAAGGACATCACGTCTACTGATCAGCCAGTAAAGTAAATATACTTTCACAAGGGAAGGTTCAAGGGTGGACACCTACCTATCATATGCAACTATCGATCGTAGAATCTATCACCACTTCGAGTTAAAATGTTTTTGATTAAATCAATTTCATTCATGTACGGGATTGTTAGAAAAATTCGATAATTTTGGAGCTTTGAATGAGAAATTGATTCAAACGTTGTTGAGGAAAATGTGGAACCATTTGTTGGTTTGTAAATCTGCAGACGTGAACGACGTGGGTAACGCAAATGTCTGAACCGGTCTGATCCTTCGTGGGCTTGCAGATATTTTAACCCAAATTTGAAATGAATTTTACCTCAAATAAGAGCATAAATTTGTCAAATTTTATCTTGGAATTAAATGGGTAAATATTGAAAGTTGCCTTTAATTCAGATAGTAATTTTGGAAATTGATCTATAGAAGAATTAATTGATTCTCAATATTAAATGCTCCATTAGGTCAAAATTTCCACTTATACCCTCATGACACTCCTATAAATAGGAAGTAAACCTTCTAGGTTTTATACAACTAAAAAAAACAGAGAATTTTCTATGGTTTTACTCTGTGATTTCAAAAACAGTTTTTGGTGAGAGAAGAAGGCGAGGTTACAGTTCGTTGATCTCTGCAGACGTGCTACTGCTGTGCTCATTAGGTTGTTGTATCCTGAGAGATAGATGTCTGACGTTTCTCAAGCACCATAGGAGTGAGCGAATCTGTCTTAAGGAAACTGCGTTCGTACAGGCCTCAACACGTTTCTTTTGATTTTTCGTTTCAAATTGGTTTGATTTATTTATTGTTGTATTGCCCGTAATTTTTTGTACTGTTCGTTTAAATAATAATATTTTATCTTATATTTATTCTTGGATTAACGCCATTTTTCCAACACCCACCCCGCTCAAATGACATTCATGCATTCACCAGCGCATACGAGCTTTTATTGGGACCATGAATCCCAAATCCTCTTCTCGAGTTGGTCTAGTTCCAGCAAAGGCATGTATGCATTGGCATTATTCTTCGTATTTGGCTGGGCAGTGATCGTGGAATGTCTCTCGTATCGCTGCATGGTGAAGCCTGAAGCCAACAAGGTGGCCACTAGCCACTTGGTTTTTTAAGAAGGGATGCATGCGATTCGTGCGGGGAAGAGCTACATTCTGATGTTGGTTGTCAAGTCGTTTAGTGGCGGCGGCCTTCACGCCGCGGTTTTCGAACATACAGTTGGGTTCTTGGTCTTTGGGAGTAAGTCTTTTGGAAAGCACAGAGGAACAGAGAAAGTTCCCGACCTTAGTCTTAGAAAATAGTAAACGTAACACCTTATACTCAGACCGTCAATAATCTAAAGTAAACGGTATTACATGTGATATTGGATGACGTTTCGGATCAGTTATGTCATTAATCTCATTCCTTTCATTTTCAATTTCTGCATTGAATATCCAAATAAAATCTCTTTAACAATTTTTGCACGCATCTATCATGAAAACAAGTTGGAAGTAGTTGTGATGAACTTGACACTATTGATCATATAAATTGAGTGAACATACATTTACACGTAAGTCATTTCATATCCCCAAATCATGTTTCTCTTAACCATTTAAAAAGTGTCCACACATGGCTTAAAATCTCCAATAAGAAATGGCCCTTCACACTCATGTTCTCTCGCCATTGTTCCTACTGATATTGCGGTCGTGGTCCGCCCCTCGTATGGAGCTAAGCATTTAAACGGCGAAGCCCTCGTGAAAGAGATTTGCCGACACACATCCAGCCACCAATATTGTGTTGGCACCATGATTCCGGGGACACCGTTGACAGCCGAAGGGATTGCTAGTACCGCTTTGGGTTGGGCACAGATACGAGCATTAGAAGCCGGGACTATAATATCCAGATTACTCAAAGATTCCGTCTCAACCCCCAATCACCATCGCTACCAAGTGCGGCTCCAAAGGTGTTGGAATCTTAACATGGAAACCATGGCGGACCTCTGGAGTGCTAGCGGCTCGTTCTACAGTAAAAACATCAAAGCCATGGTTAATTATTTGTATGGTGCTTCACGTGACACTAAAAGGTGCCAGGCTCTCATAAGCGGACGCAATTTAACAGGTTTGGCTGCCAAGAACAATGACATAATTAAGCTCAGTCTCCACCAAATTCTTTTGAGCATACTCGTTAAAGCTTTAGCTATAAACTGTGTGCGTGTCATAAATAAATAAATAAAGGATTCCTATATGAAAATTGTAAGAGTAATGCACACAAATAGTTTAATGGAATCCCGTACAATATTTAGATTCTACCCAAAGGCTTCAGTAACATTGCAATGACAAGTTTAGGCTCATGACCTTAGAATATCAAGACTTGGTCTAAAAAATCATGGCAGTGGCAGTGGCAGTGGCAGTGGCAGTGGGGTGGGCAACTGAGTATTTTGATCAGTTGCGGGCAAATTTTGAAAAAAATCGAATTATTCAACTCGACTCGAGGCGAAAAAATTGACTAGTTTTAATTTAACTCGTAATTTCATAAACTCGACTCGAAAGAATTTTAAGTAAAGTTTGAATTATGAAATAAAAATTCGAATAACTCGAAATTTTTAGTAATTAGTTTATCAGTTTTTATATTTGAGTCGAGTCTGTCAATTATGCGTGTTCTATTATGTATATTACATGTGAAAATATGAAATATATATGTATATAGTATATGCATATAGAAAGCCGTTAAGATTGAAATCAATATGTGCACAACCAATCCCTAAGTATATGCATATAGAAATATATATGTGCACCGCTACGTATAGGCATATAGAAATATATATGAAGAAATATACATGTACAATTAAATTTGTGCAGAAACTCGAAAACTCAACTCAATTCGACTTGACTCGAATTTCATAAACTCGACTCAATTCAAAAATATTTCAAATAAAGTTTGAATCGTAAAATAAGACTTGCAAACTCTAATAACTCGAAATTTTTTGACTCAACTCGATTGAACGCCTAGCCCTAATTTTGATTATGAAAAGGCATCAATCTTATGGTTGAGATTGATTCTAAGATTAATTTTAAGTGTTTTAAATTATAAATTAGTAGAATATATCGGTGCGTGACATTTATCGTAAAATTTTCTTTAAATTTATTATGATCATATGTGGTAAATATTAGTTTTTTGAGATAAAATTAATAGTTTGAATAATTTTTAAAAATTTGACCAATTAAATCTACTAATTTAGAAGTTTGGTAAACAGTAGATTGAGGTGAAACTTTTCATATTGAAAAATCTCCTTTATTCAGATTGAAAAATCTCCTTTAGGTCGGAGGATTGGATTGGACATAAGAGTTGTGAAACTTTTTTGTCTTTGAAAATTACAAAAAATTATCTAAATAAACTAAATTTCATAACTAATAAAACTAAAAAAATCACAAATAAGAAATTAATATATACATTTAATTCGATAATTAGTAAAATTATATTAAAAATAATTTTATAAATAAGAAATTAATATATATACCTAAATTTTATAATTAATAAAATTGTATTAGAAAATATTTTTATAAATAAAAAATTAATATATGCATCCTTTATATATGCTTAGTAATATTAAATTAAAAATAATAATTTTTCATAATACAATTATTATCAATAAGAAACAAACCATTGATAACTAATAAATTATTTAAACTAATATTGAATATAATCATTTCTTTATATGTCATTTTTTTAAATAATCAAACATATATCAGCTATCAGTAAATTTTATCAAAATATTTTTATACAATTAGTTAATACAATCCGTTATCAACTATTAACTAATGTAATACGTTATCAATTATCCGTTTTGATTGTTGAATGTGGTCTATTTTTTTATTTTTTTGGATTAGTTGTTGAAAGAATCAAACGAGCTTATCTGTCCGCAATAAACGTGTAACCAATAAACATCACTATACTTCAATGTTTTCCATAAAGGTATTACATTTGTGTTGGTCTATTTTCTGGTTTTAATGTTATTTCGACAGCTCCTAAATAAGAGGTTTGGTTGGTTAGTTGGTTGAGCAAACCGTTGAAATTATTAGAAACAGGGTGGTCCTGCCTCACCCCTCTTCTGATACACAATTTTCTGCCAAAATTCTTAGGATACTACATATCGCTATTTGATATATAGATGAATTGCATTAGATGTTTTTTCAACTATAGCTGAAATTCTAAATTCATCATAATTTTTTAATGATTTAATTGAGTTTTAGGGTTTAAATACCGCATTAATCAAATCTTATTGTTAATCAAATTATCATTTTGATTGTTAAATGTTAATTTAAATCTAACATGAAATATATTTAAAATACATTAATCAATTTTTAAACACAAACCCTACGCATACAAGTGTTATATTCAAACTCGAATCTACTATAATAAATATTATGTTATTTTTCACTAAAACTACTCCAGTAGTAATACGTTGTATTGTAAAAATAAAGAAATAACTCAATATATTCCAAGTCAAAATGAATTTTCTGACTACTATAGTTGGCACCACTATAGTAGTAGCGTTTGTCGGCGGAGGTGCTCAACTCACTGCAACCATTCGTGTCGGTAAGCAAACATTGGGTTATAAATTCTAATATACAAAACTATAGTCATAGGCTGGGCAGTGGGCACATTTATAGCCTACACGTACGCGATTGGTTTAGATGTTCCATCAGCCGATTCAGCTGTGGGTGAGAGGGGGAAGTGTGTGTACTAACAACGGACAAGATCCCTCCAAATGGTTGCCCTATTAGTGTTGACACTCACTGTTGTTCATGGCTGTCTAATGCCTATACCTAGACAAGGAGTTGATGTGAAAGCTAAAGAATCGCACCAAGATTTGATAAACAGTGGGATTGACAGCCTCTTACGGAAAATATCAACAAAACAACAAGGGAAAGATTTTGAAGAAACAGTAATCAAGCCAAAAATCATGAAAGGAAAGAGGGAAGTTAGACGTGAAAAATACGAGATTTGAAGATTAGGATGGAGTCAAAAAGACCCACCACATGGTATGGTAAGGCAGAACCGGCAGCACCATTAGAAGCGGGACACATCAACCGACCTATAAAGAAATACCGAAAACACGCGTAACATACGCGGGAGTGGACTATGGGACGTGAGAAAACCGTCCACGCGAATGAAAGTAGTGGGCACCATGTGGGTTGAGAGGCACATGACTCGGGACATGGGTCTACACTAACAGCAGCTGGCATTGCCATTCCATGCGGTGCCATTGAATATGCCTTTTCCTTTTCATTTCTTTTAAATCCCAGTAACGAGTTCCAAGACAGACTCGGATTTATATTAAACAAAAGCACAGAATGAAAATATCTAACAACAGAGAGAAGGCAATCTTAATGGTTGACACGTGTAAAGGTTCGAAACGCTTTAGTCCACTTTCTTGAAATAGGCTTTTGTTCTAGTGAGGCAGTGTGGAGAAGCTTGAACCGGCGGGATTTGGGGAAAATAAAAGATCCTTCTAATTACATAATTAAGATTAATAGGGGTACAACTCCGACTTCCAAAGACAGTGTTCTATCTAATGTTCTTTGACCTCTTAATCATGTTTTTATTAAACGAAACGCTTACTGAAAAAGGACAGAAATATTTACAGCAGCAAAGGAGTTGGACAGGTTGGAAAGTGGAAAATTCTATACAGCAAGAATGCACAACCCATATGTGCTTACCCATGCAGAGTAAAGAAAATGACGAGGCCTTTCATTTCATTTAAAATTTAACATTTCACTTTTTTCCAGTAAAATCCAAAACTCTTATCGACCCAAACACCGAACTACAATAGTAAAGTAACCCCAGAACTTAGTCTTCTTCCCTAGTAGCCTCAACCAAACCGAACAAAAGCTGTGCTGGTTGCGCTGTATCCCCCATCACTGAAACTAGAAAAATCCTTTATTTTTAATCCTGGACCCTATCCCAAAACCATCCTTTCATTTTTCATCTTCTTAAAAAACCAACATTTTCCTTCTTAAAACCTATACACCACTGTACTACTATTTTCCCTATAGCAAACTATCAAACTTGTTCCCATTTTCCCATTCCCTAACCTTGAAATTTCTACCCAAAAAGACCAAACCATTGAATGCAATGAGCCATCAATATGTCCACTCCTGAGGTAACCGGACTTCATGACTGGTTTCTAGTTGTGGCCCGAGATTTCGCTGCCTTTGATTTCCGACGACTTTCCCACCATTTTGAAGCCTCAAAGCAGCAGCATCTGCAATTGCATGCCAACAGTTTAATAACCAAATAACTAAAGTGGGTGAAATAAGTAGAACAAATTAATGAACACGATTTAGGGGGAAACAAACCACTACTACCAGAAGAGAAACTTGAGATAAAACGAGGATTGTGAAGCTGTTGTTGGGCTCCGATCTCATCGAGATTCAAATTCAAAGCCTGGGCCACCCGAGCAGGAACCAAAACAGTAGGACAAGCTGCCAGAAGAGCAAAAATCATATCAATGGAAATTAAAGAAAACGTTAATTCATCAAAACGTTAAGTTAATAGCTACTAACCTGGCTTCTTGCAGGGTTCAGAAGAGATTCCAATGCGCCGAGGGAGGAAAACACCAGTTCCAGCGCATTGTCTTTTCCCATTTGGATTGCCCAAGAAAACAGCCCTCATACCCGACCCGTTTGGTGGCTGCTTTTGCTGCTTCAGAGGGGGCCATGCAGAAGGGGACAAACCCAAAGTCCCAATACCATACCTTACTCTGTTCTGGACCACATGGTTCTGCTGTTGCTGCTTCAACCCTCCCCACACCAACGCGTTTTGTTCTTTCATTAGCTGCTGTTGTTGCAGCTGCTGAAACTGCAACCAAAACGCAAAAGACAGAAAATTAATACCCTGCAGAAGGAAAACCTGAATGCTCTGTTTTGAGGATCTTACATGAGTAGCCCGCAGCTTATTGTGAGAAAATGACTGTTGAGGGTAAAGGCCAGAAGCATCGAGGTTTGGCGAGGGATTTCTAGCCGGTAGACCCAAAAGGCCTATGTTGCTGAATCCTCCATATGCTTCTTCGTTCATTAGCAACCTTTCAACTTCCCCGGCCGCCGCATACAGCAGGTCCCAAGTTGCAGGCGGCGAAGAAACCCGAGATGGATAGTTTGGGCTTCCCCGGCTTGACCCTCCATTGCAACCACAACCGGTCGGTAACGCACAGAGGGTCGATTGCGGTGAACTGGAAAAAACCCATCTCTAAAACCCAAAGCACGAAATATTAAGAACCATAATAAGGAGCGCTTCTTAATATAAAAAACATACTCAAACATGATTCATGTTTGGCAAATTAACAGACCTTCGTATTTTCAGATGCGTCGATTTGGCGGGAATCGTCTTCGAGAGTGGAGTGAGCCATTTGACGAGTTAACCCAGCGAGGTAATCTTCTTCATCGCTCTCCGTTTCGGCAGAACCCAGAACGGACTCAACGGGAGAACTTAGATCCGAGGAAAACCCGAAAGACCCAAACCCGCCAGGGAACTCGTAGGGCAACAAAGATTCACCGTCTTTAAGATTCTTGGTTTTGTTCGTAGCCTTGACTCCGTCGGCAAAGAAGTCATCGTCGGTCAAAAACTGGGGCGGAAGCCTAAACTCACCGTCGTCTAAAACCTCAGCCATAACAAAGACAGGTAAAAAAAAAAAGGAGAAAAGACAGATTTGATGAGAGCTCGGAACTCGGTGAAAGTTTAATATCAATATAAGCAGTTGCTGGACCCGTTGATTATGGCTGGCTACGGCAGAACTAGGGTCCCAGGCGAAGCGGAAAAGAAAGCGATACGAAACCAAATAACTCAGTGAGTTGCTAACGAGAGTAGTAACTGTCAATAAAAGAGCAGAAAAGAAATAAGGGGGGAATTGAGGAAAAGTTATGGAACCGAGATTTGTATTTGTAGGGTTGGAAAAGAAAAAAGAAATAGTGGAGGTGAGTATCCCAGACGCAGAGAAAAGAAGGTGAGTAACACGCGCACAAGTGTAGGGTCCACAGATGAGTTGCAGCCAGCCAGGCAAGGGTGAACCCATTTGCAGCATGTGAGAGGGCCACCCTTTAATTTGGAAAGTTTTTTATTTATGGGAGATCTCAAAATAAAGGGTTGTATTCGATGGATATTACATATTATTAATTGATAAAATTATAATAAATGATTAATTCATTTAATTTTAAATTATTATTTAGCTCATATATAAAAGTTATACAGTGAATATATCAATATAAATAATAAAATAATAGGGTTAAAAGAATCTGAGAATTCACGAGTTTCTCCTAATGGCGGTGGTTTTACCAGAATAGCAGACATTTGTCATGGCTCTGTTGTCCACTTGGCAGTGCAGGGGACTCAATTTGTTTTGCACACAAGGTGTTCGGTTTAATTCTTCTTTTCCCCCCTAATAATCAGTGGTTTTACATCTTAGGATAATTTAAATCCAAATTTTCAAACAAAAATACTGAAAATCCATGCTTGGGAGATGACACCAATACTAGGACTTGTCGGTGCACGGTTTGGTTCGGTTTAGTAAAACAATTTAATAATCCATCAATTTTTGATTTGATTATCAATTTTTTCATATTAATTTTAAATTTTAAGATTTTACATTTTATTTTGATAAAAAAATTATTTGCTCACTTTTAAATATTATTTGATAAAATTTTAAAATATAATTTTTTTTATTTTTTTCGTGCTCTTATTTATATTCTCATTGTAAGAAACTAAGTTTAGGGCTAGATTTTATAATTAGGAATAAAGTTTAGAGCTTAATTTTTTAGTGTTGGAGCATAAATAAAAACACGAGAATATGTTTTTTTCAAAGTTTTAAAGTAAAGTTTTCATAAATATTACTTAAAATGGTTTTTTCATAAATAATTTTTAAAAGATAAAATTTTCAAGTAAAAAAAATAAAAAGTGATTTATATATAATATAATATCTTAAAGTTATTTAACTATTTTTAAGTATAAATATTTATTCCTAAATTATAAAATATTTAAAATTAATTATAATTTAAATAAAATATTATATTTAAATCAAATAAAATTGTAAACTATAAACCGTCCTCAAACTTCAATTTGTATCAATTTTCGGTTTAACACGATGAGCAATAACCAATACTATGTGCATAACCATTTTTAGATTATATTTTTTTTCTGTTAAAGCCTGTGGTCGGATCAGCTTCGAGTGCAGCACAGGATCTTCTAGCATAACTCCGGTTGCACATAATTTAATATTTAAATTATTACTAATATGACGTATTTTGTAAAATATTTAAAATATCTAAGTTAATGTTTTGGCTAGTCTAATGTACAATAAACTTATAGCGCGGTTAAAAAATAATAAGTTTCGATATTTATTTAATAATTTAAAATGTTAGATTTTTTATACTTGTAAAATAAATATCGATATTTGACCAAAAACATGAAAAGTTCAACTAAAAATATTATCAAAAAATCTTAACATTTTAAATTATTAAATAAATTTTAAAACTTGTTGTCTTCTAACTATAGCTCCAACCGCCTAATGTTTTGTTAACAAGTAATCATTGTAAAATTTGCCACTTTCCGCACGTGTTGTTAGTCACTGCAATCCCTTTCGTAAATTCTTGAGCTCTAATCTAAGAATGTGAATGCATGTGAAATGTATAAGTGGATCGCATTCACTTGTGGTGACTTCATCTTTAAGTTACAAGATTCATTTCCCCCATGTTTTTAGCTCAATGCCATAATGGGTTTGCTTAATTGGTGTGTTTATTAAAAGAAAATTGGTGTCTAATGTATTTGTTAATTTTGGATGTATTGAATTGGTTTTGAGTTAGGTTAATTAGAATTGGATTATTCTGAGATACAAATTCATTGAATTGTGTTAAGTTTAAATTATTTTGAATTTGAGTCGTTTCGAGTTTCATGTTCGAATTTGTATTAATCTAAGATACGAATTCATTGAATTGCGTTAAGTTTAAATTATTTTGAATTTGAGTCGTTTCGAGTTTCACGTCTAAATTTGTATTAAGAGTAAAGTACATAAATGGTCACTTAACTCTCTAAAAATATAAAATAATCATCAAACTTTTGAATGTTACATAAGTGGCATTAATTTTAGTTTTTGTTGTGAAATAGTCATTGAGCCGTTAGCTGTCGCTAATTGGGTGATGTGGCAGTTACAAAATTTTGAATAATATAATATTTAATCATCCATAATGACACATTTAATCAATTTATTCCTAACTTAACCTTCATTGTTGATTTTTAAATTTATTGAATGTGTATATATTGAGGATTAAATATGTTATTATACAAATTTTCATAATTGTTACGTCTCCCAATTAACTACAGTTAACGGCCCAATAACTATTTTGTAATAAAAATTAAAGTTTAATGACCATTATATAATTTTTAAAAGTTTGGTGATCATTTTATATTTTTAAAGATAATTTAGTGATCATTTGTGTACTTTACCCTTGTATTAATTAATACTACTAGGGGAACAAAAATTAGTCACATCTTTTTTATGTTCCAACGCTAAAAATTAATTTATAAGTCATGATCCTAAATTTTAAATCCTAAACATTAAACTCTCCAATTATCTTAACTCTAACCCTAACTGTAAACTTAAATTTTTAATGTGATGGCATATATATGAGCATTAAAAAATAACATAGAATTTATATTCTCTACTTTGGTTAGCCATTTAAATTTTCCTTGTTTCAAATTCAGATTTGTTAAGAGTTCAATTTCGAGTTGACTAATGCCTACGTTGGTTTATTATTAATTTTTAAGAAGTTGAAAATAACATCAATGGCAGCAGGTCTTGATAATAAACTTGTGACGGCATCATTAAAATTGTAGCGAATTCGATGAAAATCTCTATTTTAGGAATAATTAAAACTTTCAACAAATTAAAAGGTTTAATAAGAGAGATTCATTAATTGATTTAGTGATTATGAAAATTTATCTATTTCATCATTTTTCTTAAGTTCAAATCTTAGCATTCATTTAAAAATACTATTGTAACAATATTTAATTAAAAAGTTTAATAAAAATTAAAAATGTGCGGACAAATTAAAATATTTAAAAACTTTAACCTAATGAGATTTTTTTAAAAAAAACTTTGGAGGTGATAAATTAATATTTTTAAAAACAATTAAAAGATAAAATATTTTCTTCCAATCCTAAGTGTCAAGACGTAAGGATGTCAATTAGGCGGAGAGGGTGGTACTGTTCTCACATCTATCCCGTCAAAAAAATCTGTCTTTATCCCGGCCCTACAATCCGTTGCGAATACAAAATCTAAAATCATTTATGTCTTACAACCCGCAAGACTAAAATCATCCCCGCCCCATTTCCCACGTGGGTCCTAAGACCCACTTAATCCCCTCTTTACCCGCCCCGTAACCCTTTTATATAATATTTTTATAACTATTAGTTAAAATATAAATCAAATTTGTTATGGAAAAAGTATAAAATACCTGTCATTCGAACTCCCACCACATATTGAAATTATTCTAATTGTCACAATTTTTTAAAATAATAATATACGAAATTAAAATTGTACAACAAAAAAAGTTTAGACTAAAAATATATTAAAGTCTATTGTAAAAGATCGAAATAGCACAAATAACATGTAAAATAATATTTCAATTGCTTAACAAATAATCATTACAGAAAGAACTAAAAAAACATAACAATTAAAAAACAACATTAAAAAATAAGAACAAATACCGATAGAATCTAAATAACATATAATATTAGGGAAATAAAATTAAAAAAAGTAAAGAATAACATATATATGGTGAGGGTTGAAGAGGAGAAAAAACCTTAAAAAGAAGGCATAACGACAGAGAACAATAAAGAATAAACTAATAAACATAATAAATGTTATATATATAATTTTTCATAAATATTTCAAAATAAGTTAATGTAAATTATTTTAAATTTGACTTTGATTCAAATTGATATGTTAAAAAATATTTATAAATTTGATACGATCAATTTCAAACTCAATTATATATATATATATATATATATATTGAATTTTTCATTAATACCCCCAAGAAAAAGTTAATATAAATCATCTTAAATTTGACTATGTTCCAAACTGGTTTTGTATTTTTAATAACATTTATAATAACATTTTATAAGATTTGTTGGGGTGGGTGGGGACAATGCGGGGCGGGTGGGGATGATGCGAGGTGGGTGGGAATAGGGTGGGTACAAAGACATATTCACGCATTCCCCACCACTCACGACGAATCTAATTTTTATCTTCATCATCGCCCTACAACCTGCGAAATTTGTAATCAACCCAGCCCAATTGAATGCGAGGTGGGGCGAATCCCCGCAAAACCCGCCCCATTGACATCCCTATCAAGACGCAAAAAATTATTAGATGAATCTGGTTCACCACGTCATTCGTAGTCACAACTAATAAGGTCCATATATCTCATTTTTTTCAAGGTGAATCTTCACATTTTTCCTATATGTCAATAAAAAGTGGCATGAGAGGATGCTCTAAGGGGGCGGTAGGGGCCATCGCCCCCAAAATTTTGGAAATTTTGAATTTTACTCATAAAATTTTTAAAAAATTTAATTTGGTCCCCTCAAGATTTTTAAAAATTCATATTAAGCTTCAAAATTTTGAATATTTTTAATTAATTCCCCTCAAATTTTAAATTTTTTGATAAATCACTCAAAATTATTAAAAATTTCAGTTCAACCCTCATTTTTTAAAAAAAAGTCGTTTAATCCTCCAAATTTTTAAAAATTTAAGTTAACCCGCTCAAACTTTTAATTCAAGTTCTGCCACTAAAAAGTGTGTAATTGTTTGGAAGTTAAAATAAGATGTATGAACATTATTGACTAGGACCACATATGACGTGATGAACTGAGTTCATCTAATAATTTCTCGTCAAGACGCCCTCAAGCTCCCATTATCACCCACCTCTGATAATATATCAGAAAGATTATAACATAAATTAATAATTAGAAAAGTATTTTCGGATTGATAATTATAATATACCCATACCTATATTAATTGAATTGTACTACTCTACCAACAATTTTAAAATGCTTAATCATTAACTAATTTAAATTATTGTAAAAATAATTAACCCAACTGAATTAACTTCGGTTGATTCTATCGCTTTTCATTTCATTTGAACAATCGGTATCATTTGAAGTCTTAAATATGTTATGTTTTATGTAAACTTTTAATACAATTTGGATTTAAAGCTTTATGTTTCTAGTGTTCATACAGAGCTTACACCTTAACAAATTCGGTTTAGTGATTCATTTTAAAATTGAATTAATTGCTAATTAATTTAAAAAAAAATTAATTGATCTCCTATCGAACACTAACAAATAAATTGAACTATTTCGTTTCCATCGATTCATTTAATTCTAATCTAATTTTACAGGCCCCTAACATTTACACAATTTCATAGTACATTAAACATCACATTGACCAGTCTTATTAGATAATAGGTGACATTTCATTTTCATGATCTGATCCTTGTATTTTTCACGTGATCCTTCTGCCAAGGAGTATGGAAGGACACACACACAATGCTTAAACCGAACATTGAGGGGGAGAAAACAGCAAAACAAATGTTGTATATAAAGATCAAAGAATCTTAAAGGACACAACACAATCCTTGTTCCATGCGGGACCGGCTATTAAGGGTAGCACCATGAGCAACTATTCAGACTAATCAGTTTAAGACTCTTAAAATTTAATTGTTTTTTAAATTTATCAAATGAATAAATTAGTCTAATGTTAAAATTTAATTCTCCTTTCTAAAAATTAATTTCTTTTCAAAATTTTAAATTTAATTGTCTTTCTCAAAAAAAATCCCTTATTCTTCTTCGATCTAAATATAAATAAATAAATGATACAACATTCTTTAAATTTTTGTGTCTATTGTTCAAAATAAATCTTCATATCATACTCACAATTCAATTCTTTCAAAACCAAGATCCATGTCATACCCACAATACAATATTCTTCAATAAAAATAATGTATTTGTCAAAGTCTAATCATGTTTCTATAGTTTATTAATAAAACATTAAATTAATTGTTCAAAGTAATAAGCTATACTTTTGTTATATATGAATCCCTTTTTTGAGTTTTCTCTCAAAAGCCATAAAATATCTGAAACGGTTCTAGTTCCATGTTGCAACGGGAAGTTAATGTAACACTCTAGACCCTGATGTCACATATGGGCCTCAAGCCTAACTCACTGCCATAAAATTTTCAACATGGTTTAGCTCATATCACAACCATTTTCATAAAAGGCAAAAGGTCAAAAATAGTCCCCAACATTTCACCATTTGGTCATTTTAGCCCTATTCTTTTTTGGTGCAAACAAGCACCCAACGTTTTATTTTTCGTTCAAATTTCACCTATGTTAGATGGAAACTATTAGTCAACTAACGGTCCACATGGCATGTCTACATGGTATAGGGAGATGATGTGGCGATGCCACGTGACACTTTGCTGACGTGACACCATCTGATTGGTTAGAAATATTTTAAAAATATTTTCTTTAAAAAAATTAATTTTTTTAAAATGCCACATCAGCAAAGTGCCACGTGGCATCTCCACATCATCTCCCCATGCCATGCATACATGTCACGTCAGCCTCAGACGTTGACCGTTAGTTGACTAACGGTTTTCATCCAACAAGGGTGAAATTTGAACAAAAATGAAACGTTGGGTGCTTGTTTGCACCAGAAAATAGGGTTAAAATGACCAAATGGTGAAACGTTGGGGGCTATTTTTGACATTTTACCTTCATAAAATCCATTAAGTCTAAATACTTAAATCATAAATAATTATTTCAAAACATTACATGGGAGCTCTATTTAAAAATACATAATTAAAAGCATTCGACTCATGAATTAAAATCCAAAATATAATTACAATACAATTATAAGGTCCTACGAATACATGACCCAAATAATCTAAGTACTGCACTCAGACACAAGTAGATGCTAAAGTCCTACTCTGATAGTGCTCCAACAAAGCACACAAACCTACTAACCTACGAACGTAAACAACAATTCCGAACGATGAGCTAACGAAGCTCAGTGGATATACTTTTCACTCAACCATACTTCATACAAATCATAAATATGAACATGTAGCTAAAGATGACATTATGGCAAATATAACACATAAGGCACTACCTCTAACCACCTAAACACATAGCAAACAAAAGGATGCAATAATCTCACACAACACATATGCACCATACCAACAAACCTTGAGTGAGGCTCAATGTCACGCAGCCTCGGAAACATACACTCATAATGAGCTAACAAAGCTACGAACGTAAACAACAATTCTGAACGATGAGCTAATGGAGCTCAGTGGATACACTTTCACTTAACCATTCTTCATACAAATCATAAATGTGAACATGTAGCTAAGATGACATCATAGCAATATAACACATATGACGTTACCTCCAACCACCTAAACACATAGCAAACAAAAAGATGCAATAATCTCACACAACACATATTCACCATACCAACAAACCTAGAGTGAGGCTCAGTGTCACGCAGCCTCAGAAACATACACTCATAATGAGGCCCGATGTCACACAGCCTCAAGAACGTACACTCATACTCGAAATCTCTCATTGAGTATCATCGAATGAGGTCCAGTGTCACACAACCTCGGGAACGTACATCTAGAATCTCATCTCATGGTGTTGCAACACTCTTACTAGGTATTTGGATCCCATCAACCAAGGTGACTCAACTACTCAAGTGCCCTTACTTGGCACATAACAACACATGACCCACCAATGATCCTTATGGTTGCTATTAAAAATAAGTCACCCAACATTTACCAAGTTATTATTCATTATGCTCGTATAAGAGGTTAAAGTCTCATTCATTTTACCATATTAGAAGCCCATTGAGCCTTAGTCCTCGAGTTATAGGCCCATTGAATTCAAAAAGCATTTTTCAGGCAGATTGCCTAATGGGTGTCGATACCCACCAACACGTACCGGTACACTTCTCTGGGTACCGATACCCATCCAAGTATATCGATACCAGCTTCACCCACGTAGGGGTTTTAACCAACAACCCTGTACCGATACACGAGGGTCATATACCAATACCCTTTCTGTATCGATACACTCCCTAACGTACTGATACTCTATTTCGCCACTAGAATTCTGATGCAACATGGGGTATCGATACCCACATTAGGCGTACCGATACGGTATTCAAGGTTTGCCTATGTTCATCAGATAAAACATGGGGTACCAATACGCGTTCAACCCTTATCAGTACTTGAACCTAAAAATTGTTTTCTAGAGTTCGCAAATCACCTCTTATGCTTCCAAAACCCAAATTTAAAACCCAATACAAACCTACAAGTTATGGGAAGTGGTTTCCTACCATTTTTAAGTCATTTTAACACCAATCTTAGAATTAGCCATTAAAGAAGCCTCAAGCATTCAAGCAACCAAAACATCAACCAAGCAACAAGACAATCAAATTTATGATTTCCAGAAACACAAAGGAGTTAGTAGTGTACTAACCTTACTCCTACAGCTGAGAATGAAGCTCCTAGCCAAGCTTCAAACTTTTTCGGGAATAAATATATATGTTATATTACCTATAAATATAACCAAAAATAAATAATAAATAAAAACTATAAACAAATAACTAAAATAAAAGTCAGTCCATATAAACAAAAAGTCGATATACACAATTTAAGTGTCCATTACATAATAAAAGTTTATTTACAATATACAAAGCCCCTTTATATATATCCTAAAAGCCTAATTCATATGAGTTTCTTGCCCATTTTTATTCTAAATCTGATAAATGGCCCAAACTAGCACACATGTGCTTCTTTGACCCGCCAAAAGTGCCACGTGGTAGCTTGGGATTGGCCAATCTATGCTTCACTCGGATTAAAACTCCGTTGATGTCACTAACGTTAACTACTATAAATAGCCTATAGAGAAGAAAAAACACAATGATTACGGGCATTAATTAGGCAATCATTATCGCAATAAAGAAGAGAGGGAGAGAGAAGCTCACTAGGAAAACTGAAAAGTTGCCTGGAAATCGAAGAGTTCGCTGGACCGTCACCGGCTGTTACCGAAGGTAACATTTTCTTCCCGATTTCATTTCCTGTAGATTTAATAAACAAACACTTTAGATCTAAGTCTAAATACCAAAAGACAGTAATCAAATATATCTAAAAAATATAGCAGTCTTAAATTTAAGCCAAACATCATAGTCGAAATAGTATTGAGGCTTATTTGAGTATTGCCGAGGAAGATTTCGGAGATCGAAGAGTTTAGGTTTTCGATGTAGTCAAAAATGATAGAGAGGGATTTGGTTCGGGTAGTTTCTAGGGGGAGTAGGAAGGTCCTAACAAATCGGGTATATTTAGGTGCTTTAGAGTGAAAATCGAGTTTTTCGGAGGTTTGAGGGGCTTTAAAGTTTCTGGCACGGTGGCTAAAAATCGCCCTACGACAGCGCACGGTGTTCAAGAGAACTAGACCATGGTCGGCAAAGGGTTAAGGGTGATCGGTGTATCAGATTTGATCGGAGACGACAGCCAGTGGTGGCTAACGTCGCCTTCGGCGGCCGACGAACAGGTCGGCAAGGGTTTATGGCAGTGACTGTGGATCAAAGGAATGAATGGGGATGAACTTGGTTCGTGTTCTTAAGGAAATAGGTGGTTTGATCGAAAGAAACAAGAGCTGGGATAGAATTTGATGTTTGTTTGGATCAAATGATGGGAATATGATGAACAATGATGAACTTAGTGAAGAAAGGTGAAGTTTGAACGAAATGAGGGAGGGAAATCTGGGTATTTCATGTTAGAGTTGAGAAAGTTTAGAGAGAATGTGATTTGAAGAGAGAGAGAGTGAGTGAAATCGTAAAATGACCTGGTTAACTCGATTTCGGGCCTTTATAGGTTGAATTAAACAAATGCCATTTTGGCACCGGTTTAACCTGAGGTCCGCGCATATTGATCCGGGTCGACATGAGATCCGCGCCCTTCTTTCTTCTTCCTTATACTGTGGCCACCAAGTTCACTTTTCTCACAATTTGGTCACTGAACCTTTGTAATTTGGCTTTTCGAGTCCGAATAAAATTCAATTCAGCCCCTAAATTTAATTGATATTGCTTAATTTATATGTTTGATTGCATGATTTAAATTAAGCATATAGTTTTAATATTTAGATAATTAATTCACATAGTGTAAATAATCAGAGCCTTTGAATATAGGTTCTTTAATTTATTTAAATAACTAAAATATAGAGATAATTTAGAAAATAAATGATTATTAAATGGAAAGTTTAAAGTCCTAAATTGATTAGTGTATCATTGTAATGAGATATTAATCAAAGGGGTTTTTTAGTAGAACATTTAATATTTCATTTGAACTTAGAACATGTAATCACGTTCACACATAGTCAATTAAATTAAATTTGAATTAGGATTAGGTTTAAATAATTAGGAATGTTCTTGATTTGGGGCTTAATATGGATAGTGCCAAGTATTTGGGTATTATCACATAAGCCCCCTAAATTCGATAATATTCATAGATTCTTAAATTAATTTAATCAATTAGAGCCTATTAATTTTGAACTTAAAATTGACAAGAAAATAAATGGACATGCATTAAAAACCTTTTGTGTTGAGATACATTTTTGAATATAAATTGAAGTATCCCAAAGTAACCGTATGTTTCAAAACTTATATTCGTTTCAAAATGTATTTTCTTACAAAATGATACCTTTATTCGGAAAGAGAATTCAGTTAACAATTAAGGATTTAATTAAATTCAAATTATGTTCGAAAGGCAAAAATGCCACGTGAAATTAAGAAGGTACCGATAATGGGCATTTGTGGGGTGTTAATCCTTCCCCACACGTAATCAACTCCCGAACCCAAATTTAAGAAAAAGAATCCCTGGTTGTTTTTATGGTGTCTGGTCTACCTAAGTGACCGGTGGCAATTCCAATTGATTTTCAAAAATAAATAAAAGAGAAATTTGATTTAAAATGAAAACCCTAATTTTCAAGATTAAATAAATTAAAATGGACAAAACCCCTAATCGTCAGGTTATTTTCACTCATTCAGTTTAAAAATTATCACGACAGCTTGGCGACGGATTTCAAAAACACCGACGTGGGATCTAAGAGCCGGGCTGACCAAGACGGCAAAGAAGGTTCCATTAAAATAGACATAACTCTTCAAATGAAAGCCCGACGTAACGTCGATAACCAATGATCACATGAAAAGAGAACATCGGAGGAATGAGTCACCAAAGCCACCGCCTCCACCAACATTCTTCAAACCTGCAAAGCCAAAAAAACGAAGAAAAATTCAACCAAAAATAAAAACAGAGAGTAAGGAGATATGGTAAGGACCGTTATAACAATTATTAAATTTTATTAACCGTTCCTTAACAATTTGGTTACATGTTAACCTCTAACCTATTACAAATTCTTCACATGTTCACTGTTTATTTTGAGAATAATAACATTATCTCTCTGATAAAATCACCCAACGTTTCTATCGGCTTCCTCCGAAACGAAATATGACTCATCAATCATATTTGTTAGTTAATTAAGTGTTAAATCCTTCATTTAGTTATTTCAAAACATGAAACAAGTTAATATAAGAAATATAATGTAATACTAGCAAATCAAAGATGACAAAATAATTATGAATTAGATTACAAAGACTATTCATCCTTTAATTTTTCAAACTCAAGAAAATTTCTTATATATAAAAAGGTCTTGAGATTGACGTAGTTAATGTTGTGAACAATATATATATATATATATTAATAACAATTAACCTATAAATTAACCATTATATTTAACGTTTGAAATAATTAAAATTATTTAACATTAACAATTTTATTAAAAATATAATAATTATACTAATTAACGATTTAATTTGGACATCTTGAGATGCAATCAGATCTCTTGATTCGGCAGTTATAACTGTATGATCTGTCGTTGGTCAAACATTTTTTTCCCTTTTTCTCTTTTCATCTGACCGTTTGTTTTAACGTGTGTCGTTTAAATTTAATCGTACACATTATTTCGGCGTGTCCTTTTCGTTTTCACCCATTTGTCGGCGTTTGTCGGCGCCTCCCTCGTGGACGCAACACCCTTTTTATCAACTCCGTTTTATATAATTTTTCAAATCCATCCTCCTAAAAAGAAATCGGCAGGGACACGGTTGCCTTCCAGAGGGACAGCTCATAAGGACTACTCCCGGTTAAAAACAGATGCCGTACATTTCAAATCACGATCCATTTGGAGCTCAAACATACTCGCAATCGCAGCCGTTCCTTTCTTGACAACGAGAATCCATATCAGATCAAGTGTTCGTATTCTTTCCTCCCCATCGTAGAGCGTGAAGATAATTAGTCGGTGTGCCGGACATTAACCTTTTTTTTCTTCCATATTCTCCATTTGATGATGACCATCATTAGTTCATTGAATGATAGTAATAATAATATAATACTTATTAATATTAAAAATAATAATAATAGTTATTATATATATTTATATATATATATATATATGAGATAAGATCCAGTTACATAGTGTAAAACTAAGTTTTACACTAATTCATGTTCATTGAATGAGTAAAATAGATGGATGAGATTAACATTAAAGAAATGTGAAGATTATCACTTGAAAAAAAAATAAAGAAACAATCTTAACTATTAATTACCATCATCCAACAGTCCAAAAAAATATAAAAGTAATTAGTTTTATAACATATAAGTGAATCATAACTCTCTCTGTATAAAGTAACACTCCATATTTTGTCAATCAACAAAACAAGTGAAAAATATTTTATATGCCAAAAAAATATTTTATATAAATATGAACTTTGTTATATCTATAATAATTATAAATGAAGTGTTATATTACCATAAATCCACTTATTAAAAGTGTGTTTTTTAAGGTTTACAAGAGCTTTTTTTATTAAACCCCTTACCATTAGGTTATAATTGATTATTGATCTTAAAAATGTGATTTTCAATTTTTTTAATTTAAAGATAGTACAAATATAGAAGTTGCAATCGGGTCGTTCGGATAAGATTTAGATCATGTTGTTTTTCGGTTTAGGTTCGAGTATGATTAGAATTTAGTTTGAGTCTAAATTTTTTGGGTCGAGTCAATATGAGATTATTTGATTTTCGGGTCGGGCCAATATCAAATCGGTCGTTTTTTGGTTCGGGTCAATATCATATATTTGTTTTTTGGGTCGAATCAATATTGGCCGGTTCAGGGACGGGGCCATGATTTGGGATTGGGGGCAAACTATAAATGTTTGAAGGCGAAAGACAAATTTATAAATAAATTAATTTTTAAAAAAATTAAATAATTTTTAAGATCAAAAAAATATTTTATATAAATATAAACTTTGTTATATCTATAATAATTATAAATGAAGTGTTATATTACCATAAATCCACTTATTAAAAGTGTGTTTTTAGGGTTTACAAGAGCTTTTTTTTATTAAACCTCTTACCATTAGGTTATAATTGATTATTGATCTTAAAAATGCGATTTTCAATTTTTTTAATTTAAAGATAGTACAAATATAGAGGTTGCAATTAGGTCGTTCAGATAAGATTCAGATCAGGTTAATTTTCGGTTTAAGTTTCGAGTATGATTAGAATTTAGTTTGATTCTAAATTTTTTGGGTCGAGTCAATATGAGATTATTTGATTTTCGGGTCGGGTCAATATCAAATCGGTCGTTTTTTGGTTCAAGTCAATATCAGATCGTTGTTTTTCGAGTCGAATCAATATCGGATTGGTCGGCTCAGGGACGGGGCCATGATTTGGAGTTGGGGACAAACTATAAATGTTTGAAAGTGGGATACAAATTCATAAATAAACTAATTTTTTTAAAAAATTTAAGTAAGAGGACAAAGGTGGAAAAAAAATTCTTCGAAGGTGGGGAGGGACAATTTATATAGTTTCGTCCCTGGGCCGGTTTTCAATTTAAATTAATATATGAAGATGGTCTTTTAAAGGAGAAAAGTTGATACTAAACTATTACAAAAGAAGATTAAAACATACATATTTGAGCAAATTAAATTTACATTATTTTCGATTTTAGTTGGTTTTCATTTCGATTTGTTTTCAGTTTAAGTTCGGTTCCGGTTATTTTCGATTCAACTAAAATTGGGTTTGGTTTGCTTCAGGTGTAGGGTCAAGTTTAGGCTATCATATTCGGGTCTATATCGGATCTCAGGGCAGGTAAATTGGTTCAAATCTCGAGTCAAACTATTTAAAATAAAAAACAATTTTTAATTTTTTTAATATCTGGTGAACGTGATATCAAACTCAATTCTAACCTTAATTATTAGTGTATATAATAGTAAGAAGGAGATTTGGTAACAACATTATGTAATGAGAGGAGTAATCTCGAATTCGAACAAAAAGGGTAAAATAGACCAAAAATAAATAAATAAAAGTAACAATAAATGTAATTTGAACTTTGCCGCCGAAAAAAAGATAATCGGAAAAAAGAAAAAAAACCGTAGTTTTCAAATTAGGAGCAGTGTTAGCATTTTCTTTTGACCGTGGGTTGAATCTTGTTTTCCGATTTGGAATTTTAATGGCTTCGTCAATTATTCGTTGTTCACATCTAGCCCTGTCGGTTCAATTAAAAATCACTAACCGATTTTTTTTTTTGAAATAACTAACCGATTCGGTATGATGTAAATTCATAAATACATTTTATTGATGAAAACCAAGTGAACCGGTGCAACAGACAAAAAAATCAATAAATTAATCTTATTTGTTAATAAAATATTTAATCTTTAAAATTATATTATCAGATTAAATATACTGTACTATTAATTAATTATTATATATAATCTAATTTTAAATGTATAGTAATTCGATTCAAAGATAAATTACACGTTGATGGGAGGAGATTTGGACAGACCAGACCGTGCGTTTCATGAACATATCTGTCCCTTTTTATGTCTTGTCCATGTTTTAACATGTTATTTTTAATTACTATTATTATTTGTTTTGATTTGCAATCAATGGAGCCTAATCAAGCAAATTTTCAACTTTGACTGTTTATTTTGATAATTAAGTTGGGAGTAATTAACATTTTATGAGGGAAAGCTTCATGCTTAGGACTTTTTTTTAAAAAAATACAAATAATATATGGGACATAATTTAGTTAATGATAAAAAATAGTTACATTATTTACAAATGTTTTTGTTTAATAATTTTACATTTTTATAACAGAATGTTGTGAATAAAAAAGTACAAACATTCGTTGAATGTTGGGCAATTATGTCAAGAGTTTTAACGGGCATCGTGAGTACAAATATGAAACCGTGGAAACTAATGATTTATAGGGTGTCAATAAACAGAACATTCGGCGAATTGTTCGTGAATCATTCGTATAAAGTTCTTTTATGTTCGTTTAATAAGTTAAATAAGCAAGCATGAACAAAATTTGTATGTTCTCATTTAAAATACGAACAAATGTATGTTTGGTTCGTTTATGTTCGCGAATAAGCTCGTTTGCCTGGTTCCCTTTCCCCTTTTATTCTTTAATTTTAAATATCGGTGAAAGTAGGGTCTAAATTGAACACATAGTGATCTTTAGAATTCAAACTGTAAAGTTTAAGGAGCTTTAAGGACTAGTGATGCAATTACACTATTTTGACGAACATATAAACGAATATGTTCGCGAACGTTAAACGAACATGCTCACGAACGCTAAACAAACGAATACGAACCAAACACGAACACCTTCAAAAAAATAAATGAACATGAACAAAGTCTTGTTCGTTCAAGCTCGGTTCATTTACACCCCTAATGATTTACTTAACATATATAATATAATAAAGTGGCGAGTTAATATTTCAAGCACATTTAGTGAAAAGTTTTTCTATAAGCATACATAGTTAGACGTTAAAACCTAAAACTTAAATTTTTAACCCTAAATTTAAAACACTAAAACCTAATCCCTAAAATTTAAACACTAAATTAAAACTCTAACCTCTAAAATTTATGTTAACAGTGCATTAAATATTTTTCCAACCATTTATATTAAATCATTGATTTAGTTTGGTGGTAAAGTCTTCTTAAATATTTCTCACGGTCTTGTATCACATTTGGAGCTTATGAATCACATTTAGAAGGTTAATATTGTTCATGTTCTTCGGTAAGGTAACAACTAACGGATGGAGTGGCTAAATAAGCTTAGTCCAATATTTTAGATTTTTAGTTTTTACCATTTTTATAATCCTCTCGTTTAAATGTTAATTATATTTTACGAAGATTGTACGAATTAAGGACAAATTTTGGTTTTAATGTCCTAAATATTTTTTCTTCACAAAAAATATAATAAAATTCAAATTTGATATCTTATAATTTTCCCAACATAAAGAATCTCTAACTTTCTACATAGTTGTAAGAAAACTTTTATTTGTAAAATGTTTTGCACGGAGATCAGCTTTTGATGGAAATGGACTTTCCTATGTACCAAGTGACCTAACACTATGATTCATTGTCCTTTTCAATCAATTTCAATTTCAACTTCAAAGTCTCAACTAGTATCACGCATTTAATTGATTTCATCTTGATTGATGCTTAATTTAAACTTCAACATAAAATAAAAAAATTAATATAAAAGGTTGAATTTCATTAAAAAAACCTAAAATGTACAACCAAAACGTCTCAACATAAACAGAAATTTGAAAACTATCTCCACAAAAAACTCACAAAGAAAGAAAAGTAGAACATGATAACTCAAAGAATGCGAAGAAACAAAAGAAACATATTCTCTTTAATATGACATTCATCTTTTATAAAAATTTATCAATCATCATCAAAATCACATTATTTCTATTGCACTAGACGTTTAAGTAGTGATGGGCAAAATCAATCTTATAAATTGCTCTGCTAATAGTTATAAATACAATGACAATTTTTCACATAAGGAGATCTAATTATATTAGACCGTCGACATTCCTTAGTCAGGATCATGTGATATGATGATCGTTACACGAATGTCAAGTACCACAAAAGTAGATAAGAACCGTGCCATGATAATGAAAGCTATACCACTAGGTAGACAAAACAAATTTGGCAAGATGCGTGAAAAAGAAAAATTTAGATATAATTTTAGGCAAAGTTCACAAATGGTCACTAAATTTTAATTAATTATTCAATTTGGTAATCAAACTTTTAATTGCTTTAATGTTTTCATTAAACTTTGTGATTTGCTTCAATTTGGTCACTGAGCTCTTAACGGAGGTTAAAAAAGTGATAACAAATTTTATATAATAACACATTTAATCATCCACATTTGCACATTCAAACAATTTAGTCATAATTTAAAAAATAATAATAAATTTAACCATCAGTATTTACACATTATTTCAATTTGGCACTATTTTTAATTAAAAATAATTTAACTCTAAACCTTAAACCATAAACCCCAAATCCAAAACACTAACCTAAAAACCAAATCCATAAACACAAAACCAAAAACTAAAAACCTTAAACCTTAAACATAAACCCAAAACCCTAAAAATTAACATAGCTCGCTAACGTTCTGGGTGGATATGGGTTGGGTACCCGATTAACAAACCTTGCTAGCTGATGAAATAGATCAGATAAAGCAGCCCCAGAAGCTTATACACTACCAAATCAAGGATCCCAAGCTTTTTCCATGTTTTTATCTTCATCTTTTTTAGCATCCGCTTATCTGGGTAATTTTGCCAATAATTGGATTAATATCTACTTCAAAAATATGAACTTTTAGATTCCATGTTGAGTTTTGAGTCCAGCTTATGGATTGATAGTTCCCATAAAATTCATCCAGTAAGTTACAAGTGCATCCGCCACTTGCATCAAGGAAAAAACAACCATCTAAACAGCTTCAAATGATTGGCCTATACCTGTTGCCCAGAACGTTTGCTTAACTGAGCCAGAAAACGAAAAATGAAAAAGGAGACTAGGTGACTGAATGCCACCAAGATCATGATTTTCAAACTTGGGATTTTGGGTTTTAGGTTTATGATTTTTCTTTTTAGTGTTTTAGGTTTAGAGTTTAGAATTTTCGGCTGTGTTTATGGATTTGGGTTTTTTAGGTTTAGTGTTTTAGATTTAAGGTTTAGAGTTAAATTATTTTTAATTAAAACTGGGGCCAAATTGAAATAATGTGTAAATATTGAGGGTTAAATTTATTATTATTTTTCGAATTAGACTAAATTGTTTGAATGTGCAAATGTGGAGGACTAAATGTATTATTGTACAAAATTTGTTAACTGACACATCACTTTCTTAACGTCCGTTAAGAGCTCAGTGATCAAATTGAAGCAAATCACAAAATTTAATAGTAACATTGAAGCAATTAAAAATTTGATTACCAAATTGAATAATTAACTAGAATTTAGTGACCATTTGTGAACTCCCTATAATTTTTGTTGTGAACTATAATTAAAAAAAATAAGAGCGATCAGTAGTCAATATAAGACTAATATCATTGTCAAACAACAACAAAAATTAAAAAAATTACTATAGAAAATACAAAAAAGAGTGCATAAAATAAAATATAATTAATTTCTTATTAAACACACACCGGAATAGAAATTTTATGTCCTTTTTTATTCTTCTATTTATATTTCACACTAAAAGTTAGTTTTATAATTTAGAGTTTAGGGTTTAAAGTTATGATTTATGATTAGAGTTTAAAGAATTTAAAGTATGGTGTATTTTTAAAGTGTAAGGTGTAAAATTTAAAATTTAAGATTAAGGCTTAATATTAAAAAAATTTATATTTTTTTTATCGTTGAAACATAAAAAAATATTAAAAAAAGAAGCAGATGATTTTCGTTCCCTAGAATATGATACAAAAGATATAAGTTTCGTTTTTCTTTGATAAGCTTGATTTTGTAACATGACACACTAATAAGTCGTTAAACATGTTGAGTTACAATAATATGATAGTATCATACGATTGAAGCCGTGAGTGGGGGTCCAGGTAGGGCGGTGGCCGGTGGGCCTGCTCCGCCTTGAGGGAGAGGGCAAGAAGGCGGCTTGGGTAATAATTAGATGAATATTTTATTTAGGACTTCTTTCTTTGAGTGACCCTTAAGCTTGCTTGCTTGCTTGCATGAAGGTAGCTACCTTTTCGCTTTATATTTTAAAAACATTTATGTTTGATATTTATATTCAGCAAGTATTTTGATATATATATATATATATTAGTATAATAATTATTTTATACATCGTCAATTAAATGAAATAAAAATTATAAATAGATTTGAGAAATTGTCACGTGTTTTAATAAAAATAAAATAAAATAAAAAATATGATAGTGATATCTTAAACTCGTTTATCCATCGGGTTTTTTTTTATTCCAATTGCATATGACTATTATTAAAAAAAAATATGACATCTAAACTGGAAAAAAAAAGTTTATGCTTATTTTCAGCGGCCTTTGTGTTACCTATAATAATGTTTTATATCACAATGATAAGATGCAAAATGAAGAAAAAGAATGTATATATGTGTATGTAGGACCCCATCCCTCACATGGTTGGAAAGGAATTAATTAATGCAAGTTGAGTGTATGAAGCAAAATAATTGACTCAAAAGAATGTAGTCTAGTAAAATCGTGAGTTGGTCTGTTAACTGTGTGTGACCAATTCCAACCAACACCATGAACATGCATATTGGATCATACAAAATCTTGGAAAGTTATAGAATAATAGCAATATGATTATGTTGCATCAAATTTCAAAAAGGATATAGGATAGGATCAAGATAGCTTTTTTTGACCAATAGAAGTTCTATGTTAGTTTTCAGTGTCCATGTGTATATTCTAACATTAAAAGTTCGAGTTTAGAGTTAGTATTTAGGATTTAAGACTTAAGTTTTAAGGTATGGGGATTTAATTTTTAAAGTTTAGAATTTAAGATTTAAAAATTAAGATTATAATACATTGTTTAATTTTTTAGTGTTGGGACATGTATAAGATTAGTAGAATCGGACAAAGAATTCTTTGTTCTTTCTTTTCTTTGAAGGAAGCAAAAGGAATGTTGCCCTCTAAGTCAAAACACCAAGTACTCTCTCTCTCTCTCTCTCTCTCTCTCTCTCTCTCTGTAAGAAAAGATAATAAATATTGTTAAGTTCAACGGTTGGATGGTTAAAATTACACATATGTTATTATACGATTGATGTTTTAATAATTTAACCGTTAAATTTTATATTCTATTCACGTAGATAATACATGTCAATTTTTAAATAATTACTAAGGTTTAATAGGTAAATAGGTGCCCAAACTATGCCATTTTTTTAGTTAGGTGACCAAACTATTTTTCAGGCCAAATATGGTCCTAAAATTTCATTTCGTGACCCATTTAAGGTCCGCCGTTAATTTCTACCGTTAAAGGACACATGTCACCTCCTAAAACTTCCAAAAATTATATTAAAAATAAATAAAATTAATAAAACAAAATAAAAATATATCCTGAAATTTTCAAATATTCCAAAAATAGTCCCTAAATCCCTAAACCCCCTAAATTCGACTACTCCCGTCGGTGTTGGCCGCGTTTCCGGCGATGGAATGAAGCGCCCTCCACTCGCCGAATAACCCACACGTCGTTCGCCGCCCCTCCTGCTGCCGTCCGTCGTGAATCATTCGAAGGAACCATTCGGCAACTTTGGCGATTCGCACGGCGTCGATTGATTTCCGACGACGGGGATGGTGGGGAAAATGGTCGTGAAGATCCGACGACCAACGTGGTGGTTGGCAGTGTGGAAATAGGCGGCAAAATCGACCCAAATCGGGATTTAGGTTTTGGGGAGTTATGAATTTTAGAATTTGGGGGCTGTTGTAAAATCTGTAAAACTTAGAGAATTTCTGAAAATTAATTAATTTTATTTATTTTTAGTATAATTTTGGGAATTTTCAGGAGATGACATGTGTCATTTAACGGTAGGAATTAACAGAGAACCTTAAATGGGTCACAGAAAGGAACTTTAAAACCCTATTTGGCCTGAAAAAATAGTTTGGACACCTAAGTGAAAAAATGGCATAATTTGGACACCTCTTTGACGGTTAAGCCAATTAATAATATCTATGTCAAAATTTTATTTTGAATATATTAATAAAGACACTATTTAAGATATATCATCATTTGATTAACTGACCGAAGGTGTTTATATATACTATCATTACATCACATATTTTTTATTCGAATTGATTAAATTATAAAATGAAAGGTGTGTATACATCCTGCTAACGTTTTCTATCACCTTCTATCCCCATCGAAAGTCTTTGTGGTGTCAAGATCTTTATATCCTTTACTCTTTATCCATCTAAGTTCACATGGGATCAAGCAAAAGAAAGATTTGAATCCAAAATCTAATATAATCGCCTGATATTCTTGCTTTAAATATCCAATAATTCTAAACTAAAATCTCAGCATTCTTTTCCCATATCCTAGAAAGATTTTATACGTGGAAAATGAGGTGGAATTGAAGCGTCGAAGGTACTGTCGTGGAAAATCATGCCAATCTTTTTTTTAAACAATGTTTTTGTTGCTAAATTTCTTAATACCCTTTGTGTTGGAATTGAAGCGTCGAAGGTACTGTCGTGTAGTCATGGTCTTCGAGGATCCAAATGAGGTGGCAGGTATTATACGAATAGAATTCGTTTGTTATTTTTTTAGGCTTATATATCATATTAGTACTTAAAGTACTAATTTTTTTTATTTTGGTACCTAAAGTATATTTTTTGGTCAAAATAGGTACTTAAAGTATATTTTTTCGTTAAAATAGGCACATATTGTATTTTTTAGTTAGGGTAATTATTCTATACACAAGCGCTGGTGGAAACTTTTTTGTACAAGCACCTTAGTTTTAGGGATTAGGGACTCTGTTTAGGGCTTAAAGTTTAGTAGTTTTGAATTTAGGGGTTGTTGATAGAATTTTGGGTTTAGGGTTAAAATTTAAGGTTTATAGGTTAAAACCTAAATCCCTACCCATATTACCTTAAAACATAAATCTCTGCCCATATTACCTTAAAACCTAAACCCTAACCCTAAATCTTAAATTCTAACCATGAACCCTAAATTCTAAACACCTAAACTCTAAACCCTAAACTAAAACTCTAAACCTAAAATTGAGGCGCTTGTGGAAACAAAAAGTTTTCACAGCCAGTATATAGGATAATAATCCTTTTAATTAATGTCACATGACAATTTTTATGAACCTATATAAAAAATATGTATACTTTAAGTACCTATTTTGACCTAAAAAGTGCTTTAGATACCTATTTTGACCAAAAACCATACTTTAGATATTTACTTTGACGAAAAAATACTTTAGGTATCTATTTTGACTAAAAATTATACTTTAGGTATCTAGTTTAACCAAAAAGTATACTTTAAATACTTATTTTGACCAAAAAATACTTTAAGTACCAAAATAAAAAGTTAATATACTTTAGGTACTAATATGATATATAAGCTTTTTTTAAATTTTTACATCTTATCAATCCATTTTATATCACATGTATTATTAATAAAATACAAAATAAGCAATAAAATAGTGGCATAAAATTATTAATATACGTAATATAAAATTATTAATGGAACATATAAAAGGTATATAAAAGGGACAATCAAATTGTATTCGTTATTACACATGGAGATAGGGATGTCAAAACTACTCGACCTTGACCCGATATGGTGTGCCTTGACCCGACCTGATCTAATTTTTTCTTCTTAAATTTCAAGTTCGGGGCAGGACGAGTTTTGGAAAGCATCGAGTCGAGGAAGGACGAGTTCAGGTATATGATAGAAATTTTCTGCCTTGCTCTGATATATTATTATTTGTACATATTATTATATTTACAAAAACACCACTATATATAAACACTTTTAGCGTTTTTGAGCTATTTTTTGTTATTATTGTAAATTTTTGTTAGATGTTTTTTAAATTTTAAAATATTTGATTCTGACGGCCAATTGTTTAAATTTATTCTTCTAGATGCGTATTTTTTTCACGTGAATAATTTAATTGGTTTTATTTTATTTTTTTATATAAGGTTAAAGTCTTTTGAAATCTATATATTGTCGGCGAAGTTTAAAATTTTTATAAAACATTTCTGCCGAGTCGGTCGACTTGCCATCCTACGTGGGATAGTCACATGATCTTGTCACTAATTAAACTTTTACTTATTTTTTTTCCATAGCTCTCACATGCATGCCTTCATGGGATTGAGATGGCGAGAGACTGGTCTTTCTGAATCTGAGTTCCACTGCCATTGTTTGTCAAAAGCTAGAGGGAACGTGGAAATCAACAATCCACACATGTCTTGCTGCAAATCTTGATCAAATCAAATAGTGCATGGATTATTTTCTGTATTGTGACTGAGGTTTGATCCGTAATATTTAAAATTAAGAGTCTAGACACTCTATCTAAGAACAGAATAAAGATAAGATCATGGGTCAAATTATTTAACTTTAAATTCACATAGACTTAAAAAGTATTTAAACTAAAAATGAGAGTAAAACATAATTTTAATTTTGAAACTGATATGATTCGTCATAGTTTTATTGACATCAAAATTAACAAGTGCTTAAAAAGTTTAAGGGCGGAACTTATTGTCATTGATTTCAAAATTAAGGAAGACTTAAAAAGTAATTAAATCGGAAAAGTTGGAGAATGACTAAGGATTTCCTCTATCATCAACATGGTTGCATGTAATAAAAGAACTAAAAAGGGACTGAACCATGATCTTTTTATTTTCTTTAATCAAACATGTCCAAAACATACAGAAGCCATTCCACTAAAATGCCAGAAGCAGTATAGAGTAGAACATGTATCCCTTAGGTTTTTGCAGATTTTGAGGAATAATGTTAAGTAAAAACAAGAAAGGGGCGGTTCAAGTGCAATGAGTGGCGTGTTTGCAGGAGACCAGCTGTAAAACCATAAGCTTAAACATGTCTCGTTGCTGCTAAACAGTCATTAAAAAACATTTAACAGCAAAACATAAAATGAGTTGGATACTGCAAACCAAAAGGGTCTTCCAAGGTATGGAAGAAAAGGGAATATCGAGGGACATGACACCTTGATTAGCGCCCCCAAAAATGGGGTTTTGTTTTTGAAACTTGTTGTTTCCTTTTAATATTGTTTTGGTGAGAGTGTTACAAAACTTTGACCATTGGTCTCCTTTGTTAGGCATTACTAGCATGCTATTAGTTTTTGACTAAACCATCGTCCAAAAGCACACAGATCTGTGACACTTCACCAAATCTACTGTTTGAAGTGGGAAAACAGGGTACAAATGCGGCTATAGCTTTAATGGGATTATATTTATTGTAATTATGAACTTAAAACGGTTAAAGAAAGCTAGCTATTTCCCCAGCTTTATGCGTTTTAATAACAGAAAGATCTCAAATCTAATGGTGGGGTACATTCCAAATGATGCAGAATGGGGTTGTAGATGCGGTAGTAAAGTAACAACAGCAAACATATCTAACCAACTATAAGAGATAAGATATTATATCCCCTAAGTAAGATTAGAGGTTTAAATTATAATATTAAAAAAATATCCCATATTAAACCTCTGTAAAACCTAATCCAAATTAATAGGTCCGTGAATTACCGTGATTAAACAAAAGAAAAAGTAACAACTGCAAACGCCAAACATGTCTACAAACACAAGTAAAGAGAAAATGTAAAAAGCATAAAATAAATACCATAAAAATATTTACACGATTCAAATCACAGAATAATCATACCTCCACAGAGTTAATCGAAAAGAAATTCACTAGACCAATCACGTACAAAGGAAACTTCAATCCCAACTCAATTCTTTGCTAATTTGCACACACTCCTCGTACAATTATCCAAAGCTATTTTCCCTTCGAGAACCAACAAAATCTGTAAAAATAGTTTAGGGTTAGGGGTTCATGATATAGTCTCGAGTTTATAAGTTTAGGTTTATGTACGTAAAAATTTTAAGATTTATGGTTAAAATTTAGACCTTAAGATTTATAATTAACTTTAAACTTTAGACATTAAATTTTAATTATAAATCTTAAATTCTAACCCCTAAACTAAATATCAAATTCTTAAAAATAATTTGTAATTTTTTTACCATTTGTACATAGAATAATATTGGCTCTGAACAAATCTCTAAACATTCACTAAGGGAGCGTTTGGTTTGCAATAGTATTACTTTCCCCCCTAAATGGTGGGCATGTCATTCCCACTTATTTTTTTAGGTATTTGTCAATTCTAATTCTTTGGACTATATTGCCCCCAACTTAATGAATTTTGTTCATATAGATCATTTATTTGATTTTTTAATTAGATGATTAATTATTTATGGTATAAATTAATTAGTTTTTTATTTAATATTTAAATGGTGTTGCGCTTATTTAAATATTATTTTAGTATTTAATGTATTTTTATTAATATTATATTTATGATGTTTATATGTTATATGTTGAATTACATATTGCTTTAGAATTAATAAGTTAGTAGTTGATGTTCTTAATTTTATTCTTTGATTTATAAGATGTTTATCATGTCATAAAATATTTTAGTAGGTTAAATTTATGATCTAAAATTCTTATCACTATTTTACAACTTTTAGATTTATTCTTTTATTTAATTTAATTTATTTGATAATCTGTCGTGAGTAATAAAAAAATTAAGAAATTGAACATATTATACGTTTACCATTTCAAAATCTACTAAAAAAATATTTTAGTAGGTAATGTTACATATTATTTTTTGAATAATAGCAGATAATGTTACATTCTGAAAATTTCATTCCCAAAGATAATCTTACATTTCGTGACCCAAAAGCACACTAAAGGTAATATTTTTTCTCTCAATATACAAATTGTACAAATTCACTCACTAAACAATTTCACTCATTCCTAAGCCTAGTATTATAAAGTGACTGACGGCTTGGACGAAGAGTAAGATAAAAGATAGAGAACAATTTTGGTCTAACTAAATTACTAGGGCTGTAAATGAACTAAACATTTAGCGAACTGTTTGTAAACTGTTCGGTGGGAAGTTCGTTTATGTTTGTTTTATTTATTAAACTGTTAAGTATGGCTCATATACTGGTAAAGGACAGATACTGGAGCAGAACGGGAGTGAGCGAACGGAGCGAGAGCATCTGTCCATATAAAGGAGTTTCGAGTTAGTCTGTAGGCTTGGGGGTACGAGGGTGAAGCTCTCGCGGTACAGTATGGGGTTATTTGGTAATTGTACCGGGGTTACACTTATATATACGTTATGTTGTAACCTAATTGTATTATCAAGTTAATAAGAAAAGAACAGCCGCTCATTGCTCCCCGAGGACGTAAGCACATTGCTGAACCTCGTTAAAATCATGTGTTCTTGCTTGGTTAATTTCCTGTTCGTTTGTCTTGTTTCTCAACAAGTGGCATCAGAGCTTGATTGCGATGGCTATGTCCGGTGCGAAATTCGAAGTGGTAAAATTCAATGGTGAGGGTAACTTCGGATTGTGGCAAACGAGGGTAAAGAATATGTTGGAGCAGCAAGAGATTTTAAAGGCTTTACGATCTCAAAAACCAGCATCGATGGAGAATAAAGATTGGGAAGAATTGCAGCAACGAGCGATTAGAACCATACGGTTATGTTTGGCAGATAAGATTATGTATCACGTAATGAATCTGTCGTCTCCAGATAAAATATGGAAGAAATTAGAGAGTCAATGTATGTCAAAACCTATAACCAATAAACTGTATCTAAAGCAGAGGTTGTATGGGCTGACGATGCAGGAAGGTCATGATCTGGCACATCACGTGAATGTCTTCAATCAAATAATCACTGTTTTGGTTCAACTTGATGTGAAGATTAAGGATGAAGACAAAACAATGATTCTGTTGTGTTCATTGCCTTCCTCTTATGAATACATGGTGACTACTCTTATATATGGGAAAGAAACAATCAAAACTAAAGAGATTACTACAACCTTGTTGTCTCACAACCAGCGGAAGCAGAATGCGGGGGAAAGCTCTCATGCTGATAGTTTATATATTAAGGGTAATCAAGACCATGAGAGGAAGTCAAAGAAGGAGAGTTATGGAAAACGAAATTCTAGATCGAAGTCTAGAGGCAAAAAGACGTTTTATTGCTACAAGTGAAAGGAGCCAGGACATATGAAGAAATATTGTCCAAATTTAAAAGGGCAGACAGATGATAAACATGATGCATCATCCAAAACTGCGAATGTGGTGCAGAATGACAATTCTAATTGCAGTGATGATGATATGCTTTCTATTTCAACAACTCAATTCACTGATGCATGGATTCTTGATTCAGGATGCTTCTATCATATAACACCTAACAAATAGTGGTTTTTCGACATACATGTCAGTTAATTCTGGTTTTGTCTATTTAGGTGATGATAGATGTTGCAATATTGTTGGTATTGATGAAGTCAGAATTAAGATGTATGATGGTACTGTTAGAACATTATGTGATGTTAGGCATATAGCAGATTTGAAAAAGAATATAATTTCCTTGGGCACTTTGCATAAGAATGGTTTTATTCCTAAAGCAGATGAGGATAGGGAAACTATTAGAATTGTTAAAGGTGCATTAACTATGATTAAAGGAAAGATTACTGCAGGGAATATCTATAAATTGTTGGGGAGTACAGTTGTAGGTGGAGCTCATTCTGTTGAGTCATATGATGATAATACGAAACTGTGGCACATGCGTCTTGGTCATCTTAGTAAACGTAGAATGACTGGATTGCATAAAAGAAATTTGTTGCATGGTGTTAAAAGCTGCAAGCTCGATTTTTGTAAGTTTTGCGTTCTTGGAAAATAGACTAAAGTTAGTTTCACGACTAGAAAACACAAAACTGAAAGGATTCTTGATTACGTGCATTCAGATGTATAGGGCGACTACTAGGGAATCATCATTGGGTGGATCTATGTACTATGCTACTTTTATTGACGATTTTCCTAGGAAAGTTTGGGTGTATTTCTTGAAATAGAAATCTGAAGTATTTGCCAAGTTCAGGATGTCTAAAGCTGAGGTGGAGAACTAAACTGGTAGAAAGATCAAGTATTTGAGGTCTGATAATGGTACAAAGTACACATATTCACAGTTTCGCAAATTCTGTGAGGAGTATGGGATTCAGAGGTATTTTTCAGTACCCAAGACACCATAGCAAAATGGTGTTGCAGAAAGGATGAACATGTCATTAACTGAAAGGGCTCGGTGCTTGAGACTGAATGCAGGGCTTCCTAAAAGCTTCTGGGCAGAGGCTGTGAGCATGGCATGCTACCTCATTAACAGATCAGCACGGGCATCTTCGGGGTGGAAAAGTTACAAAAGAGGTATGGACAGGTAATGTAGTTGATTTCGATTACTTACGGATTTTTGGTTATCCTGCTTATGTGCATGTACCTGGCGACGAAAGATCAAAACTTGATGCAAAGTCAAAGAAGTGCATCTTTCTAGGCTACAAAAAAGGTGTCAAAGGATACAAGTTTTGGGATCCGATCGCAAAGAAAGTAATGATAAATAGAGATACAATTTTTGATGAGTAGTTCATGTTGCAACAGAACCAAGATAAGGTGTTGGTGGATTTAGAACAATATCTAATAGCAGCTGAGAGAAGTGTAGAAGCTGAGAAAGGTGTAGCAGCTGAGACATGCGAAAGTTCTAATTCAACATCTGGTGGTTCTAATACAGTTGATTTGCAGAATTATAGTCTAGCCAGAGATAGAGAGAAACACACCAATGTAAAAGCTCCAAGCAGATTGGGTTTTGAAGACATGGTGTCCTTTGCACTTCACATTAGCAGTGATGATCCAGCTACTTTTTAAGGAGCTATTACTAGCCAAGAGAAAGGAAAGTGGATGGCTGCACTGGTTGGGGAGATGAAGTCTTTACGCAAAAATCATACATAGGAGCTAGTTCGGCTTTCCGAGAGAAAGAAGGCTATTAGTTGCAAATGAGTGTATAAAAGGAAACTAACAGTATCAGAAAAATAGGGGGAAAAGTTCAAGGCTCGATTGGTAGCAAAGGGTTTTTCACAGCAGAAGGGAGTTGATTATGATGAAATCTTTTCTCCTGTGGTTAGGCATACTTCAATCAACGCAGCACTTGCATTAGTAGCTAGTTGGGATTTTCATTTAGAGCAGATGGATGTTAAAATTGTTTTTTTGCATGGTGATTTAGAGGAGCAGATTTATATGTAGCAGCCAGAAGGGTTCACTCAATCTGGAAATGAGCATATGGTTTGCAGGTTAAAGAAATCCTTGTATGGATTAAAACAGTCTCCAAGACAATGGTACAAACGATTCGACTCCTACATGATTCAGATTGGCTACAAGCAATGTGAGTATGATTGTTGTGTTTATGTTAAGAGCCTTGATGATGGTTCTTTTATTTTTTGTTACTATATGTTGATGATATGTTGATTGCTGCGAAGAATATGCATGATGTTGTTGGTTTGAAAGCTTTACTGAGCCAGGAATTTGATATGAAAGACTTTAGGAGCTGTAAAGAAAATTCTTGGAATGGAAATTCACAGAGATAAAGGCTCAAAGAAACTGTGGTTATCTCAGCAAGGCTATGTTGAGAAAATGTTAGATAGGTTTGGGATGAGCAATGCAAAGCCCGTGAGCACTCCATTGGCGAATTATTTTAAGCTTTTTTCTGAACAGTGCCCGAAGACAGATAAGGAAATTGAAGAGATGGAAGAGGTTCCATATGCCAGTGCTGTAGGCTGCTTGATGTATGCAATGGTATGTACTCGCCATGATTTAGCTCATGCTATTGGTCATGTCTGTAAATACATGTCTAAACCAGGTAAACGACATTGGGAAGCAGTCAAGTGGATTTTTAGGTATTTGAAGGGTACTGTGGGACATGTAATTGTATTTGGTAGTCAGCAACGTGATCCTTTGGTTGTAGGATATGTGGATTCGGACTATGCAGGTGATTTGGATGATAGAAGGTCTACAACTGGTATGTTTTTACTTTTGGTGGAGGGCCTATATGTTGGAAGTCAACTATTTAGTCTATTGTGGCATTATCTACAACTGAAGCTGAGTACATGGCAGTAGCTGAAGCTGCAAAAGAAGCCTTATGGCTTATTGGGCTAGTGAAGGAATCGAGTATTCAACAAAGTAGAGTTCAGTTGCATTGTGATAGACAAAGTGTTATTCAATTGGCTAAGAATTAGGTGTATCATGCTAGAACAAAGCATATTGATGTGAGGTTTCACAAGATTAGAGAGTTGATTACATCTGGTGAGATATTTGTTACAAAGGTGCATACCACAGACAATGTAGCTGATATGTTGACCAAGCCAGTTACTACTGACAAGTTCGTGCATTGTTTGGACTTGTTGAATGTTTGTAATTGCTAGAGAAGCATGGTACCTCAACCCAATTTGATGTGTGAGAAACTCCTAAGTTTATCTCTTAAGGGGCATGATATTCACCAAGGTGGAGATTTGTTAAGTGTGACTCATATACTGGTAAAGGACAGATGTTGGAGCGGAAGTGAGAGCATATGTTCATATAAATGGGTTTCGAGTTAGTTTGCGGGCTTGGGGATGCGGGGGCGAAGTCCCCACGGTACGGTACGAGATTATTTGGTAATTGTACCGAGGTTACACTTATATATACATTATGTTGTAACCTAATTGTATTATCAAGTTAATAAGAAAAGAACATCCGCTCATTGCTCCCCGAGGACGTAAGCATATTGCTGAACCTCGTTAAAATCCTGTGTTCTTGCTTGTTTAATTTCCTGTTCGTTTGTGTCTAACTGAATTACTAGGGCTGTAAACGAACTAAACATTCAGCGAACCGTTTGTGAATTGTTCGGTGGAAAGTTCGTTTATGTTCGTTTATTTATTAAACAAATGAATATGAACAAGAGTTTCTGTTCGTTTAATTAAATGAATGAACACGAACAAAGGACTCGTTTGTTCATTTACACTCGTGAACGTTCGATAATCCGTTCATTTATGTTTGTTTGTTTATGTTCGTTTAAATTTATTCACATATATCCATTTATATTTACTATTTTTCATAACAAAAGTATTATATATTTTTAAAAAATAAAAATTTTCTCATATGTTCGTTTAAATTTATTCACATATGTCCTTTTATGTTCGGTCGTTTATGTTCGTTTAAATTTATTCACATATGTCCTTCTATGTTCGTTCGTTTGTGTTCGTTTATTATTTTAACGAACGAACACGAACAAACTACATTCCTTAACAAACGAACACGAACAAGAAATTATGTTCGTTTAGTTGTTCGTGTTTGTTTAGTTAAAATTAAACGAATGAACATCCCTCGTTCGTGTTCGTTCGGTTCGTTTACATGCCTACGAACTACCTTAGCAGCAAAAATGAAAATTCAATACGGAAGAGAGAACACAATTTTGATGTAGCCGAAATTCTTGAGTAGCAAGATGATGATTCAATCGGTAAGCATAGAGGATTTCAATTTATTTCAACTAAATTGAAACTATAATCCGATAATTCATAAAATGAAGAATTCTTCAATTACACATGAAGATTGATTTTAAAAAACCCCTTGGTGCAGTGATATGATCTGTCCTTGAAGAGTGGTTATTTGGTTTTGCAAGAAATATGGGGACTTGTTCGAAAACAACTACTTTATCACTTAAATGACAAAAAATATCTTTTTATAGAGCTGTAAATAAACAGAGTGTTTGATGAATCGTTTGTATAATTTTTGTTTATGTCTGTTTAATAAGCTAAATAAATGAGTATAAATAAAATTTGTATATTCATTTAATAAACGAACGTACACGAACATAGATGTGTTTGGTTCGTTTATTTTCTCGAACAAGCCCGTTTACCCAACTTCCCTTTCCTTTTTCTTATATTTTAAATATTGATGAATATAAGGACTAAATTAAACATAGGGTAAATTTCGAAGTTCAAACTGTGAAGCATAAGGAGCTTAATGACTAGTGGTGTAATTTAACCATTTTGGTGAACATAACAACGAGCATGCTCGCGAACGGTACATGAACATGTTCGTGAATATATAAACGAACATGTTCGCGAATACTAAACAAACGAAGACGAACATCTTAAAAATAAACAAACTAACACGAACACGATATCGAAAATTAAAATAAACTTGAATTAAACATAAACCCCATCAAAAATAAATAAACAAAAAAAAAATCTTATTCGTTCGAGCCTGATTTATTTACAACCATAAGGCCATAATCTTCTACCACTATTGTCGAAATGAAAAAAAAAAAAACATCAGAAAACAGAGATACACCAGCAGCAGTAACAAGTAACAACAATAACTCCAGAAACAGAGATACACACGAAACCAAGTAATATAAAAGAGAGCATCATCGGGAAAAACGTTCACTCAGGGGCATGAGTTTGAGCTTCCATGGTTCGATCAACACGAGCTTTAATCACGGCCCGTACTTTGTCTTTAGGAGGTAAACTTTCCTTAACAACGCTGCAACTCACGAACTCCTCAGTCCATTTGAACAATTCAGGGAACTTCTCAACCGACAACAAATCCTGTCCTGTAACTTCTTGAATGATCCTAAGCCAAAACCCAACAAAATTGGCAGCAATGTCTACCATTCCAATTACATCTCCACCAAAGAATCTCTTTCCATTCAGTGCGCTTTCAAGCGTTTTCAGACAATCACCAACTTCTTCCCCCGCCTTGTCTCGCTCATTCTCCGGCCCCAAAACTGCTTTCTGAAAGGCAGGAAAGCACTACATGCACATGGACACCACAAATAAAGAAGCGAGACACAAATTTGTCAAATTCGAGTTTTCGTCTTTGTAGTTTGTACTACTATAATATTATTGATGTGAAATTATACCTTGTCATCGATGAACTTGGCCCAGAATAGAGCCATGGCTTTGTCATAAGGATCTTCCGGCAATATGGGATTGGATTTCCAAGTTTCCTCGATGTATTCAAGTATCACAAGTGACTCTGCAATCGGTTTTCCGTTGTGGAGGAGAACTGGGACTTTCTTGTGAACTGGATTGTACTGCAAAAGCAAGGGGCTCTTGTTCCCGAAGATATCCTCCTCTATGTATTCGTAGGGCACACCTTTCATCCGCAGAGCAAGTTCTACTCTGCGGCTGAAAGGGCTTTGCCCAGCATCCGAAGACTTTCACTTCATCACCCATTGTGCCCCTTTTGAGGGTGCCTTTGGTTTCATGCAAAGTACTTATAGTGGGAAGATTTGCTAGTTTTCTCAAGACTTTGGTTGCTCTTGTCGGTTAATCTTTTCAATATTGGTGGCGGTTCGTCATCCTATACGTAATCAACGATGACTATGTGATAGCGAGGTGGTTGAAACTTGAAATATTGAAATAATGAAATGAACGTAGAAATGGAGAGAGTCAACTATGGAAGTTGCTAATCAAATTATTTTATCAAATATAATATACATTTTATAATTTAAATAAAAAATGTTGTGTAATATATGTTCGATTTAAATTTGGTGTAACTCGAGACCAATTAAATATTTTATTTTGGATTTGCTCTTTTGAATATTTTATAATTGTTATTGGATGATATGCTGCAAAATAAATTTTAAATTGCAGCAACTATTTCGTTTATTGGAGGAAGGTTGCTTGAAAATATGACTCAAGGTTAAAAAGATTGTAATATATTTGCTAAAAAAGCAAAACTAATCTATGTTAAATTAGAAATAATAAATTCAACCGAATATCAATTGATCTAGCGTGATGAAACATGAAAATTCTTAAGAAAGTGAGAGATTTAAATACTAACATTGTGACACGTTTTTCTCTGCCTTTGTAGCAACGGTTTTGATGCATGTTGTCGACCGCCATTTTTTATTTCTTTTTTATTTTTAATAAAAATAACTCTACTTTTGTGACATGTTTTTCTCTGCTTTTGTGGCACGTTTATCTATGTCTTTTGGCATGTTTCTTCTTTCTCGGTTGATTGGCCGTTCTTTTATTCTATATTTTTCTCAGGGTTGAATTTGACGATGTCACGACTGATCAAGATGACGCTTATTTGTAATCTTGCTGATCTTCCCTGCTCTGGCCCTCAGATTGAATTTGGATACGCGGTTTGCACTCGTGGATAGTTTTTCATGACGCTTGGCTCTAATTTACGATTTTCGGTGGTCTTTCAATAGCTTAATCCCCTTTTGTTGTTCGTTTGCCGATGAAGTCAAATTTGTTCGTGTCTATTTTTCGTTCGAGTCTTTTGAATGGGTTTACGATAATAATTGTAAACTCTTATTGTAATTTTGAGTATTTTCTTGTTTAATAAAATTAGTGGCTTCTATTTAAAAAAGCGTAAGTTTATATTTTTTCTAAAAAATCAAGTAACAAATTCATGAAAAAGATAAATATAACTTGATTTTTTAATTAATTAGATTTCATTTTTTTGAATTTTTTAACTGCGATGGTTCAAATCGGCCCATTGTATTCATCCAATCTTAAAAGCTCTAGTTGAAATATAAGAGGGTTTGAAAAAAATACAAGGCTTAAAATATAGTGATTTCTAGTTTTCTACGTTAATTGGTAAAGTCGTTGTGTACTGGGATTTAACAAATTGATCTTTACATAAAATTTATGGATTAAAATGATGTTTCATATAAAATTTAAGGGTCAAATTAATATTTTATATAAAATTTAAGGGTCAAATTAAAAAAATTCCTTTTACTAACGTGACACCTCTTCGAACTAACATGAGCTAACTGCTCAATGGTCAAAATGTTACAAATCGATAAGGTAAATATCCGATATGTAATAGATCAATAATACAAGTGACCAAAATGTAAGTTTTCAACATTAGTGACTAAAAATGAACATTTATGAAACAAAATAGCCATTCTGATAATTTATTCTAATAATTATTAGGGGTTCGACAAAATATTCAATCAACAATACTTCAAAGACTTTTCTTAATTTTTTTAATCTAATATGTTATTGGTAAATACATTGTGTTGATTTGAAACTAAATTGGGCTTTCAAATGTTGAGTTTTTTCCCCCACTTACAGCCTATGAACAGAGGGGGGGCTTTTGGTAATGTCGTGGGGTTGAAACTAAGACAACGTGAGAGCCCCACGATGGTCCAGTGACCTAGAGGGTATTCACCTCTCACTGTCCAGGTGTGTTCAAACAGTCATTCAAATAATAACTGAATCGAATTATTTGAAATTAAATTAATCGAACATTTAAAATTATTAACTGATAATTGAATTCATTTTTTTCGAAAATTATTAACTGAGACGAAATAAATTGGGTTAATTTGAATGATTTTTAAATTAACCGAAATTTTTAATATTTTTTTAGTTTTGATTTAAAATAGCAATTTAAGTAACAATAAAATGAAAATATATTTTTATTAGATATTTTTTTATATTTTATTTTTTCCCTTTTGGGTTGGACTTAAAATTTATATTAAAAAGATATAATTCATTGATTTTAAATATTATGGGTCATTCAGGCTTAAAATTAAAAATATTATCTATACACGCATATATATTAAAATTTTAGCAAATTTGATTAATTCAGTTAATTAACATGCTTCAAACCGAATTAATCAATAACTGAACTTTGAAATATCTTTACCCGTTAATTGAAATAAATTTTAGTTCAATTAATTAATTCGGTTTAACCGACCGTTTGAACACTCCTACACTGGCCGGGTTGAAGTGCCTCAGCTCAGCAGCTGCAACGTCTTCCCTGGGGGATGAGTGCAATTATTATGTATTGTAGTTGTAAAGCACAAACTTACAACGTCTAGTTTTGATTCAAATTTGAAAAGGCAGTATCGTTATTCAGTGTGTTCACGTAAATATGCATGGCATTGGGTATTGGTAGCTCAACGCCAACAATAAATAAGCGTATTCAAAGCCAGCTCCCATCAACAAACCCAATTTATGCTTACCCAACGGAACCCTCAACTTTCTTAAATGGGCTGCTTCCATTTTTCAAATTTTGAGTTTGGATATCAAACAAAAGACCTTGAATCTTTTTTTTTTGGGTGGTGGTAAATATAACTCTGGTATTTACGTGTTCTGTATAGAGGTGAGTAAAATTCGATTTGATTCGAAAAATTAAAATATTTGACATGTAATATCATAAATTTGTCTAAAAAAATTATAAATAAAGTTTAAGTTATAAAATGAAATTTTGTATAACTCAAAATTTTTAGTAATGAAATTTGAAAATATGTGTATTAAATGTGGTTATAGAAAGTCATTTAAATTGGAACTAATTAGTACCACAATATTATAAATGTTTACAATTAAATTTGAATAGAAACTCGAACACCTCGACTCAACTCCAAAAAAAAATTCAAATAAAGTTTAAGTTATAAAATAGGACTCGTAAATTCAATTAACTCCAAATTTTTTTGACTCGGCTCAATTGAATGGTCACCTTTAGTTATGCTGTATCCAACTTTTTTTAATGGTGCAATTAGGTACTTATATTTTCAATTACACGTGTTCAATTCCGATCTGTTCATACTCATAATTCTAACACCGTATACTTAAAGAGACAACATATGTTACCGATTTAAAAGTTGGACGTTAAAAATTCTAAGTATGAACATGAATTATTTACAGAAATGTTAAATACCTAATTACACCCAAAATAATTAGGTAGCTATTTGCACCATTAAAAAGTCAGATCCATAAGTGTATCCAATCTCAAAATTTGAAAATTGGAAGCAACCCATTTTTTTTATAACAAAACCTTAAAAATAAAGTATTCAATCCTGTACTTTCATAAATAATCAAAGGGGTTATTATTTTCAGTATTCCCCTTAAATACAAGAACCCGATATACATAATTTATTGAGTTATATTTTGATATAGAAGTTGTGTAATTTTTTTATGCAACCCTTTATATTTAAGTTATAAAATCTAAAACTTAAATTCCTAGTCCTAATACCCTAAAACCTAAGGCTTAAACCCTAAACTCTAAATTCCAACTATAAACCTTAAATTCTACACACTACAACCTAAACCCCTAAACCCTAAACAAAAACATAAATTTATAAACCCTAAAATTAAAAGGGGGACCATAAAGTTTAATGCCCATTATGTAACATTTGAAGTTTGATGACCATTTTGTATTTTTAGAGATAATTTAGTGACCATTTGTGTATTTTACCCTTAAATTTAACATTTGCAACCATTTCTATGTACTCAAATTGCAATATCTATTTTTTTATAATTATCGGTATTCAGTCATTTTGTTAATTAATCTGAACATGGTATTGCAAAGATTCATTGTGAGAGTAACTCTTTTAATCCAATTTATTCCATTCACAAACTCAATATTTCAATTCGCTGACATTGCTTTACGGAATTTAATGTCTCATCCCACCAAATTATCTTATTATAAAAAAGATACCTCAATTTAGCCTATCATGGAATGAATTAATTTAATCCTTCTGTCATAGAGATTAGTTATAGTGAGATAAAACATTAGAACTTTCGAGGAAAGTTAAAGATCGATACTAGGTATAAAGAATGAAGTAAGATAAGTTAAGAGGGTCAGCCCAAAATAAGTCTTTGCAGTATATGATTCATATTAATCAACCGATAAATCAAATACCGATGATTACACTAAAAAATTATAAAAAAAATTCATTCGTAGTTCAACTTCAACCAAAAGATTTTATTTCTAGAACCATAAAAACTATACAAATATCCAACTCTGTTGATTAGTAATTGACATTTTCCCTGCAATAATGTTAACTTTGTAAAAAGAATTAGTTTTATTTGATTACTTTTATTAAAAGGGAGATTAAATTGGTCTATCTATTTAAATAATAAATAAATTAAATTGATACAATCCATATAATAAACAATTCGAGAAATACTTTATGGTCCCTCCTAATTCCAAAAGGGGGTTTCAATTAGGAAGTCAACATCAGCAAACTAAATTGTAGAGTTGGAGCAACCAACCCAAACCCTTGCAAGCAAAGTTAGAAAATAAACAATGATTTTTTTTTGTTGAAAGATAGAAAATAAACAATGAAAAAGGGCATAGAGGGGAAGTTTCTGTTTGTATGCTGAACAAAGGGAAGGGATAATGATATCAACAATTATGACATCTTCACTTAAACTCCAATGTCATTTTCCAGTGTTAGTTATCAGTTATGAGAATAACAAATTTGTTTTGATTTGCCTGTTACTTTCATGTCTTAATTCCTTTCCCAATCCTTAAACCATGTCCCCTTTATAGCTGCGACAATCGAATCATTTCGGTTTGAGTTAATTTCGGTTTAGGTTAGATTCGAGTTGGATCGAAAATGATTCGAATTTAGTTCGAGTTTAAGTTATTTCGGGTCAGGTTAGGTACTGGGTCGAATCAATATCAGTTCAGTTAAATTTTAATTTAGGTCAATATCGAGTCGATTGAATTTCGGTTCATTCTATATCAGATCGTTTGAATTTTGAGTTTGGTCAATATCATATCAATCTATTTTCAATTCGGGTCAATATCAAATCGATCGATTTTTTATTTGAGTCAATATATGAAGATGATCATTTATTGGAGAAAAAATGATATAAAACTATTACTAAATATAGTTGTCAATTAGTATTATAATACAAAGGAAAATAAAGCATACATATTTGAGCAATTTAAATTCAGCTTGCTTTCTATCCGGGTTGATTTTCAGTTCGATTTACTTCCGATTCGAGTTGATTTCAGTTCGAGTTAAATTAGGAACAAGTTACTTTCAGTTCAATTAAAATTGGGTCAGTTTTAGTTCGGGTTCAAATCAAGTTTGGACCATCATATTTAAATACATATCGAGTCTCGAATTGAATAAATCAATTCGAGTCTCAATTAATCTCAAGTAAGTTTGCTAGGTCTATCCCTGCCTATGTCTGCTTATGTTAAATTTAACCAAAAAATCCTATGCCCCTAACCATACCCCATACTAAAATATACTAAAAAAATAAATTCTAAACCTTGACATTAAATTTTACATCCTAAACCCTAAATTCTACACCCTAAAAAATATATTATACCCTTAATTTCCTAAACACTAACTACAACCTCTAATTTTAAATTCTAAACCCTAAACTCAAATTTTCTATAGTAGCCACCAAAAGGAAAATAGTACGGGGAGAGGATTTCCATCCGGTTTTTACATAGCCTACAGAAATTACCCAACAATCCCTGGTTCCACTATGAAACTAGTGAACAGCCCCGCCGTTCATAGTATTCCATTTCGATGTTGCCCAAGAGACAAAGGCATCCTTTTCCATTATCCATAGCATTCATCACAATGTGGTTGCCTAGAGCCAACCATTTTTTTCTAGGAATTTTCAGCTAACTAAATTTATTTTCTGTACCTTATTTTATACCATGAACGACAAACAAAAAAAATGAAGCTTTAAGCATATCAAAAATTGAAATTTACATTTTTTATGGAAGTTACAAGCAAAATTGAAGGTTTAGAACTTTAAAAAGGGCAAGATACATATGATGGATATATAATGAATCCGTCGCCTACACGGCTCCTTAATCAACTTAATTTTCAAACATACCCTGGGGATTTTTAAGATTGTGTTTGTTTTGATTTGGTTAAAAATTATAGTTTTTTTTTTTTTATAAAAAAAATGGGAAATATGAGGAGATCTTAAATAGCGGTGAAGGTGAAAAAAAAGGCTCTCCAAGTCATGTCTTTGAGCAGGCCTCAGTAATCATCACCAGCTTTACTCCCCACGCATAAGAACACAAAGCTTCTTCCTTTTTCTGTCACATAAAAAGAAAAACCCCACACCAAATTTCTCTGTGATTTTTTTGTTACTTACTTCCATTTTACCCCCCATTGAAGCAGACATGTGGGCAACCTTATGGTTATGGATGGAGCTTTCACCAACCAAGAGCAAATAGGGTCCACCAGCAACAACAACATTATCAGTTCAAGCTTCATATGCCTGTGCCAAAGCTAAAAGCTAAGAGCTTTTGGGTTTCGAAATCTTTTAGAAGCTTGTGTTACAAAGTTATCGAGTCCAATGTTTGTTGCTCCCAAAAGTTTAAGTATAGTGGTATTATAGTTAACAACTGTGTCTTTTGTCCTTCACCCGGTCCCTCTGAAGAACAGCAAGCTCAAATGGAGCGTTTGGTTGAGAAAGATGGAAGCTTTGAAGAGAAAGATGGAAGCTTTAGCGACAATGGGGTTCAAATGGGGACATTTGGGGAGTTGCTTGTTGAAGATGAGGGTCGTGAAAGCGGCTCAAGTTCTGATTTTTTAACATCTGAAACAACAGTTCATGAGGAGGAACACAGCCACAGTAGTTCTGAGGGAGGGTCAGTTTCATCATCTTCATTAGGATGGCCTGTAAAGGAAAATGCTGGGGAAGAAGACTGCACCAGTACTAATTGTAGTGAAGATGGAGAGAAATCCCCATTGGATAATAGGAAATTAGAGAAACAAGGGTCCACAATTTCAGGTAATGTTATCGATTATCATATGATTATTATGTCTCTCCATTTCCTTGCTTGAACCATTTGTTTTGATTTGTTTGGTTAATGGGGTTATAGAGATTGAGTTGATGAAGGAAAGATTTGCAAAATTGTTGCTTGGAGAAGATATGTCTGGCTGTGGAAATGGTGTCTGCACAGCCTTGGCTATTTCAAATGCCATCACCAATCTTTGTGGTATGAATTATGATAGTTTTCATCAATTCTTTTGGACTATTTGTCTATGTGTGCATTTGTTTCTTATTTTATGTTGGTTAAGATGGTTATTTACCGTTCACCTCCATTTGAAGCTACCTTATTTGGGCAAATATGGAGGTTAGAACCTGTTCCTCCCGAGAAGAAAGCAATGTGGCGGCGAGAGATGGAATGGCTTCTTTCTGTTAGTGATCACATTGTTGAGTTGATACCTTCGTGGCAGACGTTCCCAGACGGAAGCAAGCTCGAGGTACAGCTGTCGAAAATTTTCCTTATAAACATCTCCCAGGATTTGAAAATGTGCTATTAGATCAGTGTTTGAGTTATAGGGAACAAGTTCTATCCAATGGAAGATTTGTAGCTTAAAATTCCAAATGCATTGGTGAATAAATGCTCCCTAAGAAACTTATATTATCAAGAAGAAAAGCTGTTAAATGTTCTATAATTGTATAATGTATAGTCTAAATATGTTATGGTTCTTGTTGTGATTGCAGGTCATGACTTGCAGGCCTCGTTCGGATCTTTACATTAATCTCCCGGCTTTAAGAAAATTGGACAACATGCTTCTTGTGAGATCCACCGGCTTTTATAACTCTGTACATATCATTCTGGTTGGAGAGTTGTTTTTTAATATAACATTATTTTTACAGGAGATATTAGATAGTTTTACAGATACAGAGTTCTGGTATGTTGACCAAGGGATTCTAGCCCCAGAGGCTGATGGATCAACCTCTTTCCGAAAAGCCCTTCAGCGACAAGAGGAAAAATGGTGGCTCCCCGTGTCTCGAGTGCCGCCAGGGGGCCTCCATGTAAATTCAAGGAAGCAGTTGCAGCATAAACGTGACTGTACAAACCAGATCCTAAAGGCTGCCATGGCAATCAACAGTATTACTCTAGCTGATATGGATATCCCTGAATCATATTTGGAATCTCTTCCAAAGGTAAAAGAGACTGAATAAATACTAGGCATTATTCATTCTAGAAAGTTCTTGTTAAAATTTTGGTACAAACATGTTTCAGAATAGCCGAGCGAGCTTAGGAGATCTCATATATCGCTATATTACATCGGATATGTTTACACCTGAATGTCTTCTTGATTGCCTTGATCTATCATCTGAGCACCAAGCTATAGAGATTTCCAATCGAGTGGAGGCCTCAATATATTTATGGCGCAAAAAATCAAACTCCAAACCTGTCGGCACAACCCGATCCAGTTCGAAGTCGTCATGGGATTTGGTCAAGGACCTAATGATCGATGCTGACAAGAGAGAGATGCTTGCTGATCGAGCAGAGAGCCTCCTGCTTTGCTTGAAGCAACGTTTCCCTGGACTTCCCCAGACCACTTTAGATATGAGCAAAATTCAGTATAACAAGGTTTGTGTCAATATTTCCAGTTTGTGTTCTTTTGGATTCTTTTAATTACAAAATTCATGCTGATGAATGAACATTATGGTGATTATTAGGATGTTGGGAAATCCATTTTGGAGAGCTACTCGAGAGTTTTGGAGAGCCTTGCATTCAACATTGTCGCACGTATTGATGATGTGCTCTATGTAGATGACTTGACCAAGCATTCAGATCAGTTCTCTTCGCTGTCCAGGATTGGTGTTATTGGTCAGAAGAGTCTTTCAATCCCGTACTCAGTGCCCTTCCCCAGCACTCCTTACAGAACAGCATTTTCAACCCCAAACTTCTCACCCGCACCCCTAGGTACCCCTGCCAAGGGTGATAGATCACCGTTTCTCTCAAGCAGCAAAGTTCCTCAACGTGGGATGAACGTGGCAAAGGTCTTGACAGATTATCTTAGTATCGATTTAAAACCGAAGGAATCCAGTAATCCAAATGAAGGAACTGAATCCACAACCGTAGCTAAAGAAACATCGGTATCTTTTGAACCTTCAAAAGAGGCAGTGAGTTTACCTAAATTGGAGCCAGTTCCAGAGAAAGAGCCCTGATGCTGCACACCATGAGCCAATTTTATTTTCTCTTTGTTTTAAATTTGGTAGGGAATAGGAAGATGCTTGAGAATTGCAAACATTCACCCCGGTTATTGTAAATGATAAATAAGTCGAGTGATTCATGCTTTCTCAAGGCATCATTTATGGTCTCAAAGTGGATCATGGCTGAACATTCTATGGATCAAATTTAGAATAGAAAATTCCAAGCTATCTGCCCCTTGTCTATAAACTTCAAAATGAAGCTTTCTTAGTATCTTCCATATTCGTTTTACAGTTCATGTGTTTAGGTTTGTGGCTGCACCTGTCAACAATGCATAAGCCCATTCATCATTTACGTAATAGCCTACAGTTCATGTGTTTAGGTTTGTGGCTGCACCTGTCAACAATGCTTAAGCCCATTCATCATTTACGGTAATAGCCAACGTTGAATGCAACTCTTGCAATGTCCTAATGAGAGTGTTAATAAAGATGGGTGTATTTGGTTACACGTTGCCGCAAAAAAGGTAGTTTGATTGGAGCAAGCACTGTACTATGTTGTTGTTGGCAGAGTTCCAGAATAGGGGATGGAGTGGCTAAATGGCAAGCTTTCGACGGTTTTACAGAGCCGTTGAGATGATTACAAATGGAGACACACTTTGATATATGATAGAACTAAAACAAGGAGTGTTTTAAATCAAAGTGCTACCATTATAAAATTGTCTCTTCTTGTAGTGCTACCTCCATTATACCATTAGTGCCCGGGGCTGTAATTCCATTTCATGCTCAAGTTTCAGTATAAATACCCCGTCTCGAGTGGGCAATCTGCATTCAGATTTCAGGGTCAGGGTCAGGTTCAGCTGAGTGTTCTACGATTTGTTCAGATCAGAGAAAAATGGCAGCTGCATTGAAACTTATGTGTGTCATGGGATTGATTGTTCTGGTTAGCATTTTGGAGATAGGAAATGTTGATGCAGCAGGGGAATGTGGGAAATCATCTCCTGATAATGAGTCAATGAAGTTAGCCCCATGTGCCGAAGCTGCACAAGACGCGAAAGCTCCTGTTTCAGCCGCTTGCTGCGACCAGGTGAAGAAAATGGGCCAAAATCCAAGCTGTCTCTGTGCCGTTTTGCTCTCCAACACTGCTAAAGCGTCCGGAATTAAGCTCGAGATCGCCATAACCATCCCTAAACGCTGCAACTTTGCCAACCGTCCCGTCGGTTACAAATGCGGACGTGAGTCGTTACTTTCCATTGTACAATTTTTTCTCTCCCCTTTCCAATTTCTCACATTATAACTGTTTGTTTTGCAGCTTATACACTTCCTTGAAGTGGAAATTCAGGGGACTCTAAAACTGATATAAGAGTGCTGGAGCTCACTTGTTGTACAACTGAATATGTAGCTTAAGCTTACCTTTGTATGAATAAAAAGCTTAAGGCATTGTTTGTATTATTATAGTTCACCGTCCATTTTTTGTTTTTTTATCATCTTTTAATTCCCATGAATCAAAACTGTTTCAACATGCATGAAACCAAAACCATTGGGAATGTAACATGAAAATCTTAATCAACTTAAGCATTTGTCTGTCGGATAAATAGATAGAAACTGACAAACTATTAGATGGATTAATAATCACAATCTCATGATTCACATATATCTTAACATAAGAGTTGAGGAGAAGAATAAAAGGTTTTAAAATGATTTGGCAGAGTTTTTGAGCATGAAAACGTGTCTTGGAAGAATCGGCCTATCCCATCGGTGTCATTTAGCCACTCTTGGTAATGGGGTTGAGTTTTTATTGTTTATTTTCCTTGGAGTTTCAAAGATTGTATCTTTTTTCAATTGGGTGATTTAAGACGGTTCCAAAGAAAAAGTTGATTGTCCATTTAAGATAGGACCAGAGAGCCATGTTGAATTCAAATGTCAACACAGCCTGTCATCCTTCCACTGCCAAGAGAGGAGAATATTCGCTGGCTCTGTGAAACCAGCCTCACGCTGTGCCTCTCACTCTAGGAGCCATTAAACTCGAGCTTTCGCACAAGTTACATGGCCCAACTCTTGACTTGGAGTGGGCAGGCTCGAAGGATCGAACCAATGTCCAACCACCTTAATGCCCCCACTTGGGCCACAAGGAGGAGTTACCCAACTCGGCCAGCAAGTTACGCCTCAATCATCTATTTAAATAGCTCGTACATCAAATACACCAGCGATGTGGGACTGCTTCCAGTTGCTTTTATTCGTTTTACCCAGACAAGTTCCATTGTTGCCGGCTTGGATCCGAGACATTAATGAACACTTCACCTTAATCTAGCTTTCCAACCCCCAAATCTCTAACATCAAAGCTTGGCTTCTTCCTTTTTTGCTTTCTTAACTTGTTATTTTAAATCATGGAGTAGTTTTTACTTTTTTAAAGCTTATACTGCTGCATCTAATCAAAGTGCTACAATTATGAAAGTGTCTCTTCTTACGGTGCCTCCTCCGTTATACCATGAGTGGCTTGGGCTGCAGTTCCATTTCATGCTCGAGTTTCAGTATAAATACGTCCTAAGACTGGGAAAATCTGCATTGAAACTTGTATGTGTGTTATGCGGTTGATTGTGCTTGTTAGCATTTTGGAGATAGGGAAGGTTAATGCAGAGCAGGCGAATGTGGGAAATCATCTCCTGATAATGAGGCAATGGAGCTTGCCCCGTGTGCCAAAGCTCCGGTTTCAGCCAATGCGCAAGCTCCAGTTTCAGCCAATGCGCAAGCTCCGGTTTCAGCCAATGCGCCGTTCTGATCTCGAGCACTGCTAAAGCATCCGGAATTGAGCCTTAGATCGCCCTTTGAATCAAAACAAAGTAAAATTTGTGGTTGCAGAATATTTGTCCTGCACCTGTTTTTTAGTCATCTTTAACGACCCAGAACTTTCTTTAACGGCCATTTCAAAGCATTTATCCCACAAATAGATCGATAGAGACTGCTTTTAATCTAAGGGTCGTAATTGAAAGGGCAGTTTGTAGACAAAACTATTGTATGGTTTTCAAGATAATTTTGTATATGGGCCATAGCAATTGAAGGTTGTCTTTAACCTTTAATGGTGCGTGTCATCTTTAGAGACAATCTGCGAGTGTCATGAATTGGAAAGGTGGGGATTTCAGTGTTTCAGGTAACCTCAAACACAGTTTTAAAGGAAAGATAACAAGATAAAGATTATTCCTATCCAAAACGAAAAGCAAAATCTCAGATTGGTTTAAAGGTTTAAAGCAGAGAAAGAATTCATCCATGGATGCTTATATTACTCGAGCAAAAGCAGTACTTTCATTATAATACGATACTATAAAGTCATTTAAGCATATATCCTTTACGAAAACAAAAGGATGAGCAAGTTCCATTATCCTTTACAGTAAACAAAGGTGACCAGATAACTATGTATATTTGTTTGGCTTGAGAAAGTAATACCGGCAAGCTGGCTGCGAAGTTTTGATTACTAAGTCCACCTCCCACACGTATAACCCGAGATGGATTAAACTGCTATCTATATATTCCCATGTACCTGCTAAGAGTAGATTCAACAAACAGAGATGCTATAGTATCAGAAAAAGAAAAAGGGAATATTGTGAAGTCATTTTAAGTGTTTTGCATATTTTTCGTTCATTTTACTTTTTGTTCTGTCTGTGGGGTGTGTACCTTGGCTTCATCTCAGGCCAAAAAGGAGGAGGCTAGTGGGATAAGATAATAATCTATTGATCAAACTTTATGAAAAACCGTATTATTCATGATATGAATCGCATGATGTGATCGATATAAAACTCGAGTGACTATGGATATTTGAGTAATGGTACCTTCATATCAGTATGTTGACAGACAAACAACAAACTCTTAGTAATAAAGAGATCCTGCAGAAAGAAACCATAGCAACATAGATGTCAATCTTACAGTTAAAAATGTTCTCCACTATGATCAGTATATCGCATTCGATAATTTCATACCTTGCCACCAGTTTCCTCTCGATGCAGTCCCCGAATCATCTTCTCCGCCATCTTTCTTGTACTAGAATGATATGTGAACATGTTAGCAGATTTCAAAAGATTCATCAAACTTAATGAATGATCTCGATATGTGGTGCCTATAGGATAAGTTGGTGCACTCACCGCAGAGCCCTGGCTCTGGGGACTAGGGTATATATCTTGCCCACCATAGTAGATCGATGAACTTAAAGGACACGGTTGCACTCTCTGCTCCTGATACATGTAACTCTCGTCTTGTATATTCTGATTCTCACCTTCATGTCCATTGGGAGAAGCACCTGATGATTTACAGTGTCTCAGATACAAAACTGAGAATCCAAGATTCAACAACTACTACATGGTGTTTCAGAATCATTGGGGATAAAATAAAAGAACTAATTTGTAAAATCAAACGAAGTCATGTAAAAGCTAAGATTGATGCACAAACCAGAGGTTCCAGGCTTTGTGTTCCAGGGCTCATTTGGAGAATGCTGGCTTTTTGCCCCAGCAGGACGTAGAGATTCCCTTCCTAGCACCTAAATCAACACCAGATTGGATAAAGTAAAACTTTCTGAACAAAATAGAATCTAAAGTTTGTAATTTGTCATTAAAACAAACAAGTTCTGAACAATAGTTTGTTGAACCGTCTTAAATCACCCAATTGAAAAAAGATACAATCTTTGAAACTCCAAGGAAAATAAACAATAAAAACTCAAAACCCCATTACCAAGAACAGGCAAGAAAGTTATAAAGAAATACCTTAGAGGGAGGAGCAAATATAGAGCCGAAAATCCCAGTGGAAGGTGAAGGGGAATCTTTAGAACCAAAGAGCTCTGAAGTAAAGGAAGAAGAGGACGACCCCACTTTTTTCTTTCCCTCCATTCTTCTGTTCTCTACACATTAAACCTTGAGATCCTAATCAATCTTATAAGCCTATTGATAATCCTTGTTTAGCCTCCAACGGAATGAGACACGTACATATAGAGAGCGATATGTTTGAAAGAAAGCACCGTCAAGATAAAAAGCAAAGAAACAAAACGGAAAAGATAAAAAGGATAGAACTTGGAAGGAAAAGGAAAGGAGTAAAGAGCGGGGAAAAGAAAGGAAAGACACGTGAAGATTGAGCTTTGTCTTAAGAAAGAGAAATCACAAAGATAACTCATTTTTGGGTCATGAATTTGTTTTCCGGGTTCTGTTTTTATGGTATGGTGCTTTGAATTTGTTGAAAAATAAGGTAGATTTTATGCTACGTGGAGCAGCTAGGGAGTAAGGTGGCAAGTCCCGAGCTTTTACTGCCACGAGTAAGTTTAGTGCATAATAACAATTCCCCAAAGGCTCTGTTCTGCTCTGCTTGCACTGGCAGTGTTGATTTCAGAGGAAGAACTTACTCTGTTGAATTCGATTTTGACTCACCTGACCTGACTGAGCTGAGCTGACCAGTGAGCACCCCACTTTATGAGCTTATCCGTTTTGTCGCAGCGGACCACCCCCACATACAGTGGTGGGTCTTGGTCATTCCACTTGCACTTTCTGTCATTGCTTTATTTGATGCTAATGATAGGGAGAAGTGGAGAACTACAGGTCTACACTTACATTTCACTCTTCATAATATACTAATCTTGGTTATAATAATATTTCACTATATATATCTAAGATATTTCATGTTTTGTAATCGCATGGTGAGAAAGAAACCCAAAAATTGGTTATATGAAAAGAAGATGATATTTATTTTAAGAGATTTAAGTTTGAATAATTTTACTTGTATTGTATGTACGTTATTTATTAAAAAGTTAAAAAATATATGAATTTATATTATTTTGTAATCGCTTTAATATAGTATGGTAGTTGCTCATCTTATCCCTTAACAATGAGGTTAGGAGTTCGATTCTTACCAATGAGAATGAAATACATTTTATGGCCAGCCGTTTATCTCTTAGTGAGAGCACCCACGTTGAGGTGTAGTGTGGTGGTTGCTCATCTTATCCCTTAACAATGAGGTCAGGAATTTGATTCAAGTACATTTTATGGCCAGCCGTTTACCTCTTAGTGAGAGCATATACGTTGAGGGGATTAGTCACTTTTATCAGCGATGGATACCTCCGGCTTAAACCAAACAAAAATTGTCCTAGATAAACACATAATTCTAAAAAAATAACATTAAAGTCTACAGTTTGTTAATTGTCAATATTTTTTATAATGAATTATATACTAATAGATCATTAGTTTTATTAAATTGTATCATCAGTGTTTTCGAATCCGGAATAAACATACCAATTTAAACCTGAAATTACAAAAAACTTTCAATATGTCTAATATCCCAAATTGAGTACTTAATAAAACATGTAAATCTAAGTGTCACGACCATTTTTAAAATCGAAGTGTAGGAAATAGCCCGGCGGGTTTTGACCTTTTTGATTTTATCTTGAAAATTAGGATTTCTCCATATTAAATCGTGTTTCCCTTTATAATCTCAATAATTGAGATTTTCGCGTTAAATAGGGCTTTTTACCTAATTAACCATATTATAACACTTTCCCTTTTATTTGTCCTTGGAAACCGGTTTAAAGTCGCCACCGGTCACTTTGGTAGACCGGACACCATAAAAAGACCAGAGATTCATTTTAAAACAATTTGGGTTTGGGAGTCAGTTACGTGTGGGGAAGGATTAGCACCCCACAAACGCCCGTTATCGGTACCTTATTAATTTCACGTGGTATTTTGGCATTTCGAACGATAATTTAAATTTAATTCAATCCTTTATTGTTAAATGAATTTTCATTCCAAATGGAAGTATCCTTTTGCAAGGAAATACATTCTTAAACGAATATGAATTTTGAAACATCCAGTTACTTTAAGATACTTCAATTCATATTAAAAAATGTATCCCAACAAAAAATGTTTTCAATGCATGTTCATTTATTTTCTTGTCAATTTTAAGTTCTAACTTAATAGGGGCTCTAATTAATTAATTGAATTGATTAAGAAACTATGAATATTGTTAGACTTAGGGTGTTTATGTGATAACACCCAATTGCTTGGGTACTATCCATATTAAACCTAATTTAACAATATTCCTATTCATTTAATGATTCTAATTAATTAAACCTATTCCCTAATTAAACTTTAAATTTAATTAACTATATGTGATTTCATGTTCTAAATTCAAATGAATACCAAATATTCAATTAAAAAGCCCTTTTGGATAACATCTCATTACAATGAGGCACTATCCAACTTAGAACTTTAAAATCTCACTTTTGATATACATTTATTTTCTACAATTATCAATTCTAATTCAATTATTTAAATTAATTAAAGGACTAATGTTAAGGCTCTAATAATTAATTATCTAGGTGATTTTATTATCTAAACAATTATACTATATGTCAATTTTTAAAATCATGCATCAAACAATATAATTTAAAGCAATAAAATTAAATTAACACTGAAATTGGGGACCAATTTGAATTAAATTGCAAACTAGAGTGACAAATTGCAATAGTTTAGGACCAAGTTAAGAAAAATATAAACTGAAGGGCCAGGGTATAAAGCCCGAGATAGAAGGGCGCGGGCCTTTGCGGGGTTCGTGAGCTTTGAGGCCCGACCCTTGGTCTATAAAAAGACTCATTTTGTTATCTCTTTTTCTTTTTTTTCTTCCATTTTTTGAATTTCATCTCCTCTCTAACACTTTTTCTCTCTCAAATTCTCCCGACCTAACATTCTAAACCCAGAAAAATGCACCCCATTTCGATCAAACCCATGTTCATCACTGAGTTCATCACTTTTCCTCGTTTTGATTCAAACAAACACCAAAACACCCTCACTTTTCTGTTTTTGAAGATCAAAACATCAAAATCCTTTCAAGTTCTTCCCTTGTTCTTCAACCTTCACCATTTTTTATTCATCGCCGCCCTTACTTCTTAACCACAGCCTATTCGCCGGTCGTCGGAGGCGACACCGACCACCGGTCTTCGTCTCTGGTTATCCCCTCCGATAAACCTTAAACCTCCGACCACCGTCTGGTTTAGTTTCGGTGACCAGTCATCGCCGTGAGGTTATTTTTGACTGCCGTCTAAAACCCTAAAAACTTCTATTTTCACCAATTTTCCAACCTAAATCCCTAGATCTACCCAGATTCAATCAAATCCACCCGTCTGCACCCATTTCCTAGTCTATCTAACTAAAACCAAGCCATCTCACTCATTTTCAATTCTGCCGTTATTCTTGAACTTTTCGGTGACCACTAATCATTTTGATGACCACTAGCTATGCCTCTAAACTTCTCTGAGTTTGCTTACTTTTAGATCTAGGTTTTAATCTTTTTGTGCTTCTATTTTTTAGATTTTAGAACTTAAATCTAATTTATTTTGGTGTTTTTGTGTAGGGAATGAAAAGAGGAAGAGAAAAGCTACCTTCTAATGAACTCAGGCGGTGTCGCGACGGCTTCGGTTGTCTTCTCCGGTGTCTGGTTCAGCTTCTCGATGTCCCTTCGACTTCAGGTAATCTCTTCACATTCTTTTTCTCTTTCCTCTAATTAATTGCCCAATGATTGAGTCATAATTGCCATTTTCTCTCTCTAAGTGACTATTTATAGTCGGTGTCAATGCTGACGTCAGCTAGCCCTTTAATCCGTGTAAACACCGTATGAGCCAATGAGAGTTTGCCACGTGGCCAAAATGGCGGGCTTTAAAAGCACATATTGGGGGTTTTGTGTTTGTTTGGGGTAGATGTTATATAATTTGGGTGGGAAAATTGGACATGGGCTGGATAATTTGTATTTTTTGGGCTTATGAATTTTTGTGTGTAAATGGACTCATATAAGTGTCTAAATGGACATTTATGAATATTTATTTTTTTAATGGACCACTATTTGGATTATTTATTTATTTTTTATTTTGGTTTTTTTTTTTATAGAAAAACTGTATATATATGTATGAATACCTGGACAAAATTAGGGTATTACAGCTGCCTCTCTCTACTCATTGCTGTGGAACATAAATAGGGCAAAGACTGAAAAAGCACGAATTTTGTCTGAACCATCTAACTACTGAAGCTTGAAGTTGTTCTTCTAATTATGAAATTCTTCAACCTTCTCTTTTGCTAATCTGTCTCTCTATAAAGACGTTGAATAAGAAAGCTCTTCTTATTGTGGACTTCCTTATTCTTCGAAAGGGTGGGCTCTTCTCATTATGAACCTTTGAGCAAACTCTTCTCATTAGAAACTCTATCTTCATTGGGCGAATTCTTCTCATTACGAGTTTTCTCTTCTCATTACGAGTTTTCTCTTTGCTGGGGATGAACTCTTCACATTAAGAGCTTTTTTCTTTGCTAGACAAACTCTTCACATTAGGAGCTCTTTCTTTGCTGGACGAATTCTTCTCATTTGGAATTCTTTCTTTGCTGGGCGAACTCTTCACATTAGGAGTTCTCTTGTTCATTTTCCTGTCAAAACAAACGAAAATGCTTGAATGAGGATTAGTATGACCCTAATTTCCTATATGATGCATGAACTGCGTCTTATTTAGATTATTCAATCAGTTTCCGCTCCCTGGGGATTCATCTCGATGCTTTCTTTCATATTTAATCTTCTTTAATATTTAATCTCACATTCGGGGTTAGCCTTCAGAACCTCCTTTCTGCATTTCTAGCCCTTTGCTCTAAAGCGCCCTTTCAGGTTTTCACTTTAGGTTGCTTGTCTTGAAGTGCCATTTCAAGTTTTCACTTCAGTTTTTTCTTTTTTTTTTCCTTTTCTCTTTTCTCAAGGCACCCTTTCAGGTTTTCACCTTGGTTTTTCTTTTCTTTTCTTTTTTTCTTTTTTTTCTTTCTCAAGGGTCACATCAGTGTCTTGACAGTCAAAGGGCTGCAAATCTGACAATGATAGTTCCTCATACAAGGGTACTATCAATGTCTCAAAACCTTTTACGAACTTCTTAAATTATCCCAACTGATATACTGCAAAGCGATCATGTTCCGCAATATAATTCTCCTTTAATACACATGGCAGAAAGTGGCCAAGTTCCAATAATGATAATGTGTTGACCTTGTGGTTCTAATCATCCCATTATGAGCACAGAGATAAAAATTATTGTTCTTCATGTGACAGACTTTGTTGTCAGTTTCACGTCAATTTGGGAATCTACGTTACAATTATCATGACGCTCTTCTACCACAATCTTTGCAAACCTTGAATTCCACTCTTTCTTCCCTGAATTCCTGCCATTATAGGATTCAATACCATATTCTCTTTACACACTCTTCTTCAATAACCTAGAGTGCTAAAGTTCTCCTGCAACTTTCAAAACATAGCAATACCAAGAAATTATATGCTTTTATACATTATATTAGCCATTTTATGATACTTTAGAATAAAAGAAAGCTCGGAAGTGAATTCATGAATTTTATTGAAGCTTATCAATATAAATACATCAAAAATTTTGAAAAGAGTCATGGCAAATTGAGACAACAAAATCAAGAAACAAAATCAGGTCTTCGGGCATCCATAGCTTGAAGGATACATCGACCCATCGACCAAGTATAGCTTTGAACTTGATCCCTTGTCCAACAGACTTCGAACGTTGTCGGAATGTTTACAGATGTGAAATCCCTTCTGAAGTACTAGGTTTCCAAGAGGTTCTGATTGCTGGATGCATATTATTATATTTCTGAGTCGCCCTTTACGGGTTTTCAACCCATATTCTCATTTGGTTTCAAGACGCCCTTTGCAGGTTTTCATCTTGAACCCTGCTTTCCTCTTTTTTTGATATCCATGGTACTTTTTTGTGGTTTTCACCACATATATTTTCATTTTGCGAAGTGCCCTTTATTGGTTTTCACTCTGCCTTTTCTTTTTCTTTTTTCAATATCCTTTTTAATTCTTCAAGCATAATATTTCTTAACTGAATCTGAGTTCACTGGCTTGTGCAACTCTTTACCATCCATTTTAATTAAGATCAATGCTCCTCCGGAGAAGGCCTTTGTGACAACATATATCCCCTTCCAGTTAGGCATCCATTCCCCACGGAAATCTCGATGTATTTGCAAGATCTTTTTCAGCACTAGATTGCCCTCTCAGAATTCTCTGGGTTGAACCTTCTTATCATGAGCTCGTATTATTCTTTTCTGGTACATTTGGCCGTGACAAATAACTTTCAGCCTTTTCTCCTCGGTGAGGTTCAACTGGTCAAACCGAGCTTGCACCCATTATGCGCCATCCAGCTTTACTTCAGATAGAACTCAAAGTGAAAGAATTTCAACCTCTATTAGGAGTATTGCCTCTGTTCTGTAGACCAGGGAATATGGTATTGCCCTAGTAGAAGTTCGTACAGAAGTTCGATATGCGAACAAGGCAAATGGCAACTTCTCATACCAATCTTTGTATGTGTCTGTCATTTTTGATATGATCTTCTTGATCTTCTTGTTTGTCGCCTCCACTGCCCCATTCATCTTAGGGAGATACGTCACAGAATTGTGATGAATGATTTTGAACTGCTCGTCCGCTTCTGCTATTACCTTATTATTGAAGTTGGTGGCATTATCAGTAATGATTCTTTCCAGCAACCCATATCGACAGATGATCTCCTTCTTTAAGAACTTACAGACTGTAGATCTGGTGATATTGGCATATGAAGCTATTTCTACCTATTTGGTAAAATAATCAATAACCACAAGGATGAAACGATGTCCATTGAAGGCTTTAGGATGAATTTTCCCAATGACATCCATGCCTCAGACTGCAAAAGGCTATGATGAGTTCATTGTATATAAAGGTACAAGCGGATCATTTATTTTGTTAGCATATATCTGGCATTTATGACACATCTTAGCATATTCAATGCAATCTCCCTCCTTAGTCGACCAATAATAACCATATCTCATTATTTTCCTGGCCATCGCAAAGTCATTAGCACACGTTCCGCAGATTTTGTCGTGCACTTCTGTTAAAATTTCTCTAGCTCCCCGGGAATTGACTCACCTTAGCAATATCTGATCTTTGCCCCGCTTATATAGGATTTCACCATTAAGCACATATCTTGAAGCCATCATTCTAATGTTTCTTTTGTCATTATCATTTGCCTCATCGGGATAAGTTTGACATCTAATGTACTACAAGATATCGAAATACGAGGGATTTCTATTTGCTTCCTCTTCTATATTGTAACAATGAGCATAGGTGTCGTAACTTTACATTCGAATTTTCATCATATCCTCAGGTTTGTTGGACAAGAATACCGAAGGCAGTGTAGCTAAGGCATCTGCCATTTGGTTGTCTTCTCTGGGATATACGTGAAAGTATCTTCTTTGAATTCTTTCATTATCTCAAGAATCAACCTTCGGTACTCAATCAGTTTGGTATCTTTTGTTTCCCACTCTCCTCAAAGCTAATAAATGACTAGTGCTGAATCTTCGTATACTTTTAGATTTTTATTCTTCTTTCAATAGCAGCTTGCAAGCCCATAACACGGGCTTCATATTTTGCCATGTTGTTAGTGCAAAAGAATTCTAACTTGCTTGTAAAAGGATAATGCACATTGTCGGGAGAGATCAACACTGCCCCAATTCCTCGTCCTAGACTTCCAAGTTCCTTATCTGAGATTTTGTTTTCTTCCATGGAGACATTCATTACGTCATCATCCAGGAAATCAAAATTCAAAGGCTCATAATCATGCGAAGCATGACTTGCCAGGAAATCTGCTATAGCGCTTCCTTTTATTGCCTTCTGGCTCACATATACAATGTCAAATTCTGACAGCAATATTTGTCAGCGAGCTAATATCTCAGTCTTTGCTGGTGCTTCCATCAAAAACTTCAATGGGTCGAGCCGAGATATCAACCAAGCGGTGTGGTATAACATATACTGCTTGAGTTTATGGGCCACCTAAACCAAAGCACAACACAATTTTTGAATTGGTGAATACCGTACTTCACACTCTGTAAACTTTTTGCTTAGATAATAAATGGCTCTTTCTTTCTTCCCTGTTTCTTCATGTTGCCTCAACACACACCCTGTTGAGTGTTCATAGACCGTCAAATAGAGAATGAATGGTATGTTTGGAACCGGTGCAACTAATATCAAAACTTTTGTCAAGTACTCATTAATCTTGCCAAACGTTTCTTGACATTGTTCATCCTATTCTCCTGGATTATTTTTTAAGTAATCTGAAGATTGGATCACATTTATTGGTCATCTGGGAGATGAACCGAGAAACATAATTCAACCTCCCAAGGAATCCTCGAACTCCTTTTTGCGAACTTGGTGGCGGCAAATTCTGAATTGTTTTCACCTTATCTGGATCTATTTCAATTCCTCTTCTACTGACAACAAATCCCAAGAGTTTTCTTGATGTTACTCCAAAAGTACACTTATTAGGATTGAGTTTCAACGGGTACTTCCTCAATCTTAAGAACAACTTTCTTAGGTTTTGTATATGCTCTTCCCCAGTCTGGGATTTGGCAATCATGTCATCAACGTATACCTTAATCCCTTTGTGCATCATGTCATGAAACAGAGTTACCATGGCTCGCTGGTACGTTGCCCCAACATTTTTTAGTCTAAAAGGCATTACTTTGTAACATTATGTGCCCTATAGGGTTATGAAGGTCGTCTTGTCCTTATCTTCTGGGTTCATCTTTATCTGATTGTACCCTAAAAATCCGTCTATGAAAGAGAACCAAGAATGTCCTGACGTATTGTCAACCATGATGTCTATGTGAGGTAGAGGAAAATTATCTTTCAGGCTGGCTCTATTCAAATCTTTATAATCCACGCACATGCATACTTTCTCGTCTTTTTCTGGCATTGGGACTATATTGGCCACCCATTCTGGATATCGGGATACTTCAAGAAAGCTAGCATCAATCTGTTTTTGTACTTCTTCTTTTATCTTTAGTAACATCTCCGGCTTCAATCTTTTAAGCTTCTGCTGAACCGGTCTACATTTTGGCCGTATGGGCAATTTGTGTACCACTATATTAGTATTCAATCCTGGCATATCTTGATATGACCAGACGAAGACATCTTTGAACTCTCGTAACAAGTCAATCAACCCTTGTCTAGTTATTGGCAAGAAAGCAGTCCCTATCTTTACTTCTCTTTTGACCTCATTTGTTCCCAAATTGAGAATCTCTAGCTCTTCCTTGTGAGGTAAGATCTGGTTGTCTTCTTTTTCAACCAACCTTAGTAATTCATCAGGGATTTCACATTCTGTTTCATCCTCGACTTCATTGACTTCCATTAGACAAACTGGCCGCTCAAGACCTACTACAGGATTAGGTTCAGTATCATTCATGCAATTAATAGTTGAAAACCTGTAAAGAAAATAATAATATACATTTGGAAATGATGCTAAAAGAAACAAGTTTGCCATTTGTGAATCAGCATGAAAACATCTTTATTAAAATGAACTAATATGATGGCCCTTTACAGATAATCCCTTATACCCGCGGGCAAAGGTATAGGGTGGTTCATGGTATTTACTTTGTTTTATAGAGATTAAAGGCAAATATTCAATCGTCCAATTGCCAAGCACTTCTCCAGGGAAGTACGGACGAATCTTCTCTAAGAATCTTCCAGGTTGAGCCCCCTCAAAGATTCCTCCAACAGACAGTCCCTCCAGGTCATTACCAAAAATCTATTCTTCATGTATCCTTGCAGTTTCATGATTGACCTCCTCAAGCTGTGTTTCCACATTTTCAAATCCTTGAGACTTAATGATACCAGTTAAATGCGGGAAAGTCATTGGGTCAAAGAATGCCTCACTTCTCAAGAGGCGTACCCTCCTTTAGCTTTCTCTTTTCTTCAAATCTTGTTGCTGAGAACTAGGCAGAAATCCAAGGCCAAAATGTTCATTCTTCATTATCACAAGCTTTGGCCGCAAACATCCTTGGAGCCGTTTAGCAAGTCCCTTACCAATTCTCGCTCCCTTACCCAGTGTTTCCCGGACTGTCATTTTAGCGTAGTTTGACAATTTGGGTTGCGGTATTGGTTTCCCTCAGCGATGAACATTGCGTTTATGAACTCTAGAGCTCTGAAAGAACACTCCAAAGCATTATTATCTGTTCCAATATACAACGCATTAGTAGACACCGAAGCAATAATATCCTCCTCAGCTCCCACGCTGACTAGTTTTCCTTCTATTACAAACTTGAGTTTCTGATGCAGAGAAGATGGTACTGCCTTAGACGAATGGATCCAAGGCATTCCGAGTAAACAATTATATATCAGTTTAATGTCCATCACTACGAACTCCATATTGTAAACTGTGGGCCCAATGAGCAGTGACACCTCAATCTTTCCGAGTACGTCATTGGTCGTTCCATCAAAAGCTCTTACATTATTCTTATATGTCTTCATATGAGAATCATCAACTGACAGCCTCTGTAAAGTGACCATTGGTAGAACATTCAATGCTAACCCATTGTCAATTAATACCTCCGGCAATACATAGCCCTTGTAATGCGTAGTGATATTCAAAGCCTTTACGTATCCTATCCCTCATTCAGGGATCTCGTCATAAGTGAATGTAATGTAATTGTCAGCAGTAATATGGTTTACTATCCTGTCTAGCTTGTGTATAAATATGTTATTTGGCACAAACGTTTAATTGAGCACCTTCATTATGGCATTACGGTGCCCTTCAGAACTTAACAACAGTTCTAGTATAGAAATTCTAGCTTATTGCTTTTTCAACTGCTCAACAATGTTGTATTCACTATGCTTTAAAAGTTTCAAAAACTCTTGAGCTTGTTCTTCAGTTACTGACTCATTTATTTTAGGGGCAGGTTATTCCTCAAAGATTTTCTCAGGCGCTACCACAACCTTATTTTTTATTTTTTTCGCTTCTTTTGACATTTCTAGAGAATAACACCTACCACCATGGGTAAAATATCCCACTTCAATCACTGTTTCTATATTCGTTTTTCCATCTTTCTTTTCTTCTGGCACTGTTTTTGTTTTTCTGGTGATTTTATCTCCTCTAGTGACTTACCTTCCTCAGGTGTAGTCACATTGGCCGCATAGTTCTATGGAACCTTATGGGTACTTTTGAAAGCAAACAACGCGTGAGGTGTAATCACAATCTTGGGAGTTATTGCTAATTTTACATTAGACGAGCTTCCAACCTTAGGCCTGACAGAAACGACCAAGGGCTTATGGATCCCATACTTGACTCTAGAAGATTCAGAAGCACATACTTCCACATCCTTCCTCTCTCCTACTTTCTCAAAGAAATCTATTTCCTTGTTTTCCATCATCTTTTGTATCAAACTTCTGAACTTTGAGCAATGCTGAATTTCATGGTCATGTTCTTGGTGATATTCACAGTATACATCAGACTGCACTTCTTTCTTAATTCTCACGCCTATTTCAATCATTCTGGCATTATATAGTTTTTCAAATATCTACTTCATCGGAGATCTGACTTTTGATACATATGTCTTCAATCGTTTGGCTTCATTATCTTTCTCGATGAAATTCACCCATCGCCCACCATGGCTCGACAATAGGTTCGCTGCAATGCTGGGTTCATCAAACTTCAAGATCCCATTGTTAATCAAATTTTGGACCACATTTTTAAATGCCGTGCAAGTCTCCATCGTGTGTCCTGGTATTTCAGTATGGAATTTGCAATAAGCATCGAGTTTGTACCATAGGGGTAAGGAGGCTGTAAAGGGGTCAAATAATATGGACTCACTAGATCTGGTTCATACAACCGTGGGTACAACTCAGCATAGAACATTGGCATCGATGTAAAGTTGATCCTATCATTCCTAGGACCACGAGAGTCTTTCTTATTTGAACTTTGAGTACCACCTGATGCAGAACCCGATGAAGTAATAGTTACATTCTTTGGAGCCTCGTATGCACTCGTGTTGTTTATCTCGATGTCCTTCCTCTTATAGTTCTTGCGAGAATTATCCCCACTCTCGATTCTGCCACTTTGAATTGTCGCCTCAATTAATTCACCGTCATTACTATGTCAGCAAAATTTTGCATAGCATTATTGATCAATCTGTCAAAAAGTGGTCCTCTTAATGTCTACACAAACATATAAGCGACCTCACTCTCCAGCAACGGAGGTTGTACTTGCACTGCTATATCCCTCCATCTCTGAGCATACTGTCAGAGCGTCTCATTATTCCTCTGCTCCATGCCTTGCAACATTACACAATTGGGGACCATCTCTGTCACATGTTTATAGTGTTCTACAAAGGCCCCATAAAGATTATTCCATGATCAAATATTTGTGCAGCTCAGCTGTGTATACCACCGTGCCGCTGAATCGGTCAATCTGTCTTGAAAACAATGTATCAACAACTTTTATCTTTCAAGTGTGCAACCATTTTATGACAATACATTGTAAGGCGGGCCCTCGGACAAATGTCTCATCGTACTTTTTGAAATTAGGTACTTTAAAATTCAGAGGAAGAATCAGATCAGATACCAAGCTCATTTTCACTGTACTCAGTCCTGTTTCATGTACCCTCTACATTTCCAACAGGCGATCCTCCAAAGCTTTGCAGCATTCCTCATACTTCTTTTCAATTTCTGCACAGATCTTTTCTATCTCATTTAGGGTGTTCAAATGAGGAACTTCCTCTCCGCTTCTAAGATTTGCCCCAATGTGTACCGGGTGATTAGACGTTACTCCTGGCAGATTGATTTAAACCTTTTTTACAGGATGAGGTCCTTCGGGCTGCACCCTTATGTGAGATGTGGTTTATGCATGATCGTTCACGTCATTTGAGGCACCCTCAGGTATTTTGGCATTTCCAAACTACTTTGGCCCCAACAGAGCAATTAGCTGGTTAATTATCTCCTTTTGAGCCTGAGCAAAATAATCCTTCATAGATTGCTCAATTCTATCGAATTTGTTTTGTACTTCAACATGATTGTTTTCAAGGCTAGTGATCATGTCCTCTACAACCATGGTCTTAGAACACAGACGTGTTCTATATGAATGTAGAATGATTGCCGTTTAAAAATGAACTGCCATAAAACCACTTTATCAAACCATTTATTTCGCAAGATAAAACATAATGTAAGTGCATGCTTGCATAAATGTATGTATGAATGCATGAATGCGAAAAAAAGCATTGAATTCAAGAACTAGTCTTTTGGAAACATTCATTCGTTAGAAAGTCTAAATATTGGAAAAGATAATTTCTTCTACAGAAAAGAGCTAGCCCTAATTCCTATATTGACTAATTCGTGAAGTAGACAGGTAATGACTTCTCCATGCTCCAGCTCAATATTCTCTTGCTCCAGCAGACTCGTGGCTTGTCTTGACAATATCTGCACATATAAAGCAACACCCCTGACCTATTTCTTGAAGTTTACCAATTCATCATCTTGGCGTCAGACGGTGGATTGTGCCACTTCATATTTACCATTCCATGCTCATCTTTCTTGATGTAGTGCTTCCTCGTAACTTGCAAGATTCTATTTCAAGCCCTGTACTGTATTCTCCAACTCTGATATCTTTTTCTGTAACCCTTCATTCTCATTTTCTATTTGGACATTCTCTTCATTATGGTATTTCACAACCATCTGCTCCAACTGTGACACTTGGGACGTTAAATCAAAATTCTGGGCCTGTTCTTCTTCCAACTTCTTCTTAGCCTTGCTGCTTGATTCCTTGCTTTTGCAGGATTTCTTCTCGTACATCTTTTTGTAATTATTTATTTCCTTTGTCATATCGTCCAATTTCTCCGACAAACTTTGCATCATTTTACTCATTCTTCCTTTTTTTTCTTTGCTTTGTAACTCTCATGGATTTCTTGCAGCTCCTTCAAGTCTCGACTGATCTTTTTGTTTTGTTCTATCAGCTTCTTTTCCTTTCCTTCGTGCTTACTCACTTGCAGCTTTGCCATGGTTAATTCTTTAGTAAGGTCACTAATTCCTTTTTCATATTTCTTCAAGTCTAGTTTCTGATCGTGCCTTAGCTTCTCTAGCGCAGATGGTGCTTCTATAACTGATCGAACAGACGGTATTACATTTTCCTATATCTCGTGAAAGGTTGTATCGTTTACCCTTTGTGTCCTCCATTCCTCATATCTTGTCATAACTTCCAGATCATGATATAGATAAACCCTTCTCGACTTCTCCCATACTTTTGCGGTTTGAATTATTATGCCTTTGTAGTCATTCGTCTTGTGTGCATATTCGAACTTTGCCATACCTGCGGTAACTGGTATAAACTGTCTTGAACCAAATTGTCTAGACACCAACAAAGGACAATAGGTCGTTCCTCCCCAAATCCTGGGTAATGAGACCCAGTCTTTGTCTCCACATTGATATAGAAATGTTGTTCCTTTGTTCAACCAAGGAGCCTTCCATACAACATCAACTTCTTTCATATTCTTGAAACATTCCTCCCACTGCTTCTCATTCTTTTTCTCCAACGGACAATTAGTTAAGTGTTCTCCTATTGGTGAATATGTATCCAGATACCTGATGGCTCTATACGGAGTATCCCACCTATGTCCTCTAAACCAAATCTCGAGCAGCAGTGCACATCCCTAAAACCTTCATTCCCTTGATTTCTTACACGCAGTCAACGATCTATAGGTTTCTGTCAAAATGGCAGGCACCAGGTTTACACATTTCTCTAATCACTCGAACAATCCCGCTGTTGACGAATCTATGTTCTCCGGAGTCCTTAGAAACAAAACCAACCCATATATGTATAAGGTGTATAAGCTTCTCGCCCTAACTAGTTTATCTTCATTTGCCAATATCAACTCCTTAAGAACCCTCCAATTTACACGCTGCTTATCCTCGTTTTGGTCAGTGTTGTCATTATTGGTTATTTTCCTGTCTAACTATTCTTTTGTCTTTCCAGTAACTGGTACCAATTTCTTCTTGAAGCCCAAGTTGTTATTTGGTCTAGTATAGATCTTGTCACTTTGCACTCTAGGACAGTTAATCAATACCTCATATTCCTCGAGTGTTGGTGTCATATCTACTCGGCCAAAGGTAAAACAATTATATGCGGGATTCCAGAACTGTGACATTGCTTTAAGTAACTGTTGATCTATCCGTACGGTTAACAGTAAATCTATATCCCCATATTCTCTTCTGAATGACTCATTCATTTCACCTCCCCACTGATCCCATGTTGCCTTTACTTTCGGCAGACAAGTATTCTGATTGGTATTTAACTGTACTTGACTATTTATTTGAGACACATCTCCCTTTCGTAAGCTGTCTCATTTCTCATACTAAGTCTATTCCGCCCATGTCCAAACCGCAATATTGTCTTCTCCTATCTTGAACCCTCTAGACATATTGAACACTTCCTAATTAACTAATTCCCGAATCGATGCCAAAATAAATGCATTATGACATGATTCATAAACAAATAAGAACAAACAAAATAAAAAACTTGCGTCAGTATTGTGAATTATTATGGAAAGCAAATAAACAAAATATTAACACAGAAAAACACAATATATTTGCAAAGAAAATAACCAGATAAAGGTATTTAAACTGGCAACACCTGGCCTAGGTCCCTGTCTGGCTCTAATGGGGCAGGCTTCTAGATAACAGAATGTGGGTTGTGTTCTAGACTCTAGGTTCTCGAACTGTCGCTATTGTCTACTGTGACATCAAGACATCGATTCAGTAGTATAGGTCCCTTATAATGGAGGCGTGTGCCCTACGAACCATAAGGTTAGTATACTGGAAGAAGACAAAGATCCAAACTCGGAGCTGGAGAGCATCACGTCGGATAATATCTTTCTCCCACTTAAGAGTGAAAAGCCAGGGTCAAGGGCTTATGCATGAATGACAGATATATCATACACAAAAGCTACCTCAATTTTTCCTGAAAATTCATCCAACAATTCTTGGAAAAATTAAATTCAAATTATTGCTCAAAATGCCAAAATGCCACGTGAAATTAATTAATTAGGTCTGACTCCCAATTTTAGTTCCCCAGCGGAATTGCCAAGCTGTCACTACCATTTTTAAAACCGAAGTGTAGGAAATAGCCTGACGATTATTTCTTTGAAATTAGGGTTCTGACCCTTTTGATTTTATCTTGAAAATTAGGGTTTCTCCATATTAAATCGTGTTTCCCTTTATAATCTCAATAATTAAGATTTTTGCGTTAAATAAGGCTTTTCACTTAATTAACCATATTAAAATACTTTCCCTTTTATTTGTCCTTGAAAACCGGTTTGGAGTCGCCATCAGTCACTTTGGTAGACCAGACACCATAAAAATAACCAGAGATTCATTTTAAAATAATTTGGGTTCGGGAGTCGGTTACGTGTGGGAAAGGATTAGCACCCCCACAAACGGCTGTTACAGTACCGTATTAATTTCACGTGGCATTTAGACATTTCAAAATGATAATTTAAATTTAATTCAATCCTTTATTGTTAAATGAATTTTCATTCCAAATGGAAGTATCCTTTTGTAAGGAAATACATTCTTAAACGAATATGAGTTTTGAAACATCCAGTTACTTTAGGATACTTCAATTCATATTCAAAAATATATCCCAACACAAAAGGTTTTCAATGCACGTTCATTTATTTTCTTGTCAATTTTAAGTTCTAACTTAATAGAGACTCTAATTAATTAATTGAATTGATTAAGAAACTATGAATATTGTTAGACTTAGGTGTTTATGTGATAACACCCAATTGCTTGGGTACTATCCATATTAAACCCTAATTTAACAATATTCCTATTCATTTAATGATTCTAATTAATTAAACCTACTCCCTAATTAAACTTTAAATTTAATTAACTATATGTGATTTCATGTTCTAAATTCAAATGAATACCAAATATTCAATTAAAAAGCCCTTATGGACAACATCTTATTGCAATGAGGCACTATCCAACTTAGAACTTTAAAATCTCACTTTTGATATCCATTTATTTTCTACAATTATCTATTTTAATTCAATTATTTAAATTAATTAAAGGACCTAATGTTAAAGCTCTAATAACTAATTATCTAGGTGATTTTATTATCTAAACAATTATACTATATGCCAATTTTTAAAATTATGCATCAAACAATATAATTTAAAGTAATAAAATTAAATTAATACTGAAATTGGGGACCAATTTGAATTAAATTGCAAACTAGAGTGCCAAATTACAATAGTTTAGGACCAAATTAAGAAAAATATAAAATAAAGGGCCACGGTATAAAGTCTAAGATAGAAGGGTGCAGGCCTTTGCGATGGTTCGTAGGCTCTGAGGCCCGACCCTTGGTCTATAAAAAGACCCATTCTATTATCTATTTTTTCTTTTTTTCTAGTTTTTGGATTTCATCCCCTCTCTAACATTTCCTCTCTCTCAAATTCTCTCGGCCTAACATTCTAAACCCAGAAAAATGCACCCCATTTCGATCAAACCCATGTTTTTCAACTATGTTCATCACCGAGTTCATCACTTTTCCTCGTTTTGATTCAAACAAACACCAAAACACCCTCTCTTTTTTGTTTTTGAAGATCAAAACACCAAAATCCTTTAAAGTTTTTCCCTTGTTCTTCAACCTTCACCATTTTTGATTTATCGCCGCCCCTACTTCCTAAGCACGACCTGTTCGCTGGCCGTCGAAGACGACATCAACCACCGTTCGTTGTCTTCAGTTATCCCTTCTGATAAACCCTAAACCTCCGACCATCATCTGGTTCAATTTCAGCGATCGGTCGCCGCCATGAGGTGATTTTTGGCCACCGTCTAAAACCCTAAAAACTCCTATTTTCACCGATTTTCCAACCTAAATCCCTAGATCTACTCGGATTCAATCGAATCCACCCTTCTGCGCCAATTTCCTAGTCTATCTAACCAAAACCAAGCTCTCTCGCTCATTTTCAACTCTGTCATTACTCTTGAACTTTTCGGTGACCACTAATCACTACGACGACCACCAGATATGCCTATAAACTTCTCTGAGTTTGCTTACTTTTAGATCTAGGTTTTAATCTTTTCGTGCTACTTTTTTTAAATTTTATAACTTAAATCTAATTTATTTTGGTGTTTTTGTGCAAGGAATGAAAAGAGGAAGAGAAAAGCTACATTCTGATGAACTCAAGCGGTGTCGTGGTGGCTTCGGTTGTCTTATCCGGCGTCTGGTTCAGCTTCTCGATATCCCTTCGACTTCAGGTAATCTCTTCATATTTCTTTTCTCTTTCCTCTAATTAATTGCCCAATGATTGAGTCATAATTGTCGTTTTCTCTCTCTAGGTAACTATTTATAGCCGGTGTCAGTGCTGACGTCAGCTGGCCTTTTAATCTGTGTGAACACCGCACGGGCCAATGAGGGTTTGCTACGTGGCCAAAAATGGTGGGCTTTAAAAGCACATATTGGGTTTTTGTGTTTTTTGGGGGCAGATGTTAAATAATTTGGGCGGGAAAATTGGATATGGGCTGGATAATTTGTATTTTTGGGCTTATGAAATTTTGTGTGTAAATAGACTCATATATGTGTCTAAATGGACATTTGTGAATATTTATTTATTTGTTTATTTAATAGACCACTATTTAGATTATTTATTTATCTGTTTATTTTTTATTTTGGTTTTATTTATATAAAAAAATTGTATATATATATATATATGAATACCTGAGCAAAATTAGGGTATTCCACTAAGAGTTCAACTATTTTTTGGTAGGATATTGATCTCCTTAATTAATGCTCTCTGCCACTATGGGTCGTCGCATGGTCTACGTGTGTCCAATCTTTACCTACATGGAGTGTCTTCCTTCTAGAATCATTCTGTCAACTTCTCAACCCCATTGGTCTGCCTTTTTCCTCCTTGATTTATTATTAATTCATTACCATATTCATTATCATCTGTAAAATTAAGTGAATATTTCATTTTCGAGAATTATTTAAAAAATAATTCTCATCAAAGATTATATAATATTTTTTCAGTTTACTTAAAGTAAAATTGTATTTAGTCAAAAGCGAGTTATGTGTAAAAAAAATTGGTAAATTAAATTTTTTATTTCTTACCTACCCACTTAAGACAAAAATTGCCTTTAGTTAAGCGCAAATTTGAAACTTGCTTTTGGCTAAACGCGAGTTTTATCCTACGTGGGCTGAAAAAGGATATTTTTCTACATAATCTTAGTTAGGGTTTATTTTTTAGATAATTCCTGAAAAGGAAATATTGGTTTAATTTTGTCTTTCCCATATCCATGCTAATATTAGGGGGGTTAACAGTACCGAAACACTTTATCCGTACAGTTACCGAAATAAATTTTTTGACATTTTGATGAGCTGTTATTGTCTCGTTTAAATCAGTTACTGCCTAAACGGTTAACCAGTTTATTCAGTACTTTAGTCGATTACCATGAACCATTTTACATCTAGTATCATAAATAATATTTATCACTCTCGCTCATCGCTACTTCATCGCTCTCGCTATCGCTACTCTATCGCTATCGCTCGCTCATCGCTATCGCTATCCTCTCGCTCGCTATCGCTATCGCTCTCGCTCGCTATCGCTATCGCTCTACTACTACTGCTACTGCTACTACTGCTACTGCTACTGCTACTGCTACTGCTACTACTACTACTACTACTACTACTACTACTACTACTACTACTACTACTACTACTACTACTACTACTACTACTACTACTACTACTACTACTACTACTACTACTACTACTACTACTACTACTACTACTACTACTACTACTACTAATAATAATAATAATAATAATAATAATAATAATAATAATCTCGAGCCCTTAGGGTCGCAGTCACCTTGTTTTTTTTTGTTTTCTTGGCCAGTGGTTGGTAACTAATCTTAATATTGGTTTTCGATCACCGGTGTTCATTATTTTCTTATTTTTTTTCCATATTATTAATAAGTATTTCTACCTTTGTGGCACGCTTTTTTTGTCCATTTCATCTATCATTTTAGCATGATTTCAGTGGTGCTTGTGTAAAGATTTTCATGACGCTAATTTCTGATTATGATTCTGTCGGTGGTCATAGAAAGATAAATTATCACTCAGTTGATGGTTGTTTGCCGATGTAATCAGACCTAGATAGCTGAGCAATCTACCTAGTAGTTTGGTTCACTCACCACTATTTTTTCACCTCGTAAAACGTCTTGTTTGGATAGAGACAAAGAGATTCGAGAAGACTTTTAAATTTTGACGACATGCTATCACTGTAATACCAGTTTTTTGTTCGGGCCTCAAATTATATTCGAACCATTTACCCTATTCGAATCAAATTCCAAAAAAAAAAATTAATTAAATAGCAAGGCAAGGCATGCAGCCAATGCCTTGCCAAAATAAAACCCCCACGCACGCATCACCCATACCTCACCCTATGCCCATTCCCCTATTCCTCATTCCCTCACTATACCGGCAACCCATACCCTGCATTTTCCCCCACTCCACGCTAACCCACCATGACTTTATTTCCCCTTCCCCCTTTATCCACTTAAAATAACCACACAACAAATTGAAACATTTTGGGAGAGAGCCGTCCATTTCAAGCACAAAGGGGAGAGGCTCTCGGCATTGAAGGAAAAATGGAAACAATGGAGCTCACGGCAGATTGAAAAAAAGAAGGGGGAGAGATCCGGTATTCGCCCCTCATTTTATTTTGGGTATTTATTTTTTTGGTGTATGTTTGTGGTATAATCCATTTTTATGATCTAATAGAGATGATGTTTTATTAGTAATCTTTTATTTATTTTTAGTTCTTACGTTTTTATATGATTTTGATGTTCATATGTTTCTATATGTTGTTAGCATGTGTTTAGATTAATTATTGGTGGTTGTTTAATATTTGTTTTTCAATCTTCTCATCTCTAATATGTTTTCTATCATGATATGTATTTGTTCATGTCTTTTATTTGTTCTTGTATAATTGTTCCTAAGTGTGTATGTATGTATGTATATATGGTTTTTAATATATATCTATGCATTACGTCATGTTTATCTATATATATATACTAAGTAATATATATGTATATACTATGTTTCTTTTTTTAGTGTATGTTTATATATTAAAAAAGAGCTATGTATATGTCTTTATCTACCTTATGTATGTATACAATATTATATCCATAATTTTTTATATTATATTTATCATATTTATTAAATATATATATAATGCGTAACATACATTATTATGTATTTTATTAATTTTTATATTTTTGTATAGTATTCTATTTAATCACTATATAAATAAATACCTATTTTTTGTAAAGTAACATATAAACTATTAACTTTAAATATATCTAGATTTTTTTCGATAAGTATAAGTATTAAATATCTTGCCTTAATTATTTTTAGTTAGATTAGTATTTTATTTATGTTAGATTCATTTTTATGTGTTAGATTGGTATTTATGCATTTGTGTTAAATTAGTATTTTATAATGTTAGTATTTATTTATATGATCATCACATCGTATTTATTCTTGTTCGCCATATTTTAAGTTGCATTTCAGATATATATTTTGTCAATGCGGTGCCCTTTTATCTGAGCGTACATGGGGCCAGTATCAGACGTAGTGATGGTGGTTGGGCGTTTATTCTCGGATAACGAGGCCTTTAAAATTTACTCGCACTTATGACCCAAAATTTAATTTAATCGTCACTTTAATATGGAAAGTTTAATATTAATAAAGCGGTAATTATTAAAGTACCAATTTTGGGCGGTGTAGGGGTGCTAATCCTTCCCCATCCGTAACCGACTCCCGAACCCGACATTTTGAAATCTCTGATTTTTACGGTGTCCGGTCCACCTTGAGTGGCCGGTGGCGACTCCATTTTTAAATAAAATACATTTTTTCTAAAATCCCACGGAAGATATCATTTTCAAAATAAAGAACACTTTTTTAGCGAGAGGGACATCGCTACAGATGGCGACTCCGCTGGGGACAAACTTATTTATTTTTTAAAAACAAAAAAGAGAGTCAAGCTTTTTCGAATAATTCTTGCTTTACTAATATTAGAAGTTTCGGATTAAAGTGACTATTAAATTAACATTCAGTTATAATTGCGCATTTATTTTAACGCATTTAAAATTTGGTATATAAACCCGTCCTTTTTAAGTGGGGGGAAAATGCTAATGCTTTCATGAGGATGTCATTCCTCCGTGTAGGCCTAGCAAGTACCTTCGGGGCTCGAGTACCTTATGCTTTCGTAAGGATATCGTTTCTTCGTGCAGGCATAAGCGAATGGGTCCCCCCTGAATTGAACCCGGTTGAAAGAAGCCTATAATGGGTGATGATCGGGGGCCTTGCTACTCTTAGTAGAGGACAACAAGGACAATTCAGGTACCTCCTAGCACCAACACCGAATGTAGAGAACATATAGAAACCCACCTGTTTAGAGCCATGCGGATAACCTAGGTGTTTTAAACGAGATGTAAATAGGGTTGTTTCGTTTGTTATTGATTTTATTCTATGATCGATTCATTTTCTTTTTTGTTGTTGTTTTGTCCTTTTTGCATACATCATTGCATTAGCATTGCATGACATAAAGGTGTTGGTTCAAGTGGTTTGCCCGAGCTGAAATCTTTTCTTATTACCATGTTTACTTTAATTTATTCATTTGATTATTTTAATTTCAAATTGACCTTTTTTGGTGATCACATCATATCTGTTCATTTTGGCATTCATTGCATTGCATATCATGACATTTTGATCTTTGCATTGGTGCATTCGCATATAGAACATACTTTGTTTTTTACATGCATTCATTTTGAGATCGGTCCCCTGTTACCCCATTAGATACAACAAAGTTGGTCGACCTAGCACCTTACAGAACCTCTACAAGAGCCTGATCTTAGGGCATGTTCAAAAGCACCATCCACATCTTTTACAAATATTGTGCCTCTAACAAGGTCCCAGTTCGGGGGCATTCTTTGCCAAGGTCCAGCCTTCATTGCCGAGTCAAACTCTTGCATCCTTGACCATAGTCTGCAAAACTGCACCCAATCCAAAATAATAATAATAATGAGCTGCCATGAACCAACACACAATTTATGAACCCAACTTAGGGGGCAATAGAATCCGCACTCAAAGTGTCAAATTCAAGAGCAGTTGCAGACTATAGCATGTAATGAACAAAATTTTGGGGCATCCACTCAGATGAAAGCTGATCGAACCCAGGACAAAGTTGGGGCACCGCCGCATGAAAAAACAAGATCCTGACGGGACTAGTGAGGAGTCAGGGGCATCCTTTTGAGGATCGAAAAAATCATGTCACATTCATGCATGTAGTTGCATTCATCTTGCATTGAATCATTTTTGCATACGTCGTACATTTAGTTTAAATGCATACACCAAAATCACCATGCATTTAGGATAGAGATATGCATTTAGGCATAAAATTAGATGCATTCACGCATTTTTGCTTGTACATATAAACAGATTCCCGAAAGAGACTGAACATCCTCAACATGGGGGCAATGACATGATGGCCAACCTTATTCATGGAAGAGGCCAAACAAAAGATGCTGAAATATCTAAATAAAAGGTACCAGTGACAAATTTTGTGAACAATTTACTAATAAATGTTTTTCTCCTTTGTAGGATTTGATTCCTCTAACGATAGCGTGACGGACGCTAACAATTTCCCGACTATCACTCATGCCAACATAAATTCTTTCCAGATCTTGCCCTCTGTCGATAGAGGAGCTGAGAAATTTTTTCCAAAAAAATTATCTCGTTGACAATGGCACAGCAATCCAAATCATGCCTCCGTTAGTGGTGGTACGCCAACTTAATCTAGATCTTGCCTCCGTCGGTAGTGTTGCAGATCAAATTTTCCATCCAGATCCTATCTCTCCATCGGTGGTGTAGTGGATCTCATATTTTGCGGGTCTAGTATCTCCGCCAGTAGTATGGCAGATCAAAACTTACCCATGTCTTACCTCTTCGACAGTGTTACAGCTAGACCAAACTTTTTCTTGGAATTTTCTCTTTTACTTGCAAAAAAAATCAAAAAGTAAAGTTCAAGAAAAAATTGAAAAAATTGAAAAAATTCAAAAAAATAGAAAAAAATCAAAAAAAATCAAAAAAGAAAGTTAAAAAAATCAAAAAATTCAAAAAAATAGAAAAATAGAAAAAATAAAAAAATGAAAGTTCAAGAAAAAAAATCGAAAAATTCAAAAAAATAGAAAAATTCAGAAAATAGAAAAAATCAAAAAATTGAAAAAGGATTTCTAAAAAAGGTCGAAAAAGAAAAAAGAAGAAATACAAAATATTCAAGTGTTATCTGATCATGTCCCTCCGTTAATGGTGTGGCCGTGTTCAAATTGATGTCATCCGATTCTGCTTTTTCGTTGAGGGTCTAGTGGAGTCCAAATGCTGAAATACGATCTTATCTCTCCGTTGATAGTATGGATAGATCCAACAAACATAAATCTTCGGTTCTGCCTCTTCGTCGGTGATGTAGCTGGACCAAATTTGCCAAATTCCGATCATGCCTCTTCGTCAGAGTCGTAGCTTGATCACAAAGAAATCAACTATCCGATCCTGCCTCTTCGTTGGTGTCGTAGCTGGATCAAATCTTCAGACCTTGCCTCTTCGTCGGTGTTGTAGCTTGGTCAAATATAACTTTCGGTTCTGCCTCTCCATCGGTGTTGTAGCTGAACCAAATTTGCCAAATTTGGATCATGCCTCTTCGTCAGAGTCGTAGCTTGATCGCAAAAAATCAACTATCCGATCCTGCCTCTTTGTCGGTGTCGTAGCTGGATCAAATCTTCAGACTTTGCCTCTTCGTCGGTGTTGCAGCTCGGTCAAATACAACTTTCGGTTCTGCCTCTTCGTCGGTGTTGTAGCTGAACCTAATTCACTAACTTCCGGTCTTGCCTCTTCGTCGGTGTTGTAGCTAGACCAAATTCACTAACTCTTGATCCTGCCTCTTCGTCGGTGTCGTAGCTGGATCAACATTACTAACTTTAGACCATGCCTCTTCATCGGTGTTGTAGCTTGGTCAAAATTTACCAACTTTCATGTTTTATAAATGTTGTATCTAAAAAAAGAGAAAAAAGAAGAAAAATGAAAAAAAGAAGAAAAAGAGAGCAAAATGAAAAAAGTAGAAAAGAAAAAGCAAAAAGAAAAAGAAAACAAAGAAGAAAAAGAAAAAATGAAGAAGTTGTCAGTTTTCTGGTCTTGTCTCTTCGTCAGAGTTGTAGCTGGATCAGACATCAGAACTTTCACCCATCGGTCTTGCCTCCTCGTCAGTGTTGCAGCTGGATCGAATTTTGTAGACCCTGCCTCTTCGTCGATGTTGCAGCTGGGTCGAACTCTCTTTAGGTATTAGCTTATTATCAATAATGTATCAAGTTGGACTCATTTTGCTTCCCCAACAGACAACCCCCTATTTTGAAGATTTTGCTTCCCAAGAGTGACAAGGTTGATCAACCAAGACAAGAAAAAAGACATGCATCAAAGAGAAAGAAGAACTACAGAAGAATGAAGGCGTACGTCAAGAGGAGAAACCTAGCCGGACCGGACCAAAACGGGTCATTCTTAGTCTTTGCTCTATTGCTGTTACACAACAATGAGAAAAGATGGGCAACTGTAATACTCGTTTTTTGTCCGGGCCTCAAATTATATTTGAACCATTTACCCTATTCGAATCAAATTCCAAAAAAATTAATTAATTAAATAGCAAGGCAAGGCATGCAGCTCATGCCCTGCCAAAATAAAACCCCCACGCACGCATCACCCATACCTCACCCTATGTCCATTCCCCTATTCCCCATTCCCTCACTATACCGGCAACTCATACCCTGCATTTCCCCCCCACTCCACGCTAACCCACCATCACCTTATTTCCCCTTCCCCATTTATCCACTTAAAATAACCACACAACAAATTGAAACATTTTGGGAGAGAGCCGACCATTTCAAGCACAAAGGGGAGAAGCTCTCGGCATTGAAGGAAAAATGGAAACAATGGAGCTCACGGCAGATTGAAAAAAAAAGGAGGAGAGATCCGGTATTCACCCCTCATTTTATTTTGGGTATTTATTTTTTTGGTGTATGTTTGTGGTATAATCCATTTTTATGATCTAATAGAGATGATGTTTTATTAGTAATCTTTTATTTATTTTTTTTAGTTCTTACGTTTTTATATGATTTTGATGTTCATATGTTTCTATATGTTGTTAGCATGTGTTTAGATTAATTATTGGTGGTTGTTTAATATTTGTTTTTCAATCTTCTCATCTCTAATATGTTTTCTATCATGATATGTATTTGTTCATGTTTTTTATTTGTTCTTGTATAATTGTTCATAAGTGTGTATGTATGTATGTATATATGGTTTTTTTAATATATATCTATGCATTACGTCATGTTTATCTATATATATATATACTAAGTAATATATATGTATATACTATGTTTCTTTTTTTTAGTGTATGTTTATATATTAAAAAAGAGCTATGTATATGTCTTTATCTACCTTATGTATGTATACAATATTATATCCATAATTTTTTATATTATATTTATCATATTTAAATATATATATATATAATGCGTAACATACATTATTATGTATTTTATTAATTTTTATATTTTTGTATAGTATTATATTTAATCACTATATAAATAAATACCTATTTTTTGTAAAAAAATATATAAACTATTAACTTTAAATATATCTAGATTTTTTTTATAAGTATAAGTATTAAATATCTTGCCTTAATTATTTTTAGTTAGATTAGTATTTTATTTATGTTAGATTCATTTTTATGTGTTAGATTGGTATTTATGCATTTGTGTTAAATTAGTATTTTATAATGTTAGTATTTATTTATATGATCATCACATCGTATTTATTCTTGTTCGCCATATTTTAAGTTGCATTTCAGATATATATTTTGTCAATGCGGTGCCCTTTTATCCGAGCGTACATGGGGCCATGTCGAGCGTAGTGATGGTGGTTGGCGTTTATTCTCGGATAACGAGGCCTTTAAAATTTACTCGCACTTATGACCCAAAATTTAATTTAATCGTCACTTTAATATGGAAAGTTTAATATTAATAAAGCGGTAATTATTAAAGTACCAATTTTGGGCGGTGTAGGGGTGCTAATCCTTCCCATCCGTGAATCGACTCCCGAACCCGACATTTTGAAATCTCTGATTTTTACGATGTCCGGTCCACCTTGAGTGGCGGTGGCGACTCCATTTTTAAATAAAATACATTTTTTCTAAAATCCCACGGAAGATATCATTTTCAAAATAAAGAACACTTTTTTTAGCGAGAGGACATCGCTACGGATGGCGACTCATTGGGACAAACTTATTTATTTTTTAAAAACAAAAAAGAGAGTCAAGCTTTTTCGAATAATTCTTGCTTTACTAATATTAGAAGTTTCGGATTAAAGTGACTATTAAATTAACATTCAGTTATAATTGCGCATTTATTTTAACGCATTTAAAATTTGGTATATAAACCCGTCCTTTTTAAGTGGGGGGAAAATGCTAATGCTTTCATGAGGATGTCATTCCTCCGTGTAGGCCTAGCAAGTACCTTCGGGGCTCGAGTACCTTATGCTTTCGTAAGGATATCGTTTCTTCGTGCAGGCATAAGCGAATGGGTCCCCCCTGAATTGAACCCGGTTGAAAGAAGCCTATAATGGGTGATGATCGGGGGCCTTGCTACTCTTAGTAGAGGACAACAAGGACAATTCAGGTACCTCCTAGCACCAACACTGAATGTAGAGAACATATAGAAACCCACCCTGTTAGAGCCATGCGGATAACCTAGGTGTTTTAAACGAGATGTAAATAGGGTTGTTTCGTTTGTTATTGATTTTATTCGGTACTGATTCATTTTCTTTTTTGTTGTTGTTTTGTCCTTTTTGCATACATCATTGCATTAGCATTGCATGACATAAAGGTGTTGGTTCAAGTGGTTTGCCCGAGCTGAAATCTTTTCTTATTACCATGTTTACTTTAATTTATTCATTTGATTATTTTAATTTCAAATTGACCTTTTTTGGTGATCACATCATATCTGTTCATTTTGGCATTCATTGCATTGCATATCATGACATTTTGATCTTTGCATTGGTGCATTCGCATATAGAACATACTTTGTTTTTTACATGCATTCATTTTGAGACTGGTCCCCGGGTTACCCCATTAGATACAACAAAGTTGGTCGACCTAGCACCTTACAGAACCTCTACAAGAGCCTGATCTTAGGGCATGTTCAAAAGCACCATCCACATCTTTTACAAATATTGTGCCTCTAACAAGGTCCCAGTTCGGGGGCATTCTTTGCCAAGGTCCAGCCTTCATTGCCGAGTCAAACTCTTGCATCCTTGACCATAGTCTGCAAAACTGCACCCAATCCAAAATAATAATAATAATGAGCTGCCATGAACCAACACACAATTTATGAACCCAACTTAGGGGGCAATAGAATCCGCACTCAAAGTGTCAAATTCAAGAGCAGTTGCAGACTATAGCATGTAATGAACAAAATTTTGGGGCATCCACTCAGATGAAAGCTGATCGAACCCAGGACAAAGTTGGGGCACCGCCGCATGAAAAAACAAGATCCTGACGGGACTAGTGAGGAGTCAGGGGCATCCTTTTGAGGATCGAAAAAATCATGTCACATTCATGCATGTAGTTGCATTCATCTTGCATTGAATCATTTTTGCATACGTCGTACATTTAGTTTAAATGCATACACCAAAATCACCATGCATTTAGGATAGAGATATGCATTTAGGCATAAAATTAGATGCATTCACGCATTTTTGCTTGTACATATAAACAGATTCCCGAAAGAGACTGAACATCCTCAACATGGGGGCAATGACATGATGGCCAACCTTATTCATGGAAGAGGCCAAACAAAAGATGCTGAAATATCTAAATAAAAGGTACCAGTGACAAATTTTGTGAACAATTTACTAATAAATGTTTTTCTCCTTTGTAGGATTTGATTCCTCTAACGATAGCGTGACGGACGCTAACAATTTCCCGACTATCACTCATGCCAACATAAATTCTTTCCAGATCTTGCCCTCTGTCGATAGAGGAGCTGAGAAATTTTTTCCAAAAAAATTATCTCGTTGACAATGGCACAGCAATCCAAATCATGCCTCCGTTAGTGGTGGTACGCCAACTTAATCTAGATCTTGCCTCCGTCGGTAGTGTTGCAGATCAAATTTTCCATCCAGATCCTATCTCTCCATCGGTGGTGTAGTGGATCTCATATTTTCTGGTCTAGTATCTCCGCTTGATGGTATGGCGAGATCAAAACTTACCCATGTCTTACCTCTTCGACAGTGTTACAGCTAGACCAAACTTTTTCTTGGAATTTTCTCTTTTACTTGCAAAAAAAATCAAAAAGTAAAGTTCAAGAAAAAATTGAAAAAATTGAAAAAATTCAAAAAAATAGAAAAAAATCAAAAAAATCAAAAAGAAAGTTAAAAAAATCAAAAAATTCAAAAAAATAGAAAAATAGAAAAAATAAAAAAATGAAAGTTCAAGAAAAAAAATCGAAAAATTCAAAAAAATAGAAAAATTCAGAAAATAGAAAAAATCAAAAAATTGAAAAAGGATTTCTAAAAAAGGTCGAAAAAGAAAAAAGAAGAAATACAAAATATTCAAGTGTTATCTGATCATGTCCCTCCGTTAATGGTGTGGCCGTGTTCAAATTGATGTCATCCGATTCTGCTTTTTCGTTGAGGGTCTAGTGGAGTCCAAATGCTGAAATACGATCTTATCTCTCCGTTGATAGTATGGATAGATCCAACAAACATAAATCTTGATTCGCCTCTTCGTCGGTGATGTAGCTGGACCAAATTTGCCAAATTCCGATCATGCCTCTTCGTCAGAGTCGTAGCTTGATCACAAAGAAATCAACTATCCGATCCTGCCTCTTCGTTGGTGTCGTAGCTGGATCAAATCTTCAGACCTTGCCTCTTCGTCGGTGTTGTAGCTTGGTCAAATATAACTTTCGGTTCTGCCTCTCCATCGGTGTTGTAGCTGAACCAAATTTGCCAAATTTGGATCATGCCTCTTCGTCAGAGTCGTAGCTTGATCGCAAAAAATCAACTATCCGATCCTGCCTCTTTGTCGGTGTCGTAGCTGGATCAAATCTTCAGACTTTGCCTCTTCGTCGGTGTTGCAGCTCGGTCAAATACAACTTTCGGTTCTGCCTCTTCGTCGGTGTTGTAGCTGAACCTAATTCACTAACTTCCGGTCTTGCCTCTTCGTCGGTGTTGTAGCTAGACCAAATTCACTAACTCTTGATCCTGCCTCTTAAATTGGTTGTCGTGTCGGATCAACATTACTAACTTTAGACCATGCCTCTTCATCGGTGTTGTAGCTTGGTCAAAATTTACCAACTTTCATGTTTTATAAATGTTGTATCTAAAAAAAGAGAAAAAAGAAGAAAAATGAAAAAAAGAAGAAAAAGAGAGCAAAATGAAAAAAGTAGAAAAGAAAAAGCAAAAAGAAAAAGAAAACAAAGAAGAAAAAGAAAAAATGAAGAAGTTGTCGGTTTTTACGGTCTTGTCTCTTCACGAGTTGTAGCCGGATCGGACATCGAACTTTCACCCATCGGTCTTGCCTCCTCGCGGTGTTGCACCGGATCGAATTTTGTAGACCCCGCCTCTTCGTCGATGTTGCAATGGGTCGAACTCTCTTTAGGTATTAGCTTATTATCAATAATGTATCAAGTTGGACTCATTTTGCTTCCCAACAGACAACCCCCTATTTTGAAGATTTTGCTTCCCAAGAGTGACAAGGTTGATCAACCAAGACAAGAAAAAAGACATGCATCAAAGAGAAAGAAGAACTACGTAAGAATGAAGGCGTCGTCAAGAGGAGAAACCTAGCGGACCGGACCAAAACGGGTCATTCTTAGTCTTTGCTCTATTGTGTTACACAACAATGAGAAAAGATGGGCAAATCAGTAATACTCGTTTTTTTCCCGGACTCAAATTATATTTGAACCATTTACCCTATTCAATCAAATTCCAAAAAATTAATTAATTAAATAGCAAGGCAAGGCATGCAGCTCATGCCCTGCCAAAATAAAACCCCCACGCACGCATCACCCATACCTCACCCTATGTCCATTCCCCTATTCCCCATTCCCTCACTATACCGGCAACTCATACCCTGCATTTCCCCCCCACTCCACGCTAACCCACCATCACCTTATTTCCCCTTCCCCATTTATCCACTTAAAATAACCACACAACAAATTGAAACATTTTGGGAGAGAGCCGACCATTTCAAGCACAAAGGGGAGAAGCTCTCGGCATTGAAGGAAAAATGGAAACAATGGAGCTCACGGCAGATTGAAAAAAAAGAAGGAGGAGAGAGCCGGTATTCACCCCTCATTTTATTTTGGGTATTTATATTTTGGTGTATGTTTATGGTATAATCCCTTTTTTATGATCTAATAGAGATGATGTTTTATTAGTAATCTTTTATTTATTTTTAGTTCTTACGTTTTTATATGATTTTGATGTTCATATGTTTCTATATGTTGTTAGCATGTGTTTAGATTAATTATTGGTGGTTGTTTAATATTTGTTTTTCAATCTTCTCATCTCTAATATGTTTTCTATCATGATATGTATTTGTTCATGTTTTTTATTTGTTCTTGTATAATTGTTCATGTGTGTGTATGTATGTATGTATGTATGTATGTATGTATGTATGTATGGTTTTTAATATATATCTATGCATTACGTCATGTTTATCTATATATATATATACTAAGTAATATATATGTATATACTATGTTTCTTTTTTTAGTGTATGTTTATATATTAAAAAAGAGAGCTATGTATATGTCTTTATGTACCTTATGTATGTATACAATATTATATCCATAATTTTTTATATTATATTGATCATATTTCTTAAATATATATATATATAATGCGTAACATACATTATTATGTATTTTATTAATTTTTATATTTTTGTATAGTATTATATTTAACCACTATATAAATAAATACCTATTTTTTTGTAAAAATAATATATAAACTATTAACTTTAAATATATCTAGATTTTTTTCGATAAGTATAAGTATTAAATATCTTGCCTTAATTATTTTTAGTTAGATTAGTATTTTATTTATGTTAGATTCATTTTTATGTGTTAGATTGGTATTTATGCATTTGTGTTAAATTAGTATTTTATAATATTAGTATTTATTTATATATCATCACATCGTATTTATTCTTGTTCGCCATATTTTAAGTTGCATTTCAGATATATATTTTGTCAATGCGGTGCCCTTTTATCCGAGCGTACATGGGGCCAATATCAGGCGTAGTGATGGTGGTTGGGCGTTTATTCTCGGATAACGGGCACTTTAAAATTTACTCGCACTTATGACCCAAATTTTAATTTAATCGTCACTTTAATCCGGAAAGTTTAATATTAATAAAGCGGTAATTATTAAAATACCAATTTTGGGCGGTGTGGGGGTGCTAATCCTTCCCCACCCGTAGCCGACTCCCGAACCCGACATTTTGAAATCTCTGGTTTTTACGATGTCCGGTCCACCTTGAGTGGCCGGTGGCGACTCTATTTTTAAATAAAATATGATTTTTCTAAAATCCCACGGAAGACATCATTTAAAAAAAACACTTTTTTTAGCGAGAGGGACATCGCTACAATCTCTATAGAAGTATTTACTTTTTTTTGCAATTTTGAGTTTTTGTATGAGATTTTGGTGGACTAGTCCTCATTATCCTCCCTTTTGGATGCGTTGCATTTGTGATGTCTTTGAGATTTTAATAAAAATTCAGTTGCCATCGTAAAAAAACAAAAAAAAACATCAACCAAATAAATTCAAATAAGTGTTCAATATTTATATTTAAAAAGTCTTCAAAGTCAAAGCAATTAAAAAGTTTAGGAAAATTATATTAATCACACAGACATTAAGTAATAATCAATAATTTATATTAATTACATTAATATTAATAATAATTAATAATTTAATATCATTATAAAATTTTCTTATGATTATAATTTAATATCATTGTGTGTTTTTTATATATATTACTAGTGGGACTAGTGGGAAAGTGCTATGTGGCGGTTAAAACAAAATTTTACAGCAGTTCTCAAAAGTTCTTTTTTTTCTTTAATGTCGGTGGCAGCCTATAGTCGTTTTGCTAGTTTTGTATATAAAAAAAATTCATCATTGTTGATGAAAGTCTTATTTTTAAATTTGTTTTCATGTTTTTTATTTTGCTTTGACAGATTCACATTACATCTTGATAAACCTATTTGATTTTGATATAACTTAATGAAAAATATTTTTGGACTTAAACCAATTTACAAAAAAATTCAAAGTCCACAAACTTAAAAAATATGTTTGAAATATTTTCAAAGGGTTTTTGACATGTTTCAAATGATTTTAAATAGCCAAAGTGTCAAAAACAAGCATTGAGTACCGATACGGTTTGACTCGAACCGATACCCATTGTGCCCGTATCGATACGATATTAAATGTACCGATACGATTTTCCCTCCCCAAGTTTTTCAAATTCTAGTAGCCAAATTATGTACTGGTACAGTTTCAAACATACCGATACCAATGGGTTCGTACCGATACGCATGTATTTGTACCGATACCCCTGTGTATTAAATGCTTCAACGGCTCTTTCTGTTTAAGGCATATACCAATACCAGAGTCCCGCGTACCGATATCAGAGTGCCCAAAACTGCATTTTATGGCTGGAATTTAGGTCTCTAACGGCTTTTAACAACCCCCAACGGCTAGTAACGACCATGAAGTTGTTAGAGGATTTAAAAGACCACTCCAAGTATCTATGGTAGAACAAGAAACCAACTACCAACATTCAACGATAAAGAAAATGTGCTAGTGCTTAATATTGTCAATTTTCTTTGTAGAACACACTTGTGAGCTTAATTGTCATACATGCTCAAGTGTTAGGTTTTGGGTGAGTGCTTAGATTGCAAACAAACAGCCTTGTGAGGTTTATCCTAGTTTGCTTATTTTCTTTTTTCTTGTAAAAATAGGGTTTGCTCAAAGTTTTGAGGTAGTGGGAAAATTTTAGTAAATTTGGGAAAATCCTTAATGGGAAGCTAAGGTAGTAGATTTAGAGCTTGGTTAGAAGCTCGAACCACTATAAATCATCGTGTCCTATTTTAATTTCCATAGCTTCCACCACTATCACTCAAAATCCAATTCACCCACCTCTTGGCTATCTCGGTTGATCGATTCAACCTCCCAACACATCTGTTTTTTTTGCAACTTTTTCATCTGATTTTATGGCAGTTTGTTCGTCTACTTCTATGGCAGTTTTAGTATGTTGCCTGCTTTTTAGTAGTTTAGTGTTCGTATGACGAGTATTCTTAGCAGCGAAGATTGATGGTCTGTGATGCTTATGATATCTTTTTGTGATTTTGCCAATATGCCAAGAACTAGCAATGGAAAGATTTGCTTTCTTCATAGAGTGTTATGTTCAAAGTGGTTGATTGTCGGATTTCATTCAGAAATACTTACGTGCAAGTTTTCTGGAAAGTGAGGAGTTTTGATTTTTTATGTCTTTCACACTCTTTGAAATTTATTGTTTTATGTTATTCACATTGAATTTTCAATGTTTGAGTGTAGTTCTTTTGTAAACTCTCTCACTTTGAATATAATCCAGCATTCTTTTCTTGTTCAAAAAAATTTAATATCATTATAAACTATAGTCTAAGTATGTTAATTACACAAATATTAATAATAATCAGTAATTTAATATCATTATAAATTTAAATTTAAATTTTTATCGGTTTTTTTCAGTTAATCGTTTAGTCAAAAATCGTAACTGTTTTTGTCCCATTTAACTGTTAATTTTATCGGTAGGTTATTGTACCATTTCCGTCAATTTTTACTGGTACGGTTAACTACCATTAAATTCACTTTTTGTAAAACCCATATTTGATTTTGATATAACAAATTGTTTAAGGACCAAATTGCAAAAGTAAATAAATTTTTAAGTATTCAAAAGTATCACAAAAATGACAAGCATTTGAACTAAAATTGTTTTCTAAGTCAAAAACCTTAAACCCAATAAAATTTTCTAAGTGTTTCAAAGCCAAATGAAGCATTTATGCCCAGGCGTATCGATACGCCTAAAATGTACCGATTAGAGGTGGCAAATAGGTCATTCGGTTCGGTTTCAGTTCGGGTCATTTCAGTTTGGGTCATTTCGGGTATGATATTATTCGGTTCAAATTCGGTTTTGGTTCGATTCGGTTTTAGTTCGGGTCGGTTGATTTTCGGTTCGGTTATTTTTGGTTCGGTTATTTTCGGTTTGGTTGATTTCGGTTCGGGTCAATTTCAGGTCAATGGGAGATCGATCGGTTTTAATCGAGTTTTTAGGCCGGTTAGTTTTTTACACCCTATATATAGATTTATAAAGTCAATATATTTAACTTTTTGGTGAGTTGTGCGGTTGTTCATATCCTATCTTTATTTATTTCTATTAATATATTTTTTATATTTCAGGTTGCCTTTGGTTCGGGTCTATTTGGTTCGGGTCCATTCGGTTCGGGTCAAAATCGGTTCGGGTCCATTTTGGTTCAACTAAAATTCAGATCGGTTTCGGTTCGGTTTGTTTCAGCTTCGGATCAAATTTTGGGTCATCATGTTCGGGTCGATTTCGGGTTTCGGTTCAGGTAAATCGGTTCAGTTTTCGGGTCTCGGATCAAGTTTGCCAGGTCTAGTACCGATACGGTTTTTCAGCATTGAAATTTTAATTGACAAAAGTGTACCGATACGGTTATCCCCGTATCAATACGGCTTTTGATCTAGGCTTTTAAATAGGCTTTACTGTACCGATACGGTTGTCCCCGTATCGATACGGTCTTTTATCTGGGTTTAAGATTTTACTTCAGAGTACCGATACGGCTTACACCGTATCGATACGGTTTGGTCGGATTTGCAAATCTTGGCACTTAATTTTATAGCCGTTGCTTGTCAATTATTGGAATCAGTATTTTCAAATGACTATTGAACCATATCGATACGCCCTAGTAGCGTACCTATACCATTTTTGCAAAACTTTCACCAAGTACAAAATGGCTCTTTCTATTTTGAGACAAGTATCGATATGGACCTTCGTGTACCGATACGGTTGGTTGGTAAAGAACATTTATTATGGAAAAAATGCAGCCCAACAGCTCTATTGATGATCTCAACCACCCAAACGGCTAGAAATCAATGAAGTGGTATAAAAGCAAGCCTAAAAAACTACAACAACAACTAATGATCAATTGAAAAGCAATCAAGCACAAATCCAATCTCTTTTGAGTTCTTAGAGTCAAATCTTATAACCCCCACTTGTGTATTTTATTGTATCCATTTATTTCAAGTTTGGGGAGTGTTTGTTTGTAATTGGGCAACAAATCAACTTATTGAGAGGTATTTTTCAGTTTGCCAAATCTTCTTTGTAAGAGAGAGAGTCTTGATTAAGCTTTGGGTATAAAGCTTAATCGAATTGTAAGGTTTCCTCCTAATCCGAGAAAGGGGAAGAATTTCTAGTGGAAATTGGTTGAAAATCCTGTGAGCTAAGGTAGTGGATGTAGATCTTGTTCGAAGCTTGAACCACTATAAATCTTGTGTTCTTCATTTTTATCATTTCAATTTCTTCCCTCCAATTTTTAAAAGCCAATTCACCCCCTCTTGGTCATCTATCCATCGATTGATCCACACAACATTTTTTTCAATTTTTTGGTGCGATATATCGATTTGGATTTTTACTAACACCCTTAGCTAATATCATATTCTCAAGTGAAAGAAAAGATGAAAAAGAAACTATTTTTTATGAGTTGGAGGAGGGTGAATATATGATTGAGATTAATCGTAATAAATATAAACATTCTTATAAAAAAGAAAAATAATCTCATTCGTTCATTTAGCTTATCCAACAGTCCAAAAAATATAAAACTAAATGAGTTTTATATGGTGTAAGTGGATCTCTCTCTCTCAAAAATAATTACCACAAGCCCGACCTGACCATATTCTTCTAAAACCTAACCATATTTTATAAAAAAATAATTTTAGGGATTTAATTGTAAACAAAATAATTTTAGGGACCTATTTGTAAAAAATAATTAATTTTAGGAACTTGATTGTAAAAAAAATCAATTTTAAGGACCTAATTATAAAAAAATTATAAAGAGAGGGTATTATTGTAAAATATCTTAAAAATATAAGAAAAAAATTATACTATTAGTCCCAAGTAGGGTCGAGTCAATTTTTTTACCCTAAACTCGACCCCAACCCGATCTCACTTAGTAAAACCTAGGGGTGTTCAAAATTACTCGACTCGTTGACCCGACCCAACTACCCGAAAGGAAAAAACCATGTATTTTACTAAAAAGAAAAATACTCGGCCAGGTAGCCGACTCAGGATTTTTTCTAGGTAGTTGGCCCAGATTTGAGCTGAATTTTTTGGTAACCGGGTACCTGACCCGACCCGATACTTTTAATATATTTATTTTTTAGTTTTAAACTATATTTTTATTTTAGGTTCCTTAATATTTTTACCTAAAATTAAATTTAAATCTCTAAATTAGTTCTATGTTTGTAATATGTACTTTTAAGTTTTAAAATTTTCAAATATATTTTTATTAATTAGTTAATACAATATTCGAAAGAAAAAAACGATATTAATATTTTAATGTCTTTTTGGTGATAAATTTTAATATACATACACACACACATATATATATATATAAATATAAATATTCATCTTAAAACTAACTTTAAATCACTAATTTTTGTGTTTGGATCATGTATTATAAACTTTTAAATTTTATGTGTTTACTATGTAATTTTTCAAAACTTTTAAATTTAAAAATAAATAAATAAAAAATATGAACCGGGTACCCGTTACCCGATTTTTTAGATACCCGGCTAAAGCGGACCGGTACACAGGCCGAAATATGTGATACCCGAAAGAGCCGGGTACCCGAGAATGGACACTCCTAATAAAAACCCAACCCGAGCTTTTTTTTTACAAAAAGCTTGACCCGATCAAGCTGAGTCCGGTCAAAACCCGTCGGGTCTAGGTGAAATGCCCACCCTACCTCCATCCCATTTAATAGGATCGAAGTTAATGCTTAATGCTCAAGTAGATTGCTAGACTAACAAAAGGACATGATTGAAATGATATTAATAATTTAAGATCTCAATTAAATATTTTTGAACTTTACTGTCCAATTTAAATCTAGACATAATTTGAGGATACTCGGTGCAATTAACTCTTTAAATGGATTTAATTAGTATTTTATTTTATTAAAAAAGGAAAAAACTTTGATACACATGCCATATAAATTTTAGTTTACACGTGCCTTTTAGTTTTAGGGGTTAGGGTTTTAGTTTAGGGTTTAAGGTTTAGGGGTTTAGGTTGTAAGGTTTAGAATTTAAGGTTAGTGTTTAGAATTTAGGGTTTAGGGTGTGGGGTTTAGTTTTTTAGGGTTAGAGTTAAGAATTTAAGATTTAGGTTTTTATAGTGTAAATACACAAGCTTATGTAAAATTAATTTTACACAGCATTCCCTTATATTAACCCTAGATAAATGGGCTAACAAAAGTCTTAACAAGTAACTGAAAATGGGCCTTGGGCCTGCTCCAGTATCTACCCCATCTGACCATTAACCAGGCTAAAAGCATAAAGCCCATACTTTTGGCAACTTAAGATGGATAAAAATCTTTTGCCCCTTTTAAGTGTCCTTTTTAGGGTTTAGGGTGTGAGGTTTAGTTTTTTAGGGTTAGAGTTAAGAATTTAAGATTTAAGTTTTTATAGTATAAATACACAAGCTTATGTAAAATTAATTTTACACAGCATTCCCTTATATTAACCCTAGATAAATGGGCTAACAAAAGTCTTAACAAGTAGCTGAAAATGGGCCTTGGGCCTGCTCCAGTATCTACCCCATCTGACCATTAACCAGGCTAAAAGCATAAAGCCCATACTTTTGGCAACTTAAGATGGATAAAAATCTTTTGCCCCTTTTAAGTGTCTTTTTTTATGCCCTAACACTAAAAAATTAAATTTTAAGCCTTAACCCTAAATTATAAATCCTAAACTCTACATCCTAAACTTAATTTTTAGTGTTGGGGCATAAAAAGAGACACTGAGAAATAGTAGAGGATTTCTGTCCCAAGTTAGATGGCTGAGAGTGAAACGTAGTACATTTGATATTATTAACTAGAATATAAGGGTGAGCACAACTCAACTAGACTCAAAAAAATCAATTTTTTTAATTGGATTTAAAAAAATTCAAATAAAATTTGGATTATAAAATGAAAATTTGAATAACTTGAAATTTTTAGTAATCAGTGAATTGATTTTGAAGTTCGAGTCGGGTTCCTCAACTCTACCTAATATATGTATATCACATATAAAAAATATAAAGAAATATATATATATATATTGTATATGGCTATAAAAAACCGTTTAAATTGGAACTAATTAGTATCATAATATTATAAAGAAAAAAACTTTGATACACAGGTCGTATAAATTTTAATTTATACGTGCCTTTTAGTTTTAGGGGTTAGGGTTTCAATTTAGGGGTTTAGGTTGTATAGTTTAGAATTTAAGGTTAGTGTTTAAAATTTAGTGTACATGATTTAAGGTTTAGGGTTTAGGTTTTTAGAGTTAGGGTTAAGAATTTATGATTTGAATTTTTATAGTGTAAATACACAGGCATGTGTAAAATTAGTTTTACACAGCCTGTGTATTAAAGTTTTACCCATATTATAAATGCTTACAATTGATTTTGAACATAAAGAATAATTCGGCTCGAAAAAAGTTTAAATAAAATTTAAATTATAAAATAAGACTAGTCAACTCGACTAAGTAATTTTTTTTACTCGACTCGAAATGTTTATGCCTCGGTACAAATGAACCAAGCAACCTGCTAAAAGATGGTGAAAACAAACCCTCCACCGAAAGCCTGCCATAGTCAGCTAATCAAATGTGTGAATTTTCTTCATTGAGCTCATGAATGTTTTGAATATCAGCAACCTGGGGCCATTGATCTTTGTACCATCCATCATCCCATCAAATTGTAGTCAGACTAAGAGTTACTACGTTAATAAACCAATACGAGAATAGATAAGAAATCTATCATGTTTTGTCCTGGAGATCCTTCTAGCTACATTCAAATGGCAGAATCAAGATCCTTATTACACATCTTCGTCTTTGAATTCTCCTAGTTTCACTTCTATAGTAAGGCCGTACTTCGAGCAACTATGTAAAAAAAAAACGGCTAATAAACCAACCTGACAAGAATGTACATGACTTATCTGGTTGATAAGTAAAAGCACGGTGACAAACCATTCCGCTTGATCTCGCTGGAAGTCGATGAGCTTGAAAGTCTGGTAGAAACCCTTTCTTCCACTCATCATTTCCAACATTTTCTATAGGCTGCTGGCTGCAACTCCTTCACCTAGTAAACCTCAAAAGCATGCTGCCTCAATTCCCATTACACGCTTTAGAGTTAAGATAGCAGTAAAAAGAAAACAGAAATTCGAATCCAGTTGCAGCAGGCAGAAGTAAAATATTCAAGGAAAGTCGTACCTGCCAGCAAATCCTACATAATATACAGCTTAACACAATATATCATTCATTTGATTCGGGGGAATAATTCCTTTGGTAACTCCCACCGTGTTTTTGTTGACATCGTATGAGGACAAGACCTTCCTCTGCAACAACCAAGGAGAACAATAAGTCAAACATTTAAGAATGGTCTTTCAACAATATATATATATATATATATAGATATTTGTTCTCTTGTTAAAATAACCATTAAGGAATTGAAATATAAGAATACTCGAGCATTATAGACGAATACGCATATGAAGTAGCACTCGTGAGAAACTTTTACTTCGATAGGAAGAAAAAAATCGAAAGCACATAGTTTCCTAAGCCAATAATTTCGTCACAGAAATAATGTGAAGTATAAACATAAACTTGATACTTACAATTGGCTCAAAATCTGGACTACACAAGTTAACGGTGAGGTTTCTCATCAATAATAAAACCTGCATGGCGTAAGAAAAGGTATTACATACAATAACTAGAACAATTTAGCACAAGACAAATTTCAGGAGGCAAAGGAGTGATAGAGCCCCAGGCCCTGATGAGTATACTACTTTTTTTTATGTAAAGTTATGGGTTTAAGGTTTAGGGTTGATTCGAAATTTGTTGCAATGAACTGAGCAGAGACCATTTGTTTATCAGATTTCAGGGTTTAGGGTTTAGTGATACAATAACTAAAACTGTCTTGGAATATGAAAGATAGGTTGATTCGAAGAGGGCAAGCTGCCGATGATTCTCAATACAAGTTATGTTGCAATGAACTGAGCAGAGACCATTTGTTTTTTTTTTTTTTTTATGTAGCTACTCAAGGAAGGTCTGGGAAGATATTCTTAAGCTTTGCAAGGTTAATAGAAGAGTTTCTAATTGGCAGCAGGAATTAATTTGGGCTTACTCGAAACCAAAAGGTAAGTCTCTTATTACTATAATAATGAAGATTTCTTGGTGTGCCTATATATGTTTGATCTGGAGGGAGAGGAATCAGAGGTTACAAATCAGCATATCTAAAAAACTACGTATAACATAAATTAGGGCATTTACTTAGATGATATATTATGAAATGGTGAAACCAAAAAGAAAGTGCCATTTTGACTTACAGTTTCGAAATTTATGGGGTCCATCTCTTTGAGTTTTTGCACATGGCCATCGGTGTCTGGATCGAAGACACTCCCAATGAAGCTATAAACTTCAGCAAAATCAGGTATACCTGCAGAACAAAGACAAAGTTGGCAAATACCATCAAGTACGAAGTAACTGGGGAAACAATTGGTTACGGTCAATACAATTACCATGAAGCGTAGATGCTTGTTTCCCTTGCTTTGGCATATCAGAATTAGGCATTGTCCGGCTAGAGATTCCAATGCCACTAACACCACTGTTACTAATCCCTGTTACGCCCTCTGATCCAATATCAGCTGAATCAGTAACATTATATGCATAAGAAATGCCGGAAAGTTTCCTTCAGGAAATCTAGTCTACTACTATTATAACAAAGGAATCGAAATAGAGAAGAATTCATGCCTTCGGCTCCTCGAAGACAAGTAAAATCATCTTGTGGTGGCATGATTTTGCTCGAGGCTGTGTTTACTAGTATGGAAGCTTCATCCCAGGGACCATATCCAGGTGGAATGGTATTTATCGAAGAAGGAAAACCCACGGATGCTTGTAATGGCACTAAAACTGGTATTATAAGAGCATGTCAAAATGAAATTATACCACAAAAATACAATAAAAAAATAATATCACAATCCAGTTTTGAAAACCAAACCATTTTTAGAGGCCTTTTGAGGGTAAGGGTGAGCAGCTTTGCGTTTGGGACGAGGAGGCGGCACATGTGCAGTTGTCCCATTCTTTTGAACCTTCAAAAAGTATTTCTGGGCATGACTTCGAATCTGTAAAGACAGCAAAAATAGCCCTTTAAAAATATGAAGCAAAATGAGATTAAAGCTTGAAAACCTTAGCTCAAGGATAAACATCAAATCTTTGTCTTTAAACCTGGATAACTGTCTTTGAACCGACAAAATCTTCAATTTTTTTCCAGTCACGATCAAACCTAAGTCAGCAAGAAAGATAGAAGACTATTTAACAGGTTAACATGGATGTGTTTTTTTTCTATCATAGAACAATATTAATCCATATAGCTCATATTCCGACACAAAGAGGAACAAGACAAGAGCTGCTAATGGATTTCCATTGGCATCCTCGTACAACGTTCAATACAAAACAAGCTGACAAGGAAGCTTTAATAATTATGATTAGTTAAATTCTTCTACCAAATTCAACCAAAATTGAACTCCAAAACAACTTGAATTGAAGACCAAGTTTACACCATCAATTTATCCGAACAAAACATCCAGTTCACAGTTGAACCAAGGAAAAACTCGATCAAGATTTTCTCAGTTCTCTACTATCTAAAACAGAAGAATTGAAACTAAGAAACAACGTAGAGAAAGGAAAATTCCCTACAAAAAGGAGAAATCAAAGTATTGGGTACTTGTAATTCAGCTTTTTTTCCATAAAGAACAAAAATTGGAACAAAAGTTTCCATGTTTGGAAAAAAAGAACATACAGTTGAAGAGCTTCAAGGAACTTGTCGTGTTCTTCTTCAGTCCAGCTCTCACGTGACTTGGTAATGGTGTAAGGCTTCCTAACTTTCTTGCCGGAGCCATCTGCTGCGGCGGTGGTGGTGGAAGTGGAAGACTGCTGCGGCGGAGGAGGAGGCGGTTGTGGAGGATTGGGTGATGAGTTCATGGTTTTTCCCCTCAGTTTCCTTTGCTTGGGCTTTGGTTTTGGCTACCCAACAAATAGACAAAACGAGTGATGTCTAAGTTTGAGGGAGATCTGGTTAAGCAGCGGAATACGTGTGGTGAGTCATCTGAGGACCGTTCAAATAATCGTCTGGTTTGAATTCCTCGTCCCCACGAGTTTAGTTTATGGTTGTTATCCTGAGTCAGAATTGAGAGAGGTTTCTTTCGTGTGTGGGTCTCATTCAACACCATATGCATTGTCCTCATCTATTTCATTATTCTGATTGGATGACCACCTAATTCTCATTATTCCACCTCATTTACATCACAATACACTTTAAACATAATTATTACTCTACAAAGGTTTTTATTTCGTATACAGGCGGTAAAAATAATTTTTTTTACAAATATCTTTATTTTAGAGTTTAAAGGTTAAAGGGTACGTTTAAGGGTTTAGAATTGATAAGCTGTATTTAGAATTTAAGGTTTTGGGTTATTTAGGGTTTATATGATAAAACTTAAATCCTTAATTATATTACTCTAACTCTGAACCTTAAATTCTAACCTTAAACCATAAATTCTAACCACAACACTTAAATTCTAAACCCTTAAACCTAAATCATTAACCTCCAAACCTTAAACTATAACCTTAAAACCTTAAACCATAACCTTAAAACTAAAGCACTTGTGAAAATTTTTTGTTTCGTGTATTAAATATAAATCCTTAATATAATACCATAATGCATTCAATATATAATGAAAAATATTTGATGCACTGTCAGCAGTGGCAAATCCAGAAATCTTTTTTAGGGTGGGCACAAGTCATAAAATTTTCAAAATTTCACATTTCAGGGTGGACTCAAATCATAAAATTTAAGGACTTATTCATAAAAATAAAAAAATTGAAGTCAAATGTTTGAACTTTAAAAAGTTTAGGGTGAGTTTGTACCCACCCAATTATACATGTGGCTCCTCCACTGACCGTCAGTGTAAATACATAAAAAAATTTATTGTAGGGTTAAGAGTTGAGTTTAAGGTTTAGAGACTATGAGTTTATATTTTAGTGCTTTGATTTTAATATTTAAGGTTTAGAGTTAAAATTTAATGTTAATAATTTAGTGTTTAGTTTACGTTTCAGGGTTTAATATGTTTGTTATTAATAATATACTCTTCGTAATTTTAAAATTTAGTCTCTTTACTTTTATAAATTGAGTTTTTTAATTTTTTAGATCCAAAAATTTAAGTCTAATTGTACTTAACAAGTAGTCTCAATAAAAAGATGATATTAATCTTCAAAAAATTGAGTTTAAATAATTTTATCTGTAAAACGTGTGTGCATCAATAAAATGAATCAAATAATTAAATGCACGCTGATTTAAGTATAAAAATAGCATCGAAACACAAATTTGAATACTTTTTTGTTCACATTTGTTTTTACAAATATCCACTTTTGATTAGATCCAATCCATTCGACCCAGACAAGCATAAATAATATTTATGTTTATACGATGGATTTAAATTTGATACATATGTTGTGTAAAATAAATTTTATACAAGCCTGTTTATTTTTATTATAAATCAAAATTAAACCTAACCCTAAAAAACTAAATCTCATACTCTAAACTTTAAATGCTAAACACTAACCTTAAATTCTAAACCCTATAACCTAAACCCTTAAAACTAAAAAATCTGTGTAAACTGTGTATTAAAATTTTTCTCTGTATTGAAAATTTTTCTCTTATATGATTGATAAGAAAGTAGATACTAAACATGACATTAATAACAAAATACTAAAGAAATCTATTCAAAAATAAATTATTCCAAAAACAAATTGGCCACACCGTAGTTCCCATGAGGAAAGAAGCAGAGGAATGGGTGCAATTGGTAGCATTAACAAACAGGCGCGCCGCCGATGTTTGAGAAGGTTTAAAAACCGGGGAGAAGGTGGGTCCTACTACCCACAGAAAGGTACAGCCCAATCTTTCTCTTCCACTAAATAACAACCTCCAACATTATTTTGTGTATGTCCCAATTGTCCCCTGTTCTGTTTTTAATTATTTTGTAATTTTTTAAACAAAGGAAAATAATTATACGGGGAATTAAAAAAAAAACAGTGGCGCGGAGTTATGATGCTGTGTTGTTTCATCCTGATTCGATGATCCAACGGTTGAGATTAACTCAATATTAGGTTTGAATAACCTAATAATGAATCCCTGCAATTATGCGTTTACTTTTGTTCGATTTTTTTCTAATTTAACAAAGTTGTATATGCTATAATGTCTCGATTGATTTTTAAATCGAACTAATTTAATTAATTATAATTTAACATAACCAAATTAAATTAAATAGATAAAATTGATTGAACTGAATTTACATAACTATAATCGGTTCAATCAGTTTATTCTATTAACTGAATTAATTTGAGTTGAGTAGATTACATTTGGGTTAAGTGGTGGGGTGGTATAATTTTTTGGATTAGCGGGTGGGTTGGTTAATTAATTGGGTTTTGAGTTTGGATTTGGGCAATTAAATTATGGGTAAACCACATATGTGGTCATTGGACATTTAGGACACTTTTTATACGTTTGTCGTTTCACTGAAGTAATTTTTGTTGAAAAACTTTTACCGAAGTGATTTGAGCCATCATGTCCACATGTCAATTTTCTTAATAAATTAATACAACCAATTAGATGGTGTAATCTAATTGGATGGAAAATTAAGGAAAATGTAAAATTTAAGCTCATAGAGGATCAAACTTGGGACTTTGCGGTAGGAGTGTAGCAACCAACCACTAGCCCAAACACGATAATTAGTTATGTTTTGAGACAATTTCAATTTAAAAAAAGAATTCTCGTTAAAATCTCTTTTTATATCTGGTTTATGATAAGACATAATTCAAATAACGGAAAGAGAAAAAAGTACACCAAGATTGTTGTAAAACTCATACATAATATAAAACATATAATGCAATTTAAATCATCAATCACTCAAACAAAGAACTAAAAATAGACGAAAAAACACAAACTAAATAAACTACAAAAAGAAAATAATACTACACAAATGCACACAATATTGCAAAGGGGTCTGATCTTTTCTCTATCAGCTAAACAAGATCGGAAATCAGGGGTTGACTAGACTTAACAAGTCTTGAAAGACAACCTATTTTGCATTGCAGGAAAAGTATTGTGAGACTTTTGATTCAAAGTTATTTAAGACTTGATCTAGATGAATGATTTTGTTTCGAGGGGTTTTGTCTTTTGTCTATCAATCGAATAAAATGGAATATCAACTTTCTTCAAAATTGATGTGACATTCTTCATTAATTTTTTGAGTTCTTCTTTGAATTTTTAGAAAGGGAATTTTAATCTTTCAAAATCTTTTAATCATATATCAATTTTAAAATTTGTGTGGAATGATTTGAAGGTGATTTTTTTTAGTGCTAATAAGAAACTTATCGTAGAATATTTCTTCAAACAAAAGTTTTATAAGAATTAATTGCTTTTTTATTTTTTCTAATTTAAATTAATTTGAGATTAAATAATCGTTACAAATATAATTTCATAAAATAGATATGACGAACAATAGTATAGCACATGATAATTTTGATTGGGCCAAAATTTTCTCATTATACATAAACATAACGCACAGAGGAATGTCCAATGAGCAATTGATATTTATTTTTATAGAATGCTCTTAATTGCATACTCTGTTTTCAAGTTCGAATACATGAAAGTGTACATGATGGAGATAAAAACTTTGCAGTACTTGTAGATATCGAAATAGACAAATTCGAATCACATTCTCACAAAACTATTTATATGATGAATCCAGTCCTAACATGAATCTAATAAATGCTACAAAATTAAGAATTCTCCAAACTGATAAAAATAGTAAATAGCTGTTATATTTAGAATTAAAATTATTTTAGCAAATAGGTCAATTTTAGACATTGATTTATGCCGGAGCAAATAAAACATTGGTATTACGAGTATGGCCCACAGCTTTATGTTGCAAGTGATGTTATGACACGTAAAAAAATGGTCCAATCGCGCAGGGGAGTTGAAGTAGCGGGGAAGTCCATCCATGTGTTGTGTTAGGCCCCGCCCAATCTGCCGACCATTTTACAGAACATGCAAATGGGGACACCCACCACAGACTTTGTGAAGGAATGTCGGGGCGCGGCTCACATCTAACTTGGCTTCGCTTCGCTTGCCTTAATCTCATATCTAGGGGCGGATCTTTACAAACTTAATTAAAAAATTTAAAAACTATAAAAATATCCAAAATTTATAGGGGCCAAACTAAAATTTGACTTTTCAAAGGGATAAATATCAAAATCATAGATTTTGAATAGGTAAAGGTCCATTTACTATTTTATAATCTGATATTTAGTTTTTATATTATAATTTTGTGATATTATGTTAATCCCATAAGTAATCTCAGTGAAGAAGATGATATGTTTTTTTAGAAGACTAAATTCGAGTAACTTTATCTACAATATGTGTTATTAAAATATAAATATATATTACTTTGTAATCACCTTAAGATTATTTAAAAAATGTGATATTAGGTTATTGTTTTTTATTTGAAAATTTTAGTCACATATTAACTGTTGTTCAATTTTATTTTTAATTGTTGATCTAGTAGCCGTAAAAATGATACACGTGGCTTTTTATTCTGTATTTATAAATTTTTATTAAATTGATCATTGAATAATCTAAACATAGATAGTTGAAAATTTGTATCCTTCAATTAATGATACTATTTATTTATTTTTAAATTTAACAGTTAATAATAAAGTTAACAAGAAGTTAGGGGGAAATTAAATTTTTTAAAATATATATATAATAGAGACTTAATGTAGTAAAATTAAAATATACGAACTAAATTTTAAATTCTAGAATAGTATAGAGGCCCTAACATATTCAAACTCATATCATATAATAATCGTCCATTATTATGGTTAGAATAAATAAATAAAATTTAAAATTTAAGATTGAATAATAAATATCTTAACTTAAATTGTCATTTTCCTTTAAAAGAGTGGAAATATAATTATAAAAATCTTTTGATATTGATTTTTTTATAATCACGATATAAACAAGTAAAAATATATTTTTACAGATTAATATATACATACATATTTGTAACACACCGATTTCGGTTCGAATCTGTTGAGATATTAATTTTGATATGACTTAAAATAAAAAATGTTTTTGGACTTGAACTAATTTGCAAAAAAAAAAAAAAATCTAAATGTCCATTAACTTAAAAAAAATGTTTGAAAGGTTTTCAAAGGGTTTTTGACTTATTTAAATGCTTTTAAGACAACCCAAAAGTAAAAAACAGGCTATGTGTACTGATACTCAGAAGAGCCCCTACCAGTAAAGATTAGCCGTGTATCGATACGCCATTTTATCCCTAACGGTCAGTTTTTCCAGTAGCAAAATTGGCTACCGATACGGCTTCAACCGTACTGATATTCAAGGGGGTGTATCGATACCCAATATAAAAAGCGCCCAACGGTTATTTTTATTTAAAGCAGGTGTACCGATACCCATATTCGCGTATCGATACCGACGAGCCCAAAACTGCATTTAATGCTGGAAATAAAGTCTCAAACAACTCTAATTAACACCAACGGCTAGTAACGGTTATGAAGTCATTAAAGGGATTAAAATACCTCTTCAAGTATCAATGGAAGAATAAAAAACATCTTTGTCAACATTTAATATTAGAGAAATTGTTTTAGTACTTAAATTGTCAAATTTTTTGTTGAAAAACTAGCGAGCCAAATTGTCACATTTGCTCAAGTGTTTATGTTTTGGGTGAGAGCTTAAATTGCAAACACATTTGTCTTGTAAGGGTTTTCATTGTTTGCTTATTTGTTTTTTCTTTGAAAGAGAATTTCTCAAAGCTTTGACGTATAAGCTTTGAGGGTTATAAGGGCTATCTCCTTGAGCCCAGAAAAATGAAAGACAAATAAGTGAATTTGTAGAAAATTCTTAGTGTGGATAGCTAAGGTAGTGGAGGTGGACTTTGGTTAGAAAGTCGAACTATTATAAATCTTTGTGTCGCATTTTCTTATTACTTAGCTTTTCATCCACCAAAGTAAAAATCTAATTCACCCTCTATTGGCTATTTCAGTTGATCGTTCGAGTTCTGAATAAAATCTGAAATGCTACATTCAGATCACCTAAAGTCCGACCCAAAAATTTCTATTTAAAAACTTTAAATTTAACCATCATTTAAAACATTGAACCATACGTAACTTAGCCATCATTTAAAATAATGAACCATACGTAATTTAGCCCAAAGTCTGACCCAGAGTTTATACATCGTAATTTAGCCAACATTTGTAAGGTCTTATGAATACATTAGCTCAAGACTAAACAATAAGTATTGTACTCTAAAGAGAAGCGGTGCTGGGAAATCCCTCGATGATTGTAGGAAAACGTTGGTACACCCCATGGCGCAGCGGAAAAATTATCTGGCGAATTCTACCAGTGATCCATGTACGAGGAACGAATCCGGGGTGAAAAGAGATGAATCGTTACCTTAATTAAATCTGATAAACACAGGGACATAGGAGAATCCATTTCTTTCAGCACGATGTCGAATCCAAGCTGTCACAACAGCGTTCTGACCTCTACGCAGTCCACCCGAATGAAAAGAATAATATTTCACTTCTCTAACTGTTAGAGATGTTTTTAGAAATAAACATATCTTTGACTACTAAACCTTATGCCTTTATACAACATTCAAAACCTTAATCCTAAATAAATTTGGATTCATTAAATATATAATATATTTAACCGAATATAATTAAATATGTAGAATCTAATTCTACTTCAGTTAGGTTTCTTTAGGAATATATATATTTTAATAGTGTTTGATAATTACAATAAGTATCTAGTATTAATATATATATATAAATGAAATTATCTATTTAATAATAATAATTTCGAATTTTAGTAAAATCAAATATATATTTATTTTAACTAATTTTGTGTACAACAAGTTTTTATAAATGCTATCTCGTCGATATATGTTCGTTTCAATCATAGAGTGTGACATTTTTAGGTTCGTGAAACGTTAGCAGTAATATCTATAACAATTATAATATTACAAAGCAATGAGTGACATCTAGCAATACATCATTGCTACCTAAGTTACAAGAAGTCGTGGTTTGACATAACCTCTTCGTGATTAACTCTTTTCATTTATTACATCCTTTTGTCCTTATATCTAGATTGGACACAAGTCATGGAATAGTCACACTTGTATAGTCCATCTAACATTTCTTGATATCTTGAGTAGACTATTATAAACGAATAAATATGATATCTTATATCAATTTATTCGATCATGGCCATACATTTCTAGTCTCACTCAATCAAGTGGCCTATGATATTACTCCTATTATGTAGGAGGGATAAATCACATCTTGTGTAACACCCATTTTCCCATATTTGTTACCAAATACGAATCAAAGATGTTACTAAAAAAATTTAAAACAATTTTTCTCTAATAAAGTTAAATCGGTTGTCTGCGCTGTTCTTACTCAAAAATTTATATAAAATTTTATAGACATTTAAATTTCATTCCGTAAATTTCTAATTAAACTAGATTCATTCAGATTTTTAATCATATAAATTAATGACTCAAATTAATTATACAAAAATTCAAAGAAATTCCTAGATTCACGTCACAGTGAAATTTTTCTAGAATTCTGCTGCCCTGTTTTGCTGACCCTTCCTCGATTAAAAATTCATAACTTTTAATATACAAATTGAAATCAGTCACCGTTTGTCTTAAAAGAAACTAGACTCAATTTCCAGTTTACACATATAAGATGCACTCTCAAATTCAACTTATGGAATTTATGCTGATTTTTCAAAGCCACTGCATTTGTATGATTCCTGAACAGAATTATGTCTTTCTCCACCATAAGCATATTATTCACTAATGACTTAGTCCTCCATACTATTAGAAATGTATCAAGGCTCACCATGATCATTATCCACATCATATGAGTTATTAAGCCAATCATTCTTTAGTCACAAATTATTACAAGCCATAATTAATTTATACATGCCATCTAGTATATCCAATTAAAAAGGATAGATGTCATAACTGTGATTAGAGTGATATACCTTCAAATTTAGCATATGATGCTCGCTACTCTCTCCTTGGTACTCCTTTAAAACCTACGCGTGAACATCATCACACGCTAAGTATATACTTAGTGAGGCAATAATCTTTAATCAAGTGCAATTAACATAATATCAATGTATATAAATAACAATGCATATGATCACCTTACCATTTCATATTCATTAACATAAACAGATACGTAACAACATGTATGAATATCAAAGTGGTAAGATTAGATCTTACCAATACCGTTGCCATTTCCACCCGTAAGCTTTCAATGCTTACCAATACCTTTTTCCATTTCTATCTGCAAGCTTTCAAGCTTATCTTCTCGTTTCTTTTCATTTTTGATTCTGTTCAATTTATTTAGCCCAAGGTATCGAATTAAGAGATTCTATGTACACGAGTCATCCCCCTATACTTACTTGAGTATAGTGTATTATTTGCACCGTAGTGCTTAGCACCCTAAATGCTTCCGTATACCCTAACCTTGCATGAGTATACCCTCATTGAGTATTAATAAAATTGCAACATAGTGCTTAACACCCTAAGTGTTTCCGTATACCCAAACCTTGCATGAGTATACCCTCAATGAGTATTTATAAAATTTGCACTTTACCGAAGTGCTTAGAATCTTTATACAGCTGTTTATGACTCTATGGCTAGCCAACTATACTATCGAACCTCTATATCATACATTGGGCTTTATTTCATCATTTAAGTCATCAATGGCAACATATATCAATATATATATATATATTAACAATTGGCAGTTTATACCGGGAATAATATTTCAATTTCATCAATGTAAGAAATCATATGGTCAATGCATTTTATATTTAAATTCTTGACATATTACGATATGTCAATCATATGCCTAATGACATAAATATCATAGCAACAATAATTTAGGGTAGGTTCATCGCAAGCCATCTCAATCATGTATAAAATATCAATGTAGTATGACATGTATGCAATTGCACTCACCTGGGCCATTTATTTGTATGCCTCACTAAGTCCCATTGATCCTTTCCTTCATAGTACCTCGAATCCCCCTTGATTCGAACTTAACTTCATAAATCACATAAATAAAATATTTGTTAGATCCCAATCTAACAATATATTAGACATATTGTCCAATATATTCATTCGAATACAAAATTTCCAAACGTCTTCCTTTCTTCCTTGTATTGTTCAAAACTCATTATGGTCCTTAGTGACCAATTTGAACTTCCATTAACCCCTTTCAAGCTTACTAATTAACCTTAGATACAAAGTGTATCAATTCTCATTTTCTGGCAGTTTACACTACCTTCAAAGAAATATTTCTATAAAATAATCTACAACTCGGAATTCGACTCCGTTTGTTCTAAAAGAAACTAGATTTGATAATCTTTTCACCCATATAAATTAATAATCCAAATTCAACTTATACGATTTATGGAGAACTTTTAAAGTCAATTACAGTGCTGAAATTCGAAACAGACTGGTGTTCTGTTTTCTGACTTTTCGTCACTTAAAAATTCATATCTTTTGACTCGGAACTCAAAATCAGTTTCCGTTTGTTGGACATGAAACTAGATGAACAAATATTTACATCGGTATAAAATTCACCATCTAACCATTTTTGTAGAATTTATGGTGAATTTTCAAAGTTACTGCCATAAACCATTTTTCTACATAGCTTCCATAATTAAACTTCAAATTTTTATACTAACTTCTCCTTACTTCTCTACTTTTCAATTTAGTCCAATTGCTTGCTTTAAACCACCAACTCATCACCTTCTTCACCAAATAATTATTCAAAATAATTCTCCCTTATTTTTCATTCTTTGACTAAATAGTCACTAAAATGCAAAGATAAGGATTCAATCTTCTTAACTTTGCAAATTAGTCCTCAATTCAACATTACTACCTTAACTCCATCATTACAACTAAAAATCAGATTTAGCCCCATACAAAACTTCATTTTCGATTTGTTCACTTAACTTTGACAATTTGTCAAAATAGTCACTAATTCGATTCAACATCAATTTAACATTATAACTTCAATTTCATGTCTCTAACATCATTAATAATATAAATACACACCAAAAACATAAAAATCAGATTTGGTCCTCTAACTTTTAAACTTTCCGAATTGGTCCCTATTCTTTTCTTCCTTGAATTTCATCATTTCAAGCATAGAAATAACACTACAACATCATTTCTAACATGATTGAACCTTAAAACATGAAAACTCAACATGTTCTTCAACCACCATAATCACCAATATCAACTTAGAAGCATGGAAACCATGTGGAAATTATACCAAATGAAAGAGAATTCAAAGGAGATCAAATCTTTGTTTCATGACTCAACTCAAAAACCAACTAAATCAAGCCAAAAATTGAATTGAAAATTTTCTTACCTTGCTTGAAGGAGACTCACGGCAGACTTGGAGAAGTTGAGAGAATTCTACAACTTTTTCTTTCTTTAATTCTATGCCAAATGGCATTAAATAATCCTTATTTTAATAAAAATAATTCTTCATAGTAAAATGATCATTCTACCCTTGGGTTATGACCAATTAGGTGTTGACACCTATGCTTCTCTTTAATATTTAGTCAAAGATATTTAAAAAGGATGGGTAAAATGACCATTTTGCCATTAATGAATTCTTGTATCTTCAAAAATGCCATTTATGCACTATTTCAAATATCACATTTCAATCGAATCTAAATCGATCAGAAACGATTTAGAACAACAATATCATGTTACTCGGGTCTTCTAAAGACTCCCTTCAAATTTTTATAATATTCCGAGATCAAATGATCATCCGAATTCTATTTAAACTTTAACTGTAATTTCCCAATAATAGAAGCATCGGATCAAACCAAAATTTTTATATTCGAGCCACACTCTTAAGTGATTTGTATATTTATGACATAAAAATAATTATTTGGAAAATTACCATGCTTGTCCCTAAACTTTTCTCTTCTTTTCACTTTAGCCACCAAACTTTAAAAGTTTACATTTTAGTCACTGAACTAAAACCACCAACTTTTAATTCTTTTCATTTTGGTCACTAAGTAATTAGTGGGGTATTACATCTTGACCAACCATATCCCACTACATATATTGTGACATATCCAATATCAGTCTTTATAGTGTAGTCAATTACGACACACGTTTGACTGTATCAAAAATATGTCACAATGTTGAAATAATGATGATCTCAAGTTTGAGGATCATATATGTAGCTATCACTATGAGCAATGTTGTGACTGTCACATAATAATCCAAGAAACATGCTCATAGCGGGTCAGTTCAGTATGTCGTTCTCTAACACATACTTATGTATTGATTTTGATATCTCCATGTTAATGACAACACTTTGTCATCAATTAACTACATATTAGTCTTAATTTATTATTATTGTCCATGCCCACAATAATACACGACTAAGGATATTTAAGAATAACCATATTATTCTAAGGATTATTATAATTCAGTTTATTTATATATTTGCAGAATAATGACTGAAATAATAATGACTTTATATTAATAAACAAGATAAAATAAGTATATCTCTTACAATCATCTTATGATTGGTTTTTGGGCATGCTCCAACAATGATGTGCTCTTTGACCACGAATAACCTACTAATCTACGAAGGGAAATAACAATTTCGAACGTTGAGCTTAAAAAACTCAACGATACATTTCTACTCTACCATAATTCTTGATTATCATAAAACAAGCATGCAAGATAAATATAGACTAGAGAGCATAGATATGACTTCACTATCTATGAGTCATCATCTAGCTTACACTAGCTACACTTCTTATATCACCTATCATAAAAGCATCCTTAAATCTACAAAAAGTCTTATATGTTCCACAATGCTTCACAATACTCGAGATCACTTAGCCTATTGAGTTTAATACATCCATAAGTTATCATTCTATAGCATCCATAGCAACATACATAACTAATCCATGCAACACTACATACTGGCCAACAAAGCCATACTTTTACTTGTGCTTACATAGCCTTCAAGTTTGTAATGAACCAAATTTTGGGATAGTAAATGGGTCTCAGATGCAAGCTTTTGAATATTTTAAATTGATAAATTAAAATAAGAAGAATTAAAAATTGGGAGCTCGATTTAAGGAAATAGAGGAATAAAAATTACAAGGGATAAAATTCAGAGCCTAAAGTGGAAAGAAGGGAATGACAAATGCTCAATTAATTGGTTTACCTATTTTGTTAGGGAATAGTGTATTTGAATTAAAGTGGGATGAATAGTAGATAAGAAAAAGGGCGAGAAGATATTTTTGGAGAGAAAAGTGAATAGCGAGAGAGAAAATGAAAAAGTGGGAGAAAAAGAGAAGGGTGAGTTTTGAACTCCAATCTACCACCGTCCAAGTCGTCGTTCGTGACATCACCGACACCGTTGGATAAAGCTTTCTGAGACAATTCGGTCAATGGTCTTTGTGTCGTTGACGTCATCACCGTTTGTCGAGATGAGAGAAGAAAAATTTTAGGATATTGAATGTAGGTAGCTCTGGTGGCCAAAACTGGAATCCAAGGTCATCGGCGTGCTCTCTAGCGTCAAGACAATGAGACTGAAGCTCGTCGCCACCGCCCAACCACCAAATGACACCACACGCGCCTCCACACATTGCCATCAAGATTGGTTGTGTGTCTGCACATACGGGTGCACCGTAGATCCATGCATCGCGCCACACAGGATTACACCATGCAGGTGCACCACAACTATCCTACACCGCGTCGTACTAGATCGCTAGACCCTTAACCAATCGTTAAATTTTTTGGGGGACCCTACCCGGGGGTTTTACCGTTCTGAGTCTATCTTGGCAGCTTGTTTCGCCAAATTCAAACCCAATAAGTTGTTTTTACGCTTTTGACCTTGTGAATTGATTAGTGAATATAAGAAATTAATGTATTTGTAATTCATATTTATATGAGGATTATTTGGGCTTGAACACCAGATCAAGAGGAGCACTTGGGAAGTTTGAGCCAATAATCATCGATAATTTCTTGAGGTTAGTAAACTTCGAACTCTGAAATGGTTCATGAGGATTATAAGTGTAATTGCCTTACATGTTAGTGTCTGCAAAATAGGTGGACAAGAAATAAGCATGTTTAAAGACCAATGTTATGAGACTGATATTTATGAGATGCATGTTGATGTTATGAATATGTCGAGACTCGTAGAGACTTTAGAGATCGTGTAGGGTCGTTTGGTTATTTGTATAATTAATTGACTGGTCAAGTTATATGTTGTATTGCTTGTGTGCTTGTAATATGAAATTGGTATGTTCGATGGGAATTATACTTAATGGACCAATAATCGGTAATTATATGAATAGACGACCATAAAGTCGGTAATTGTTATTAAATGATTAAATGCATAAGTAAACAAACCCTAATAACTTTCATAAGCTTCATGGATCGAATAAAATGTTGTAACATCGTATTTTGTAGAAATGGTACGAACCCATAAGTAGGGTATCGATACGGACTTCAGCCATACCAGTACACGGTTGGGGTCGTATCAGTACATGATGACCCATACCAGTACTTAGAAAATTTAGGATTTCCAATAAGCTATGCCAGTATCAGTATGTGTGTGATTACCGATAGCCAAGGGTACTGTACCAGTACTCTTGTTTGAGTACCGATACCCACTGAATTAAATAATCAATAATGCTAGCTAAGTATGGGAATTGACGCGTATGATTATGTTGGGAAATGCCGGTACACCCCATGGTGCAACAGAAAAATTATCCGGCGTAATCCACCAGTGATCTATGTACAAGGGACAAATTCGGGGTGATAAAGGATGAAAAACATTACCTCAACCAATCTGGAATTCCGCAGCGAGTATAGGAGAATCCAAATTGTATTCGAGTTGTCACAGCAACATTATGACCTTTACGCAGTCCAACCGAATAAAACGAACAAATTTTCTCTTCACTAACTGTTACAGATGATTTTAAAAAAATGCATATCTTGCCTGCTAGACCTTATGCCTTTATATAGCATTCAAAAACCTAACTATAATTAAATTCGAATTCTTTAAATATACAATATATTTAACCGAATATAATTAAATATGTAGAATCAGATTCTACTTTAATTAGGTTTCTTTTAGATATATATATATATATATATATATATATATATATATATATATATATATAGTACTTGATAATTATAATAACTTATCAAATATTAATATACGTATAAAACCGAAATTATCCATTATATAACAATTTCGGTTTCAAACTAATTACGTGTACAACAAGTTTGTACACATGCTATCTAGTCGATATTTGTTCATTTCAATCATAGGGTGTGACCCTTGTAGGTTCATGTAACGTTAGCATTAATATCTAGAACAATTCTAATATTACAAGTAATGAGTGGCATCTAGCAATACATCGTTGCTACCTAAGTTACATGAAATCGTGGTTCTATTTAACCTTTTTCCGTGATTAACTTTTTTTATGTCTTTCATCATTTTGTCCTCATATCTAGACCGAACACAAGTCATAGATTAGTCACACTTGTATAGTCCATCTAATGTTTCTTGATATCTTGAGTAGACTATTATAAACGAATAACTATGATATCCCATATCAATTCATTCGAGCATGGCCATGCATTTTTGTAGTCTCACTCAATCAAGTGGCCTATGATATTACCCCTATTATGTAGGAGGGACAAATCCTATCTTGATCAACCATATTTCGCTACATGGATTGTGACATATCCAATATCAGTCTTTATAGTGTAGTCAATTACAACACACGTTTGACCGTATCAAAATATGTCACCCACGATGTTGAAATAATGATGATCCCAAGTCTGAGGATCATACATGTAGTTATCATCATGAGTAATGTTGTGACTGTCACATAATAATCCAAGAAACATGCTCATAGCGGGTCAGTCCAGTATGTCGTTCCCTAACACATACTTATGTATTGATTTTGACATCTCCATGTCAATGACAACACTTTGTCATCAATCAACTACATATTAGTCTTAATACATTATTGTTGTCCAAGCCCACAATAATTCTCGACTAAAGACATTCAAGAATAACTATATTATTCTAAGGACTTTATTATAATTCAGTTTATTTATAGATATACATAATAAGACTGAAATAATAATATGACTTCTTATTAATAAACAAGATAAAATAAGTATGCATTTTACAACCATTTCATAATTGGTCTTTGGGCATACTCCAACAGATTAATAACCTGATTAATGCCTTAATTAATGAGAATAATTATGCACTCCTCCATAATGTATTAACAAATCGTAATGTAAAATAAATGATGTTTTGGCAATTAACAACAATTGAGAGATCATTGAGATCACATTGCTTGTATGACGGGTAGGCATTTTCTTGCTAGAGTCGTTGATTGATGGGATCCGAATACCCAGAGAAAGTGAGTTGCAACACCATGGTTAGAGTTATAGAGTGGAGGTTATCGATACTGTGTGACCTGGGCCTCATTCAAAGATACTCGAGGGGGATTTCGAGTATGGGTATATTTTTCGATATTGTGTGACCCGGTCTCACTCAGAGTATATGTTCTTGAGGCTGTGTGACACCGTGCCTCACTCTAGGTTTATGATTGTGACTTTGTGTGCTGTTGCTTAGATGATCTGCTAAGATCTCGGGTATGGTTAGGTCTTGTGTGCCATGTATGATGTATTGCATGATGAGAGCATGTATTTAGGCAATTAGTGGTAGTGCCACATGTTTATTTACCTTTCCTTATTGCTCGTACTAGCTTGAGTGCTTATGTTTATGATTAGCATGAAGTAGAGTAGAGTAGATGTGTACCATTGAGTTTTGTATGCTCAACGCTCAAAATTGTTATTTTCGTGCGTAGGTTGGTAGATCGATCAGGAGCTCGAGGAGCACTATAGGTACAAGATTCCAACAAGAGGTGATATCCATAGTACGACACTTATATTTAGCAGGATGAGTATTCGTAGGACCTTACGTGGTCGAGCCTATAACTTTATTTTAAAATATTATTTTGATATACAATATATAAACTTGGAAGACTTATTTTATAAATTGATTTTATGTTGTTTATTTAGTTATATGAAGTATTTAATGATATAATGTTTGAATAAAGGCTAGATCTATGGTTTTTAAATGAAACTTTTTAGGTCAATTTTTGGTGACCCGAATGTAGTACATCGGATCTAGATCGAGATCAGGGTGTTACAAGGTTGCACATGCTCACATACCTGTCGAGTTAAATGGACCATATCCGAATCACCATAGCCACAAAATATCCTGAACAAACATAGACCAAGTTAGCCACGAGTAGGTTTTGAATGTACTCAGACCACTTGAGCCATGAATAGTTCTAACCATTCTTGGATCTTGTTAGCCACAAGAAGGTCTAATCGTACCCGGATCAACATAGTCATGGTAGATCTATTCATATCTGGATCACATAGCCACAAATATAACAACCCTACTCGGATCACTATTATTACGAGTATATCAACCCTAGTCGAATTACCATAGTCACGAGTAGGTTCCTAACAGCATTCAGATCACATAGCCTCGAGTACTTCAAATGTACTTGATCAGATAACCCTAAGTATGCATCATCTTATATAAGTACCGTAGTACTGACTCTAGGACATCCGAATTCTTTTATAAAAAATCACAAGGTAAGAAATGCTCCATGATCATTAATACACCTCATCACAAGGTAAATGGCTCCAAGGTCACGCTAACAACCAATTCCCCAAGGCATGAAATTATCGACACGAACCTACTAACAAGCTAAGAGTATCCAATATTAATACTTTATGGGAATTAAGTTTATATCACCCACTACACCCCGTCCTTTAATTTTGAAATTCTAGCAAGCCCTTTTTGTACTGGTACCAACCTTCCGTATTGGTATCCAAGGCCAGTACCAATATCGCTTGAAGATTGTACTAGTGCCACAACTCAAAATTCCCTCTGTTTGCACAAAAAATACTCCATCCCGATACCAGTTCATTCAGTACCGGTACTCGAGCCCAGAACTATCTTCTTAAGTCTCGAAAATCACCCTTAACTTTTCTTTAAACATCCCCAATCCACCCCAAGTGGTTACTAAATTTTACTAGATTAATTATGAGTATTTTAAGTCAACTATCAATGTATTTGGCCTCAAAATCTCTACTTTAATCGCCCAAGGCAAGTTTACACTAACAACACCCACAAAAACTATAAAATCAAGTAAAACACTAATTTATGATATTCAAGAAGCATATGAGTCAGGGATTTACTGACATTAAGCAAAAAATCCCCAAATGAACTCTTACACTAACTCTTTTGATCTTCTCTCTTTGACTCAAGCTTGAAGAAGCTCCCTAATCACTTTCTCTTGTAATACAAACATGAAAAACGAATCAAAGCTTGAACAAAATACTAGAGAAAGATTTAGCTATGAATTTACAACCTTAATATCAAAGGAAAAGCTCAAAAACTTAACCCCTAAAAAATTCATCAATGAAAAACTCACATTTATATCACAAGAATGTTCTTTTCTTGAAGCTCTTGAAGAGAAGATCAATGATCTACAAATCTTGAATTTCGAATGAGGAGAAAAAATGAGTGAGAGAAAAGAGCGTAGGTGATGATATCTCCAAAACCCACTCCTTGTTCCCTTTTAATTCATGTGAAGACAAAGAGAAATTAAGGGGGGATCAGCCGGCTTTTCTCTCAAGCGTAGAATCACTCCATAAAATCTACAAGTTTCTCCTTAATCACAAAATGGTCACTTCTTAAGCCTATAAGGTTCAAATCTCATCCAATTAGGTCTAAATTTAGCTAAATAGGTCCAATTACCCAATTCAACACAAAGGTCCCTAACTCGTGTCAACATCTATCCGTTAACTTGAAAATTTCGTATCGTTACAATATTTGTATACAAATTTATTAGTTTTGACTTTAAAATAATAAGTTTTAAAGAATTCATATAAAAATATATTGATAATGATAGATAAAACATGCAGATGGTGTTATTAATTCTGTCAATCCACCATATCTCAAATGATAAGAACGGCATTCTCTCTTTGATGAATCACCATGGCACAAATAAATACTTTTAGTAACACAATTTGATTTAGAATTAGAGAAAAATTTCAATACAGATACCGTATAAATTTTTAAGGGTTAGGATTGTAGTTTAGGGTTTAAATGTTAGGGGTTTAGGGTTTAAAATTTAAGGTTAATATTTACAATTTAGGATTTAGAATATTAGGATTAAAAATTTAAGATTTATATTTTATAAGACAAAAATATAGGCCTGTGTAATTACACAGACCTAGTATCAAAATTTTATCTTTAAAATAAATGCAAAAACTTATCCATCCAAATCATAATCAAAGCGCAAAAAAAGTTATTAAATACTTTCCTTCACCAATTTTTTTTGCAAATCTCTTTTCAAAATGTACACACCATCACATGGAATAGGTTTAGTGCTATCACATTTAAGTTATCCATATATGTTAATTTATAAAGTATATAATATATGTATATATGTTAACGTAACTTGGAGTAGATAGTTAAAATTTTTTGTTGACATCTAATTTCTTTCCTTAAATTTTAAATTATAATTTTAATAAAAGTAATTTTCTATTCCTCCTCCGCCGAGTAAAATTGTTCAATATATATATACATATATAATGGTCATGCTACCACGTGTCACTAGAATGATGACATGGAATATTTTGAGGTGTCAAATATTTCCCCCCCAGTAGATAAGAAAAATGTTTTTTGAGGTAAATGATTGAAGCTGAATAGGTGCAATTGGGAGGAATCTTCAGTTTTGAGATGCAAATAATGGATGTTCAAGCAGGAATCAAGAGCTTAACATCCAATTCCAAATCCACCAACTTTTGGACAACATCCCAGAAATCTGTATCTTCTAATTATCCTTGTTCTTGTCTCAGAATTTTATGCTCCAAAAAGGACTCAAACGGTGATAACAAGGGTATGTCATCAGCTTCATAGCCACTTTGTCTGTCAACCCTGCAACATTTTCGTTTAAATGTCAAAGGGTATTTTACCATATCATTGGTTTTTGCTAATTTGCCTGTCTTGTCGGAAAAAGTAAATAAGGTTTCGTTGTTTTCAGGTAATTTCTCTGGGTTTTTGTTAGCGTTGCTAAAGCTATTCTGAGTTAAGCAAATGAATTCTGTATTAGTTAGGGTTTTCAACTTCAGGGTTTCATAGCTTAATAACCATTCAATGGTTTCAGAGTTTTCTTTTGATTTGTAAGAAAAGTAATACATTAAGACTTATGACTATGCATAAATGAGTACTCTTTAGAATTAAGAAACTGATTCACAACCATGGAGGCAAAATGTTATATATACTAACTTCCTTTTATTCGAGACTCGTTCTCGTTCCGCTTCTATTAAGAGGTGTCGTACCGGTATAATGTGTATGCATCAGCACATTAGCATGTAGATGGAATCATACATAATCTTTCTCCTTCCTTCAAGCAATTATGCTGGCACCGGACACAAGTTAGCTGTTATTGCAGAAGATTGCTGTGTTTATCACTTGTTAGCTAGATTTTTTTATTTGCATAGATATTGAAAGAATTTTCGGGATTAGGACTAGTTCGTATACGCGTGTACAATTTACAAAGAATGATTTTAACTATGCTATGTTGGTATATGATCACTTTCTTATGCTTCAACTACTCTCAGGTGATAAATTCTCAACTGACTCGGATAAGGCATGGTCAAATTTCAAGAAGCAAAGCAAGAAGTCCCTTTTCTCAGGGTTTTCTCCTAACAAGTATGTTACTTGGAACCCTAAACAGTCAAACTATCCCTTGTCTGAAGAGGTTGATCCCATAAAAAGAACAGAGAGATCAAATCTCTCGTTATGGACCAGTCCAGGATTTACTTTAGTAGGGGCAATTATAATAGTCTCATTCCTTTTACTCTATACCATTCTTGCACCAGTTAAGTGATCTAATTTTCCCCCAAGTTCATTTGCTGAGAAAGTTTCATCGAGTATATGTGGGAAAGGATACATTGTAAACCAGAATTTTGTATGTAAATTCAGCTATTGCTTGTCTTACAATTCCGGTCTTTGTTTTCTCCGCAAACACTTATTTTCTTTTGTTTTCGCATACGCAGAAATTTAATACTATTTAAGCCATTTTTGATAGGCTGAGAACTTAGGATCTTAGTCGTCAAAGAACGATTGCAGGCTATCTTTCAGTATCATGACATGGTTGAGGAAGTAATGTAGTAGAAACGTGTTCTCAGCATGCTTTGTTCAAGTTTTACGAAGGAATTGAACACTTTGATCTTGAATAACAGTGAGACATGGTTTACTGTTGATGATCCTATTGAAAAAATGATTCAGTTCATTGACAGTCACAAGACATAGCCTGCTATAGGTTGACAAACTATAGTTGCAGGAGATATCGAACAAGATAATATAGGAGGTAGCCGATGGCCGAGGAAGAACTCGTGTTAGCAAACTACTTGGCATAATTCTCGTCCTCTCGATGATTATGTCTGAGGTTGAACTGGGAATAAAATGCAAGAAAAATTCCAGCAACCATTACCAAAACTGGCATGATGAAGGCTTTATGATGTGTGAATTTCTTGGTCTGTTCCATGTGTTTTCCGCCATCCTGAGCAAGTGGAACCAAGACCCAAATCTGGTTTTCAATCCTATGTAGCTTCCACCTATTACTGTCTTTGAACGAACCCTATACTCTGGTTTGGGACACTGTCACCCTGCCAACCAACAGGTCATTTCGTAAGTCATTTTCAAGGCAGACAAGATGTCCTAAAATAATGGGATTCAAGAGATATTGGAGTTTTGAGAATGGCGTTGTGAAAGTGTGGGCTTTGCCCCATTTTTGTATGATAATAAAATCAAGTTTTTACCATTTTTAATTCCGAGTGGATCCTGAAGGCTGAAAGGGCAACTAACTTCCATTGCCAATGATTACTATACATGAATGTTTTGAGGTTTGCTCAATTAAAACAGCCAAATTATGATTGAATTAGCATTAATCTCAGTTTGAAGTTACATAGGTAAACAAGTATACAAATCTTACAAATTCTGTCAACTTCACAACACAACAAGGTAATTTATCCGGTGAATCAAATAAGAAAGCTAAGTCACCTGTCCCCCACCCCACCAGTCAATCCTTTTTCCCAACAGAGAAAAAAGAAAAGGAAAAAGGGAGGGAGACAAGCAAATGGCCCCTTAGTTATATAAAGCACCCCTCAGGCTCCTAAGTTGCATTCACAATTTGCCAAAACTTGTAGCTTAGTTTGATCAGTTAATACTGAAATTTTCTTTGCTCTGAAACTTGTTCAAGTCTTTAATTTGCTATCAATGGCTATGGAAAAGGAAAAAGGAGAGGTAAAGCAAAAAAGGGTACCTCCAAAAAGAGGACAGATCAAAATTAGAATCATATCCATTATTATGGAGTCTGTTTTAAGAGTAACATGGAACGCCGGCAGCGGATCACAAAGAAAGAAGAAGAAGGTGGCATCAGAAGAAATGCAGCTTCAAAAAACCAGATAAAAACTTGCCATTATGCTGGTTTCAATGAGAACTTTTATATGATTGCTTCTTTGTTGTAGTTATCAGCCATTTCCCCCTACATTTTTAGCTGTACTCTTTCTTCTTTATCAGACAAATGGTTTATGGTTAATGCTTCAGCTAGTGAGATAACGTTTTAGTGCAATTGAAACATGAAAGTAATTCCATCATTTCTGGTTTTACTGCATGAAAGTAGAACTTCCAAGACCAAATGCCATGGATGAAACATGAGCTTTAACTGTGTGAACAAAAGGATCCTCAAATAATTGGTGTTCAGTTTGTTTTTCTTTATTTAATTCCAAATATAGTAATATTTTAGAGACAATTAGGGAGCATGTGGGGACAGGAATCAAAGTGCAATCGTTACATATTCTATAGGGGTGAACATTCCACTCATACCCGACAGGTTTCTATAAGATTCATCTTATATGATCAGGTTTTCTAAAGAAAATTTTAGGTTTGAGTTTGATTTTTTTTAAGATGAGGTCGGGTCGGGTTTGAATTTGAGTTAAAAAATACCTGACCAGACTTCAAATAACAATTTAATTTTATTTTAAATATTATAGGTATAATTGCTACAATGCTCCTCTATCTCCCTATTTTGTCTACTAAAAATGAAATAATTATTATAATGCTCCTCTTTATTTGTATCTTTTCAATTAGCTCTATATTTTATCAAATAATAATAAAAATTGATAATTTTTTTATTAATGTCGGGTCGGGTTCAGATTTTTACTCTAAAATTCGGGTTCTAGTCCGGGTTGGGTGAGATATGTTAAAAATGTCGGGTCGGGTCATATTTGTATAGATGTGTTAAATTTTCGGGTAGAGTGTGGATCGGCTAAAAACCCAACCCCATAGCCATCCCTAATATTATATGATTATATGTTGGATAAGGTGATTTGTTATTGAATTTTCTTCCATGATCATTTCTAGACCTAGTATGAAACAGACAGATTGTGTTTGCACTTGATAAGAAAATTACAAGACAGACAAAGGTAAGTCCAATGATTCATAACAAGAAACAGTTTTACCTTGTGATTTCTTTCCCATTTTTACCTTGCAAAGCAAATCTCCTTTTTCGATTGCCTGCATGTTCCAAACACAGTCCGCAGCCATACTAACATCGACTTTAATCATGGTTGATGGTAACCGGTACCAACTAATATGTTCAGTTTCGGTCCTAATCTATGGTTTACTCAAAATCTCTATATATTTCGATTATCTCGATGAATTTTGATTGTTTCAGTCAATACTAACCCATATTAATATACACGATTTTAATGTTTTAAATAAATTGTTAATATTTTTTGTATTTATCATAATTATATTTTATTTTTAAATGATTATAACATATTTTTTTTTGAAATCATTAAATTAATATAATAAGGGTAATTTATTCTATGCGCAAGCGTTTGTGAAAACTTTTTTTCTAACAATAATCTTACTTTTTGAATTTAGGGATTTCATTTAGGGTCTAGTGTTTAGGGGTTTTAGTGGATGAGTTTTGAATTTAGGGTGCTTGGTTAGAATTTAAGGTTTATGGGTTAAAACCTAAATCCCTAACTATATTACCCTAAAAACCAAACCCTAACTTCTAAACACTAAACTCTAAATTCTAACTTTAAACTCTAAATTCTAAACCCTTACACTTAAATCATAAACCCTAAATGAAATCATTAAACCTTAAAACACGCTTGTGAAATTTTTTTGTTTCCACCGTCAGTGCATAAGATATTTTCTTATTTATTAAACCTAATTAATAATTCTAAATTCGGAATCAATCTGCTGATTAATTCCTGATTTTCATCACCTAATTAACTAATGGATGAATTACAGTAGTTTGACCAGCCGTTAAACTCAAAAATCAGTGTTTAAGCTTAATTTAATTTTCCGTTTTAACTGTTGCATAATGCCTATAAATAGAGAGGGATTTTCAAAATTCTAAACACACTGTTTTTCGATTTCTAAAGTTCTCTTTTATTCTATGAGAAGAACAATTTCACCATTGTCTACTCTAATTTTCAGGTGTACGATTATCAAGAGCTACCGTGTTAACATCGGGGGACGACCGGCTACAACATCGATTACATTTATCGAGGCGAAATCGTTTCAAAAGCAATGGCTTATACCACGACACGATTTTCTTTATCTGCTCTTTATTTCAGTTTAGATTATCCGGTCAGTGTTAACAGTTTGATTTTGTAGTAATCTTACCAACATCTTTTACTACTCTTCATTGATTAAAAAAATTAATCATGCATCCCAAACATGAACTATAAAATGGACATGTAATTTATTAATAGGAAAACTAATCATGCAAATGATGTTAAACAAAAATTAATCATGCAAATGAACAAGAAATCTTGTCTTTGGATAGGATTTTTTTTATATTTTAAATGGATGTTGAATTTGAACTTGTTTTATTATATTTATTTGGATAAAGAAAAGAAAGAGGGATTATTTAAGATCAAATTCAAATTTAATGTTAACCAAGATGTTATTTATGACATCTTGATAAACACTAAATTTTATTAAATAATTAATATAAATTTTAAAAATATTTAATACTTCTATGTAAAGTAATGAATTAAACAAATTCAAACCTAAAATAAAGTTTGTTAAAAGCAAGCTGTGGGTCTGGGCCAACACATGGGTGCACTCGTGCAACAAAAGCAAAGGGCCCCATGAATTTTTGGAGTTATTTTATGATCCTAAGTATCTAAATCGTTGAAAAACCGACATGAGTTGGTTCGTACACAACATTTAGACAGTGAGCACTGTTCTGTTGGAAGTGGAACTCGTTTTCTTGTGAATGGGCCATTGATTTTTTTGGTCGGTTTAGCATCATTGAGTGTCTACGATACTGGCTTGAAAACGCATGCTTAAGCACTCAATTACAGTAATTTTATATTAAAAACCCCTTTTAATATTTATTTTGAAAATTGATTTATTTTTATGTTTATTTTTAAAAATTACTTTTAAATTCGTCACGTAAGAAGACTCACGATTCATAAAAAACGATTATAGACCTCACATTCTTCAGAAAGTGAGGTCCGTCCTACATGAAAGTACTTTTCAGATAACTTAATTTAAAATCAGGTTTTAAGATCTCGCGTTCTGTGTGTAGCGAGGTCCCCGATAATTTGAATGGGCGGATCAATTTATCACGTAATTTATTTAAGGGACCTCACTTTCTGTAAAAAAAACGAGGTCCTTTTGATCGTTTTAATTAATGTCTATCCGTAATATCCTAATTATTTTGAAAAACATTATAATTAAGAATAATTTGGCCTAATTATCCTTATTTCCCTTTAATAAAAATCATATTTACCGTAGAATATGAGAAAAATAAAAATTAATAATTAAAAAAATCTTATTTTTAGGATCATTATTTTGTCTAAAAGAAGATAATTAGAATATAGAAACACTTTTCAGATAACCCAATTTAAAATTAGGTTTCAAGATCTCGCGTTCTGTGTATAGCGAGGTCCCAATAACTTGAACGGGCAGATTAATTTATCACGTGATTTATTTCAGGGACCTCACTTTCTGTAAAAAGCGAGGACCTTTTGATTGTTTTAATTAATGTCTATCCTTAATATCCTAATTATTTTGAAAAACATTATAAGTAAGAATAAGTTGGTATTTAAAAAGTTTATCTTTAAATTTTTAGATGCTAAACATTAATTTTTAAAAATTATATTATAAAATCTGTAATACAAATCTTTAAGTAATAAATTGTAATACAAATCTTTTAAGAAAAATCTTTAAATAAAAAGATCAAAATCTAAAAAAAAATATTATTTTAGAATCTTAATTATTCTAGAGAGTGGGAAATAAAAAAAAGTAATACTTTTGAAGAATGATTTTTTTTAAGAAGATCATAATTTTAGGATCTTAATTATTCTAGAATCCTAATTATTCTTTAAAGAAGATCATAATTTTAGGATCTTAATTTTAGAATTCAAATTTTTAAAAGTTGTTATTTTAGAATCCTAATTATTCTAGAATCCTTAAATAAAAAAGTTATTATTTTAGAATCCTAATTATTCTAGAAGATAATAATTTTATATAAAAGAAGATCATGTTTTTTAAAAAGTTGGTATTTAGGAAAAGACCATCTTCGAGTTTTTATATGCTATCATTTAAAGATTAAATTTTAAAAATTTAAAAAATAATTTTTTGAAGAGATCGTAATCATTGGAAAGTTTTTAAAAATAAAATGTTCGTATTTTTAAAGTTCTTAATTGAAGATCATACTTAAGGAAATAATCTAAAAAAAATTAAATTTCAAAAACTTCGCGACCTCGCTTTCTGCAAAACGCGAGCTCTCTTCTAACAGGGTTAAATTTAATCGAACTGAAAAGGCGTGTCATTTCAATGGACCTCGTGTTTTACAGAACGCGAGGTCCATTGATATCGCTTCGTGGAGGGTGCGAGTACTCCTATAAATAGGGACTTATTCCATCCTAATTTTCTCACATCTCATATTCATTTGTCTTCTTCTTTCTTTACTATTTGATATTTTTTTTAAAGAGTTCTAGTATTTAACATTCAATATTATGGCAGAGTTATTGAGACTCGATCACAGGTACGTGTTTAACTTTTGGGGAACAAATGAGAAGGTAAAATATTTTTTAATTAGTTAATTACTTTTTATTATTTATTAATTTTTTATTTTAATTTGAAGCATTATGAACGTGCGTTGGCTATCTACCTGAACCGTATCATGGCTCAACCGCATCCGGATCTTGTTTCGTATTTGGGAAAAAGCTTGTTTTGGCCATGTATGTAAGATAATTGGCGGTACAAAGGTTAACCGGCCGTTGGTAAACGCGTTGTTGGAAAGGTGGAGGCCGAAGACACATATTTCATCTTCCATGTGGTGAGGCTACAAGTACGTTGTAAGATGTTGCATTGCATCTTGGTCTGCCAGTTGGCGGCGAGGTTATAACCGGTGTTGCCGAAGCAGACTGAGCCGCCGTGTATGGTGCTTTGCTCGGGGAGGTGCAAGACAAGTTCGACGGTGGTAAAATTTTTATAACTTTTTTGGACAATTATTTTGGAGCCTTCCCCCGAATGCTGATGAAGAAACAAAGAGGGTAATATAAATTTAATTATTTATGATTATTTATTTTGATATTTTTTATTCAAAATAATTTTTTGATATCAGTATTTATTATTTTTGCAGCAGTTTGCTTGTGCCCATATTCTACGAGTAATTGGGGGGTCTTGATGCCAGAAAAATCTCGAAACAAAGTGCATTTGATGTGGCTGCTTCATCTAAGCAATTTTGTGGAATCCAAAAATAAGAGTTGGAGATCGACAGTCTTGACATTTCTATTTAGGGAGCTATGCAGAACTGTCGACTCGGCCAGACGTGTCATCGGAGGTGTGTTTTGTTGCTCCAGTCCTGGTCTTGGTTTCGAATGCCGTTTTTATGGCTAACTCCTAGAAATTCGACCCCATTCGAGTTTCTATTACTTCGAAGGTAATGAAAAATAATCTAAGTTTATATTAGACTTTTTTTATAATATGCTAATAGTAATTTTTTGTATGAATGATAGGTGGTGTGTTCTATTATCTCACGTGGGACTACCAACAACGCATCGAGATTATAGACTGTTGATCGACAAGAGAGATGTGGTAATAATTTTAATTGATTTAATTTCTTGAATTTAAAAATCTATTTTTAAAATCAAGTTTATCTAACTTAGTTTAAATAAATTTTGTGTAGTCCCTGTGGACGTCGTACGCTGATCCTGATATTGTGGCATGTATTCCACAAAAAATAATGCGGACTGCGCATGTTTGGATGTTGAGGGTCCCGCTCATACACTATGAAATATTCGAGTGGCATCTTACCGACCAGATGCTGCAGCAATTAAGCTGTGTCCAGGGGATTTCAGACTCAGCGCCAAATATGGACGAATTGCATCGCTTAACACGGCAAGGGAAGATGGAGGTCCATTAGGGGCATCATCATGTGGTGTGGACGGGTGAGTGGATGGGAAGATTTGATAGGCCCCAATTTGTGAACCCATTGTGTACCATAGTGTTACATATGATTATATGCACTGGTACAAACAAAAATGGGAAACCATATATACTAACCTTAGAGGAGCGCGAACGAGAAATAGATGCGCCTCCACCAAACCGTCTCCCGATGCAATGTTCACCAAATACAATGTTGTACTAGAATGGGGAAGAAAGCCAAAGAAGAAGAAACACGCTCCAGGGGCCTCATCATCGGGAACAACACGGGCATCTACCCAGTCAGCAGCACAGCCTCAGACATTGGTGCCTGCACTCGCATTCACTCACTCGACTTATTTATCATTTCACCCAATAGGGAGTCTGTCTGAAGGTTTTTTCACAAACGCGTTGCGTCCCTTTATGACGGGTCCTCCAGTAGATTATTTGACATTGCCCTCTGCATCTATTCCTCTAGTACACACTTTCTTCAAAAAATTTGCGTCAGGATCGTCGTCCACCACGGTGCGATACTGGTGGACATAGACGTTATTAGGGTGGATTTGTAATTAGTTTTAACTATGTACACAAACTTAATTTTATCTTTTTAATGAAAAAAATTATATTTTACCTTATTTTATGTGTTGCTTGTGCCTTGCGTATGTGATGAAGAATTTTTAAATTATATATTTATCCTTCAACTTTAAAAAAAGACACATTAAACATGGTTAAAAAGATAATAATTTAAAAGTTTTTAAAAATACACTTGTTATTTTTTAACAAAAGTGGACCTCGTCTTTTACAGAAAGCGAGTTCCAGTGACGTGTCATATCCATGGCATACTTTGGTGCTGCCACGTCAGGAATCTCTGCAAAACTCACTATATGCAGAAAGTGAGGTCCATGAAGAACTCGCTTTCTACAGAAAGTGAGGTCACTGTAAAGTCAGCCTAGCGTGGCCCAATAATAAGGATTCTTTCGGTATTGGCAGATGAATAATTGTCGAGTCTTATATAGCTTGAAGTCATTACAATGCTGGTAATGTTTGTGGATGATCGTGGATATTCTCGGAAGATGTTGAGACAAGAAACTATTACAGCTTTGGTATACTATGATGGCCAGATGATCGCTGATGCATTTCTCAGAGTTATCTTTCAGTCCTCAAATGAATATATGCAAACACCAATAAAGATAATTGATAATTACAATGGATTAAAATTCGTGAATAAGATACACGAAGTTACACTTAGTTGAAATGAATAGAAGAGGAGCCAGTTTCCGTGTTGTCTTAGTCTGTAGACAAGTCTGATGTTAAGTTCAGTTCCTCGATTTATTGCTCGTTCTCCTATCGTTTATTGTAATTACGTAGAAAAATTGCCTATTTGTCTTCTAACAATAGAGTTGCAGTTGCATTTCGTGATGAAGATGTTTTTTTTATCAAATTTTACAGCCAACTTGATATTCGTACACCCAAAACAAGTACAACTCCTAAACATCTTACGAAGGTCCCTTGCATTTAATAATGTTAGCATGTAATGTGTTTCAGGGTCGGGCTCATCAACTAGTATTTTCACCAACAAATAAGACATTTGGCATGTTTTAGATTTGTCAAGCTGCATTGAAATTATATCATATAACTCATCTTTGTTGATCTTACTGTTGAAGGAAGTGTAGAAATAAGTTTCAGAATAGAACACTGTTGCAGAAAATCTTGTCATTTGTTAGAGAATTTTGACAATTGATGGATGTGTACAAATCAAATCATATAGATGGATGAACGTTTTTATAGACGTGGAATTTGAATGCTGTTGCCAATGAAAAAAGTTGATTGACACGTCAGGAATCTTTGCAGAACTAACTTTCTATAAAAAACAAGGTCCCTTAAGAAATCACTTTCTGTACAGTGTGGGCTCACTGCCATGTCAGCCTTACTTAAAAACTTGTCTGGTACGTCTGAATAATACGAATTTCTTTAGTTTTTGCATACGAATAATTGTTGAACTTGGTACCTCGTATATAAGACAGAAGAGAAGGACCTTAAACACCAAACATAACTGTTAGATTGCAGTAGTTCATAGAATTGAATGAAAAGAGAAGTTAAGTACACCTACTCAATTTGCAAGATGTGACTTCCAAATAACTGTTTTAATTGTAAGTTTATATGAGTTTTCTCAATTTTTTATATAGCTTAAAGTCATTACAATAACGCTAATGTTTGTTCTTATTTTTGGATGATCGTAGAGATTTTCAAAAGATGTCAAGATGATGAACTATTACAACTTTGGTATACTATGATGTTGAGATGATCGCTAATGCATCTCTCGACATTGTCTTTCAGTCCTTAAATATTGTAACGCTAACACTACCGAGGAAATTATCGTATAACAAGTTGATGAAGGAAGTGAAAAACAATGTTCCACACAGTCGTGTGAAAAACCTGGAACCGTTGAATTATTAATTGCTGAAGTCGTTAGAACCATTAACCTACTCAATATACCACGTTACAAACAACGATGATATGGAATTGATGGTGGAATCCCACCTATAGTATTCATAGGAGGGCTGCTTGAGCTGTATGCAATGTTTTCTGATGATAATGATGTTATCGGAGTCTTAAATTAGAGACATGAAAATTTTGACTTCGATCTTAATGCAAATGTTCACAGTCCAACAACCAATTTACGAAATGATTTCAACTTATTAAGTACAAACACTCAACACAACGATTTTGCTGCATCATCATCATCTATGCAAAGACATTCTTGTGTGGCTAGTTTCGGCTTCGACTTGAACATGCCATCGAATTTTGAATTCAATCCTAATGCGTCTTCTATGCCATCACATTCAACGTACAATCCATACAGTATAGGTGTGGGTGCGTCATCATCTCAAAACTACATGAACTCGCCAAATCGTGAAGCGTTCAACCCGTTCAATGATTTCTTATCTGGATAGTATTTAACATATATCCCTACTGCAGAGTACGTTTCACCATCTATGGGGAGACATTCCTGTACGGGTGTTGTTGATTTTGATCTTGGTAATACAGTTCGTCAATGGTCTCGTGAGCGAACTCGTGATCGAAAAATAATTGCTACACCTATCATTCAATGATTGTTAAAGAGGATGGTTCTGACAAAAAATCGGTAAGGGAGATCGGCCTTGATGGTGATGAGCAAGGCCCCTTCTATGAAGAGCCAAAAGACTTTGACATGCTAGAAGGAGCAGAGAAAGATGTCGAAGAGGATGATGTCGAAGACAACGAACAACACGCCGAACCTAGAAACATTCATCATCATGCTACCACGATTTCTTAAACCAGCCACTATCATACTTCTCAACGATTGATATAGAGGCCTTCAATGTTCTGGAATTTTTGCAATTCCCACAAATTGAGCAATACAACCAACATGCTGATGTAGAATGTATATTGGAATAACCTTTTTGAAAAAAGAACTTGCCGTAGCTACCATTAAGAGCTACAACATACACCACTCAGTTACGTCAACTGTGAAAAAAACACAATCGAATCACTATATTGTCGAATGTGCCCACAAGAGCAAGAGATGTAACTGGCGGGTTCGAGTATCATGCTTGAAGAAGATGAACCAGCTATGAAAGATCATAAAATTAGAGGGGCCTCATACATGCACCGTCAACAGCCTCAGTCATGAGCATCTTAGCTTGGATGACCACGTGCTTTGTGATGCCTTCACTCAACTAGTGAAATCAAATCCATGTATAATGGTTGACACTTGTATTGTTGTAGTTAAATCCCAATACGGCTACATATTCGACTACCAAAAAGCATGATATAGAAAGTGGCGGGCCATACAAAAATTGTATGGCCAATGGGAGCAATCGTACAATGAGTTGCAGTTGTGGCTTAAAATAATACAGAAAAATATACTAGGAACGGTTGTGAAACTTGAAACTATGCCGATGTACGAAAATGATCATGTCGTATGAGATGCCTGTTAATTCTACCATCTATTTTGGATATTTTCGCAGTGCGTTAATACATTCCGTCATTGCAAGCTGATGGTTCAGATTGACGACACTTGGTTGTACGGCAAATACATACAGATTTTATTATTGGTGGTTGCACAAAATGACAACAGAAAAGTCGTTCCCATCGCCTTTGCAATAGTCGAAAAGGAGGATTTAAAGTCATGAGAATTCTTCCTTACGAACTTACGAAGACATGTTTTATCTCGTGTTATGCATGATAGAAATGATGGGATATGTGTTATTTTTGACAGAGGCACAACAATCAAATATGCAATGAAGCGTATGGGCCTGTCTTCAAAACCTTCCAATATTTACCACCGTTACTGCTTACACCACATTGTTGCCAATTACCTACAATGGTACAAGAATGAAGATGAATGTCTAATGGTGCTTCGAGTGGGTACATTTTTCACTCTTTTGTGTTTAAGATATATTTTCATTTAATATTCATCGTTAACCATTTCATTTTGGTTGGCTAGGCAATATGCATTACGTGCATGACTAAGAGTCAGGAATAAACCTAGCTATAACTACCTTACTACAATCCTGAGGGAGAAATGGCTTCTATCATATGACGAGGGTCAATGATATGGTCACAAGATAACAAACTTGGCTGAAGTGATAAATTAATCACTGAAGGGAGTGCGACATTTTCCTATCACTTCCATTGTCAAAGTGACATATTATCGGTTGGCTACCCCTTTTTTAACCTTGGGAAAACAAGCAGCTGACTATATGGCAGGTGGTCACAGAATCCACCCCGACCTCTTCCAAAAATTGCAAACTATTGTGTGGCATTCAAATGAGATGAATGCTACATGCTTCTCTCGAGAACATAATTTATTCTGTGTTTCAGAATATTCGAGGCCGTTGGAAGGCATACAACACAACACATATGTTGTTAATCTACTGAATAGAACCCGCGAGTGTAGAGTCTTCCAAACATTTAAATACCCGTGTGCGCAAACTATTGCAGCTTGTTCTTATGTACGGATTCACTACATGAAAATGGTTGATCCAGTTTACTTACTTGAAGCCGTATTCAATGTTTACGAATACGAGTTTTCTCGTATTGGAAACAAAGTTGATCTGGCTGCAGTTGACGATGAACCTACAATACAACCAGATCTTGCACTATGATGCAGAAAGAAGGGTCGTCCATAATCAACAGGGATTTAATATACTGAGGATTTGGCTCACAAATTTTGAGAACAAATCAAACAGCGAAAGCTTTGCACTATATGTAGGAATCCCAGACACATGAAGAACAAATATCCTAATCGCTCAGGCCCTCCTATCAATTAATAGAACTTGTTTATTCTAGTACTATTTTTGTACGTAATAAAATCTCTTTGTTAATGTTTCGATTTCTTTTTGTTTGTAATTAATTGAACACGATTTTTATACTATTTACAATGTGTGGAACTACTAATCATCTCAGCATAATTTTTTAGGTTCTCCTTATCCAAGGTATAACATCCGTTTTAATTTGTAAGTCATAAAATGTTAAACCAATCAATATGAATTCTCTCCAAGCAGTTGTAGCTTTGAATGAAAAACATTAAAAGATTATGGAATTTTACTTAATTTTTTTCAAATAGACCTCGTTTTCTGCATAAAGCAAGGTTCAGTTTGCCACATCAAAAATCTCTGCATACCTCTTGTTATGTAAACGTGCAAAATATGACAAATACCCCCACATTTGGGAGTACGTAAAAATATCCAATTATAAATAAGCCAGAAATGAAGGTGAACAAACTCTAAACCATTTCAATCAATTGCATTTGTTCGCTAATTGTGAATTGCTTTCAGATATGAAGAAAACTCCCAGTTGTAGCTATTAATGGCAACAAATGACGTATCTAGAAAATTCTTTTAAAAAGACATTTTTCGAATATTATGGTTTGTTGGTATACATAGTTGCATTTATATGATCAGTAGATGCTTTCAGTGGGTTAACAGTATTGTTGATATGTGTCTTCCCTGTTTCGGTTCAAGATGAACGACAAATCACAATATCCGGAAAAGAGTGGTCTTCTTTAAGTGCCCACAATCTTCTTAAACTTTTGTTCGAGGCTGCGGGTCACTTATTTTTACGCCTTAATTGTGGAGGCTAGATGAAGACCTCTGCATGTAACCAGAGTTATAACCCCTACCATTGGTGATAATGACGATCAGTGGGTAGAATTGGACGTCTTTGTGGCCACACAAGATCCACAAAACTTGTTTATCTGCCTACTTCATGAAAGCATGTTTAGGGGTACAATAATAGGCTCCAATAGACCTCTAAGCTTGAAGAAGAGCATTAGTTTTCTACTCAGATCTAGAAGTAAGCCGAGGGTATCTTAACAAAGACTTCGTAAAATGCATTCTTGATAATCGACTTTTTAAGTGTACAATTGACCGGTTACAATGTCTCTTATGTGCCAATACCAACCTCAAATACTAATCTAGGCTTGAAGAAGAGAATCGAATATTTAAGGGTAAAATTGTACAACTTGACTAAGCATGAGACTAAGAGAGCAAAACAAGTTGAGGCTCTTTTATGTTTGTACAATGTCTGCTATGCTTGTATACAGTTCGTTTATGTTCTTTTATTAGCATGTTTAGGGGTACAATTTACGTGTTTATAGACTAATTTATAAGCTAATTCATGAACACTTAAACGAACAAGTTCACGAACACTTGGACGAACACGTTCGTAAACATTAAATCTCTTCATTAATGTTTCAGTTTTTAGGTTCTTCATTTTTACACTATTTACAATGTGTGCCAATTTAAATTCTCTCCAAGCAGTTGCAGCTTCTCTCCAAGCATTTGTATACGGCTGGATTTTAATTTAAACAAAAAAATTAAATGGACATTGCTCTCTGCAGAACGCGAGGTCCAGTAACTTGTCAAATCTACGACCTCTAGTGCTACCACGACATGAATCTTTGCAGACCTCGCGTTTTGCAGAAAGCGAGGTCACTAAAAAACGTGCCAAACATTCTCATGGTTTGGTGGACGCGAGGATACCCCTATAAATAGGCCATGGGGTGAAGGCAAACAATCCCCCGACCGTTGCTATCAATTGCAATCATATCTTAAGAAAAAACTCAATTGTAACTACTAATGGCAACAAACGACGTATTTAGAAGATTCTTTTACAATGACATTTCCCGGATATTGTGGTTTGTTGGTATATATAGTTGCATTCATATGATCAATAGATGCTTTTGGTGGGTAAATAGTATTGGTGAGATGTGTTTTTCGTTTTTTTGTTCAAGATGAACGACAAATCACAATATTTGTAAAATGAGTGGTCTTTTCAAGTGCCCACAAACTTCTTAACCTTTTATTCGAGGTTGTGGGAAACTTATTTTTGCACCTTAATTGTGGAGGCGAGCTGAAGACCACCGCATGTAACCTCAGTCAAAGCCCCTACCATTGCAGACGATGATGATCAATGGGTAGAATTGGCCGTCTTTGTGGCCACACGAAATCCAAGAAGCTTGTTTATCTACCCACTTCATGAAAGAATGTTTAGGGGTACAATTGACCGGTTAGAATGTCTCCTATGTGCCAATATCAGCCTCTTCTACGCCTCTAGGCTCGAAGAAGAACAATGACTATTTAGGGGTACAATGGAACAATTTGACTAAGGATGAGACCAAGAGAGCAAAACAAGTTAAGGATATTTTAGCACTTATAAACGTAATAATTTTATTATCCCCATAATTTATTGTCTTTATTTTATGTTCTAGTTTGGAACGTTATACTTTTATAAACATGTTCACATGTGAACTTATGTTTCGACGCGATTATCTTTATTTTTAAGTCATTGAAATATGAAACAATGAACTCAAATTAGATTAACAAAAAATATCACACGATACAAAATTTAAGATAAGTTCTTTATTTTAAGTCATTGAAATATAAAACAAAGAACTCAAATTAGAGTAACGAAAATTATCACACGAAATGAAATTTAAGATAAGTTACAATACTACGCCTCCAAGCTCAACGATTAAGTAAATTTTGCAATTAACTTCCCGGAACATGCCCATGAAGCCATGTGAGGAATTCAATTTTTTGACGGTCGATGGACGTGTACAAAGCATATCATTTCACTTCAACAATGATGGATGGACGTTGTTATAGGCGGTGAATTTCAATTTTGATTTAATACATAGAACTCGCTTTTGGTAGAAAGTGAGTTCCATTTACCATGTCAGTATAACTCGCTTTCTGCAGATAGTGAGTTTACTGCCATGTCATGAATCTCTTAACCGGTTATAAATAGCCCCCCCGCAACCGCAAAATCTAACGCCTTCAATTTTCATACTAATTCGTTGTATATTTCTTAGTAATTCGCTCTCTAATGGCTAGAAACTTAGATGGTTTCCCATCTATAGGGAGACAATCATGTGATGCTGCTCTTGATAGTGATGGTGAACTACCAGTTAGAATGATATTCATGACAAAAAGACTCGCAGAGGATGCAATTGAGAACTACAACATGCGCCGCTTAGTTGTGTTAAGAGTGAAGAAAATGGACGCGAACAAATATATTGTAGAATGTGACCAGAAGGACCACAGATTTAATTGAAGTATCTGTTTATCACGATTGAAGAGGCTGAACAACCTCTAAAAAATAACGAACTACAACGGACCTCATACATGCTTCGTGGGAAGCACGAGTCCAGATCATCCTAGCTTGACTCCATAAATTATTATCTTCATTTTATATATTAGTTAGAAAGTTAATGATTTTATAAACGCGTCCATATGTACTTTTGTTTCGACACACTTCTCTTTCTTTTAAGCCATTGAAATATGAAATAATGAAGTTAAATTAGATTAATTAACGAAAAGTATCACACGATAGGAAATTTAAGATTAGGGATAAAGATACGCCTCCAAGCTTAAAGATTAACCAAATTTGCAAATAACTTCATGTAAAAAACAAAAGAACATGCCTATGAAGCCATTTTGGCTTGTTATTCATGCAAAAAGCCAAGCTTTGGAACCATTTTCAATACGATTTTTAGACCGTTGACAATGAATCCTATGTGCTAATATCAGGCTCAAATAAAAGATAACTTCTAAAACTACACCTCTAAGCTTAAAAATTACAATTTTTTTTGATTAATAACTCGAAAAAGTAGGTCAAACATGGCTATGAAGTCATTTTAGCTTGTTATTCATGCACAAAACCAAGTTTGGAACCATTTTCAAAGCAATTTTTACATTGTTTAAAATGTCTCTTTCGTGCCATTATCATTCTAAAATGAAATACAAATTCCAATACTACGCCTCTGAGCTTAACAATTACAAAAATTTTCTGATTACTGACTTGAAAAAATAGCTCAAACCGGCCTACCAATACATGTTAGCTTGTTATGAATGCACAAAATCAAGCTTCAGAACCATTTTCACCACGATTTTTACATTGTTTACGATGTCTCGTTTGTGCCAATATCAGTCTCAAATGAAAGACAAATTCCAATACTACGCCTCTAAGCTTAACAATTATGAAAATTTTGTGATTAATAACCTGCAAAACGCCTCGAAAATGCTTATATACACTTGCATTTTAGGCTGGAAATGGAACTCGCTATCTATAGAAAGCGAGGTCCCTAAAATAAATCAAGCGATAAATTGACCCACCCGTTCAAATTCTCGGGGACCTCGCTACATGCAGAGCGCGAGGTCTTAAAACCTAATTTTACATTGGGTTATTTGAAAAGTGCTTCCTAGTAGGACGGAACTCGCTTCCTAGAGAACGCAAGGTATGTAATCTCTTTCAACGGTATGCGAGGTCTTCCTACGTTTCCAATTTGAGGGTCATTTTTCAAAATAAACATGAGAATGGGTCATTTTTCAAAATAACTATTAAAAGGGGTTTTTAATATAAAATTACCAATTATTACTTCTAAATTCTAAATTTTCATTATTATAATTTTTTATAAGAATATAAGCTTTATTAAAAATTCCCTCTTATCAAAGTCGTACCAAGATATAACACTTGCAACGAAAGAAAGAAAATAGTGTCCGAAATTTATTAATAAATTTATTACTACTAATAAAGTTGATTACAAGCTTTCCTTACATTTAAAAACCACTATAGGGGACTAACCACCAGCCTGACTTACCATCCCCAGATTTAAATTACAAGCCAAACAAAATTAGAAAATCAACCAATTCCCTTTTTGGAAAGAAAGTCAACATCCACATTACACCCACTTGGGATATGTCGAAGGATGACATTCTTTTCACGGATAAAATCAGAAATACCCCTCACCAAGGCCACAAAACAAGCATGACTATTGTTCGGTCTAAAAATCTGATCTACTGTCGTCTTGCTATCACTTCCAACAATGAGTCTTGAGGAGGAATCATGCCCTAGTTGAGAGTAAAAATCCAATCCACACTTGATTGCTAACAGTGTAACACCTCAAAAATTGGTCTAGTCAGAATTGGGTTCCAGTGATAGGAAACCTTACACCAAAAAGGTCCAAATAGTGCATTGACTTAGACCATGTGGTCAATTATATTGACATTGGATTTTAATTGAGTCAATTCATTGTTTAAAGACCTCATTGAAAACATTGAAAGTCATTTAGTGACTAATTTGTTAAAATTGAAAATTTAGGGGCAAAAGTATGAAGTATTGAAAAGTGAGGGACTAACTTAACGTTTAGCCCCTCCTCAAGCCTAATCACCAAATACGTGGGATTAGGAAATTAAATTCTTTCATCTGAAGGAAAGCTTGCAATTGAAAAGGGAAAAGTAAAGAAAACTTACCCGATCATTGGAAGTAAACAAATAACCATCTTCATCTTCAACCTCTTATATAGCTAAACACACACCTCCATTGGAGCCTTACTCAAGCTTTGTTTTTCTTTTATCTTTAGATTTCAATCAATTCCTGCCAATTGGGTAAGCAATAGCCCTTAATAGTTTATTGAATCTATAGTTAAATAATGGATAATTTCGTGATTAAGAATTTCAGATCCTATAAGTTGCTTATAGGATTTCCTAGCTTAATTTTTATTGTTTTCATAGCTAAAGTGTGCTATGGAATTGATTATTATCATTGGAAATTATTGTAATCCTATTTCCTCTATGTTTTTTAGCCCAAGAGCAATAAATGGAGGAATCAACAAATCTATTGAAACTAACCAATCGAAAGAACAAGGGAGTTGTTATCCGAGAGTTGTAGGAGCTTCATAGATTAAGGTGAGCGTAGTCGGAGTCTCAGGTTAGACTAGGTGCCTTTCCCGGTTCATTGACATTGAATTTTTGCATACCTAACCCTTTGTTAAGGGATATTGCATAGAACCTCTTTAGAGGCATCGTTGGTAAGCATCAATAAGCTATTGTATTGAGCATCGAACATAGCTTTGTCATTGTCAATATTGTTGTCATCGATCTATAAAAATGTAGAACATTGGCCATTGGACATTGATATTGTCATTGTTATAGTCATTGTTGTAGGTATTGCCATTGAACAATGAGGTCAGTGTTGTTATTGTCATCGATACATTGATATTGAAACATTGATTATTGACATTGTCATTGTAACACCCCTACTCGGTTTAGTAGTAAACCGGTTAAGGAGCGTTACGGGGAACACTAGAATCATGAACAATTTAAATTTTTTCAAACTCGTCGCTATTAGACTAGTTGAGTGACTAGCAAGCAAGCAACTTGAGCAATCACATTTGATCATGCAAGCAAGAACATGACTTAATCCTATTAGATGAGTTTCTTGACTAGCAAGTAACTTAAGCAAGCATATCTTATCAAACAAGCAAGCAAACATTTGTTTCATTAAAGATTACCACTTTAGTTTACCATTAGCATTTTCATTAATTTTTATCAAATAACATTTGAATGACATAACAAGCAAGCATGTTCATTTCATTCCAAGTTACCTATATATGCAGCTTAACATTTCATCATACAATCATGGATATATATTTCATATTCATTATAGGCCTTCATTCGAGTGGTTGCTTTCAAGATTCATTCAAGGTTAGTTACTACTTGATCAAATGATCATACATGAGAGGTATTCGAATAAAACACTTAAACTACAAGTATTGATATTATCCTTGTTTAACCTAGATGAGTAGAGAACTAGCAAGGCACATATACATCACATTCAATTACACAAGCATGGACAAGTTCTTATTCATTATAAATTACCACTTTAATTATTCACTTTCGAATCTAAGTTCATGTGATCATATCATTCGAATAGCTTACCTAGACTAGCATGTGTTCATTTTAACTCTATTTCATCATGTTTCATTCAAGACATGTAACCAATTCATGTAAGTTTGTGTACATATATTCAAACATCTCTATTCAAGCATGTAAGGATTCATTCTTTACCATTCAACAATTACAATTCTCAAGCACACCATTAATCACTTGTATCATTCAATCTCAATTATGCGCAGCTCATATATTTTATAACAATAGTTAACAAGGTTACAATGGTATACTCAATTCACATTAATTAGACATGGTCATGTAGGTTATTATATTCAAGACTTGCAACATTCCATGTAGATTCAACTAAACAAGTTCATTTAGTGTAAACATTCGAATCATAGTCTTACACAACATTGGAGGTCGAATCATATTTATATACAAGCTTCCAAACATACAAAATGCATGAACTAGCCTTAGCTATAAACAAGACTAGGTGCCACCAACAACTAAGAGTAATACAAAACAAGTAAGGATTCATACTCAAGCTCCACTTGTGTCTTGCTTCAGGCTCAAGAAATCTAACTTCAAGATCAAGAAAGTGTTTAGAACACCTAACCTATTGGTTGGGAAGAAAGGAAACAAGAGTGATAAGTACAATTTGTACTTAGTGAGGAAGCGTCTAGATTTAACCAATTATTTAGACCAAGTTCCATTTAGTCAAGTAGTTCTATTCAAGGTTTATAGTATTTCGAATAACATGACAGCAAGGACGTGGATCCTAATTCAAGCTTTAACACCTTTCAAACAATCAATAACATATTCAATTACCTCACAACAATTCCAAGTCAAGTATAGCTACATTCAATCAATCAAGGTTATACTTAACAACATGTCATATTTACATAATTTAATAACCTAAAAACAGTTCCTATTTTCTAGCTTTATTCGTTCAATTCTGTTCATTATACATGTTTACACTTAATTACAAGTAAAAACAGTCCATAGTAACTTTCAATTCATTCAATCCTGTCCATTATATATGTTCACACTTAATTACAAGTAAAAACAGTCCGTAGTAACTTTTAATTCGTTCAATTCTGTCCATTATACATGTTCACATTTAATTACAAGTAAAACAGTACATAGTGACTTTTAATTCGTTCAATTCTATCTATTATACATGTTCACACTTAATTACAAGTAAAAAAAGTCCATAATGACTTTTAATTCGTTCAATTCTGTCCATTATACATGTTCACACTTAATTACAAGTAAAAACAGTCCATAGTGACTTTTAATTCGTTCAATTCTGTCCATTATACATGTTCACACTTAATTACAAGTAAAAATAGTCCATAGTGACTTGTATGTACCATTTTATCATCACAAAACAATTCCCAATGTTCATACATAATCAAAACAGTCCCAAATTGCATGTACAAGTAGACAAGGCATCATTACTCATGTTACATAGTTTAATCACACAAAAACAGTCATTAATTGCATGTACAAGTTGTACGTGGCAGCCTTACTCATGTTACATAGTTTAATCACACAAAAATAGTCATTAATTACATGTACAAGTTGTACATGGCAGCCTTACTCATGTTACATTGTTTAATCTTATAAAAATAGTCATTAATTACATGTACAAGTTGTACATGGCAGTCTTACTCATTAATTCGAGTAAGATTGAGATCTTTTTCAAGTAACAATCATACAATACAAGGTCCAAGCATAGACAATTATCATTTCAATAATTTCATGTCAAGAATCAAGCATTACATGTTAAGCAATTCGAGTATTTCAAGAATTCATGTTAAGTGATTCAAGTGTTCAAGATTTTCTTTTGAATTTCTTATTCGATTTCTCAATAAGGTTCATTTCTTTTAACATGTTTGCCTTGGATCACAATTGGTTATGGATGACATTGGTATGTGTTTGACCATAAAGGTCCAAGAATACTATACTTCTCACTATCCAACCAATTGTCGCCGATCTCCGTACAACTCCCCGTTACCTCCTACTGTCTCCAATAACATATTACATGTAATGGGGCGTCCCCCCGAGCCGTGGCTCATAGACTGTAGTCCCAAGAATACCAAACAACAGACCAATGTATCCAAGGACTTCCATTTAAGGCAACTTAAGTCTTTTAAATCTTTAACTTTCATTAGAGGATATCTTGTGGCACAATAATTCTTATTTTACTTTAAATCTTGTTGTTGTTTCTTATTTTAATGCTTTCATGTTCAAGTCAAGATAATTGTGTTCAAGAATCACATTCAAGCAAGTTATAGCAATATCATGCTTAGCCTTAGGCTAGTTGAGCCTTAGCTCCTCAATTCACTTGTTATCTTGTCATTCAAACAAGTATTCGATTATATGCCCTTAGGCAACAAGCAATATCTTTATTTCATGGTTCAATTCATACTATTGACACATACATCATAGAGTATTATCAAGCCAGTATTCGAATACAAGCTTAGCATACTCAATTCAAGACATTTAACATGTATAAACATTATACATACTTCACAAGTCAAGTAACATATGCTAATTCAAGCAGGCCATTTCGAATACATGCCATCTTTGGCAGCAAGCAAGTCAAGTAGATCACAATCAAGATACAAGGATCAAGCAATACCTTAAAATTCATGAATCACATATTGTTAGTAAATGTTAGACCATGAAGAACATACAAGCAAACATTCACATAACCATCTCATTCATCAAGTAAACATTTAGCATACACTATGATAAGTGTTCAAAAGTACTATTTTTATTACCCTTTTTACTCATATTATTGTTAGACTTAAGCTCATAATAGTTGCATAATTAGTCATTCATGCATTAATTCATGTTTCTTTCCACCGTTGAGCTTGATTACATAACTTGGTGATTTTTGTGGAAAAAGATGCTGCTTTGGTGTGTTTTTGTGTGTGTATGTGCAGGATCACTTGCCAAAGCAATGCCGAGCTAGTTGCCAGGGCAATGCATGAAGGATATGCCGAGCTAGTTGCCAGGGCAATGCATGAAGGAGACGCCGGGCCAGTTGCCATGGCATTTGTCGACAAAGACAAAATGCAATAGGGATGTCGAAATTAATGACTTTACAAGCCCAAGATGACATGTAGCAAGGCCCAAGCCCAAAGGAATTTGATTGCCATGCAGAGATTAAAGAAGAATTAAATTCCAAGAAGATAGGAGAAGTTCTAATAGGAATAAAATTATAATAAAGAATTATATTCTTTAAAGATAATTTAATTCCAACTCAAACTCCTCCTCAAAGAAGGACTTTGGCCTAGCCCTATAAATAGCAAGGAGATTTCGACAATCCAGGAGAGAGAGCAAGGGGGAAATTTCGACAAGAGAGCATTAGGGGAATTTCGACTTCTTCTTCTTCTTTGCTTCTATTAGATTCATGGTTTGGGGATTATTCTTTGTATATCTTTTGAACCCAACCATGAACTAACTTGATCGGCTATGGTTATTGTGTTTTGTGGTTGTGAGAAACTATTGGTTTTTGTTTAGGTAATAAGAGTTTGTACTTTTCTATTTCAAGGTTTATTCATTCTTGATTCTTATTATTGTTTGCGAGTGAATTGGGAGAGGATCTCGTGATTTCATCCATTTATCTAATATCGGGAGAGTTAGATTCAAGAAACGAATGAATATGATCTTTATTCAATCCAATGATGGTGAAGATTAATCCGGCTTAGGAATAAGTTAAGGATTTCAACGGCTAAGAGGAGTGCAAGATTGGTTGTTGTTCACCCTTGATTCACGCAGGATGTATTATCAAGGCATGCACAAGTAGCTAGAGTTTCGACTTAGGGATAAGAAGAAACCATTGAAGAACGCTCCGCCGAACCTTGAAGTTGCTGCCCGATCGCCCAAGTAGTTGCCCAACTAGTCGCCCGGGCAACCATCAATTAGTTGCCAAGGCAACCCGTTGTGCAAGTCGCCACGGCAACCGAGTTGCCCGTGCACTCTTTTACCAAGACAATCCAATCGGCTATCACACCTCAACTCACGATAACCTAGCCTATCTCTCTCTCATTCGATCTCATCTTTCTTTTACTTTATTGCTTTCTAGTTTAGTTATTAGTTAAACTCCTTTAATCCTTTAATTGTGTTTTTACTTTTCACGGTCAAGAAACTTAAGCAAAGTGGCCCAAACCAATCCTGTGGAGACGATACTCGATACTCATATCACTTTATTACTTATGCGGCGTGTATACTTGCACAATTGCGTAGCACTTATCACACGCAACAAGTTTTTGGCGCCGTTGTCGGGATTGGCAATTGGTGTTAGTTGTTTTTGTTATTGCATTTATTTCTTAGTTTTACTAACTTTTCTTTTTTTTTTGTTTTATCAAAAAAAAAAAAAAAAAGTGCGCTACAAGTTAAGGAACATCAACATGTCGGGAAATAAAAACCAATCTATTCGAGAGATGATGTTGGAAGATATGAATCAATTCAATCAAGAGTTCCTTGCACCCTTTGATGATTACCTATACCAACCGAGAAAAGCCCAAAGAACTTATACCATGGAAAAATCTTGTGCTATGTGTGGAGAACATCATGTGTTTGAAAATTGCCCTCACATTTTCGGTGCATATAACTACATGGAGGACCATAGAGGGAACCAGCAGCAAAATTCTTCATGGTATGATCAAAAAGCTCAAAATTTTTTTACCATAACAATTTTGCCGCGAGAAGAATATATGCCATGGCAATGTAGTCCTTTTCAAGAGCATTCCAATTCCTTGGAGGAAACGTTACTAGCTTCATTGGCTAGACTTGACGGATCAATTGAAGAGATTCGAGAGCTATCAAAATCTATGGATACGAGGATAACTCAATGGGATGCAACCTTAGGGGATTGAGAAGATCAATTGGGAGATCCACATATGTCATGGATAACATGCACCAACAATTCATTCCTAGGGATACTGACGTCCTAAGGCAAGAGGATAAGGAGCAATGCAAAGAAATCTCTCGATGTGTGAGGAACAACTAGAACCTCAAAGTCAAGAGGATGCCAATGAGAGAGACTGCCCAACACATGATGAGCATGAACAACAAATTGCCTCGGCAATGATTGAGGAGCCTGAACGAGCAATGCCGCGACAACACTCAATGAAGCTGAGAACAATAATACTACAGCAAATTCTAAGGAACCTGATGCCCGAAAGGTTACAACGTTGATGTTGAAGCGAGAATCTATAGATTGCTCTCATCTACAATTGCCACGGCAATTACTCGACCACATACAAGATCAACGAGATGATAATACTTTGCCAATGGAATATGAGCGGGTAATAGTTGAACCTTTTGAATTCTTTAAAAACTCACCTCGTCCATTGCGGGTATGTCTTGAGGAACCGAGGTTGGTAGATTTGAAGCCATCAAATCTCTACTGATGGAGATGTTTGAGAGGCCAAAAGAAAAAGGTGTTTGGATTCATAAAGCTCTTGAGAAAATTGATTCTTCCCTTGACTTAGAAAAATTTGACAACTGATTGCCACGGCAATTGGCTTGAGCAACAATTGCCACGACAACAAAGGCTACATCCAACCATGATAGAAGTCGACAAGAATGAGGTAATTGAATGGTTGAGAATGGATATAATTTTTCCTATTAATATATTTGTGCCTTCAGGAATAGTAGCAAGGTGGAGAGTATACATGGACTACAAGTGAACAAAGAAGAAAGACACCTCCACCATGGTAACGCAAAAGGGAGTAGTGGCAAGCACATTTGCCAAACTCTTTTTGGGCAATATTATCACCCGATGGAGGGTGCGGATGGACTATAAGAAGTATCAAAACGGCAACCTTCAACACCGCAACAACTCCTAATACGCACGCCTCTGCAACCATGGACGCCAAGCGCCTCGGCAACCCCGACGCCTCGGCAACCATGGATGTGCATGCCTCGGCAACCCTCGACGCCACGGCAACCACCGATACATTTATTTTTATTTTTATTTTTTGAGCTATTTTGTTCTATTATTTTTTTTTATTTTTTTTCTTTATTTTTTTAGGATATATTTTATTTTTCTTCATTATCTTTAGTTTCGGGTTTTTCTTTATTTTCTTTTCCACAACAAGACTCACAACCACCATGATAAGGAAATTTATCACGCCGACTACTCGCCACAAAGAACCACAACGAAAAATCAAGATGCCCGTGCAACAACAATGGCTTCGGCAACTCATCGATGCACATGCAAGTAAACCTGCATCGGCAAACATGGACCAAATCAAGGCAATGCTATTCACGCGGTACCAGCCTCAAGCATTTCAACCACTGACCGAAAATTGAATCAAGCAAACGGCACGAAGGAAACTCATCAATCGAGGTGACGACCTCTCTGACTAACTCATTTCATTTAGTTTCTTTTAAATTTTGTTTCACTCTTACATGCATTGAGGACAATGCTTCTCTCGAGTTTGGGGGGGTGTTGGTTTCTAGTTAGTTTCATGTTTAGTTGCATTCATCTTTAGCAATCACATATAGGTTGCATATGTTACTTGCCATGCCTTTAATTTGATTTAATTGCTTAAGACTTGTTGAATATCCAATGATGGATTTTTGCCACTGCACTTAATTGAAATAACCTTTAATTTTAGGATTGCATGAAAAGAACTTAGAGTTTTACTATGATGCTGAATTTTTTTACACGGTTGTGGGTTGTTGATTCAAAGAAACTTAGTGAACTTAGGTTGCTTAAAATTTGGGTAAATTTAAACTTGAAAATTAAAAGTTAATTTCTTGCTAGAGGTGCCCAAAACTGCTCTAGTAGTAAATACACTTTCTTGCTAGAGGTGTGCAAACTGCTCTAGTAGTTAATGCACATTAAAGAATCGCTAGAGGTGCCCAAATTGGCTCTAGTCGACTAAAATAAAATGAGAAATTGCTTACTTTACTAGAGGTGCCCAAATTGGCTCTAGTGAAAATTAAAATAAATGCCCCATAATTAAATTGATAAAAGCCTACTATTCACATAGAATCTTGAAAATCAACTTGTACACAACTACGCACACACATTGTCATGAGCATTATAGTTTTGTTCCGGAAATTTTTGTGCTATCCGAAAAATTCAAAAGGTGATCATACTTTGTGCCACGGTTCCGAGGTTTGAATTCAAGTTTAAAGCATGTCTTTGATGATTAAAGTCTTGGCGGTAATTGTTAGTTTGCATTGCTTGAGGACAAGCAATAGTTCGAGTTTGGGGGCGTGATAAGTGTTCAAAAGTACTATTTTTATTACCCTTTTACTCATATTATTGTTAGACTTAAGCTCATAATAGTTGCATAATTAGTCATTCATGCATTAATTCATGTTTCTTTCCACCGTTGAGCTTGATTACATAACTTGGTGATTTTTGTGGAAAAAGATGCTGCTTTGGTGTGTTTTTGTGTGTGTATGTGCAGGATCACTTGCCAAAGCAATGCCGAGCTAGTTGCCGGGCAATGCATGAAGGATATGCCGAGCTAGTTGCCGTGGCAATGCATGAAGGAGACGCCAGGGCAGTTGCCATGGCATTTGTCGACAAAGACAAAATGCAATAGGGATGTCGAAATTAATGACTTTACAAGCCCAAGATGACATGTAGCAAGGCCCAAGCCCAAAGGAATTTGATTGCCATGCAGAGATTAAAGAAGAATTAAATTCCAAGAAGATAGGAGAAGTTCTAATAGGAATAAAATTATAATAAAGAATTATATTCTTTAAAGATAATTTAATTCCAACTCAAACTCCTCCTCAAAGAAGGACTTTGGCCTAGCCCTATAAATAGCAAGGAGATTTCGACAATCCAGGGAGAGAGAGCAAGGGGAAATTTAGACAAGAGAGCATTATGGGAATTTCGACTTCTTCTTCTTCTTTTTGCTTCTATTAGATTCATGGTTTGGGGATTATTCTTTGTATATCTTTTGAACCCAACCATGAACTAACTTGATCGGCTATGGTTATTGTGTTTTGTGGTTGTGAGAAACTATTGGTTTTTGTTTAGGTAATAAGAGTTTGTACTTTTCTATTTCAAGGTTTATTCATTCTTGATTCTTATTATTGTTTGCGAGTGAATTGGGAGAGGATCTCGTGATTTCATCCATTTATCTAATATCGGGAGAGTTAGATTCAAGAAACGAATGAATATGATCTTTATTCAATCCAATGATGGTGAAGATTAATCCGGCTTAGGAATAAGTTAAGGATTTCAACGGCTAAGAGGAGTGCAAGATTGGTTGTTGTTCACCCTTGATTCACGCAGGGATGTATTATCAAGGCATGCACAAGTAGCTAGAGTTTCGACTTAGGGATAAGAAGAAACCATTGAAGAACGCTCCGCCGAACCTTGAAGTTGCTGCCCAGTCGCCCAAGTAGTTGCCCAACTAGTCGCCCAGGCAACCATCAATTAGTTGCCAAGGCAACCCCGTTGTGCAAGTCGCCACGGCAACTGAGTTGCCCGTGCACTCTTTTACCAAGACAATCCAATCGGCTATCACACCTCAACTCACGATAACCTAGCCTATCTCTCTCTCATTCGATCTCATCTTTCTTTTACTTTATTGCTTTCTAGTTTAGTTATTAGTTAAACTCCTTTAATCCTTTAATTGTGTTTTTACTTTTCACAGTGCAGTAACTTAAGCAAAGTGGCCCAAACCAATCCCTGTGGAGACGATACTCGATACTCATATCACTTTATTACTTGCGACGTGTATACTTGCACAATTGCGTAGCACTTATCACACGCAACACACTACCTTAGGCATCAAGCAGGCATTCGAATGAATAGCATTCAAGACACAAAGATCACACATCATATATCATGGAAGTACATATATATGTTACTATTCGAATAGCCACATTCAAGAACAAGAATTCACACTTTTGTTTTCACTTTTCTTTTTGATTATCTAGTCAACTTTCATGCTTTTATTCACTTACAAGTTTAGCTTAGTCAATCTTCCCTTTATGTGCATGATCAAGCCTATATTAAGTCTATTTAAACAATACAAGGATGGCAAGTAATTTAAGCATGTATATTTGGTTAAGACCTAAGTTTTAACCCTACAAAACTACACTCATGGTACTCCAAGCTTAGCTAGTCTTGGATCCACACTCCTTTGTTCTTAGCTTTAGGGTGTTCCACCCTTTCCTCTTCCACCAAGTTCACTCTTGGTTCTAACACATTACACAAGTAAATACATATGTCAAAACAAGCTCTCATATCCATTCAACCATGGCAACATTACTAGTACTTAACATACATGAATCTGGTAGCATATTCATTTTCATAGATTAACATACATGACTTCAATTGTTTATATTTCTATTCATGTAAAACAGGGCAGTAACCACTGTTACAAAACAATTTACCAAACTGTAAACAAAATAGTCTCAAAGTACCTAGGCTGCTGCTGCCAGGCAGCTTGTACACTACTTACTTAAACATGCATAACTTTTATTCCGTACGTCAAAATTTCAATTAGTTTATACCGTTAGAAAGCTTATTTAACCCTCTTTACAACAGTTTAGACCTTTCATTTTAATGTCTTTCCAATTAATATAGTTTTTTTGTTCAAAGACAGGGAAATTACATTTCTGGATAGTTTGCACTGTCCAAAGGTTTTCATTTCCATATTCTAGCTCACAATCCATAATTCAATTCTGTTTTCTCCTAATGAAGATATACATATTAAGGTTCAGTACATATAAATTTCATCAATTAATTCGACCTATACAATTTATGGTGATTTTTCAAAGTTACTGCCCAGAACAGAGTTTTCTGGGCAGATTACACTAGGTCACATTTTAGTCTCTTTAATCACTTATACAATGTTACTACATGGCCTTTCTATATACATACTCATTCATACAAGTCCTAGGTAGTCCAATTCATATATTAATGTGATTAAAACAGAGTATTACACACAATTAAGCATGTTCATACTTATTTCCAGCAACATGTTTATTCTTTCTAGCAACTAGCACATATATATATGAACTATGATTATCATCTAAAATTTCCAGAAATGAATTCAACATTTGGAACATGTATACATTCAATTCTTGTTACTAATTTCATACGTTAACCAATTAAGCTTATGTACAAATCAATTTAACCATAATCTCAAGCAACAAGTTCATGTATGTATGTATACATTTCGAAGCAAGTTGTTACCTTACTCAATCTTGAATTCTAACTCAAATTTGTCCTAACCGAAGCTTAATCCATGGATAGCAAGCTTCCTCACTCAAGAATCCTCTTCTCTCTCTCTCTAAAGTTTTGAATCGGTTTGGTAACTAAGCATGAGGAAGAAGATGACTTCCTTTACTTTAGTGGCTGAATAATTCATGATAAATGGACATGTGTAATGTCCACTAGAGTATTTTAATCTATCATGCATTCCCTTAGTTTTAGGATTCATTCAATTTAGTCCTTTTTGAGTACGACTCTCTATTTGTTCATCTTTTATATTTTAGTCCTTGGTTAGTTTCTAATTAATCTCTTTTCATTTAATTTGTTCATAATTAAATCCCTAAGTTTCCATTCAATTAGGCATGACTTTATTAACTAGACTACTAAATAGGAGTATCAATTCTAGGCTCGGTTTTGGGTGTTACAGTCATTGGAACATAGATTATTGATATTGATAATGAAAATATTGATCATTGACATTGCTATTGAAACATTGATATTGATATTATAATTGAACCCTGGAATCGAAAGGACATTAGATACAATTGGCATGCCATAGAATTCATGAGCTCATTGGTACGAGTGGACTACGGTCCTTGGCTACGGCCTTTATTATGGTGAGGCAGAGGGATAATTGTGATATTGTTCTATTGTCAAGGTGGAGGGACTAGGCCATTCATCGATTTGGCAAGGCGTATGAATTCATGTATCCACTATCTTGATTCGATCCAAGTGATGATATTGAAATATGATTATTATTGTCATTGTGCATTGTTATACTATTGTCATTGATAATATATGATTTGGAATGCATTTCATTGTATTTGTTATTGTTCAAGAATACCTCACTAGAAAAAATATGCCTAATGCATTTCATCTCATGCATTTCAGGTTAAAAGGGATTATCGTTGAGAGATCGAAGAAGTTGAAGGGTTTTTTTGGCGAGTCACTACAAGTCTACAAGTAATGTATGTTGTCCTTAAGAACTCCTAGTATGGTGGAAAAGTAGTTGAACTAGTCAGTTTTAGCCCTTTTGATGTGTATGTTTTGCATATGGCTTGTAATAGTCTTTAAGGCCTTAAATGTGCTTTTGGAGATGGCTAAAAGTGGTAAAACTTGCATATTTGGCTTAAAAAGGTGAAAACCTAGTAAACGGGTTTGTATTGCCATGAAATTTGGCATGATAGTAGATTATAGTGTTATAAACTTGTTAGTAAAATTTCATTGCATTTGGACATTGTTCGATAGGTTAAATTGGATAAAAACCAGACTAAGTCTGTCATTACAATGCAGGGCATATCGATACAGGTGATTGTGTATCGATACTGTATTGCATATTTTGACCAAGTCTACGCTAGTCAACAGAGCGTATCGATACAGAATTTGGCATATCAGTACGAAAAATCAACGCTGGAATTTGGTTTTAAAAATTGCTTCGGTACGACTTTAGGGCATACCGAAACATGTTCCCTCATACCGGTACAAATAGACCTATATCGATACGAGTTTTGGTCACTGGAATCTGAGATTTATAATTTATGCATAGCATACCGATACAGCCACTTCGAGTATCGGTACGGAGACAGGTGTTTTAGTTAATAACTTTGATAACAGTTCTGAAAAGTTGCATATTGGTCACTGATTATTGTCTAGCTTAATTGACGAGGTAAATGAGTTCCGATCGATATGAATAATTACATGCTCACTAATTAGGTAGTGAGTTTCTTTGTGGTAAGGTTAATTTTAGTAAAAGACATCTAAAACACTAAATTTACAGATTAGTCCCTAAAACTTGTAAAAGTTTAAAATTGGTCTAATACAACATTATTAATTTGTAATGAAATATCTCTCTTCTGTATAGACATAGTATGTGTAAACCATTGGATTAAACATTGCAATGACATTTAAATCACCAATTTATTTTTATTAATTTTCATATTGAATTTCAGTAACACATTCCGACCCGGTTCTCAACTAGGCCGGGAAGGGGTGATACAAACAGTTCGACCAAAATAGGGGTGATTGACCAATAGTTTCTAAACTCGTCCCCTCACTATTTCGAAATTCCTACCAATACCTTTAGCTAAACCGTTCTTTAACATGGCCCATCCACATTCAGTTTGATGAATCCTAATAGAGGAGCCTTCCATGAGAGAACCACCCGAAGATGAAATACCAGGAACTAATTTGTCGGCAACTGACGGATCCGCAACTAAGTCCTCCAGGGGATAATAATCGAAGGATTGTTGGCTTTAAACCATGAAGCTAGTTGAGATTTCGCTAAATAAAACAACTGATGAACATCCAAATGACTGTTTTCAAAAATAATGTTGTTCCTAAACAACCACATGACCAAAATACCACAAAAAGGGATTAAATTCCAAATGGAAACTACAGGAACGGAAGAACGTACCTTGCGCCAAACAAGTAAAAAAGAATTTGGTTCTTCATGTAGAAATACCCCCCAAAGAGGAAAATTTCACCCAAATGACCAAGAAACCGTGCAAGAGAACATCAAATGGGAGACAGTTTCTAAAACGCATCCACATAATGGACAAAGGAAATTTGTAATCGAAGAAACACCCTTTTTGCTCAATTCAACTTGAACATGGATCTGTTTTCATATCACAAGCCAAGTGAAAAATTCAACTTTTGGAAGAGCCAACCCAAGCTACACAACTTGTTTCCTAAGATCCTCTTGATGTAAGCTGTAAAATAAGTTACTGAAAGAATTAACAGAAAATTTCCCATCTCCCGATCCAGACCAACAAACCCCATCTCTAGAAAGATTACTTGTACGATACACTTGTAAGGCTTTCCAAAAAGTATTCATTGTTCTAGCTCCCAGTCAAATAGTTTTCTTCTAACAGTGACCCTCTATGACTAACTCGACCCATTCTTGGTCCCAAAATTTGGGATAACACCTAATTTGTTGCTAGAAAGCGCATAAATAGAGAAAAAACAAGTGTAATTGGAGTGTCGCATAGCCAAGGATCATCCTAGAAACTAATGGTTTTCTCATCGCCTACTTGAACTATAAAGTTCTTAGTAAGACACGCACCAATTGCATCATCTTTGTAAAAAGCATTTACCACACCTCTCCATATTTAAGAAAGCTTGTTCTGGCTTATAGCCGCATGGAGCATTTTACTAGGATCATAGTTGTATTTACAGCGAATCACCCGCTGCCACAAGCTCTCATTATCATTTACGAATCTGAAAAACCATTTCCCAAGCAAAGCTCTGTTCTGTACATCCAAACCTCTAATACCTAGTCCACCTAAATTTCTCAACAAACATAAATCCGAACATTTCACCCAATGAATTCTTCTTCTTTCAACCGAGCCACCCCACATGAAATTTGTCATTAGTTGTGTAATTTTTCGATGCACCGAAAAAGGCTATAACGACATGAATTTTTGAGTCAACTTATGAGTGTTGACCCGGGTTATGGACCTTCGTGTTGGATTGAATAATTAGACCCTTCGGCCTAATTTTAGGCTTGTTTAGATGAGAATTGAGTTGTTTGGGCTTGGTAAGTGACATTTTTGGAAAGAGGGTAAAACCTTGGGGACTTATGCTATAATTTAACCCTATTTTAAAATAAAATGCTGATCACCCCTTTATGACCTTTATGACCTTGGGTTTCTATACCAAAGCTCAAATTTTTACCTACCAAGAGTTGATTTCGAGGTTTATGAGTGAAGGATAAATTAATCACTATTCCAAGAGCTTTATGAAAGTAGTATTCTCTTCTCAAGAATATGAGTTTTTCATTTATGGGTTTTTGGTATTCACGGCTTGTAAGAAGCTTTCCCTTGGTTTTATGGTTGTATTTTCGTAGCTAAGCCCACATCAAACTTTTATCTCAAGTATTGTTTCATTTTCATGTTTGTATGGTAAGAAGGTGGTGTTTGAGGGTTCTTCCAAGCTTGGGTCAAGAGAGAAAGTTGAAAGGTGTTGTTGGGGAGCTTAAATATGAGTTTTCTTGCTAAAAGTCAATACATCTCTGACTCCTACTCATCTTGAAAATTATAAAATGATTACCTTGCTTGGTATTGTGGTTTATTGTTGCTAAGTTGGGTGTTTGGTAGCTTAAAGCCTTGTTAATGGTGAAATCCGAATTAAATGTTAATAAGTTGTAAAAGGGTAGCAAACCATTCTAATTAACTCCTATAAGATGTAAGATTGGTTAAGGGGTTAAAGGTTACATTTTTGGGGATTGGAAATTGATTTTTCGAGCCTTGGAAGCTATTTCTGGGCTTCAATATCGGTATACGAGGAGCCCTTACCGATACCCTGTGTTATTTATGATGAACGCAAGCGATTCTTGAAGGGCGTATCGGTACGCCTAATGAGGGTATCGATGCCCCCTGTTCTACTAGAATTCTAGTAGCAAAGGTGTATCGGTACGCTAAGGGGGCGTATTGGTACCGATGGGGTATCAATACATAGTCCCCTTGAGTCAGTACGGTGTTGTTGGTTGAATCCCTTCACATGTGAAGCTGTGCATCGATACGCATGAGGTGGGTATTGTAGCGACGATTTTTGAAAAAACCCCCTGAAAGATTATAAGTTCGGTGTTACGGGTTATCCCCAAAATCATTTCTTTGTGATCTTGGCTTAAAGGGATTTCTTTTGAAAATTCTTTTTTCTTTTGAAAACTGATTGAAAACTGGGAGTCACCACCGGCCACTTGGATAAGGTAGGTCGGACACCACAAAACCAGAGATTCATTTTGAAAGGGCTCGGGAGTTGGTTACGTGTGGGGAAGGATTAGCACCCCCATCACGCCCGGAAATCGGTACCAAAATATTTATTGCTTTTAATCGAAAGAAATTGTCAGAATTTGAAAAAAATTTAATTCGGTGACCTTAATTGAAAATTAACCTTAATTGAACAAGCTTTATAAAATTGGTGAGTTCAAATTAATTGAACATTTAATTAATAAGGTTGACGATACATCAGACCATAGATTAAACCGACATCGAATAAACCCGACTGCCGTGTTAATTTATGGTTCAAATCCCGCACGTCACCTTTATGCATGGTGCAAGCAGTTAAGATATGATGCAATGATTTTATCAACTTTTAACTTTACCTTGGGACGGTAAGAATTAATTCAGATATTTGGTCAACAACCTTTAAGCTCGGGCTATTACGATACAAATATCAGAAATAATAAATATCTCCCTTTTTATGATTTAGATTAATTAATGCAAAATTAATGGGCCGTATGAATGACAATTAAGGAATGACAAACAAAGGCACAAAAATAAACACAAAGGCCCAACGCAAGACCTAACCTATAAAGGCCCAAATTATGGAAATTTAATTAGTGATCTAGTTACTAATTAGGTGCTTCTAGTATTAACCCTAAATTAATCAATCCTAAAAAGGCTAGAGAACCCTAATAAATTATGAGTTATCTTGTGATATGATAATTAATTTGATTAATTTTAAACTAGTATTCCAATAAGCCAAGAATACTATTTAAAATAATCCAAATTAATTAATCATAGCTTTAAATTAAAATGTTAGTTTAATTTCCATGTCAAATTTATCTTAAAAGATAATTAAGAGATGTTCAACAAATTTTAATGAATTTAACATTTACTCCAATAAGCCAAAGACGAATTTAAATTCACTAAACTGATTCAAACCTTAAGACTAACTACGGCTCTAGAACTAATCCTAGAATTAACATAATTAATTTAAGGGTCGTGCCCCTATTAGACGAGCACACGACCTAAATTAATTAAATTAATTCCTAAACTAATCTAAACCTAACTTAACAGCCCAAAAAAACCAAGAGGCCCAAACTTCTAAACTAAACCCAAATGAAAAACCACATGTATATACTTTTAAGAAAATATACCTTAATTATATATTATATACTATATACAAGAAAACACATTATAAAAGGATAATATGAAATCATGATAATAAAGTAAACAAGCTAATAATAAATTTAAAAACATTCAACAAGTGAAATAACATGCATATCACAAGCAAAAAATAAAATAAAATAAAATAAAAAAGAGACTAAAATAAACAACAAAGGTTACCAATGAAATCATCCATATTTTCATTGAACTATAAAAAAGGATTATACATAAATAAAAAGAAAATGGAAGAATGTACCAAAAACTCAAATATTTATGCTCGATCAACCAAATTCCACATGTTGTTGTTAGGGTTGAGAAGTTCGATTCAAGGGTTTAATAATGGTAGAAAATGATTTTGATTAGGGAAAATTATAGTGGATAAGGGAATCGAATGGTTTAAAAAAGAAAAAAAGAAAAGCAAATGGTAGTGGGGGCTTTAAAATGAAGAAGACGACAAAAGGGTATTTTTGGTTTATCCCCTTAAAATAAAAACCAATGAAAATTAAGACCCTGGTCACCAAGTAGATTTTTTAACCAATGGGAATGAGGCATTGATTCATCCAATGAGAATCAAGCCTTGGTGAGTAAGGAGTTGGGATTTTTATTATTATTTTGTATATATTTTTTACTATATAAAATTATATATAATGGGCCATGGAATTTTGGGCTTAGGGTATAAGGTAAGGTTTTTGAGTATTTTTAAAAAAGTAATGCAGATTTATTTTATTTCGAGCATTTAATTTAACCTGAACAAAATTTAGTGTCTACAACTGCCCTTCTTTGCTTATACTTGTGGAACAAGAATAAAGCAAAGACCATAAGCACTAATTTTGTCTTACTTCCATGTTAGGAGATTTCGAGCTTCGAGTTCCTCTTATATAGAACTGTTCACCCTTCCTCTCCCTACAACTTGGAGCTATGAGTATCTGCCTCCTTTGCCCCAGAAAACTTTGAGCTACGAGTATCTGCCCCTTTCGCTCCAAAACCCTGAGCTATGAGTATCTGCCTCCTTCACTCTAAAAACTCCGAGCTATGAGTATCTGCTTCCTCCGCTCAGAAGTTCTAATACGACGAGTTTGAAATCTTTCACCTGAAATCCTTAAGCTTTGAGTATCTGTTTCCTTTGCTCTAGAAACTTTGAACTATGGGTATCTGCCTCATCTGCTCGGTAGTACTAATATGGCGAGTTTGAAATCCTTCGCCTAAAATCTTTGAGCTTTGAGTATCTGTCTCTTTCGCTCTAGAAACCTCAGTGTGACAAGTTTGAAATCCTTTGCTTGAAATCTTTGAGCTCTGAGTATCTGTCTCATTCGCTCTAGAAACCCCGAGCTATAAGTATCAGCCTCTTTCGCTCAGTAATTCTTTATGTTCTTTCTTTTTCTTGACTTTCTGAATCTCTTGCTCTAAAGCGCCTTTACAGGTTTTCTCTCTAGAGATCTTTTTTGATTTCTTCTTCTTCTTCTTCTTCTTCTTTTTATTTCTTTTTTCTCTTTATTTTCTTCTCTTTCTCTCCCTCCTTTTCTTTTCTCCGTCTTTTCCTTTTTCTTTTGCTCTCTTTCTTTTTCTCTTTTTTGTTTCCCTTTCTCTATTTCTCTTTTTTTATTTTCTCTCATTCTTTTTTTTTCTCTCATTTCTTTTTTTTCTTTTTTTTGAAGGCCCTTATGGGTTTTCGCCTCTAATCCCTTTGGGTTTCTTCATGAGAGACCTTTGTTCTCCTTTCTTGGCAAATTTTATCCATTTTACATCTGATGTCCTCCCGCCTTATCCTTGGCAGATTCCTTTCATGTCTTGGAATAAGCACTAATCTTATGTCGCTCTCTTGCAAGTTCTTCCGAAACTCTCACTTTTTTCCAGCTGTCTCTTCCAACTATAAATCCTTCTATGCCCCAATTTCTGTTGAGTTGGCATTTCAACGTCATGCTCGAAAGGTTCCCTGATGGCCTAGAAGTCTTGACCGAAAATGAACTGGTGGCCAAAGCTCAAACTGTTCTCCTTACTATGAAATTCTTTGATCTTCTACCAGAATTCAAGGTCTGGAGTTGTTCTTTTCATTCTGAATTTCTTCAACCTTCACAAATGCTAGCGAAGTCTTCTCATTATGGATTTTTCTTGAATATGAACAAGTTATCCTCACTTTGAACTTCTTCTCCATCAAGGTTGATGTCTAAACAATTCTTTTCCTTAGGAACTCTTCGAATCTTTGTCGGGCGAGTCCTTTTCACTAGGGACTCGTAGTCTTTACATAGATTTACTTCTCCAACCAGGGAGTTTCAAGTCAAAATCTTTTTCAATCTTTGAATCTGCCAAGAACAACCAAAATGATTTGATGATGTGAGTTAGCATGTTTCTATCATAGGGATGTCTAACTAGATATGATGCATGAATGAAGTTATTTTTAGAGATGCTGGGGAAAAACCCTCACTTTCTGGTCGATCACCCTTAACTTCCGTAGGCTTTCTATCTTTTCTAAGTCTTTATTTTTATCTTATCTTGAAAGGATATTGCTGGCTTATACTGATTAGACTAAAATTTGTCACCTCCCAAGCATTGCCCCACTCAACTTGGGCTTTGTTATCTCCCTTTCATTGACTCTTCATGACGTGTCCTCTTTATTCTCAACATTAGGGTGAACACATGCCCCTAAATCTTCCAAACCTTTCTTATTCTCATAGGGTCCGATCTTCCCTCTTTCTTCTGTACTGAATCTTCCTCATTTGTTTCTCCTTGAAAAGAGATACTGAATTACACCGGTCAAAATAACATTACCCTCACTTAACTCGAGCTTAACTATTGCTTCTTTATGGACTCTTCATGATGAGCCTTCTACAATTTCCTTGTTTTGAGTGAACTCAGGCCCCCTAATTTCCAAAATTTCCTCATTCTCAAATCTCTGACTGGTCTAGCGCTGGGGATCTTACAATTATTCTCTTTGTAAATACTGATAAATCATACTAGGTCAACCGTATAGACCCTTGATTTGAAGCTGCAGAAAAGCTTTCATTGTCAAATGCCTAGACAAGACCAAGATAGCAACATCCCGAGCACCCAAGATTCTTGAAGAAGATTGAGTTATAAATACTTATTGTAAATAGATCCGTTTCCATGACCTCCTTCGGGTGTGTAGACACATTCCCATGACAAGGTGGTGATATCTCCACGATTCCGAGTCAAACCTTTGCCCCAAGCTTTACTAATTCTGGCTAAAGTTCTAAGCTTTAAAAGATAATCATGGGACTTTGACGGCTTTATGGAAACCCAACCCTTGTTAACACTCTCTTGATTAAGCAAAGCAGAATACTCCTCAACTATAGACGTCGAGTCCTTCCCGTTAACAGAAAGCGGGATTCCAAGATTGAAAAATGGCTCGGAATGATGGCTGATTAACTTGGACAATAATTAAGCGTATGATACACTACAATTCATACAGGACCAACTTCGTGATCGTCAACCCCATTTTTACCAGATTTGTTTCATCTTTCACAACTCGTTTTTCTGTAAGCAGATGTAAGTATACCCCGCTCGCTTGATAAACTATCTCCTTGTACGCTTTGGTTATCTTCAGACCAACTTTGGACGGCTAAATCGATGCCCCATTTTTCCTAATCTTAGTAGTACTTCATATCTTCCTCGGGTTCAACAGTTACTTACCCTTGACCCATTGGTATGGTCCTTCTTCCTTCTCAAAGCTAGGCTGAAAACATGCCCCATGAGTCTCTGAATTTTCAATAAAACTCGATCTTAATCTTCTTAAACCAGCTAAGGTCTCGCAACAGATACTCATTTCGGGTTCTTGAACTATGTAGCATGAAGGCTTGCTGTTATTCCCTTCATGATCACTAGTAGGGTTGTATTAGGTCGATCATGTACACACTTGACCTTGCATCCTAAACTCCATTCTAAAAAGCACGAAGATACCTTATTCTTCTATTTCTCTCTTTTCTTCTTTTTATTTCCTTCATTTTTCTCTCTCTATCCTTTTGTCTATACATTCTTTTGCTAATTATCATTTCAACAAAGGATGCCCCTTTTTTAGGTTAATACAAAAAATCAAAATTAATAAAAAAGAATAGAATGCCTCGGATATCAAATACAAGAGCGTCTTAGATTCAATCCTCTAGTGATCAACAATTTGCCTTTGAATGTTGTGGCGATATTTGCGAGATCCCTTTTAGATTGCTCGGTTCATCCTCATGATTATGGTACTTGCTTGTTCTGTCCAAAAACTACTCCTCCTAGTTCTCCTTATCTTTCTCCATAAATAGTTTAAGCTTTCTGAATTTTATTTAGCCCATGGAACGCGGATAATTTCATTATGAGAATTCTTAAACTTAAGTGCATACATCTAATTGTAATCAAAATTGTGTCAGTGTCATCAAGGATTCATCTTTGACGCTAGGGTATTGAACATTTGGAGCATAACTCCTTATTAGATTTGTTCTCCTCCCACAGCTCCATCAGCATGCTTCGGGACTTATTTAATTCGTTCATTTATTTCCTTTTTCTTAAGGGAATTCAACTTATCACGGTCTTTTGTCTCGAGAATAATGATGGAGCATACAACAATACCCCGAGTTACTCGACATATTCATGATTTGAAAACTTACTCATATAGCCAAGGCTTTTGACTTAATTGGGTAAGTGGAGCAAATCATCCTTATTTAGCCTTTTTTGCTATAGCAGAGTACCCCTTTAAATTTAATTAACTTTTGTTTTGTTTTGAAACATACTATTTTCCTTTTGAGGCACATTCAAGCAACTCTTATTTGGGCTTTCCTAGGAGATTTTCTTATCATCAAACATCATCGAAGAAGTAGTAATCTTGCTTCTCATGCTTTACCGGCTAGAGCGGACTAAGGGGGAATCACGCTTCATTGTTATCACAACATTCAATTGATCTCTTTGTTAGAATCAATGGAACATCATGCACGTGAGATCTGGGGGTCTACGAGGGTAAAATATATTCATATATGTTTTAGAAAAAAACATCCTTTCATTGAAATAGCAAAAGCAAACATAACATAGACTTTTACAAAAGATTACTACTACTATCTTCGGGTAAACAAAAGCAAAATTAACACACATAAAAATAGATAAAATAAAAACCTAAAAGAATGGATAGGATGCCCTAGAAATCCCTGACCCTTGCAATGTTGGTCATTCATCCCGACGCCTCAAACTTTATCAAAAACTTGGCCTTTTTCTCTGAACTTTGGTTTTCCATTCTTAAAGGAAAAGACTCCATTCTTAACAAGTTCATAGATCTTGCCCTTTAGAAACACGCACTCTTCCGTTGTATGGCCAAAGTCACCGTGATGATACTTACATGGAACCCTGACACCAGATACATTGGGATTTAAATAAACATATCGCTTCGGGGGAGGTAGTCTCAAGAGTTTATTTTGAACTAACAGAGGTAACAACTCTGAATTTGTCATCGAGAATATCATCTTTGTCCTCTTGTCACTCCTTCTTGCATCATGCATTTTAGATTTCTTTTTCTTTTTTTTTTCTTTAAGCAAGGCTCTTCTTCTTTGAAGACATCACTATTATCAAGGCATGTTTCTTTTATGGACTCTTTCAAAACTTCTTCAGACATTTTAAGCAAGTTTAGGATTGAGCTTCCCGTGGAACGGTTGTGATTGCGATGGCTGCTGATATTTCCTGATTTTGCCGATGTTGGCAACTTCGCTTCATCCACCCCTTCCATCACGGCAATCCGACCTTCTCCTAATTTTATAGTATCGACCATGTATGGAAAATTAATCTTCAGACCTGGACTCATCATCTCAAACTCTAATACCTCGATATTTGGTAGATGTTGAACTTTACGCTTAAAACTTACACACCTCCCGATGGAATGCCCCTGAGTCCCGACATGGTAATCGCAATGATCTTTCTCACTGAACCAACTCAGATATGGAGGTGACAGGGCTTTGACAAAGCAAGGTTCCACCAATCGAGCATGTAGTAGCTTGAAATACAAGTCTCGGTAAGTGAAAGGACTGGGAGTAAACTGGGCGTCCTTCGATTCTTCTTTCTTTTCTTGAGCCTTAGAAGCTTGGCTGACTTGCAGCTAATGAGGTCTTGGAATCACAGACACCAAAGGCTGATCATGTGATTGCAGGAATGAAAATTCAAAAGATAGTGTAGTCGACATCCTCATCCTCTCGTTGCATATTGTACCTTTCTCATATTGTGGCTCTGACTTATTCGGTTTTTTGTTTGCTGGTTGGGATAGGATTTCCGAGAGAGAATCCTCAGTCTTATCCAACACTAATTTGGCAGGGCACTCCGAAGCAGTGCATGCTACCTCATATTGGTTGATGATAGTTTGGTCCTTGATAAGTGTTCAAAAGTACTATTTTTCTTACCCTTTTACTCACATTATTGTTAGACATAGGCTCATATTAGTTGCATAATTAGCCATTCATGCATTAATCCATGTTTCCTTCCATCGTTGAGCTTGATTACATAACTTGGTAGTTTTTGTGGGAAAAGATGCTGCTTTGGTGTGTTTTGTGTGTATGTGCAGGATCAATTGCCAAAGCAAGGCTAGAGCTAGTTGCCAGGGCAATACATGAAGGAGATGTCGAGCTAGTTGCCAGGGCAATACATGAAGGAGACGTCGAGCCAGTTGCCAGGGCAATTGTCGACAAAGAACAAGGTGATATGGTAGTCGAAATTGATGACTAGACAAGCCCAAGATGACGTGGAGCAAAGCCAAATCCCAAAGGAATTTGATTTCCATGAAGAGATTAAAGAAGAATTAAATTCCAAGAAGATAGGAGAAGTTCTAGTAGGAATATAATTATAATAAAGAATTATATTATTTAAAGATAATTTAATTCCAACTTAACTTCCTCCTCAAAGAAGGACTTTGACCTAGCCCTATAAATTAGAGGGGAATTTCGACAACAAAAGAGAGCAAGTAGAGAGGAATTTCGACAACTCCAAGAGAGCAAGAGGAGAGAATTTTCGACAAGCTTCAATTCTTCATCTTTTTCTTTCTTGTTCAATTAGGTTCATGCTAGGGATTATTTATCTTGTGTTTCTTTGGAACCTAGCCATGAACTAAATCTATTTGGCTATGGTTATTGTGTTTTTTGGTTGTGAGAAACTATTGGATTTTGTTTAGGTAATAAGACTTTGCACTTTTCTATTCAAGGTTTATTCATTCTTGGTTCTTATTCTTGTTTGCGAGTGAATTGGGAGAGGATATCGTAACTTCATATATTTATCTAATATCGGGAGAGTTAGATTCAAGAAACGAATGAATATGATCTTTATTCAATCTATTGATGGTGAAGATTAATCTGGCTTAGGAATAAGTCAAGGATTTCAATGGCTAAGAGGAGCGCAAGATTGGTTGTTGTTCACCCTTGATTCAAGCAGGGATATATTATCAAGGCATGCACAAGTAGCTAGAGTTTCGACTTAGGGATAAGAAGAAACCATTGAAGAACGCTCTGCTGAAACTTGAAGGTTGCTGCCCATACGCCCAAGTAGTTGCCCAACTATTCGCCCAGGCAACCATCGATTAGTTGCCAAGGCAACCCCGTTGTGCAAGTTGCCACGGCAACTGAGTTGCCCGTGCACTCTTTTACCAAGACAATCCAATCGGCTATCACACCTCAACTCACGATAACCTGGCCTATCTTTCTCATTTGATCTCATCTATTCTTTTACTTTATTGCTTTCTAGATAAATTATTAGTTAAACTCCTATAATCCTTTATTTTTGTTTTTACTTTTTACAGTGCAAGAGACTAGATTCTTGAAGTGGCACCAATCCCTGTGGAGACGATATCTTTTATACTATAACTTGCAACGTGTATACTTGCACAATTGCGTAGCACTTATTACGCGCAACAAGTTTTTGGCGCCGTTGCCGAGGATTGGCAATAGCGACTTTGTTTTTATTTTCTTGCACTTTCTTTTTACTTTTCTTGTTTAAGATTCAAAGGGCTAACAAACTTTGGTTTTGCATTGGTATATGACTAGGGCGAGACCGATTACACCAGAATATCCCTTTGATCCAGAAATCGAACGAACCTTACAAAGACTTAGACGAAGGATAAGAGTAGCAATGACTAATCAAGACGGCAATATGAATCAAGATGTTCCAGCAGGAGGAGGAGTGATTCTTGCACGAAACAGAACTATTTAAGACTATCTTGAAGAAGATCTTGATGAACTTAATCCAGGAGTTGTCGCACCTGAAATTGAAGCCGACCACTTTGAGTTAAAACTAGTAATGTTTAATATGATCAACACAATTGGTCAATTTGGCGGCTCAGCAACTGAAGATGCACCGCAACATCTTAAATCTTTCCTCGAGATTTGCAACTCGTTCAAAATACACGGAGTCACCCTCGATGTCTTACAATTAAGATTATTCCCCTATTCACCGAGGGATAGGGCGAAAGCATGGTTGAATAGCATTCCTGCCAAATCAATAGCATCTTGGATCGATCTTTGTCGTGATTTCCTTGCTCGGTTTAATCCTACAAATTTGACTGATAAGCTTCGTAACAACATTACTTCTTTTCGGCAGGCAGATGATGAATCCATGTACGAGGCTTGGGAGCGATATAGAGAACTTTTACACAAATGCCCCCTACATGGATTCCCGGTGTGGACTCAAGTAACAATATTTTACAACGCCATGAATAAACCAACAAGGATGATGCTAGATGCCTCGGCAAACGGCATACTTCTAGATAAGTCGCCGGAGAAAGCAATGCAAATTTTAAACAGGCTGGCCAAGAATGATTATCAATTCCCATCTACTAGAAGAGGAGGAGTTAGACGCCAAGCCACAATACATGAACTAGGATCATCAGATTCAATTTCGGCACAATTGGCCACTTTAACCAAGATGGTCCAGAACATGCAAAAACCAAACAACACACATGAGGTCAAGGTAATGGATTCTTTTTGTGAGTTATGTGGTGATAACCATGATTCTTCTGAATGTATGCAGAATCCGGAATCCAGCTTCTATATGGGGAATTACAATCAGAACAACAATGTGATGTCCAATACATACAATCCAGCTTGGAAGAAGCACCCTAATTTTTCATGGAGTAATCCCAACAATGCTCTAAACCAGAACAATCAGAATAGACAAGCATCGAGATTCCAGGCCACGACAACAGTTGCCGCATCAACAACCGACAACATCTAGTTCTTTGGAAAATTCTCTAAATGCTTTTATGATGAAAACTGAATCTTATATGGCTGAGAATAGTAACTTCATAAAAAGATCTGATGCTTTTATTAACAGGACCGAGATGAGATTGCTAAACCAGGAGGCGGCAATCAAATCATTAGAAAATCAAGTTGGACAGTTTGCTCAAAACCTGAATACTAGACTGCTAGGAGGTTTACCTAGCGATACTGAAGTCGCAAAAGGAACTGGCCATGTGCAATGTAAGGCGATCATCACTAGAAGTGGCCAACAATTTAGAGAGGCTCAAACCCGCTCATCAATCAAAACTCCACAAAAAGATCAAGACGAACCTAGCGGTAAAGCCTCAGATGCTGAACCAGGAATTGCCGCAGCAACCGAAAATAAGCATGCCTCGGCAACCGACGATAAGGATGCTTCGGTAATATGTGATAAGCATGCCTCGACAACCCCAATTGATAATGCCTCGACAACTCCAGTTGCCCCGGCAATGCCATCAATCAAGTTCCAAACCAATGAAGGGATCGAAGATATTCGACTTCCACCACCATTCCCACAAAGGTTGAAGCGACAAAAGCAATAATATCAATTCAAAAAGTTTCTTGATATCCTAAAGCAAGTCCACATCAACTTGCCATTGGTGGAAGCAATTGAACAAATGCCAAACTATGCCAAGTTTCTTAAAGACATTGTGTCCAAGATAGCAAGGCTAGGAGAGTTTGAAACAGTTGCCGCAACAGAGGGATGCATGGCAATGTTGCACAATCGTATGCCACCCAAGTTGAAGGATCCCGGAAGTTTCACAATAACCTGTTCCATTGGAAACCACTATGTCGGGAAAGCATTATGCGACCTTGGGGCTAGCATAAACTTGATGCCTAAATCAGTTTTCCAGAAACTAGGAATCGGTAAGGCAAGACCTACAATAGTTATGCTACAGCTAGCTGACAGATCCTATGTGCATCCAGAGGAAAGAATTAAGGACATACTGGTAAAATTTGATAAATTTATTTTTCCCGCTGACTTTATTGTTTTGGATTGTAAAGCAGATGAGCATGCACCTATCATTCTCGGGAGACCATTCCTAGCAACAGGGAGAACCTTGATCGATGTTGAAAAGGGAGAACTCACAATGAGAGTGAATGACAAGCAAGTTAAACTAAATGTGTTCCAAACACTAAGGCATGCCGATGATCCAGAAGAATGCCAACTTCTTCATGCCACGACAGAGTTTAACTTCGACGAGGAATTTAGTTGCCTCGGCAACTACATTGCCGATCAAGAGGAACTGAGGAGTATGAAGAACCGATCGATGAGGAACAACAAGAAGAGGCAAATTGGCTAGTCAATCGACCAGGTACATACTTTGAACCACTGGATTACTCAGGTAAGGAAGGTAAGCTCGAAAAACCCTTTATTGAACAACCACCGATTCTTGAGTTGAAACAATTGCCAGAGCAACTAAAATATGCATACTTAGGAACCAATAATACATTGCCTGCAATTATTTCTTCTAAGTTACAGCCTGAGCAGGAAAAGAAGCTGATCAAGATGTTGAAGCTACACAAAAAGGCAATAGGGTGGACAATTGCCGACTTGAATGGAATTAGCCCGGCAGTGTGCATGCACAAGATTTTGTTGGAAGATGATCACAAACCTTCAATTGAGGCCCAGAGGAGACTGAATCATGCCATGAAAGAGGTTGTAATGAAAGAAATCATCAAGTGGCTTGACGCTGGCATTATATACCCTATCTCTAATAGTACATGGGTAAGTCCGGTACAATGTGTTCTGAAAAAGAGAGGTATAACGGTGGTAAGTAATGAAAACAATGAACTCATTCCAACCAGGACTGTGACCGGTTGGAGGGTTTGTATGGATTATCGAAAGCTAAACAAAGCCACTAGGAAAGATCACTTCCCATTACCCTTTATTGATCAAATGCTTGACCGTCTTGCAGGTAAACCCTTTTATTGTTTTCTTGATGGTTATTCAGGTTACAATCAAATTGCCATAGCACCAGAAGATCAAGAAAATACAACCTTCACATGCCCATACGATACTTATGCCTTCCGAATGATGCCGTTTGGATTATGTAACGCCCCAGCAACCTTCCAAAGATGTATGATGGCACTCTTTTCAGACATGGTCGAAGACTTCCTTGAGATCTTCATGGATGATTTTTCTGTTTTTGGTAATGACTTCGACAGCTATCTCGGCAATTTAGAGAGGGTGTTGGCAAGATGTGAAAAAACTGATTTAGTCCTCAATTGGGAGAAATGCCATTTTATGGTAGATGAAGGAATAGTGATCGGCCACAAGATTTCATCCAAGGGAATTGAAGTAGACAGAGCCAAGGTGGATGTGATCGAGAGATTACCCCCACCAAGTTCGGTTAAAGGAATTCGAAGTTTTCTTGGACATGCAGGTTTTTACAGGAGGTTCATTCATAATTTTTCTAAAATCACTAAACCCTTGTGCAATTTTCTTTAACAGGATAAAATCTTCGATTTTGATGATTCTTGCACCCAAGCATTCGAAACCCTAAAGAAAAAGCTTCCCTCGACACCCATTGTCGTTCCACCAGATTGGACGCTACCTTTTGAGCTCATGTGTGATGCAAGTGATTTCGCGGTAGGTGCAGTCATAGGCCAACACACAGGTAAGACCTTCCATGTGATATACTATGCTAGTAAAACTCTTAATAGTGCTCAAGTGAATTACACAACAACGGAGAAATAGTTACTAGCTGTAGTTTTCGCATTTGACAAGTTCCGATCCTATTTGATTGGTACAAAGGTAATTGTTCATACGGAACATTCGGCAATCAAATATCTATTTGCTAAAAAGGATGCCAAACCTCGTTTGATTCGTTGGATATTACTTTTACAAGAATTTGATATTGAAATTAAGGACAGGAAAGGAACAGAAAATCAAGTGACCGATCACTTATCACGTTTAGAACGCAATAGGGAGGAGGACGCAAATCTAGAGATATGCGATGCATTCCCGGATGAACAAATTTTAGTTGCCTCGGAAACCATGGACGCGCACGCCTCGGCAACTCTCGATGCCTCGGCAATTTCCTGGTACGCATATTTAGTTAATTTCCTTGTTTGTGGTATTTTACCTTATGGCCTTACTCACCAAGGGAAGAAGCGGTTCTGCCATGATGCTAAGCATTACTTTTGGGATGAGCCTCTTTTGTTTAAACAATGTGCAGATCAGGTTATACGCTGATGTGTCCCTGAAGAAGAGAAACAGAATGTACTCTGGCAATGCAATTCTTCACCCTATGGAGGATATTTTGGAGGAACTTGTACCGCGGCCAAAGTTTTGCAATCTGGTTTGTATTGGGCAACATTGTACAAAGATGCCCAAGACTTTTACAAGCAATGTGATCGTTGCCAGAGGACGGGCAATATCTCTAGACGACATGAGATGCCGCTCCAGAACATCATCGAGGTGGAATTATTCGATGTATGGGGGATCGATTATATGGGACCTTTCCCATCTTCATTTGGAAACCTCTACATTCTACTTGTCGTCGACTACGTGTCTAAATGGGTTGAGGTAGCTGCAGTTCCCAACAATGATTCCAAGACCGTGCAACGATTCTTGCAGAAAAACATATTTACACGGTTTGGGATGCCTAGAGCAATTATCAGTGACGAAGGCAAGCATTCTGACAACAGACTAATTGCCAAGATGTTGCAACGCTTCGGCATATCACACAAGATCGCCACAGCATATCACCCACAAACCAACGGGCAAGCAGAAATTTCCAACCGTGAATTGAAGTGTATACTCGAGAAAGTTGTAAATCCCTATAGGAAGGATTGGTCATTAAGACTAGATGACGCACTTTGGGCCTATCGCACTGCATTCAAAACACCCTTAGGTATGTCCCCCTTCCGACTTGTCTATGGCAAAACATGCCATCTACCGTTAGAAATCGAACACAAGGCTTATTGGGCAATCAAGACCGTGAATATGGATTGGGAAAGTGCCAGACAAAAGTGTTTGTTGGATCTCAACGAGATAGAAGAATTCCGTGCACTCGCCTATAACAATGCACGAATCTACAAGGAGAAAGCAAAGCAATGGCATGACAAGAAACTATTGCCGTGGCAATTCATGCCAGGGCAACTAGTTCTCTTATTCAATTCTCGGCTAAAACTTTTCCCGGGAAAACTGAAATCAAGATGGTCGGGACCATTCGAAGTTGTCAAACCATTCTCCCATGGTGCTGTGATAATCAAGTCCATCACTGACAAACATGAATTCAAAGTTAATGGACAAAGATTGAAACACTACAATGGTGCCCATGTGGAACGTAACAAAGAAGTGGTCAACTTAGGAGATGCATGAGCATGCTCTCCCTTTGATATTTTATTTTTATTTTTATTATTATTTTTTTATTTTTTTATTATTTCCGATTATTATTATTTTTTTAGGATAGATTTATTTTTTTTATCTTTTTAAGTTTAAAAATCCCTTTACACATCTTTATTTATTTTCTTTTATTAGTCTATCTTTAATTTTAATCCTTATTTGATTTGTCTTTGAATTGTAGGAAAAGAGTTCAAGATAAAGAGGAATTTTAATCCAAGAAGGAAAACATCTTCAACAAGGAAACTAATGGGCTGAATCTAAGGCTTATATAAAGCCTCCAATTTACCCTAATTAAACCCCCCTTGCTGTCACCCTCTCCCTAAACCAAAACCCTTTTTTTTGTCTTCCCCTAATCCCACCCACCATATTCACCACCTATCTTTTCTATAAAAACCCATCACCCTTAACCTATCCCTACTTTTTATCTTGCAACTCTTTAGTTTCATTTATTTTCTTTTTTTTTTTACAAAACTCACAACCGAGATCATCCATGGCATCCAAAATTAAATTTTTAGTTCATCCAAGTTCCTCCAAAGAACCAAGATACAAGAAGTTTGCTACACCGGTGGGGCAAGAAAGATTTCACTCCAAGTTTGAAAGCCGGAAGATTCATGAAGAACAAGGCTTTGAATACTCCAACTCTCATCAAGATTTCGGCTTTGAACCATTCATCTTCGAGAGGATTACACATCAAAAGTGGAAAATCTTTTGCCATCAACCGGAACCGGGCAACATCTCATGGGTAAGAGAATTCTATGCTCACTCACCTAACCCGGATAATCCTTATGTTTTTGTTTGTGACAAGGCCATACTCATAAGCCCCAAAAATGTCAACACCTTTTACGGGCTTTACGTTGAGAAGGACGAGCATCAAGCCTTCGTTGATCAAATCACGCCCAAGCAACTCGACAAGGTGCTTCAAGAACTCACTCAACCGAGAACTCATTAGAACGACGGTAAATACAAGGGCACGGTAAATCGCCTTCGGCTTAAACCCGAGGTAAAACTATGGAATAAGTTTGTTAAAACTTCTTTAATGCCCACCACACACAATACTACCGTTGATATACCACGTCTTTTGCTCATACATTCTATTTTGCATAATCGCATCATTAACATTGGAAAAATTATTTGTGATGAGATTTTTGCATGTAGCTCAAAAGATAAGGGTTCTCTTTTCTTCCCTTGCTTAATTTCTAATCTTTGCAAGGAGATGCATGCCCCAAGTGAGTCCACCGATGAAAAGGCCCTACCGAAGTTCGGTTGGAATCAAGCACAAATCTGGAAGCTAATGGGAGAGGCACCGGTAAATTATTCAAGGCCTTCAATTGCCACGGCAACTCCTGCCGCCCCGGCAATCCCTAATGCCCAAGCACCTAACGCCCGGGGAACTCGGCCATCAACCCCGGGACACTTTGAAGCACTCTTGCAACCATTGGCAAGCCACCTAAGGCTAATTGAATACCGGCAAGTAATGTTCATGCGGTACATGAAGGAGCACCATAATGCCATCACCCAAGTCATCCTAGAAAAGTACCCGGACAGTCGCGTGCCATTCCCAATCTTTCCTGTCGAAATCCTTGCCCCGACACCCAATGAAGTAGTCGCCATGGCAACCGCAACAGATGATGCCGCGGCAACCTACATCGTGCCTGCACAAGCTAATGCCACGACAACCAACCCTGAAGATGCCACGACAACCAAAGCTAAAGACATCCCGGCAACCACTGCAAAAGCCAAAGGTAAAGCACCTTTGCCCGAATCAACTCCTACAGAATCATTTTCTAATTTTTCAGATTCGGGTGAGTTCTCCATTGCACCAACAAAGACCGCATCAATTGAATCCTCCAAGCAAAAAGCCAATAACACTGATGAAGAGGACGATGAGGACAACCCCTTACGAGGATCGATTCCACCACCGGCAACAAGAAAACAACCATCGCGTTCAAGCAAGAGAATCAACTACGATGACGAACTCTTAGAGTATGTCCTCGTATGCATTTTATTTTTTGTTTTTCTTTAATGCATGCATTGAGGATAATGCCTCACTCGAGTTTGGGGGGGATTGTTATTAGTAGTTACCATGTTTAGTTACATTCATCTTAAGTATTACATTTAGGATACATAAATTGCTTGCCATGTCTTTAATTGGAACAAGAATTACTTAGATTTGATGAATATCCGATGATGACTTTGCCAATGCACTTAATTGATAGAATTTTTATTCTATGATAACCATGGAAAAACTTAGAATTTTATTATGATGCTAAATTTGATGAAACACTGTTGTGGTTTGATTGATTTAAGGAATTCTAGTGAACTTAGGTTGATAATTAACAAATTGGGGGATTAGAATAAAAATTGGATGAATGCTAGAGGTGCCCGAAATTGGCTCTAGCTTGTGCTAAAAAAATTGATCACTAGAGGTGCCCAAAACTGGCTCTAGTATGTGCTTAAAAAATTGATCGCTAGAGGTGCCTGAAACCGGCTCTAGTCGAATGAAACTAAAAACAAAACACTAGAGGTGCCCAAAACTAGGTCTAGTTAAAACATGTTAAAAAGAACCCAATGAAGTAATTTGAAAACCTCTTGTTTGTATAGAATCCGAAAAATCAACTTGCACACAACTTCGCACACACTCACAAGCATTATAGTTTGATTCCGAGTAACTCCTAAGTTTTTCGAAAAATGAAAAGCCAATCATACTTTGTGCCCCGGTTCTGAGAATTGAAATCAAGTTCAAAGCTAAGTTTGTGAAAATTGAAGTCTTGGCAGGTAATTATTAGTTTGCATTGCTTGAGGACAAGCAATAGTTCGAGTTTGGGGGTGTGATAAGTGTACAAAAGTACTATTTTTCTTACCCTTTTTACTCATATTATTGTTAGACTTAGGCTCATATTAGTTGCATAATTAGCCATTCATGCATTAATCCATGTTTCCTTCCATCGTTGAGCTTGATTACATAACTTGGTAGTTTTTGTGGGAAAAGATGTTGCTTTGGTGTGTTTTGTGTGTATGTGCAGGATCACTTGCCAAAGCAAGGCTAGAGCTACTTGCCAGGGCAATACATGAAGGAGATGCCGAGATAGTTGCCAGGGCAATACATGAAGGAGACATCGAGCCAGTTGCCATGGCAATTGTTGACAAAGAACAAGGTGATATGGTAGTCAAAATTGATGAGTAGACAAGCCCAAGATGACGTGGAGCAAATCCAAATCCCAAAGGAATTTGATTTCCATGAAGAGATTAAAGAAGAATTAAATTCCAAGAAGATAGGAGAAGTTCTAGTAGGAATATAATTATAATAAAGAATTATATTATTTAAAGATAATTTAATTCCAACTTAACTTCCTCCTCAAAAAAGGACTTTGACCTAGCCCTATAAATTAGAGGGGAATTTCGACAAGAAAAGAGAGCAAGTAGAGAGGAATTCCGACAACTCCAAGAGAGCAAGATGAGACAATTTTCGACAAGCTTCTAGGGCAAGGAGATTTCGACAAGCTTCAATTCTTTATCTTTTTCTTTCTTGTTCAATTAGGTTCATGCTAGGGATTATTTATCTTGTGTTTCTTTGGAAACTAGCCATGAACTAAATCTATTTGGCTATGGTTATTGTGTTTTGTGGTTGTGAGAAACTATTGGATTTTGTTTAGGTAATAAGAGTTTGCACTTTTCTATTCAAGGTTTATTCATTCTTGGTTCTTATTCTTGTTTGCGAGTGAATTGGGAGAGGATCTTGTAACTTTATCTATTTATCTAATATCGGGAGAGTTAGATTCAAGAAATGAATGAATATGATCTTTATTCAATCTATTGATGGTGAAGATTAATCCGGTTTAGGAATAAGTCAAGGATTTCAACGGCTAAGAGGAGCGCAAGATTGGTTGTTGTTCACCCTTGATTCACGCATGGATGTATTATCAAGGCATGCACAAGTAGCTAGAGTTTCGACTTAGGGATAAGAAGAAACCATTGAAGAACGCTCTGCCGAACCTTGAAGGTTGCTGCCCATACGCCCAAGTAGTTGCCCAACTAGTCGCCCAGGCAACCATCGATTAGTTGCCAAGGCAACCCCGTTGTGCAAGTTGCCACGACAACTGAGTTGCCCGTGCACTCTTTTACCAAGACAATATAATTGGCTATCACACCTCAACTCACAATAACCTGGCCTATCTCTCTCATTTGATCTCATCTATTCTTTTACTTTATTGCTTTCTAGATTAGTTATTAGTTAAACTCCTATAATCCTTTATTTGTGTTTTTACTTTTTACAGTGAAAGAGACTAGATTCTTGAAGTGGCACCAATCCCTGTGGAGACGATATCTTTTATACTATAACTTGCAACGTGTATACTTGCACAATTGCGTAGCACTTATTACGCGCAACAGTCCTCATTAGCCAAAACCATTCCACTATGAAGTCGCAATCCCGACTCTCACTCTCCTATTTCACGAAATAGTCTTCTTTCATACCCTCCTTTTTGGTCATGGTGGCCATCATACCCATTAGTTCATTGATTTGCCCCATTGTTTCCTCTTGGAACTTCTTCACATATGATATTGTCTCCCTTTGATTCCAAACCAATTGTTCATGAAGTTGTTCGAGTCTAGCTACCCTAGTTGCTAGATCATTCATATTTTTGGAGTCGAACTGGTTAGAAGTCATTCCCTCCTTACTCATACTTTTTGAGGTGAATATTTTCCCCAATTAGTGATGCATATGATGTATGTGAATGTACAAAAATGTATTATTTGAACAAAAATAACAATACGTCACAAAATAATGCTACTATGAAGACATGAATGCCAAGAGCAACATTGAGTTCGGCAAATACCATCGTTAAACAACTCGTATTAATGGGAATGTTGTATCGTTACAATAGCCAAAGAAATCCCGTTTTGCAAACGGTCCTATGCTAGTATATAGGTCAACAGTCTTTTTTCTCTCATCGAATTCACCATCCGCATAGTCTTGAAGCTTGGCAACATTTTCCCCTAGGAATTATGACTTTCGGGTGGCTTCTTGTATCGGAGTTAACAAATATGCCAATTCTTGTTCTTTACCCAAGTGGTGTAGGTGGTGAATTATAGTTGCTCCAATGTCGGTATTCGGTACACTTAACTTGTTCTTCGAAAAGGGCCCTACTGAACTCGACCCTCAGGGTGTGCTGAAGCTAAGGCCAGAATTCCTTCCTACCCAAAATATTCTTTCTCGTTCTAAGTCAAGACTTGATTGTCGACCCAAGATGCTAAACTGCTGGGGAAACCTTCGAGCTTACCCCAAAAAGCTTTATTCTTTGAGTAGATGCGGTTCTCGTTGATCTTCTTGCAAGGGTTTGAGACTCCTCAATTATCAGGGTCAAATTAAAGTCATCAATCATGAAACAACCATGGGCGGTAGTTCCAAAACTCTGCCACTACTTGAAGTGGCGGTTGGTTGATCGAAACATCAAGTGAATATGAGATGTCGCTATACTCATCTTTGAAAGCACTTATTGCCTCAGAATCCCAATTATTCCACACTAACTTCCACTCGGACACATCATTAACTTTTGTGTTCATAAAGGTTTTGACTGACACTGTTGACTTGAACCTCTGGCTGAAATATTGCCGCATCATGTAAATGCTCCCTTTCTGACCATATTTGTACGTCGTGATTCTTTTCATCATTGTTTCGAGCCAAACCTCTCATTAATCTAGTCTTTAATTTCAGACTATTTTCGACTCAATGTGCTCTTTATGATATGACAAAGTATGCAAAACAGAAAGGTACAAAGGGAAAGAAAGAAGACAAGGAAGAGGGTTAGTCAACTGATGGATAATGAATTCAAAAAAAGAAGATATAAATATGAGGAAAATGAAAAAAGACAATCACATAAAGGAAGAACCCTAACCGCATAAATTCTAGTTCGCTAAGATTATCTGTATGGCTCTAATAGGGGTAGGCTTCTTAAATTCACACACATGGGTTCGGTTCTAATCGGGGTCCCCGAACCTATCTTATTACCTACTAAGGCAACAAGAACCCCAATTCTGGCCCATTACAAGCTTACGAATTGGTTTCAGTTCGAGGGAAAACACGACCTAGTGAATTCTGAAAGTGAATTACCGAATTGGTTTCGGTTCTAATCGGAGGACTGCTCACGATTCAAAAAGGCGTGGATTCTGAAAGTGAATTACCAAACCAAGGAGGGCTACTCACGTGGGTATGTGGCATCTTACTCCCACTTAAGGGATGGAGCTCGAATATAGAGCTTGATGAAATGGTGCAACACATGTTGGTGATTTCTTAGAAATTAAATGAAAAATTAATTCAAAGGCCACCAATTATCAAAGCCCGTTCAATTGTAGTTACATTTTCATGAAAGGTTCAGCCTTACTAGAATCAATTGAAATTGCGACAAATTTCCATCATTAATAAGTAACAAATATTTTATTAGGCCTAACTCCCTTTTTGTTTTTTTTAAAAAAAAACAAAACCGATCCCCAACGGAGTCGCCATGTTGTAACGACATTTTTTGAAAAAACCCTAAAAGATTATAAGTTCGGTGCTACGGGTTATTCCTAAAATCATTTCTTTGTGATCTTGGCTTAAAGGGATTTCTTTTGAAAATTCTTTTTCTTTTGAAAACTGATTGAAAACTGGGAATCGCCACTGGCCACTTGGATAAGGTAGGCCGGACACCACAAAACCAGAGATTCATTTTGAAAGGGCTCGGGAGTTGGTTACGTGTGGGGAATGATTAGCACCCCCATCACGCCCGGAAATCGGTACCAAAATATTTGTTGCTTTTAATAGAAGGAAATTGTCAGAATTTGAAAGGAATTTAATTCAGTGACCTTAATTGAAAATTCACCTTAATTGAATGGGCTTTATCAAATTGGTAGGTTCAAATTAATTGGACATTTAATTAATAAGGTTGGTGATACATCAGACCATAGATTAAACCAACATCGAATAAGCCCGATTGTCGTGTTAATTTATGGTTTGAATCCCGCATGTCACCTTTATGCTTGGTGCAAGCAGTTAAGATATGATGTAATGACTTTATCAACTTTTAAATTTACCTTGGGACGGTAAGAATTAATTCAGATATTTGGTCAACATCCTTTAAGCTCGGACTGTTATGACACAAATATTAGAATTAATAATTATTTCTATTTTTATGATTTAGATTAATTAATGCAAAATTAATGAGTCGTATGAATGACAATTAATGAATGACAAACAAAGGCACAAAAATAAACACAAAAGGCCCAATGCAAGACCTAACCTATAAAGGCCCAAATTATGGAAATTTAATTAGTGATCTAGTTACTAATTAGGTGCTTCTAGTATTAACCCTAAATTAATTAATCCTAAAAGGCTAGAGAACCCTAATAAATTATGAGTTATCTTGTGATATGATAATTAATTCGATTAATTTTAGACTAGTATTCCAATAAGCCAAGAATACTATTTAAAAATAAGCCAAATTAATTAATCATAGCTTTAAATTAAAATGATAGTCTAATTTTCATGTCAATTTTATCTTAAAAGATAATTAAGAGGTGTTGAACCAATTTTAATGAATTTAACATTTACTCCAATAAGCCAAAGGCAAATTTAAATTCACTAAACTGATTCGAACCTTAAGACTAACTAGGGCTCTAAAACTATTCCTAGAATTAACTTAATTAATATAAGGGTCGTGCCCCTATTATACGAGCACACGACCTAAATTAATTAAATAAATTCCTAAACTAATCTAAAGCTAACTTAACAACCCAAAGCCCTAAAAACCAAGAGGCCCAAACTTCTAAATTAAACCCAAATAAAAAACCACATGTATATACTTTTAAGAAAATATACCTTAATTATATATTATTTACTATATACAAGAAAATATATTATAAAAGGGATGATATGAAATCATGATAATAAAATAAACAAGATAATAATAAATTAAACAACATTCAACAAGTGAAATAACATACATATCACAAGCAAAAAAATAAAATAAAATAAAACACATAAAAAAGAGACTAAAATAAAAAACAAAGGTTACCAATAAAATCATCCACATTTTCATTGAACTATAAAAAAAGATTATACATAAATAAAAAGAAAAGAGAAGAATGTACCCAAAACCCAAATATTTATGCTCGATCAACCAAATTCCACATGTTGTTGTTGGGGTTGAGAAGTTCGATTCAAGGGTTTTATAATAGTAGAAAATAATTTCGATTAGGGAAAATTATAGTGGATAAGAGAAACGAATGGTCTAAAAAAGAAAAAAAAGAAAAGCAAATGGCATTGGAGGTGCTTTAAAATGAAGAAGACGACAAAAAGGGGGATTATGGATGCTGAATGATATCCCAAGAAATAGGTTAGTTGTCTTTTTCTTTAGGGTAGAAATATATATATATATATATATATATATATATATATATATATATATGATGATGAAGGTATTTTTGGTTTATCCCCTTAAAATAAGAACCAATAAAAATTAAGACCTTGGTCACCAAGTAGTTTTTTTAACCAATGGGAATGAGACATTGATTCATACAATGAGAACCAAGCCTTGGTGAGTAAGGAGTTGGGATTTTGGGCCATGGAATTTTGAGCTTAGGGTATAAGGTAATGTTTTGGGGTATTTTTAAAAAAGGTAACATGGATTTATTTTATTTCGAGCATTTAATTTAACCCGAATAAAATTTAGTGTCTACATGTATCGATACCCACATAGGCATATCGGTACACTTGGGCGGGTATCGATACCCACTAGGCAATCTGCCCAAAAAATACATTTTGAGTTTAAGTGGCTTATAATTCGACGACTATGGCCCAATGGGTTTCTAATATAGTAAAATAAATCGTAAAACTAAGAAACTGAGATTTAACCCTCATGAATGGATGTAACGTGTAATAACATGGTAAATGATGACTCGATATAGTTGTGATGGTTAGTGTCATGCCTTGGGGCATTTGCCGATGGATTGGCTTGGTGCCACTTATGTAACACCCAAAAAATAGGGCTAGATGTTTAGAGGTTTGATCGGGTTGGGTTTGACTCGATCAAACCAGTTAAATGAGTTTTAGGGAAATTCATATTTTTAATTAATACGAATTGTGGAGATAAAAATTGGTTTGATTTACCAAAAATGTCTAAGTATATTATGGAGTGTTTTGGTAAGTAATTTTGGAGTTAATTAAATTGTTTTAAATGACATTTTGATTTAGTGGCTAAATTGTAAAGGTTGATAAACTATTTTAAATGACTATTTTGTAAATAGGCCAATACTAAGAATCCTTAGAGAGCTATTATTTCTAAAATGTTTTACTCAGAAAATGACCACCTTAATTGAATAAGGAATTGACATTTAATTAGTTTCTAAATCATTTTCCTATTCTTTCTAATTTTCCCTCATTTTTTGTCCTTATTTTTGCCAACTTTCTATTTCAATCTCTAACCTTGATTCTCCAAAATTCTTTGCTGATTTTTTATAAGTGTTCAAAAGTACTATTTTTCTTACCCTTTTTACTCATATTATTGTTAGACTTAGGCTCATATTAGTTGCATAATTAGCCATTCATGCATTAATCCATGTTTCCTTCCATCGTTGAGCTTGATTACATAACTTGGTAGTTTTTGTGGGAAAAGATGCTGCTTTGGTGTGTTTTGTGTGTATGTGCAGGATCACTTGCCAAAGCAAGGCTAGAGCTAGTTGCCAGGGCAATACATGAAAGAGATGCCGAGCTAGTTGCCAGGGCAATGCATGAAGGAGACGCCGAGCCAGTTGCCAGGGCAATTGTCGACAAAGCAAAAGGTGATATGGTAGTCGAAATTGATGACTAGACAAGCCCAAGATGACGTGGAGCAAAGCCCAATCCCAGAGGAATTTGATTTCCATGACGAGATTAAAGAAGAATTAAATTCCAAGAAGATAGGAGAAGTTCTAGTAGGAATAAAATTATAATAAAGAATTATATTCTCTAAGGATAATTTAATTCCAACTTAACTTCCTCCTCATAGAAGGACTTTGACCTAGCCCTATAAATAAGAGGGAGATTTCGACAATCGATAGAGAGCAAGAGAGGGGAATTTCGACAAGTCCAAGGAGGGTAAGAGGAGAGAATTTTCGATAAGCATCTAGGGCAAGGAGGATTTCGACAAGCCTCCTTCTTCATCTTTTCTTTCTTGTTCGATTGGGTTCATGCTAGGGATTATTTATCTTGTGTTTCTTTGGAACCTAGCCATGAACTAAATCTATTTGGCTATGGTTATTTTGTTTTGTGGTTGTGAGAAATTGTTGGTTTTTGTTTAGGTAATAAGAGTTTGCACTTTTCTATTCAAGGTTTATTCATTCTTGGTTCTTATTCTTGTTTGCGAGTGAATTGGGAGAGGATCTCATGATTTCATCTATTTATCTAATATCGGGAGAGTTAGATTCAAGAAACGAATGAATATGATCTTTATTCAATCTATTGATGGTGAAGATTAATCCGGCTTAGGAATAAGTTAATGACTTCAACGGCTAAGAGGAGCACAAGATTGGTTGTTGTTCACCCTTGATTCACGCAGGGATGTATTATCAAGGCATGCACAAGTAGCTAGAGTTTAGACTTAGGGATAAGAAGAAACCATTGAAGAACGCTCTGCTGAACCTTGAAGATTGCTGCCCAGATGCCCAAATAGTTGCCCAACTAGTTGCCCAGGCAACCATCGATTAGTTGCCAAGGCAACCCCATTGTGCAAGTTGCCACGACAACTGAGTTGCCCGTGCACTCTTTTACCAAGACGATCCAATCGGCTATTACACCTCAACTCACGATAACCTGGCCTATCTCTCTCATTTGATCTCATTTATTCTTTTACTTATTTGCTTTCTAGATTAGTTATTAGTTAAAACTCCTATAATCCTTTACTTGTGTTTTCTTTTACTTTTTACAGTGCAAGAGACTAAATTCTTGAAGTGGCACCAATCCCTGTGGAGACGATATCTTTTATACTATAACTTGCAAGGTGTATACTTGCACAATTGCGTAGCACTTATTACGCGCAACAATTTTCTATGGAGAAATCATCATTTGATTCTACTTTTAATTTATCATAAAACCTCACAAGAATTTCTCAAGATTTCATCAATTTCACAAGTTTGATTTCAAGGAAAATCTTACGTCAAATTTTGGTGAAAGCTTCTTCAAAGGTGAACTTTGTTTTCCTCTCTTAAACTAAGGTTCTTTATTGATATTCCCTAACAGTTGGCTGATAATGGATTGATTTTAACTTAGTTTTGATTATTTACTTAATTATTTGTTAAAGTTGTTGAAACCTGGATATTTTAATTGGGTAAATTCATGTTTTGATAAGGTGAGATATTGTGAAATGATAATATTGAAATGAATCTCGAAACTATTTAATTGGTTAGCTTTTAGATGAGTTTTGGTGGTTTTTGGGGCTGTTATGAGTTTTCTTGAGTTGCTGAAGATGTAAGGGGGTTTAGGTGGTGTTTTTATGTGGATTGAATGTTAGAATTGTTGGTTTGTGGTTAGGTGGTGGTCGAACGAAGATTGATGTTAATTTCGGTAGTTTTAGCTAATTTTCGGAAGGGTTTTGTTAAGGATGCAGGGGAGTGTTGTTTGGTAGTGTTTAGAATGCGTAATGATGCATTTTCTCTTTGGTTTTATGTGATTAAAATAGGGGACAATCAACGCGAGGTTGCCTAGTAGCGTACGTTGCTTTTCTGAGGCTCGATTCGCGTTGGCGAGCGTAGAGAGTGTATCGATGAGTGTATAAATGCGTTGAAGCTCTTTAAAGGTTTGATCGATAGATCATGGGGTTTTAGTTATAGTCTAAAAAGCTTAACTAATCTCAAGCGTAAGTTTCCCCCATTTTGCTTGATTATCGGCTTCGATATGAGTTTGAGGTTTTCATGTTTTGGTTTTGAACATGGTTTGATTTACTTACTGTAAATGCATCGTTTTGAATTAATATGCAATATTTATCAAAGTATATGGATGACTATGAGCATTGAGATCTATTCCTAGAAGGAATGGGTTGTTGCCTTTGGCAATGTGGTTTTGCATATGAAATAGTTTTGTAAAATGCGTTGGAAAATAGTAAGTAAATGTATTTGAAAATGATATATTGGCTATGTTACGTAATGCAAAACTATCGGATATAGTTGTCATGCCATAGGGTTTAAATTGCACTATAATATAAAGTCGATCGGACCATGGTCCTTGAGGAAAAATAGTTCAACTAGGCTACTCGGACTGTTGGGTTATCACTTGGGGTATGCGGTTTAACTAGGCAACCCAAGTTGATGATATCTTGCAGTTTAACTAGGCAAGGTATAAGATTAGGTGGAGATGAGACCACCAGGAAATCCGTGTATCCAATGTGTAAGTAAAACATTCTATTCTCTTGAATATGTAGATAGAGGTGAGACTATCCGGGTCACTATAAATGCCAATATATGAGGTTTATGATATATATGAAACTATGAGTGTAACACTCCAAATTGTGGCATTAAAAGAATAACTTAATATGATTCCTTAGAGTTAAATTTGGTGACCATTATTGAGTTTGGTATGGGACCGAATTGCTTTTAGTGTAAAGTTTGAGTAATTGAGTGAAGTGACCATAAAGATTAAATTGTAAATTCTATATAGTGCATGGTAAGTAAATAGTCAATAAGAGATTGATGAGGTGGCATATTGTGGATTGGCCACATGTGTGGATTAATTCCACCTTATTTGAGACCAAACAAATGGTCATCTTCTTCTCCATTTCCCCTTAAGCACCGAAACTAGTCTTGAGAGAGAGTGGAAGAGTGTGTTGGCTTAAGTGATAGTTTTTGCTTGGGATTCGATTGAATTGTGACCTACCTTGCTTGCATGCTTGAGTAATTGTAAGTTTGCTTTGCTAATCTTTGTTTCGATCCTAGTCTAGAGAGGATTACTTGTGATTTGATTGTGGTTGTTAGTAGTAGGGATGATTGAGTGTTTTCAGTTGGTTAGGTTGATATAGGTTTGAGAATTGAACTAATTGAAGCATGAAATTGAAACATATTATTGTGACATGTTGAATTGAACTATTGAAATTGATCCTTAAGGCTGGGAATAAATGTATTGAGTTATGAATGTTGTATAGGTTTTAATTTAAGAGATTAAAAGCTGCCTTGCTCGATAGTAATTTGGAATGAAACTATTTTTGGTAATTAGAATGTTTTGGGACTGTTAAATCCATGTATAGGTGACAAAATGTATGTTTTAATGTGTTTAAGGACTGTTGTGGCAAGTTAAGGTTGAATGTAACTAATCCTATATGCCTTGTGTAAACAGATTTAAAATCTGCATTAGTTGTGACTTTGAAAAATTGCTATAAATTGTACTGGTGGGTTTGGAACCTATAATTTACGTGATTGAAAATCTTTTCATGTCTAGTTTAAGTTAAAAATAAACAAAACTAAATTACGAATTATAGAACAGTTTAAAGAGATGATCCTTTAGGGGTAGTGTAATCTGCCCGGTGACAGATTTGGACATTTTTTTAGATAAAATTCTGTATTAATTCATAATGGGTAAAATTATAAGGCTTATATGGTTAAAAACATAGTTGAGTTAGCTTTCCAACGGTGTAAACGGTTTGAAATTCCGATATACGGAATGCAAGATATGAATTTTTAACCGAGTGAGGCTCAGTCTGCCTGACAACAACAGCTCTATAGGATATTAGTAAATGTCATTGAAAAATATCGAAGTATGGAAATTGTTTTGAAATTATACAAGAATATATGTGGTTTTCATTATCTTGAGTATATTTATATATACTATAGACTGTTTTGATAAGATATAAATGTATATGTGTGTGAATTGGATTGTAATGTAAAATGTTGATATACATACTTGCTGCCCTATTTTGAGAAAATGAATGTATATAGTTATAAGTTGCCTTGATGATGCATATTTAAGGATTGAATTGATGCTAAAAGTGTAATTAATCGTATATGTCATTATATAATATATTGGCGAATTTATGATTATTAAGGGACTATTTTACATTGAAATAAATGCTAAAAGGGCTACTTGAGAAGTTTGTAAGTGGATATCTATGAAAATGAAATGTTTTGCATATCTAAATGTGTGTGTAATTGTACAATGGACTGCCTTGCTTGATATCTTTGTTAAGGGGCTGCTTGTATGATGTTACATGTGACCATGAATGGCTAGATTAGTAAAGGGTTACTAGGAAATTACTCTAGTGAATGATAAATGTGTGATGGATTGTAATTAAGTCCTAATGCTAAATTATAATGTTGTTATAAATAGATAACAAAGGGATTGACCAAGTGGGGGAAAGCTAAAGGGAGATGGATAGTGGCAATATAGGAACGAGGATTCAGGTATCCCATAATTTCGGGATAAGAGGTGAGAGTAGTTTAAAGACTCGAGATAGGAGATTTCCTTCTCGAGTACCTTTAATTGTTTTTAGTTTACTTGCTTACATGAAATTTGTTGGAACAAAGTGTAATTAAGCTTGTAACCAAAGGTAAGTACTTCTGTGAGAAAGTACCTTGTGGTAAAGTGAGTAAACTAGTAATATCGATAATGATTGAATTGTACCCAAATATAGATTGAAATGGATTGATAATAAAATAAAAAAGGTCTTGATGCTATTACAACAAGCTTGAATGCTATATTATTTCTTGCAAACCTTAAAAGCTAGTAGAGGTTACTTGAATGAATTGTTATAATAAACATTTGTTATATCGAGTGATGCCAACTTAAGAAAAACTGTTGCTATCTTTAATGTTCATTCGATTTGAATGAAAAGGAAGAAGTGAATGGTAAATTGTACTGTAAAGATCATAAGTAGTAACCTATGATCTACCGATTAAATGATTAATAGTTAATCCTTGAGGGCCACATTGATAATATTATGAGCAAGGCTCATCTTGAATATAGAATTCACAAGTGATGAATCCTGTTACAATATGATTTGATATTTGCGAGACATTATGTTCGAAATGTTATTAAATAAATAAACGTGAAAAGCCTTGGTCTTGAGTTAGTTGTAGGTATAGTTGGCATGGCATAGAGTTCGTCGAGCTCGCTAGTAAGGACTACGGTCCTGGACTTAGGTCCCTTGTTAATGTAGTTCAAATGTGCAGTTGGTACTACTAGTACCTCTGCCTGATAATGGTTAAATTGGTACTTTGTTTGCCCTTGTTCCGGTACCTTGTGTACCCCTGTTTCGGTACTTGATGTACCGCCTATTTGATATTAAATTTAGAGGATTCGTGTATCTAGGCTGTTGCTTGAGTCTCAAGGCTGTGATAAAAGAAGTATGAAAGTGTATAACTTACTTAAGGAGTTAATTTGCTATGGCTTGCATAAAAAGAAACCACAATGGTTATTGATAATATATCACCTAGAAATTAGTGGGACATGATACTATTATTTAATCATAGCATATTGTAATTGATTGTTGTTGGTTGTAACTACTCGAAAATTATTAACTTAAAGGAATGATAATTTGCTTGAATATGTACCTATATTTTTGATTGATTCTATACTTCCAATTGGTTGATTTGAATCGCAAGTTATCATATAGAAACTTGTGAGTTAAGACACATGGATCATGAAGTCCATGAATTGTTTGCAATGTTAAATTATAAGAATGAATTTGAAATTGAACTCTAGTTAGTTAAGCTAATTTTGGTAAATGGTATCAAATGTGATTAATGAATTGAATCTATTGTGGTAAAACCAATCGAATTTATGTGGCTAATTATATGGGAAACGAACTGCTTGGTTTTAAGAAATGAAATTTCAAGTATTATGATAATTTTATCAATCTATTGGGCTGTTTAATGGAATTATATGATAAATAAGAATTATTTTAGTTCAATGGACTTAGAATACTTGAAATTGTCATACTTCGAGTCTAGTTCTTAACAAGATGTTTGAGTAGCCTGGTATAGAGTACTTGTTAAGTATGGTTACTTGTGTTTGGATATTGATAAAATAAATTTAATGTCCTAGAATGCTTAGTTAATGAAAGTAAGTATTGTGGTAATTCTTGAATTAAGATAAATTACCTTAGTAAAAAGAATACATTGCCTCTAGTTACCTTGAGAATTAATTAGATTTGGCCAATAAGTATAGGATTGATTATTGTAAAATAGATTAGCTTAATAGCTTAAGCTGTCTTTTGAGTGAGTATTTGTATATATATATACCTAGAAGTTTAATTGGAACTTGATAAGTATCAGTTGATAGTTGCTGTAATTCATAATTTTCAGATTGGCAAGTTTGGTATATCTCTAATGAGGTATTCGCGTGATAATCTAACGAGTTGGTAGGGAGCTTTGATAAATAAAATCCAAGAAAGTTTATAAGTTATAATAAAAAAGTTTAAGTGTTAAAACACGAAAGTAATAAGTGCATAAGAATTCTGACCTATAAATAGGAACACTATCTTAACGAGGGTTTTTGTCTACCCTCGCATGATAAATGTGATGTAAGTAACATTTGTGATGAATAATACGAACTTATGGGATATGAATCTTAATGCTCGGTATTGAGGGTGAAACTTGATTTGTACCTTAGTGGTACACTAGACTAATTCGAACTTGTTAACTAGGATTTTAGTATAATCCTAGCCTGATAGTTGAAACATGTAAGTAAATTTATGGGCTGGAAATTATGCATGATGAGATATAAATCGAATTTCTTGGTAAAGAGGCCAAAACATGGTTTGTTCCTTTGCAGGACACTTGCTTAATCCGAAAGAGATTAAGTCCAGTTTCATACAAATTTCATGATAAATATTTTAGGTTTTTATTGCTACCTCACTAAGCAAATATATATTTGCTTATATTACTTATTCGTTTCATTTCAGGAATAACTGGGCTTGCAGATCTCTCTTGAGTTAAGTCATGGTCAAGTGTTTGTAATGATACATTCTAGTATCATTAAGACTCCTAGGAGGTGGCACAGTCTTGCTATGGCACATGATGCTTATAGGTTACGTTTAATTAGATTAAGTGTAAATTCTCTATTTGAGCAAGTTTTGTAATGGGTCCTTATTTAACTTTGAGATTTCTTGCCTTATTTGATTAGCTAGTTAGTAGCATTATATGGTTGCTGGTTGGTTCTAAAGGAGTAGTGTAGTAATCTAATTTGTATGCTAGTATTAAGTTTTGATGATTAGCTAATTGGATAGGTTAAGCAATTGGTAATGAGATATTCCAAGTATCTAGATACATGATAAATGCTAAATGGTCCTTGTCATATGATTAATATTTATAGTTATCTTAATCGGAAGTCTTGAATAATTATGCAAGATACATAGTAGACTTCCTATTTAAGATCGAGGGCATGAACTTCTTATCGAATTAAAAAGGGTATTAGACTTGAGTTCAACTTGTTAAATTAATCGGTATAATGTGTAGTAACTTGAGATGGTTTTTGATGAATGAGAATATGAAAGCAAGTTTTTAATCCATTTTGTTTCCTAACAAAATGCTCGGTTTGTTTATAATAAGATTTCTATAAGGATATCGAATGTTAAAAAGTTTTAAATTATTCAGGTTTTTCAGAAAACTTGACCATTACTTTTCAAATCTAGTTGATTAATTTGCTGGTGTGTTGTTTCTTAACACCTTCTAATCCAGTTTTCTCCAAGCTGGGTTTGAGGGCGTTACAATGAGACACATGAAATGGTTTATGTTGCATATGGTTATTATGCATGATTTTTTTTGAAAACAAATGAGAAATATGTTTTGGTCTTTTTAAGCATATTTTATACTTCACGTGATTTTGTGGTTTCAAATGCACTTTATATTGCATCTATGTTTTGAGAGCAACCTCACTAAGCATGTGTGCTTACGCTCTCTATTTCCATTGATGCAGAGCAATATAGTTGTGGGGCAGCATTACCTCGGCAAGAAAAGTCCAAGAACAAGACATTTACTAGAGTATGCAATTCTAGTTTTAAATCGGTTAATAAGGCAATATGTTACCATGATTTTGGGGGATTTGTAATTAGGATTTTGTGATGTTGTGGAGGTTTATATGTTGTAGTTTGATGGCCTTTATGTTGATGGATTTGATGCATGAGTGATGTTGGCATGCTTTTATGGGTTTATGCTTTATGACTATCATAGTATGCATATAGATTGGAAATGGTTATGGTTGTCCTTTTGTGGTTCTAGCATGTATAAAATGTTGATTTAAGTCCATTGAAGTGATGCCTATGCTGAAATGTACCTTAAGTTCCCTTTTGAACGTTGAGTTGAGTGGTTTTACGGAGCATGCCTCTAGTATCATGATTCGATTCAATTCTCCGTTTAATGTTCCTGTTTCCTTGAACTTAAGGCTTGTCTTAGTCCTTGGTTTGGTGGTTAATATGTGTATGTTCGTATTAGGCTTGTATGAGTTGCAATTTGGTTGAAAAATCAGCAAAGTTGGACATTTCAGGTCCATGCATACTGATACGGGGCCATCGTATTGGTACGGGTAAGTGATACTTTGGCCAGGGTTTCGGTACACGAAGAAATATATCGGTACGAGTTTTAGCTATTGGAATTGAAGTTTTTGCAAAGTGAGCACATGTATCGATACGCGAAGAGTTGTACCGATACGAACCCTTTTTATGCACACCAGTACTAGTACAGTTGCCCTTGTATCAGTACCAGTGTTGTTTTTGGCAGTTGATGTGTCTTTAGGGTTTTAGATTCTTTCATTTTGATCCCTGATTGGTATGTATACAATTGAATGAGTTTGGTTGACTTTGTAGGTCTGTAATTTGATGAGTAAGCATGTAACCTGACTAATTGAGGATTGGTAACTTCAAATTTAACTGAGTCTTTGAAATTTTCTAGATTTACAATTGGTCCCTAAATTGCAAATACACCCAATTGGATGTCAATTTGATGCCTAATTCAGTTGAGGTTTCACTTGTTGCCTGCATGTACACCTTAGGTCATAATATTGCATATAGGCAAGATAAAAAGAAAAAAAATGGATCTAGTCTTAGTTAGTTGTTTTGGGTTTGTTTCGGTAAATCAAATGTAGCTCACTCAGTTTGTTCTGGAGTTTGGTCCGGGTCGAGGGGGTTACATTTGGTGGTATCAGAGCCAGGTTTTACGATTTTCTGGTGTTGTTGTTGATTGCTTGGTCATTGTTCTATTAATTGTATACATGTTTAAGAGTGATGATGAAGTTATTGGCCATGTTGGGGTATAAACGGGAACACATTGCCTATTATCTTGGTTTTGAAATAATTTTATAGGTTTTCTTGGATCCTTCACCAAATGCTAGCCTATATTTATTATGTTGTGATGTATGGTATATGCCTTTGTAAGTATGGGTTTGCGTCGTTAGACTCGATCTTCTATGAGTAATGCTGGGGATGGGCAAAATGTTAGGGATGGATTGGTTCCTCGTAATCCTTTACCTTCTCCTCCACCTGTTCCTCCTATCGGTGCTGGAGTTGAGGTTGGTGGCGTACCTCAAGCTTTACTAGGGCTAGTTTTTGGTGATGTGACGCCATTGATTCAAGCTATGACAAGAGCCTTTCAGGCGACGATAGCTGGGGCGCATGTGCAAACACCAACGCCTGTTATGGCTGTTAACCATGGGTTACAATTGGAGTATCTTCGTAGCTTGGAAGGTGCGGAGTTTAGAGGATTGAATCATGAGGCGGCTGAGGAGTGGTTGGAGAGTACTATTTGCATTCTAGGTCAAAGGGAATGTAACAATGCACATAAGCTAGGTTGTACCATATCCTTGTTGAACGGTGATGCGTATCATTGGTGGGTAACCATCATTGAGTGTAACGCGCCGATTTTGGGCCTATAATTTAGCTGGGTTAGGCTAGATGGCTCGCTAAGTTGATTTCGACAATTTAGGCTAGTTTTGGGATTAATTTGTTATAAATAGTTTTTGAGTAAAATTAAATATGGGAAAATGTTTTAAAATCCTTATTTATTATATACGTGATTTTAGTGGAATCAATTTTGGAAAATATATTTTGGAAGGTTGACATTTTGGGACTAGTGACCAAAATGTAAAATACGTAAAAATATTTTTAGTGACAAAATTGTAAGAGATCAAGGCTTATAATCTTTAGGGAGCTCTGACCAATTGTCTAATTAAGACTTTTCCTTTTATTGGCTGGCTTTAAATGGTTTTAATAAATAAATAATTGGAGGGAATTAATTAACCAATTTGTTTTTTCAAAATCCATTTCATGTAACTACTTTCTTTTCTCATTTACTTTCCCTCAAATTCTCTCCAGTTAAACAACTTATTTCTCTTCAAATATTTAAGGTAAATATCTGTTTTGATTTTTCTTTTTGATCTTAAATGATTCTTTAATATTTTCTTAACAAAACCTTGTTTTCTCATGTAAATCTTTGCAATTGAAGGAAAAGTCGGCATTAGAGGTAAGGTTTCATTATTTCCCTCTAATGACATGTTCTTTATTGAAATTCCAATTTCTTGGTCTCTTATGATGGTTTTCTAATGAGTTTTGGTAATATGTTTATGGAAAATTGGTTTAATTGAGGTTTACTTGCCTAAATCAATGGATATTTGCTTTTGATTGGTTTTGCTGCGTTTATAATGAGATAATATGATGGTTTGAGATGTTGGTTTAAGTGATTTTGATATTAGAATCCCAGAACTAGGTAAATTGTTAGGTTTGGTTGTTGATATCTTTGGGTTGGTGGCTTGTTTATGGGGATAATTGATTGCTGACGGTTCTTTAATGTTAAGGAGATGTTTTTGGATGTAAATTGATGTTGTTTAAGTGTAAATCTCGCTGGGTAATACATGGAGATTTATTAGAAAGGTTTCACCGATGTTTTCGGTTGTTTTTGTTGGGCGAAACTTGGTTGTTGAGGGAGGAAAATGTTGTTGTGTGTTGCTAGGGATTTTGATGCAAAGTAATGCATTAATCCTCTGTTTTGTTTTGGTTAGAAGCAGGGGATGATGATCCGATAGCTTTGGAAGGTGTTGCGGAGGATCCAGAAGCTTGATTTCGCCTCGGCAAGCCAAGCGAGGTGTAGCTAGTGAGTGGAAACATGGTTTCAGTTTTCTAAAGGTTTGAAAATGATTATGGGAGTTTAGATTTAGCTTGAAACGTTGATCTAAGCTCGAAAGTAAGTATGAAATGTTTAGCTCTCGGTTCTCGTCTTTTCCCATGGTTTTAATCGTTCATGCTCATGTTTTGGAAGTTGGATTTGTTACCTACTGTTATGCATGTTTTTATGAATTGAGAAATGATTCATGTTATCCCATGAGATTGATTTATGGTTTTCAAGAGGTTGCATCTTGATGAGAAAATGCTATGCATTGATTTATGATTTAAAATAGGATATGCTATGGTTTATGTTGATGCATTGGAAAACAGTAGGTTAACATGCTTTTAAAGTATATATTGGCAAGTGATGATGCTTATTATAATTGGTCTACCAATAGGATGAATGTGCGTAATGTGGTGGAAGAACAGCATAATGAGGATATACTGCCTCCTCCTCCTCCGGGTGGTGATGGAGTCGGAGCGGGAGTTGGTGCAGGAGGTGTTGGACCTCTGGGAGCTCAAGGTCATGCTGTGGGAGACATGGCACTGTTGATTCAGGCCATTGTCAGAGCGTTTCAGGCTGCAGTGGTAGGTATGCATGCATTTGTGCCACAACATGCGGCTAATCCTGGTTTGCCTTTGGAGCTCTTACGTAGTCTGGGAGGTAACAAGTTTAGAGGTTTGTCTCCAGAGGGTTCCGAGGCATGGTTTGAGAGTACCCATAGGATTCTTGGACAGATGGAGTGCACAGATGTGCGTAAGCTATGTTGTATAGTTTCTTTGCTCCAGGGTGATGCTTATACGTGGTGGACTACCGCTATCGCAGGGATAGAACCTGCAGATGTTACATGGGAGTTTTTCGGAGCTACGTTCTGAATGAAGTATTTGGGGTACTCATTATCAAGATGAGAAGAAGTGAGAGTTCATGGCCTTGGTACAAGGAAATATGTCAGTTTCAGGGTATGAAGTTTAGTTTGTCAGGTTGAGCTAGTATGCCCTGAATTGGTTCCCGATAAACGGAAAAGATGTGATCACTTCTGATATGGTTTGGCGAAGGAAGTGAAGACTTATATGCTAGCTTATGAGTACTCAAAATTCGATGTCTTTGTCACTCGCACCAAGGACATTGAACAAAGTTTGGGTTTGTCCTCTTGCCCAGGGAATTCTAGTTCTAAAAAGAAAGTTACTGAGTTTGGTGGTGGTAAAGATCATAGTAAGAGACATCGAGATAGGAGGTTCGTTCCGAATCAGAGGCGTGGTGGAGGTAACAAGGGCCAAGGTCAACTGGGTCAGTACGCAGGGGTTCGTACACCTGAGTGTGGTTGTTGTGGTAGGCGACATCATGGAGAGTGTTGGGGTAGTTCTAGAGGTTGTTGGAATTGTGGTTCGCAAGGTCATATGAGGCGTGATTGTCCCCAGTTAGCTAGACAGGCACTGGTGCATGTTGTTGAGCCTCAGAGGGACCGTGGGTACTGCTGAGGTAATTTTTAGTGTAGGGAGGATGGTCAGAGGAATGTGGCACATGTTCTGGCAGTTCAGCCTGAGGGCGGTGGACCAGTTAGGGTGTATGCACACCGTGAGGGAAGAAATGACACGGATGTGATCGTAGGTACCTTTACTTTGCAATCCTTGTCATTACTTTCTTTGATTGATTCTGGTTCCACGCATTCATACATCTTGCACGAGCATGCACAGTTGCTTGACATACCAATGTTGACTCGTTTGATAACTTTCGTTTCGATATAGCTGAAGCCATATCGGTACGGATTGACCAATGTTGACTCATTTCGATACGCTTCTGAATCGTACTGATGTAATTAATTTTTCAAATTCCATTGTTAACTTTTCGTACCGATTTGCATTTGATGTATCGATATGCTATGGTTGACCTGTGCTTGACCAGACAAAAAATGTATAGCTGTATAGAAACACGTGCACCCATATCGCTACGCCTTGCTCTATAATGACACAATTTATCTATTTTTCCTCAATTTGACATATTGAACAATGTCCAAATCCAATGAAATTTTTCCAGCAAGTTTATAACATTATAATCTACTACCATGCCAAATTTTATAGCCATCCGAATCTATTTACTACGTCTTCACCTTTTAAGGCCAAGTATGCAATTTTGGTCACATTTAAGCCATTCAAAAGGGTCATTTAGGGTCTAAGGCACAATTACAAACCAAGGGAAATGCATACATACCAAAAAGACCATAAATGACTAGTCTAACTACTTTGCCACCATACTAGGAGTTCATAGATTCGATATACATTACTTTAGCTTGGTTGTGACTTGCCAAAATCTTCCAACTTCTCCGATCTCCAACAACGAACTTCTTAACTTGAAATGTATGAAATGGAATGGATTAGGCATACATTGCCTAGTGAGGTAGCCCTAATCAAAGATGATATTAATGAAATGCATCCCAATGCATATCTTAACAATGATGATGTAATGAATCGATGGTAACAATGCAATGTTCACATTCAATAGCAACTATATCATATTTTTAACAATAATCCTTGGATCGATTTGGGATAGTGGATACATGAATTTCTACGCCTTGCCAAATCAATGGATGGTCTAGTCCATCCGCCTCGCCAAAATGACCAATAACACAAACATCCCTCCACCTCGCCACAATATAGGCTGTAGCCCAAGGACCGTAGTCCACCCGTACATTGAACTCATGAATTCTATGGCATGCCAATTGTATCAATGTCCTTCAAAATCAAGGTCCGGTGACAATATCAATGATCAATGTATAATAACAATAACAATGTTCAATGTTTCCAATGTCATTATAAATAAGCAATGGTTCAATACCAATGTTCGATGGCAATAACAATGACGTTAACAATGTCCAATGATCTCGATAACAATGTCAATGGTCGATGCTTCATAATCAATGTATCGATAACAATAGCTATGCCAATATCAATGCTACAATACCTATGGCCATAAAAATAGCTATAACTATGACTATGACTATGACAATGTTCAATGACTAATATCCTATAAATCTATAATTTGATGACAATATCAATGGCGATGTTCGATGACAATGGCAATGACAATGTCCGATACTCAATACAATTGATTACAAATGATGCTTTCTAGGAGGTTCTATGCAATATCCTTTAATCAAGGGTTAGTAATACTAAATTCAATGGAAGTAAATTCAGGAAAGGCACCTAGCCTAATCTCGAGACTCTGACTACACTCACCTTAATACTCCGAAGCACCTACAGCTCTCGGATTACAATCTTTTTGTTCCTAGCTTTCGATGGTGATGATGGATGATCTCTCTCCACTTCTTAAGCTAGGTAAACAATAGGAAATTGTTACAATCAATAATACGACATCGAAATCGTCGTAACGATATTAAAAATCAAATTCTAAATTCAGTATAGCTATTAGCTATAGGATATCCATGGATGGAAGCTTTGAAATTCCTATGTTACCAAAGATGATTAAACCCTAGCTTGAGATTAAACTCAATATATCCATGGATTCACACAATATATTTGGGATTATAGCTTACCCGATTGACATCTATGCAAAGGATTCGATAAATCGAAGGAAAAGCTAAGCTTGAAACCAAGCTCCAATGGAGGTGCTTGCTTAGGTTGAAGACAATGGAGATATGGTTGCTTCTTTACTTAATCGGGTAAGTCTTTCTTTCATTCTTTTATTTCCCTTTTGATAATTACTAACCGATAGCTTTCCTTCATATGAAAAAGCTAAGTTCTACTATCGACATAGGTGGTGATTGAATTTAGAGAGGGGCTAATCACAAGGCTAGTCCCTCAACTCTTGGTAGCTTAAGCCTTTACCCCCAAATTTCCAATTTCTACAATTTAGACACTAAATAACTTTCAATGTATTCAATAAGGCCCTTAATCGATAAATTGACTCAATTAGAGTCCAATATCAATACAATTGACCACATGGTAAAAGTCAATACAATATTTGGGCCTTTTCGGTGTAGGGTTTCTGATCGCCAGAACTCAATTTTGACTAGACCAGTTTTTGGGGTGTTACAACTCTCCCCCCTTAAGAAAAATTTGTGCTCAAATTTTACCTGAGTCGAAGAGATAAGGATATTGCTTCCTCATCGACTCTTCTGGTTCCCAGGTTGCTTCTTTAACAGAATGGCTTCTCCAGAGCACTTTAACCAATGGAAGGGATTTGTTGCAAATTCTTTTAACTTCTTTTGGAAGAATCTGAATCGGTTCCTCTTCATAGGACAAGTCCGGTTGGATTTCTACAGATTCAGGCTCAATGATGTGCGAAGGGTCAGAGCGATACTTTCGAAGCACCGATACATGAAATACATCATGAATCTTGCTCAGTTCTGAAGGCAACTATAATCGATAAGCCACATTTCCAACCTTCTTAATAACCTTAAAAGGTTTAATGAATAGTGGATTCAACTTCCCATTTTTGTCGAATCTCAGAACTTTTTTCTTGGGTGAAACTTTGAGGAAAGCTTTCTCACCAATTTCATAATGTATATCCCTTCGTTTAAGATTAGCATAGGCCTTCTGTCGGTTAAAGGCTACTTTCAAATGATCATGGATGATGGTAACCTATTCTTCGGTTTCCTAAAGTAAGTTAAGGCCCAATACCTTGCCTTCACTGAGTTCATACTAGCATAATGGAGTTCTACAACGTCTGCCACACAACGCCTCATACGGTGCTATTTTAATGGAAGCTTGGTAGCTATTGTTGTAGGCAAACTCAATGAGAGGTATGGATTTCTCCCATAAGCTTCCAAAATCAATGATATATGCGCATAGCATGTCTTCCAAAATCTGAATTACCCTTTCTGATTAGCCATCAGACTGAGGGTGAAAGGCAGTGCTGAGGCTAACTCTAGTGCACAGAGCTCCTTGCAATGATCTCTATAATCGAGAAGCAAACTGTGGATCCTAATCGGAGATGATAAATTAAGGTATTCCATAGAGTCGGATAACTTCTTTGATGTACAATCAGCTAACTTAGGAAGACCGCAGTCTATCCTAACCGGTAAAAAGTGTGCTAACTTGGTGAAATGGTCTACAATGACCCAAATGACATCATGTTTAGTAGGCGTCAAGGGTAGACCACTAAAAAAATTTATAGTGATCTTCTCCAACATCTACTGCAGTAAATCAATGGGCTGTAATAAGCCGGTAGAGACACGATGCTCAGCTTTAACACGCTAGTACGTAAGGCACTTGGACACAAAATCGATTATAGCTTGTTTCATGCCCGGCCACCAATAGAGCTCCCGAAGGTCCTTGTACATCTTTACAGAACCCAAGTGAAAATAGAAAGAACTTGAATAAGCCTCTTTGAGGATATCGGTACGAAGAGATTCATCATTGGGCACGTAAACCCGATCACGCAAGTATAAGAGTCATAGTATTTAATGAGTTCCATCCATCTCTTTTGCTGAAGATTCAACTCTTTTTGGGTTAAGAGATACTTGAGGCTTTTATAATTGGTAAAGATAATGTCTCTAGATTTTCAATGCAAAGACACCTACAGCCAATTCCAGGTCATGAATGGGGTAATTCATCTCATGTGGCTTTAGTTATCTCAAAGCATAGGCAATGACCTTACCTTCTTCCATCAATATACATCATAACCTGAGATGCGATGCATCACTGTAGATGGTGTAGTCTTTTACAAACTCGGGTTGGGTTAAGACCGATGCATGGGTTAAAACTTGTTTCAATTGATCAAAGCTTCTTTGTTGTTACTCAGTCCAAACAAATGGAACTTATTTCCTCAGTAACTTAGTCAATGGAGCTGCTATCATAGAGAATCCTTTAACAAATCTTCTATAATAACCAACAAGACTAAGAAAGCTTCTCACTTCACCAATGTTCCTTGGTGAATGCCACTCAACAATGGCTTGAATTTTCGTTGGATACGCCTTGATACCTGAAGTCGATACAATGTGACCAAGAAGGGCAACTTCGGTGAGCCAAAATTCACATTTAGAGAACTTAGCAAACAATTGCTTCTCCCGAAGGGTTTGAAGCACAATGCAGAGGTGATCTCGATGCTTAGTAGGACTCTTAGAATAGATCAAGATATTGTCAATGAATACCACTACGAATTTATCAAGATAGGGCCTGAAAACCCTATTCATCAAATCCATAAAAGCTGTTGGTGCATTGGTTAGCCCAAAGGGCATCAGCAAGAATTTATAGTATCCATATCTTGTTCAGAAAGCCGTCTTGGGTACATCACATTCTTTGAATCTCATATGATAATACTCGGGCCTTAAATTGATCTCAGAAAACACAGAGGCATCCTTAAGCTGATCGATAGGTCGTCAATTCTTGGCAATGTATACTTATTATTGATGGTTACCTTGTTCAATTGTCAGTATTTAATAAACAATCTCATGGAACCATCATTCTTCTTGAAAAAGAGAACCAGGGCTCCCCAAGGTGAGGAACTCGGTCGAATAAAGCCTTTATTCAATAGGTCTTGAATTTGAGCCTTCAGCTCCTTGAGCTCGACGATTGCCATACGATAAGGTGCAATGGAAACTGGAACAATCCTAGATTGCACTTTGATGCCAAATTCAACCTAACGAGATAGAGGTAAACTTGGAAGTTCATCAAGAAAGACATCAGGGAATTCATACACTGTGTCAACATCCAATAATAGAGGTTTATCCTTCGCTTCTAATGTCAAAGCATTCAAGGGAAGGATTTCTCGAGTTCATCAATACAATACTCTCCTTGCTAGGGTCTCAAAGGTACAACTTCCTTTTACTACAATCTAGCCACGCTTGATGTTCACTGAGCCAATCTAATCCCAATATAACATCAAATTCGTGGATCGGTAATGCCAATAAATTGGTCAAAAAAGAAACCCCTTTTCTTTTATTGTAGATTTATTGGCATTACCGATCCACGAATTTGATTCGTGGATCGGTAATCCCAAATAGAGCAAGAAAAGGAGGTACAACTTCCTTTTACTACAATCTACCCACTCCTTTATAAGTAGTGTTACTTAAGAAGCATAGATTATCATCTGAACCTATAGCATCGAGAATCTCTGTAACCAATCCTTTGGGTAATTGTGTCACCATAAGCCTTGTGTGTAAGAATCATCTCGAAACCTCTTTTCTGATTTGCCTGACCCATTGATCCTTTGAGCTTTCTACGATGCTTTAGTGGCCTAAACTCGGTTCACAAGGTCCTAGAAATCAATGGTACTCAATGCCGTGAACATAGGTCGAAGCTCGTCACTGAGCCTGGAAATGAACATGAAACACTTTTCTTCCTCCTTCTTTATGTATTCAGCAACATATCGACAATACTTAAAAAAATCATAGATGTACTGCTCGACAGGTCGTTCGCATTGCTTGAGGTGGAGGAAGATGTTGCGTCTCTCTACGAGATAGAACTCGTTGATATACTTCTTTCAGAATTCTCGAAGAAAGAATTCTCAGGTTATTGTCTCCTTAGAGACAGTGAGAATAGTAGTCTCACACCAATGAAGTGCCTCATCAACAAGCAATGCGAGGGCACACCTCAGCTTGTGTTCATCCTAACACTACAACTGCTTGTTCATGATTCTTAGGGTGTTATCCAACCAATACTCAGCCATTTCATGATTAAGGTTTAAGCTCGGTACTATTATAACTTGTCAATAGGAGCCTGAGTATGTTGGACAACGGGTGCAGTAGGTTGTTCAGTCTGCTCAGCTCGCATAGCAGCCATAAATTGCTTGAACATGTCAGCCTAAGCAGTCGGTACCTCAGGTCTAGTTCCCTGTACATGAGGGTCATGCAGATTTGGAGGATCTCCCTCCCTTACCACATCGCCATGCGTCGAGGAGTCAGTAGCTGGCCCATTAATATGAGCTTCATTTGTTTCAAACATAACTATAACATAAAGGGATCAAATTAGTCTGCAAGTCACAATTTACACAATATATGACTCCTAGGTGGAAAAGTAACACAATAACAATACAATAGGCTTCGGTCTAGTCCTAGAATCGACTAAACTCTAGCTCCGATACCACAGATGTAACACTCTTTTCCCAATCTGGTAGAAAATTGGGTCAAAAAGCATTACCAGTGAACAATACGGTGATCGAAGCAATAATTCATTAAAAAACCAATGCAAGACTATGCGATACGATACTATATCGATATACAGAATAATGATTCAATTCGAAACTATATTAATCAATTTGAGGGCTAATTTTAAACCTTTATAAACTTTAGGGACTAATTTGTAAATCCTAAGTACTAAGGGTTCTTTTTCAAAATTAATACTACCACAACGAAATTTAACCCATAATTAACAAGCATGCAAATTTTCAAGTTAAACCAATATCATGTATTCATTCAATTAGGCTCATCAATAAATAGTGACCAATTTGTAATCTTTCAGAACTATGTTCAGTACTATATAACATAATTACCAGACACCGTACCGAAACGCTAAGGAGTCTTACCGGTATGGGTTGACCAATATTAACTCATTCGATAACTTTTATTTCGATACGCCCCTGAATCGTACCGATGCAATTAATTTCTCAGATTCCAGTGTTGACTTTTTGTATCGATACGCCTTTGACGTATCGATTCGCTATGGTTAACCTGTGCTTGACCAGACCAGAAATACATAGCCGTAGCAAAACACTTGCACCCGTATCGGTACGCTCTGCACTATAATGACAGATTTTATCTGGTTTTCCTCAATTTGACCTATTGAACAATGTCCAAATCTAATGAAATTTTACCAAAAGTTATAACACTATAATCTACTAGCATGCCAAATTTTATAGCCATTCGAATATATTTACTACGTTTTCACCTTTTTAGGCCAAGTATGCAATTTTAGTCACTTTTTAAGCCATTCAAAAAGGTCATTTAGGGCCTAAGGTACAATTAAAAACCAAGGGCAATACATACATACCAAAAAGACCATAAGTGATTAGTCTAACTACTTTGCCACCATACTAGGAGTTCATTACTTTATCTTGGTTGTGACTTGCCAAATCTTCCAACTCCTCGGATCTCCAACAATGAACTTCTTAACCTAAAATGTATGAAATGAAATGCATTAGGCATACATTGCCTAGTGAGGTAGCCCTAATCAAAGACGATATCAATGAAATGTATCCCAATGCATATATTAACAATGACGATGTAATGAATTGATGGTAACAATGCAATGTTCACATTCAATAGCGACTATATCATATTTTTAACAATAATCCTTGGATCAATTTAGGATAGTGGATACGTGAATTTCTATGCCTCGCCAAATCAATGAATGGTCTAGTCCCTCCGCCTCAACAAAATTACCAATAACACAAACATCCCTCCGCCTCGCCACAATATAGGTCGTAGCCCAAGGACCGTAGTCTACCTGTACACTAAGCTCATGAATTCTATGGCATGCCAATTGTATCCAATGTCCTTCGAATCCAAGGTATGATGACAATATCAATAATCAATGTATAATAACAATAACAATGTTCAATGTTTCCAATGTCATTATCAATAAGCAATGTTTGAATACCAATGTTCGATGACAATAATTGTAACACCCCCTTCCCGGCCCGGTACAGAATCGGGTTGAAAAGTGTTACCAGAAACATATTCAGAGATCAGAATCTTATTCAGAGTTTAGAACCTTATTCGAAATGTCTTATTAATTTCTTTCATTACGTAACAGATTAACTTATTAATAGCTTACTCAATTTGGGGTCAATTTTAATTTTTTTTGAATTTACGTACTAAATTGTAAATTTTACAAATTAAGGGTCTTTATCAAAAATTTCTTTTCCTAGCCTTCAACTAAACACACAAATTATTAGCCTGTAAAATTTTGTTATTAACGAAGGTTATTTACCCATCGGATTAACCCTCTAAAGATTTAGTGACTATTTTGTAAACTATTTAAAACTATGGTTTAAGTCTTTTAACAGAATTATCTGACACCGTACGGATACACTTAAGACCGCATTAGTACGCTAAGCCAAATTTCTCAATTCTAAAACTAAGGGTGACAAGCCCGTATCGATACATCTAAGCCTGTATCGATACACGTTGACCAAGGTTGACTTGTTTTGGTACACCCCAAGATCGTACCGATGTAATTTTCTTCCCAGACCCTTTTGCCGAGGTCAGTATCGATACAACTTGACCTGTATCAGTACACACTATTTTCCTAGGTCTAAATATGCATGGCCGTATTGATATAGCTTGACCTGTATCGATACGTCTGTCCTATAATATTAGATTTTATCTGGTTTTTATTCGAATTAGCCTGTTGAATGATGTCCAAATGCCATGAAATTTTACCAGAGAGTTACTAATCCAAAATTCTAATAGCATACCAAAATTTAGGGCATTTCAAATCCGTTTATTAAGTTTTTACCTTTGAGTCCCTTTAGGCCAAAATTAGCTAGTTTATCAATTTGCAAACATATCAGATTTCCCATTTTACACCTAGGCACTTTAGAACCATTACATATATATCAAAATAGACCATTGTAACATGTCTAAGCCCTATTCCACCCTACTAGGAGTATAGAACAAAATATAACATGCATATGGTTGATGAGAGTGACTTGCAACTACAACTACACTATCGGAGCTCGGAATTCTTCAAAGTCCTGGAATGCATGAGACACACGGTTGTTAGGCTTACATAGCCTAGTGAGGTAGTTATAACAAATGAAAATAAGTTCTTAATGGAATAGATGACACATAATCATGCTTGAACAACATAAATGCATCATTAGTCATATATAGATCATGCTCAAGTCAATTATCATATCCCATATACCAAATGCAAAACATAAACTCATATCATTTCCTTGGACATAGCAACCAATGGATGCACAGATTCCCTGTACACCTCATATAACAAAGATAGGTCGTAGCCTTGAGTCGTAGCTTTGGAGTTCCTTACACAATCCAACATTTTCTCTCCACATATAGGCCGTAGCCCTGGACCATAGTCCAATCCCTTACTTAATGAGCTCGAATAATCCTATGGAATGCAAATTGTATCCAAAGTCTACAAGTTTCCAAGGTTACATAATTTATCACAAAACTTAACTTATGCCCATAGGTCATAACGTGTCAAATTAAAAACTTGAGCCTTGGCTCCACATATCATATCATAGCATATTCGTGACAAAATCCATATGTATAACGTAGTTCGGATATTGTATATGAGCTTACAAATGGTCAAGCAACAATAAAGACTTACCATGCTTACCATTAGAATCCACATGTGATTTGCTCTACTTGAGCCTTTAAACAAGGTGCAAGTTGTAAGCATAAAACAAATGCAACGGCATGGCACCTAGCCTATCCCTTGACACAACTACACTCACCTTGAATTTTGATGCTTTCAAGGCTCTCGAATTTCAACTCCTTTGTTCCTAGCTTTTGTTGGAGATGAGGAGGGGTCCTTCTCCACTTCTTGAGCTAGTCCAAAATTAAAGGATTACATTAGAAACGAAACCAACGGTTCACAATTGTTTTCAAGCTTACCCAAGCTTGTAGATAACATCGAAATAAGGAATTTGATCATTTAGCACATGGGCTTAACTTGAACATTCAAGACCTAATTCTTGAAATTAAAATCTAAGGATTGATGGATTCATCAAATTATCATAGGGGTTTTACTTACTGAGCTACAAGCTTTCAATTGGTGTATTGAAATTAAGCAAAGAATAAAGATTGGATTGAGGTGCTTGCTTGATCTTGAGCTTGAAGATAACAATGGAGGTGTGTGCTTGTTTTAGGACAAGGGTGAGATTTATCTTCATTAAGGGCAAAACAAGAGGAAGGGCTTTCCTTTCTTTTAGACCATTTAAAATCCTTTAATCATTTCCCTACCTTCCTTATAGCCAATGGGAAGGTTTCCCTTAGTCAAGGGTTTTCCTACTCATCAAACCTCCTTCATTACAAGCTTAAAGCAATTGCTAATAAAATGTCATCCGTTAGGGAAAATGGTGGTTGAAATCACGTGGGGGTGTCAAGCAAGGAGGTGAGTCAGCACCATACTTCCAATCTTTACAAATTGGTCATTAAAATAATTTTTGATAGGGACCCGTATCGATACACCTTATGGCCGTATCGATACGGCTAGACTGAATTGGGTAAGCTAGTTAAAAACTGTTATGCTGTATAGATACAGGTTCTACTGTATAGATACGCCTTGCCCAAAATCAGCATTTTAAATGAAACCCCTAACTTTCATTCTTTACAAAAAGGTCCAACAGCTTTAATTAGGCTCGAATTAACTTTCATTACTTCAAAATTGGTCACAAGGTTCGACAATTACATCATTTAAGTATAATCGAAAATTACATCATTTAAGTATAATCGGCATAAAGTTCGAATAATGTCCTATAAATCTATAATTCGATGACAATATCAATGGCGATGTTCGATGTCAATGACAATGAAAATGTCTGATACTCAATACTATAGCTTACCAATAATGCTTTCTAGGAGGTTCGATGTAATATTCTTTAATTAAGGGTTAGCAATACTAAATTCAATGGCAGTAAATTCGGGAAAGGCACTTAGCCTAATCCCGAGACTCTGACTACACTCACCTCAATACTCCGAAGCTCCTACGGCTCTCGGATTATAATCCCTTTGTTCTTATATTTTGATGGTAATTGTGGATGATCTCTCTCTACTTTTTGAGCTTGCTAAACAATAGGAAATCGTTAGAATCATTAATACGATATCGAAATATCAAATTCTAAATTCAATATAGCTATTAGCTATAGGATATCCATGGATGGAAGCTTTGAAATTCCTATGTTACCAAAGATGATTAAACCCTAGCTTGAGATTAAACTCAATATATCCATGGATTCACACAATAGATTAGAGATTATAGCTTACCCAATCGATATATATGATAAGGATTCGATAAATCGAAGGAAAAGTTAAGCTTGAAACCAAACTCCAATGAAGGTTCTTGCTTAGGTTGAAGAAAATGAAGAGATGGTTGCTTTTTTACTTAGTCGGGTAAGTCTTTATTTCTTTCTTTTATGTCCCTTTTGATAATTGCTAACCAATAGCTTTCCATCATATGAAGGAAGCTAAGTTCTACTATCCACATATGTGGTGATTGAATTTAAAGAAGGTCTAATCGCAAGGTTAGTCTCTCAACTCTTGGTAGCTTAAGTCTTTACCCCTAAATTTCCAATTTCTACAATTTAGCCACTAGATAACTTTCAATGTATTCAATAAGGCCCTTAATCGATAAATTGACTCAATTAGAGTCCAATATCAATACAATTTACCACATGGCCAAAGTCAATGCAATATTTGGGCCTTTCCAATGTAGGGTTTCCGATCGCCGGGACCCAATTTTGACTAGACTAGTTTTTGGGGTGTTACATGTTAGACGAACCTGTTGAGATCTTGAATGTTGGTATGTTAGTAACTAGTTTCTTTGGTGAGATGGTTATGGTTAGGAAGTTGTATAAGAGATGTTGTTTGGTTGTTCAAGGTCATGAGTTTGCCGCTGATTTGATGGAATTGCCATTTCATGGTTTTGACGTTATTTTGGGTATGTATTGGCTAAGTGAGCATAATGCGGTTGTGGATTGTGAATTAAAAATGATTTTTTTAGGCTTACCGACGTTTACGAGGTGGTAGTAGTTGGTGAAAATGTTAAGTTCTTGTCTAACGTTGTTTTAGCCATGCAAGCTGAAAAGATGTTGCGAGAGGGTTGTCAAGCTTCTCTAGCAACTGTGATGAATTCGGATATCAAAGGGTTCGAGTTTAGGACATTCAGACTGCGTGTCATTTTTTGGAGGTGTTTCTTGAAGAGTTTTTGGGTTTACCGCTAGATAGGGAGGTAAAATTCGGTATTGAGACATACTCAGGTACGACTATGGTGTCCATTGCTCCGTATCAAATGGCATCGAAAGAGCTCAAGGTGTAATCCCCTTGACCTAATCTAGACACATGACTGAACCGAGTGAGCTACAATGGGTTTGCCGAAACAAACCCGTAAAGATTTAACTTGAATTACAACCATTTTTTTCTTTTATCTCATCTAGATGCAACATTATAACCTATGGTGAGCATACTGGCAACAGGTGAAATATCAACTCAATCGGGAGTCGAATCAACATCTAAATTGCACGTGATTGTAATTTAGGGACCAAATTGTAATTTTAGAAAATTAAAGGGACTTATTCCATTTTAGAGTTACCAATCCTTATTTAGTCAAGTTACATGCTTACTGGTCAAATTTCAACTCAAAACGATAAACCAATCTCATGGAATTGCATACATAACAATTAGGGACCAAAACAAAGAATATTAAAACATCAAACTTCACTTTAACCAACTTAACTGTTGGCCGTGTCAGTACACGGGCAAGTGTATCAGTACAGTTAAACATTTCCAAAAACCCTGATTCCAGTAGCTCATATCCATACTGAAAAACTTCATTGAGTAATGAAACGCATACCACTTTTTCCTACACCCATACTGGAATGATATTTCGTGTATCGAAACACATGTGCATTTCAAGCATACCCATTTTGGTATAGGGATACGCGTATCAAAACGTCTAAACCCAAAATGTCTCAATTTGTTGGTTTTTCAAACTCTAATGGTTTCAAACATACACCAACATGCCTTAAACATATAAACAACATTACTAGGACTTAAACCTCACCCTATCATCACAGAATCATCATCAATTCAAGGCATCATGCTTTAAAAGTAAGTCTAGTGGCATGCTTCCTAAGAACCAAGCCATCCAACATTCAAAACATAAATCCAAATCAAGATCAATCATAATAGGCAATTTACAAAACCATAATAGCAATATAAACTTGCTTAAACAGGGAGTTTAGCTTAAACCCTACCAAAACAATATGAAACCCCATTGCCTTTATTACTACAAGTCTAGTTCAAAATCATACGTTCAATTGGCTGAAGTCCTTGGATTTCCTACACTTGCTTGTTTCCTCTATCCTTTAATTCTCTGCATTGATGGACAAAGAAAATGTAAACACACTAGGCTTAGTAAGGAGTGCTCAAACAACACATCATTAATACATTTTAAAACCATTTTCCAAAACTATATTGAAATCATTTTATAAAACATCATGCCTTGAAAACCATGAACTTAACATTTTGAAACACCAACATATTAAACCATATGCAACATGTATCATGGATCAATAGCAAATCCCATTTGCTAACCCTCATTTTAAGCCTCCCATGCATAACAACCCATATACAAAGACATGATCAAACCATGTTAAAACATCGCAGAGACATGATCAAATCACGTCATCATACTTAAAGCGGAAATCTAGACGCATGCTTCCTAGAAAACAACCAACCACCATACGAAACATAAATCTAAAGTAACAACCAAATGTATAAGGCCAATTACAACTCCAACACAATATAACAAACTTGCTTAAGCAGGGAGTTTAGCAAAAACCCTCCCAAAACAACAATGAACCCCATTTCCTTTATTACTACTAGTCTAGATTGAAACCATACTTTCAAATTGCCGAAGTTCTTTGGATTTCCTTCGCTTGCTCGCTACTACTAGTCCTTAATTCTCTGCATTGGTTGATGAAAAGAGCGTAAGCACACTAGGCTTAGTGAGGAGTGCTCAAACAACACTCCATCAATGCATTTTAAAACCATTTTCCAAAAACACATTGAAATCATCATTTCAATCGTTTTAGAAAACATCATGCCTTGAAAACCATGAACTTAACACTTTCAAAAACCATTATATTAAACCATATGCTACATGTATTATGGATCAACATCAAATCCCATTTGCTAACCCTCAATTTAAGCCTTCCCATGCATAACAATCCATATGCAAAGCTTAAAGAGTAAACATGTATAACCCAACATTTTACATCAACATGATGCATTAACAATTATATTGGCTTTAAAGTGATAATAAACCAAGTTCCACTTTTCAAAATATTACATCGAATACACAGATTCAACAAGTGCCCTCTCAACACTTCATGTCATCTCAACCAGAATTAAGGTACATTCACAACCCAGGGACACCAACCCCAGTCATAAGTTAGATGCATAATCCACTAATGGGAGTTTTCGATACCATATAACCCCCCAACCGTTAGGGTACTCATGTTGGAGTATTCGGTACACGTAAACCCCTCAACACTCGAGGCGACTTATTTATAGTGCACTCAATCCTATGGCCGGCCAACTATATCCGACAACATTTTAAACCACATCACTTGCCAATATAATTCATTATTAACCATGTACTTCACTATTTTTATATGCATCAATTCAACAATTCTCAAAGCAACAAACCATGCTTTAAACCAAGTATTTCACATACTTACATGGATCATTTACCAAATGCATTTATCATCATTTTATGATCGAAAATAGTATAAACATACTTTAATTCATGCATAAACAATAGATACCATGTAATTGAAAACAATAGCATAAAATCCATTTCGTAAAAGCACAACCGAGGAGAAATCTCTTTATACTTACTTTTGAGTTTAAACCAGCGTTTCAAGATCAATTTAAACTCCAAATATAACCTTTAAATTATTTCAAAGCTAAAATTTACGTTCTCACTCAACGACAATGCAAAACGTCATTCGCCAATACGAGTTCAAGAGTCCAAAGCTTCTAAAGCCTCACCAATAGCTATAGGATCAATCTTCCTTCCAATGAGTGAATTTCCTCTCAATTGGATGTTTTACTATTGAAAAAAAATAACAATGAGATTTTGGAAAAAAAGATTAAGGAATCCATTAGAAATCAAGAACTTAATAAATCAAGAGTATTACCTCAGATCTTTGATGAAAAAAAGAGTGTTTGGCTGAAGAGATTTTGAGAGAAAGAAAGTTACGTCAAAAATGATTTTAGGAAATAACTACCTTTATTAACTAAGTCCCTTTTAATTCCCTTAATTAAAACTCATTTAAAATAATCACAATTGAGAGAAAATTCAGATTAAACCAATTGGTAAATTAGCTCCTTAAAGATTCAAAGTTTTGACCCTTTTACAAAACAATTGTAACACCCCAAATCCTAGCCTAGAAGTATTGGAACCAAATTGCATAAGTTGATAGCTTAATTGAATCTAGAATTAAGCTAAATTGATTAGTCAAGGGTCTAATTGAAAGAATGAATGAAATAAGTGACCAATTTAGAATGACTACATTGAATTAAAGGAGAAAGAAGGGGAATGCATGCTAGATTTCTCATTTCCCCTAATGCCCTTGATTAAGTTAAGATAAGGATTTAATTAAGGGACATTTTAGACAATGCACAAATCCATTAAGATGGATATCATCTTCATCCAATTTTTCATTATGCTGTTTGGAAGGAGAGAAAATTGAGAGAAAGAGTGGAGGAATTGTATCATAAGCACTTGAAGATCCATACAACTTTTGGAGGAGCCAACCTGTAACACCCCCTTCCCGACCTAGTAAAGAATCGGATCAAAAAATGTTATCGAAAACTTATTCAGGGGTTGAAAGCTAAATCGGAGTTCGGGACCTTGTTCGAGATGTCTTATTAATCTCTTTTACGACTTACCGAACTAACTTATTAACAGCTTACTCAATTTGGGGTTAATTTCAAACTTTTTTGAACTTAGGGACTAAATTGCATATTTTACAAATTAAGGGTATTTATCAGAATTCTTTTTTACAAATCATTAATTTAACTTACCAATTATTATAATGTAAAATTTTGGTATTAACGGAGGTCATTTACCTATCCAATTAGGCCATTTAAAGTTTAGTGATCAATCTACAACTATTTAAAACTATAGTTCAAGTCTTATAACATAATTAACTAACACCGTACCAATACACTTAAGATCGTATCAGTATGCTAAGACAAATTTCTCAATTCCAGATTCAAGGGTAATAAGCCTGTATCGATACATCTAAGCTTGTATCGATACGCGCTGACTAAGGTTGACCCGTTTCGGTACAGTCTAAAGTCGTATCGATGCACTTTGTTTCCCATACCTTACTCCCCAAGTCTTATTGATACAGCTAGACCCGTATCGATATGCTCTATTTTTTCAGGCACAAAAATGCAAGGTCGTATCGATACAGGTTGACTCGTATCGATACGTTTGTCCTATAATGACAAATTTTATCTAGTGTTTAACCGATTTAGCCTATTGAACGATGTCCAAATGCCATGAAATTTTACCAGCAAGTTATTAATCCATAATTCTAATAGCATACAAAATTTTAGGAAATTTCGAATTCATTTACTAAGTTTTTACCTTTTGGTACCTTTAGGCCATTTTAACTAGTTTTACAATCTTACAAACCTACCATCATCCTCATTTTACATCTAGGCACTTTAGGGACATTACATATGTATCAAAATAGGCATATGTGACATGTATAAGCTTGATGCCACCTTAGTAGGAGTTTAGGAAAAAATGTAAACATACATATAGTTGATGGGAGTGACTTGCAACTGCAACTACACGATCGAAGCTCGGGATTCTTCAAGGTCCTGAAATGCATGAGACACACGAATGTTAGGCTTACATAGCCTAGTGAGGTAGTTATAACAAGTGCACAATAATCTTCTTTATGCATGAATGACAAGTAAGCATACTTGAATGGCAAATAAACATTATTAAACATATATAGGTCATACTCAAGCCAAGTATCACATTTCATACGCCAAATGTAAAGCACAAATATATATCATCTCCTTGGACATAGTAACCAATGGATACACGGATTCTACGTACAACTCATATAACAAAGATAGGCCATAGCCTTGAGCTGTAGCTTCGAAGTCCCTTACACAATCCAACCTTTTCTCCCCACATATAGGTCGTAGCCTCGGACCGTAGTCCAATCCCTTCCATGGTGAGCTCAAATAACCCTATGGTATGCCAATTGTATCCAATGTCCACAAGTGTCCAAGGTTATATAATTTATCACAAAACTTACCTTGTGCTTATAGGCCATATCATATCGGATTATGAATTGAGCCTTGGCTCCAAATAACATAACATAATCATATCATTTTCCACATGTAACGTATTTTGAATATCACATATAAGATTACAAGCATGTCAAAGAAATATAAGAACTTACCACACTTACCATTAGTATCCACATATGTTTTCTCTACTTGAGCCCTTATACATAATGCAAGTTTTAAGCACAAACAAATGCAATGGGATGGCACCTAGCCGATCCCATGACACAACTACACTCACCTTGATTCTGAAGCTTTCAAGGCTCTCGGATTTCAACTCCTTTGTGCCTAGCTTTTGTTGGAGATGACGAGGGGTTATTCTCCACTTCTTGAGCTAGTCCAAAATTAAAAGATTACATTAGAATCGAAACCAAAGATTCACAATTGTTTTCAAGCTTACCAAAGCCTGTAGACAACATCAAAATAAGGAAATTGGCTTCCTAACGCATAGGCTTAACTTGAACATTCAGGGCTTAAATCTTGAAATTAAACTCTAAGGATTGTTGGAATCATCAAATTAACATAGGGGTTTTACTTATCGAGTTACAAGCTTTCAATTGGTGTATTGAAATTGAGCAAAGATTAAGGATTGGATCGAGGTGCTTGCTTGAGCTTGAGCAGGAAGACAACAATGGAGGTGCAAGCTTGTTTGGAGGCAAATGTGGGATTTAAATTCGGTAAAGGCAAAACAAAAAATAAGAGGCTTTCTTTTTCATTTTAAAACCATCTAATTACCCCTAATTACTTTTTCACCTCCCATTCAACCAATGAGGAGGTTTCATTTGGGCAAGGGTTTGATTAAACAATTGTTTCCCATCAATTCATGTCTTTCACAATTTTAAGGCAATTGATGGCCAGTCACCATATTTTCTGAGTTAATCCACGTGAAAGGGTGGCAAACAAGTAGGTGAGTCATCCCCTACTTTCAAACTTTACTATTTGGTCACTAAATCGATTTGTACAGAGACCTGTATCGATACACCTTATGGTTGTATTGATAAAGCTAGACTGAATTGGGTAAGTTAGTTAAAACAGTTAGGTCGTATCGATACAGGTCCCACCGTATCGATACGTCTTGCCCAGATTCAACATTTCTAGCATTTACAACGAAACCCCCAACTTTCATTCCTTGCGAAAAGGTCCAACAGTTTCAATTAAGCCCAAACAACTTTCATTACTTCAAAATTGGGTACAAGACTTGACAAATACATCATTCGGGCATAACCGGTACAATATTTCCGATCACCGAAACCTAATTCCGACTAGACCAGTTTTCAGGGTGTGACACAACCCAAGCCACAACTTGTTTCCATTTAAGCTCTTTTAAAAACTTGTTATAAATAATTTAAATTGATTCTTATTACTTTTATATTTTTAATTACACATTATTATTATTTAAAATTTAATACAATACGTCAAAAGAAACTGTTATGGAAATTTATTTCTCAATACGGGAAGGTCGTTCTCATAATAAGTCTTTATAATATTTGATTCGAAATAAACAAAATAATAAATTGAATGCAAATAGTTATAAAGAAAAGGCTTAATGCACTTTTTCTCCCTAAACTTTACATGTTTTCCCGACTTGTGCCCTAAAGTTCATTTTGACCACATTTGCCATTTAACATTTTGCGACGTTACCTATATTGTCCCCTACCGTTAAAAAAATTGTCTTGACCAATCAGAACGCGCCACATCACCTAATTATTTTTTCTTAATTTTTGATTTAATTAATTAAAATATTCATTAAATTAATTTTATTTTACCGAAGGCTTAATAGGCAAATAAGTGCCCAAACTATGCCCTTTTTCAGTTAGGTGCCCAAACTATTTTTCAGGCCAAATTGGGACCTAAAGTTTCATTCTGTGAGTCATTTGAGGTTCGTTGTTAATCTTTTCCGTTAAAGGACACGTGTCATCTCCTGAAAATTCTAAAAATTATATTAAAAATAAATGAAATTAATAAAACAAAATAAAAATATATTCTGAAATTTCAAATAGTCCCCAAATCCCTAAATTCCCAAATCCGACCACTCTCGCCGGCGTTGGCCGCAATGCCGATGATGGAATAAAGTGCCCTCCCCTCGCCAAAAAACCCACATGTCATTCGCCGCCCCTCCATCCGTTGTTCGGCGTGAATCGTTCAAAAGAACCATTCAACAATTTCGGCGATTCATACAGCGTCGGTCTATTTCCAGATATGGGGTGGTGAGAGAAATGGTCGTGATGGTTCGACGAGAGATGTGATGGGCGGCGGCGTGATAATCGACGGAGGAATCGGCTGAAATTGGGATTTAGGTTTTGGGGAGTTAGGGATTTTGGAATTTAGGTTTGTTTTGTAAAATCTATAAAATTTAGAAAATTTCTGAAAATTAAGTAATTTTATTTATTTTTAATATAATTTTTGGAATTTGTAAGAGATGACACATATTTTTAACGGTGGAAATTAATGGCGAACCTTAAATGGGTCACGGAATAAAATTTTTGATCTCAATTTAACCCGAAAAATAGTTTGGGTACCTAACTGAAAAAATAGCATAATTTGGGCACATATTTTACAGTTAAGCCTTTACCAAAATACCACCACTTTGCCCCAATCTTCTCTTATTCCTCAACATACCCTTCCTCCCTAGACAAACTCACCGATAAAAACCAGTCCCTTTTGCCGCCGCCGCCGCCTCTCTTCGACTTCACAGGGCACAGAGTTTGACCAATCTTCTGACCACTCATATCACAGGAAACCACATTGTCATTTTTATCAACAAAACATTTCTGGGTCTCGAGTGAAATGGATGAAACAAACGAGGGGGGGACTATTTTGGCGTTGAGGAACTAGCCACCCTACAGAAACAAACGATCAAGATTCAAGTGCTATGAAACCCAAATCGATTCGATAAACAAGCAGCGATCTGAACTGTACATTGCAGCAAAAACAAAAAGAGCAGGAAGAAATAAAATCAAAGAAGTGGGTTTAAAAAGGAAAGGCGTGAAGAAGAAGAATGAGGAATGGAATGGGATGATGGTAATAGGGAAAGAGATGGTGACACTGAAGAGGATTCTCTAAGTGGGAGCTCCATAACTGAGGTTGGTACTTTGGTTTCATCGAGTTTTTGACTTGTTTTCTTAGCTTTGTGATTTGGGACAACCCAATGGCCACTACATAGCACTTGCATGATGATAGTTACGCATTTACAAGACGACAGGGTCGAAGATGATAGGGTGTTTTGGGTATTTTGGAAAATATAATTAAATTAATATATTTTTTATTTTAAAATTTAAAAATAAATAAAGAAAATGATGTGGCGCTTTAATTGGTCAAGACAGATTTTTTTAACGATAAAAGGTAATATGAGTAATGGAGAAAATATTAGGAGGCAAAAGTGATCAAAATAAACTTTAAATGGCAAGTTGGGGAAACAGGCAAAGTTTAGGGGGAAGTGCATTAAGCCTAAAGAAATCTAATATAACAATGATTTATATTCAATACACAGGCGATGGAAACAAAAAATTTCCACAAGTATCTTAATTTTAGGGTTTATGTTAGACTTTATGGTTTAGAAGTTATAGGTTTAGGAGTTTAGAATTTAGGGTTAGAATTTAATATTTAGATTTTAGGGTAATATAGTTAAGGATTTAGGTTTTAACCAATAAACTTCAAACTCTAACTCTAATCCCTAAATTTGAACCGCAACCCAAGCGCTTGTATAAACTTTCTGTTTCTAACGCCTGTGTATAGAATAATTATTTATATAACAATTAATTTCTCATGAAAAGATAAATATAATCTTTGTTATAAATAAAATAAAAGAGGAACAAGAGGATGGGAGATAACGGGAGACACTTGTATATATTCTTGATACGAAGGTATTATATATGAAATGTATACAATACCTTCTTTAAACTGTATATTTTATAAACATACGAAGTAAATATCATATAAGACTCTACTCCTTATGAACATTAAAATCCTATAATAAAGTACGACAAACTCCTATTAAATAAATAAAGTTCTAATCATAATTAATATCTAGGTAAATAAATAAACATAACATCTTTGAAAGTCTTAAATACCCTTAAATTAATTTTCCCCCTCTGCTTACTTGTCACTTTTTAAGTCTGAATTTGGACTTTATGATTCAGTTAAATTTATCCATGTCAAAGTATATTTTTTAAATATCATTGTTGTTTTATTCGATATTAATTTTTTTATTCCAATTTAATCCTATTCAATAATTACATATTACAAGTGATATGATGTCTTCCTCACATTCTCAAATCTCAAATTGTATGTAGAAGATAATTGTTGTTATGTTACCAGAAAAGATAATTGTTATCTTTCAAACAATATAATTTAAAGGAAAAGAGAGCGAAGAATCTACTGAAAACTCCCATGTTTACGCTATGATAGATTCTAAACACGATGTACTTCGCGAGAAGACACAAAATTTTTCAGTATATATATACATATAGAGAGAGAGGGAGGACCCATTTCTCATGAGCAACAGGCTTTCAAAATGTCCTCAATCTCTGGATCATCCCCTGCTTCTTTATCCTGCCAAGTTCAGTAGATTTCGAAGCCAATGTTAGGGACAAGATGGCTGTGAATCAATCACAAGTTTAATACTGGTTTCAGATGAAATAGTTGGTAAAATTCCCATTATAATTATGCCCAGGAAATCTTGTGGCGTTTGGATTTTTGTAATCGTTTAAGGTAACATACCTTGTGAATGTATAAAATGTTCTTTTTGCCAGGACCTGCTACTAAAATTCCACCTTGCTGCCTGCAGTGAAAAAAACAATAATCATTGTTTTCTACTATGACAATACAGGAAAGGCAGGAAGCACTGTAGAATCCTTCACAATATCCCTTGTTTTTTTGTACTAATGTGTGATGTACAGTGTACACGAAAAAGAGTTGAAAGATTGAAGTAAAAGTGTTAAGTTCATCCCACAGGAAACAATTTTCGCAGAATGTATATATCTTATGCAAGATTAGCTTGTGAATCTCAGTGTTGATTCATATCGTGATAAAACGGTTGACATACCAGCCGCCTCTTTTGACGGTGTCTTCCTCGAATGAAAGCTTCCAGTCTTGTCGGTAGCCTTCCATGTACAACTGTATTATCTTAAGACCTGCCTGCCAGTCAAGAAAATACCTCAATGAGAAAGGTTGGTAGAATCACAGAAATCCAACATCATTTCTAACAAACCAAAGCTATTAATTGTACAATGCTTTTCTTTTTTACATACTTTGGGGGTAAATGTGGTTGTAACCCCAGAAACAAATCTTAATGCATCGTATGACAAGTGGCTCGGATCTGCATAAACTTCTGAACCAAAACAAAGATTAAAACAACATTTTATCTTCAATATGCAATACCAAGATATCAAACTATATGCAGGAGCAGCAGGAGAGGATTGTTAGTACCTCCTTTGAAATTAGTTTGCTCTGCAAATGTTTTCGCCTGCACCGGATAATAGCATTAGTCATAACAACTATCCAGCCTAGTTCATATTTTCATGCATGATTGTCTTAAGCAGCCTTATGTACTTATAAGGTCAAAAACGGTGAACTTGCTAAGTAAAATTTCATGGAAACATTCTATTAAGATAATACATAAGCCACCAAATTAAAACAAGCTACAAATGTAATCGCTTTCACGCATTGTTCGAGCACTTGCCTGTTCAATGCTTCCAGGTCCAATTAAAACAAGTGCAGCACCTGCTTTGTCCATAACATCCTGCCATAGTACACAGTAAAAATCAGGGTCGGGTGGGTTTTCGAGTTTGGGTTTATTAGTTTGCAGTAGTTTACCTTCTTGGAGGCAAGATAATCAGCCCGTTTGCGGCAAAAAACACATCTAAAAGCAATGAAAGACTAAGAACTATTAGGAATCTTAAGCTAAAGCTTCAAATTAATACACTACAGAAAAAAGATTCAAGTCATAATAAATTATAATCACCCAAAATGGCGAGCAAATGCTACAACAGCTTTCCTGTCTTTCCACAGATCAGAAATAGGAATTTCATTTCCGTTCAGATCAAACACTTTGACCGTATCCAACAAATCAACAGTATCTTCACTCACAGCGGAAGATTCGAGTCCTGTTAACAAAACCCAACCGATTTCAAGTTCAACCCTTTGGTCAGCTTCAGATTAAAACACAGAATTTGCAGAAACTAGAGGAGGAATTATAAAAGTGAAACATAAACTGATACTTTCCGGTAGAGCCAGAGACAGCGGAGACGAGTGGCAGATTCCGTGGGGTGGAGATTTTATTCTCGTTTATACGGTGTTTGATACCGAATTTCGATGGTTGGTTGAGAAATAGGCGTGGCGAGAGGTGGCTGTGGTTCCCGTTGGATTGGATAGTGTTTGGCAAAAGAGTTGTCGAGAGAGAAATCGCCATGTTAGTGAACTGCGATTTACTAATTCGTTACAGAGAAAGAACGAAAAGAAAGTTGCAGTGAAGTGTGAACCGTTGGTTGTTTTATGGCAGCCGTTCTAACACGTGACAAGAGATTAGCGATTGTAATTAAACCTCACATGTTTATGATTTGCGGATATGGTTTATATTCTGTAGACTTTTGAAATTTGGTCTTCTATTTCAATAAAAAAAAAAACTCCCCGATGCCTCCAATTCCGATATTGAACAAATTGGTCCCTGTGAAAATAAGAGCAATATAATCCTGCCAAACTCGAAAGTGAACAACTAAGGATAATTAATCACAACTCTAACGCATACATATTCCGTCTAGTTTTACAATTTTTTATTAATATACTAACAAAATTAACTTTCAATGTTTATATATTATGTTAATTTACTCTTGATTCGTAACAATTGAACAAAGTCAGGATTCAAATATTACAAACATATTTTAAGTTTATAATTCATTCATGGTTATTTATCTAGTATTACTGGCAAAGTCAGCTGAAATAATTAACAATACTTTTGATAAATTGACACCGGTTTAAAAATAATTGAAATATTTAAAAAAATTAACACTCGCTATTTAACTTCACCCGTTTTAATAAAATATGAGGTAACACTCAAAATTCTAACATCACAACTTAAATTTTCTGACTCCATTCTTGTTTAACATCGAAAGCGAGAAAGGGATAATCTCGCTGGACTTCAACCTAAAAGTGGACTCCCCTCAACTCCAAACTATTCAAAACACAAACCTAAATCTCCCTAGACTTCAATCTACAAGCTTTTGTCCTTACATTTGAAATCACACCTTCAACCTCATAAGCTTCGAAGAATAATTTAAAGAGTAAAGTACATAGATGGTCACTAAACTCTTAAGGTACTTTTATTTTAATACCGAATTTTTAAAATTTTTATTAAAGTCGCCAAATTTTTATTCCTCTTTCATTTTAGCCCATCCCGTTAACTTCCGTTAAAACAATGGCATGTCACGTTAACTTTATTTTTCTTTCATTTTCTTCTACTTTCCTTGCTCTGTTTTTCTTCCATAACTGAACCTAAAAGTTCAGCTATATTATCGAATGAATATTTCTACAAATGCCTATGCTAATAGGACATGATTTTATTTTTTTACATTTCATTGTCACGTCAATCCTCATAACAATTGTTCCTTTCTTGGTGCACTTCATCTTGTATGCTACGATCTCATCCACTACAGTGAAAGAAGCACAATGGTAAGTGAAAATAGTCACCGTCCCACAATTCATCATGGGTCATGGATCTTGAAGCCAGAAACTCTCGGGACGTAGTTTTGTGTCGCTTTTTGCAGCTTCAAGTGTCCATATGTCATTAGAAACATATGCTAAAATGTAGTCCCGAAATAACCTCCATAAATATCTTGTTAATATTAAGACAATTAAGCATGCATCTATGATTTGGTAAAATGAAATAGGGAGAACTAAGAAATCATACCAATGTAAGGTTCTACCTATCCAGACAAAAAATATACAAGACCTGCAAACCAGAAACATTGGCAAAAGGCATTGGGAAACATATAACTTCTCCCAAAAGTAGACCCAAGGAAGATGAGAAATTCATGAGAATGGGCACGACAACATAGGTGAACTTTTAGGTTTAGTTATAGAGAGAAACAAAGCAAGGAAAGAAGAAAAAATGAAGGAAGAAAGAAAGTTAATGTGTCATGTCAGTGTTTTTGACGGAAGTTAACGAAAGCCGACTAAAAGTTGAGTGACGCTAATGAAAGTTTTAAAATTTGGTGATCAAAATAAAAACGCCCTAAAAGTTTAGTGACCATCTATGTAGTTTACCCTAATTTAAATACACAATTTACTATTTGTCATAAAGAACATTTTAAATGCAACGATTGTTCTGTGCATCGCACCGGTTGAAACTAGCATCTAGTCAAAATCAGAAGTAGAGAAATTTTTAAGACAGTTGCTAAAACTCATGCTTGTGGTTGCGAAACACAAACCAGCAAACACTAACGAATAGTCGAATACGGTTTTACACTGGCTGCAAAAGCTGTAAAAAAATTAGAGTAAACACCTTCCCAAAATGGACCCCAACGGGAAATTTATAGCCAAATCCAAACTCTATATTTACAGCCAATAAACACCAACAAATTCTTGGCTTGTGCTATTAGCCAAGTCAATTGCATTAATATCCAAAGTTCTAAATAGCATAAGCAGGCAGCAACAATTATTTGCATCATACAACATTTGTTTCAAATTCAAATAAGATCAGGGTTGCAACTTCCTAATAAAGCTCATGATGATAAGCCGCTCACTCTTGAGAGTCAACAACAATGAAACCATAGGATAGGACAGAACATTGTTCGAAAGTCCCAGTTCCCATTCCATCTGAATAACCTGCTCACCAAGGTTGCATGGTCTGCTTTCAAGTTTTCTGAAAATTCCAACTTCTCCTCAGATTACTCATCCATCCAAAATCGATTAGAGGTTGTCCATATTGCAGTTTTATAAGGTGCCTTTGATATGGTATTAGAATATTTTTCAGACCTGCCATTCGTCGAGTAGAGCACTGGGAACAAAAATACTAACTCAACACAGCCAAAAAGAACATCAAATCAATATCTTCACTGTGTTCATTGCAAGATTGGCCTCGAAAACACGGGACAGGAAGCAGTAAACAGAGAAAAAATTGCATATAGTTTATTTTCTATTTCCTTTCCCTATACACACACACAAACATATATAATTATGTTAAAGCACACCAAATACAAGGCATACCTGTGGTGCACATTATCTTGTAAACTTGAGCAATATAGGGATCACCTCTTGTGCTCATATGAGGTCTCTCCAAGCATTCTAGAAATGCTAAATCAGCTTTTAAAAGTTTTTCCTGTTCATGAGTATCATAACCAATATCGTGACAATAGCAGCAAAAATCTAACCAATCAATTGGCCTTTTATCCCAAACAAGGGATCCACCTTCTTTCCCACTTGACCAATTAGGACCACAATAATGCCCATAACGTGGAATTAATTTCGAAAAAAAGGCCCTACCACCTGTATGCCATGAAACCTTACAAACATATGGCCTAAACCGGATAGGAGTGGGAGGCTCAATAACCCGATTTTGTCGTGCTCGCCTTTTTAATCCTTTGTTTATAGTGGTTGGAGTTCGATTTCTATCATTACCATTCACTGCCTTAGGAGGAACTGAAACTAGAGTCCATCCCCACAGCCTGATCTCAAAACTAGTTTTTTTTTAGGCTCTATGGAAGCACCTTTAGAAGCAAAAGTCAGATCTGAATCCCTTTTGAGATCAACACCAAACCATGGAATGCTAAAGAATCTAAAGTTCATTGTTCGCAAACGCAAGATGCCACCATACTACAAATCATAGCCAGCACAAGGTAACTCGAACATAATGCCAGATAGAACAAAATTATATAAAAATGTAATTTCATTACGAAACACAAAAACATAACAGTTTCTTTAAATGATAAACGAAGTTCTCATCAATTAATAGAGATAAAACAGTACCGACAATCACATAAACATCCAACAAGATGAATGCAGTGTTTTCAGCATAAAAGTTTTGCTTAACAACACAAATCATCAATCACAATTCCAGATATTTAAAACCAAAGAGAAATGTCACAGATCAAAAACAAAATAAAACATGAAGCACAACCCCTACATAAACACCAAATCCTTCATAAAAAACAATATAAACTGTAAAGAAATCAAAATTATAAGATTGAAAATTTCACTTCCCAGTAAGACAGATAAATTGTGTTGAAATTTAACCATTATTTTTCCTCCAAAGATGTGTTTGAAACAATGTGAAAATAGAATTCACATGTTTACATGGATTGTACATGAATTACACAAAATTCTATGGAATCTATTTATCTATTCCTAAAAAGGTAATTACCAAAATATTCCAAGTTTTGAGAGTTTAAGTGAAAGTTTCATATCAACAAATTCAGGATTTATTACCTTTTTATCGATTACTTTTGTTTCAAAATAATAATAATTATGATTTTGCAACCAAAGAAGAAGAGAATGGTAATAATCATAGGCCCTTCCAAACTCACGATAATGGTATCATTCAATTTTGGGCAGGTTAGGTTGATTAAAAAATTCCCTGAAATTGGTCTTTGTATTTTGAAGATAAAATTCTACAGCCAGAAAACATACATACACAGGCTAAATCAAAGTGTCAAAAGCATTAGATCGCAGAATACTTAATCAATTCAGTGGGAAAAAAGAAGAAGAAGAAGAAATATTGCGGATTACAAGAACGTAATATAAAATCATAATCGGCTTTGATTCAAATCTTTTATAATTAATCATTGATCTGGAAATACCAGCAAGGATTAAATTATCTCAAACTACAGTGTTGCTTTCTGAGCAGCCAAGCAGAATTAGAAAGAGAGAAAAACTGAATGAATTCAAAAAATAAATTGGAAATGCAGATCATCGCAGAAAAGCACATACCTAAGCAGATTAAAATATAAATTATTTAATAGATAGAAACAAGGCACCTGAATTAGCTGAACCGAAGAAGGAAACGAGGAACAGAAAAGCCAACTGAATAAAAAAACGAATTAAAAAACCAGAACGAACGCCAGTAGATTTCCAAAATTAATGAAAGGGTAAACTGTACGTTTGGTCATTTATTTTATATAAGTGTTCAGTTTTGTTCATCAAATTCAAAATTGTAATATTTTGGCTACTTACATTATTGATTTATAACATTTTGGTCATTGAAACATTACAAGAAGTTAGTTTAATACCGTAACACGTTAGCAAAATGCGTTAATTTTAAAAATTGACACTTGAAATTTAAATAAATATCGGTATGACTTATAAACTTTAAATAAAATATTAATTTTACCCCTAAACTCGACCACAGTCGATGGTCGTCGCTCACCATCGCTGTCGACGATCATTGGTCATCGCTGCCAACGACTATTAAATCCCAAATTTTTAGAATATCCCTTCTTGACCTCTTGGACGTGAATATGATATCCATTTCATAAAAGGAAAGTCTTGAACTAAATAACAAATATGCACACGTGACAACAAATACTAATATATGAAAGTATATTAAACATATAAGTGCTTGTTATTTGCTGGGAGATTGCAGCTAATACAATTTGTTTTTGTTTCGGTATGTAAAATTTTTGGTGTAGGATTTTCTTATTGCATTCCAACGTCTTGAAGAAGATTTCTCGGTTATGTAATGTTTTTCTTTAGAAATGCATTGATGGTTCTACTCGTAGTGCAAAAGTGTGAAGGTAGACTTGGAATGAAGGACATCATAGATGCCTTTGGTTGCTTCTTTTTTAAGTTGGCTCTCATTGGGTTGCTTGGGTGCAACAATATTTGTTGAGGGGTTGCTCGGTTTGGGATGCTTAGATCAAAACATATTTTAGATGGGAATGGAAGAAGCTCTTAAAGTTGAGGAAATTGGCGGATGTTGGGAGTTTACAGCGGGAATACAAGGTCATGAAGGTATGAGAGATTATCCGGCATAAACAAGAGAAAGTCTCTTGGTTTAAAGTTGTTTGGGCAGGGCTGTCTATCCATCGCCGTTCTTTTATTTTCTGGCTCGTTGTTTTAGACAGATTACCTTCGAAACATAGAATGTTGAGATAGGATTGTCAAATTAACCATGTATGCGTGTTATGTCTTTATAGAATGAAAACAAGAAATCACTTTTTTGTGAAAAGTAGTTTTTTTTTTTTGGATAGATCTGGATGTTTGTTTTGTAGGTCTGCCATATGCAACATTCTCATGGATGTTGGTCTAAGGTACTGGCTTGGGTTCAGGAGTATGACAAAGGAAAATCTTTGAGAACAACTATCATTCGACTTGTTTGGTGTAGTTTTGACTATTATAGTTGGCAAAAGAGAATTATAAGACAACATGGGGAGAGGCCAAAGATTGGCTGCTGATATTTTTGTTCTTTTTAAAAAATTGATGTTCGATTGAGTTTATTAGATTGTAATAGTGTCTTTCTTTCTAATAGTTATTTAGTTGCTAAATGCGGGCTGATTAGTTAATTGTTGGGGCTGGTATACAGGCTAGGACTTCTTGTCATTCTTGTTTATTTGTGCAGTTGTAAAGTTTGTGAGTTTTTTGGATGAATAAAATATTATTTATCTAAATATATATATATAGAAAAGTATGGACACAAGAAATGCAAAATTAGCTTAATACCTCATAAATAGCAACGGAGCTATTTCACCCCCAATTTTTTTCACTTTTGTCCTTTATATATATTTTTAAAATTAATTTATTTATATATTTTCCCCTATTTTTAAATATTTATGTTTTACTTTAATTTTAGATCCTAACTACGTCTTTGCTCATAGGTGCATCGAGTGATCCAGATGATAATGGTAAATTACTGCCAAAAACCACATTAGAAGATTCATGCAATGATGCATTTGCTCCATGTGCAAGAAACAATGATTTCAGGGCATCTTCAATCTTCACCAACACTATGGTGTCAAAAATAATATAAATAATTGCAGAAAGTGAAAAGTAAAATTAGTGTAAAGGGATTAATTCCAACCTTTGCACTAAAATAGTACAAGCTATTTAATATTATTTTAAAATTATATTAAATTATATTCATCCATTTATTAATATATAGTTTTATTATAAATTTCAAAATAATATGTTTTATCATGAAATAATAAATAAAAATACTTGTTAAAATTTATCTTAACAAAAATTTAAAAAAATCTTACACATTAAATAGAAAAATACAACAAATATTAAAAAATGACTATAATTATAAATATAAGAGAAAACCATAATTGATATAAATTTATAACATACACATAACAATATACTTCAACATAAACATTAAACATTATACTTAAACATTGAACGTAAACAACAAATTATAACACTCAAATTAGTATTTAATTTATCAAATTAATTAATTAAAAAATAAAAAAGGATGGATAGAAAAAAAATGATATGGTGTGACTTTTTCTTTAAATAAAAGAATAAAAAAAAGAAAATGATTCCGTGTTGCTCACCAAATATAGTAGCATGGGGATTTAAAATATAGTGTTAGGTTAAAGAATAAATAGCGATAAAATGTACACAATTTTAATAAAATGGTGTGAAGGTTGGAGATGCCCTCACAGCTCCCTGATTGGATATTGCTAAACCAGCAGTATGAAAAGCCTGATATCCAAGGGGTAGAGCCGATTTTCTTGATGCAGTGGCACTACAAAAGTCGAGTGACATCACAAAAGCCTGGTATTACATGTCATTAACACGACGGCAACGAAAGAACCAGCACATATAAACGAATTAACAAGGAAAACATTAATAAGAACGTGATAACAAAGCTTACGTTAGAACCCCTACATTATAAGACTTGTGAGAGAACAGTAACATGAGAATTATGGACTGACATTATCTTCTTTGGACCTGGTTATCATGCTTTGCAATACACAAGAATAAAAAATTGACAATTTAAAAAAGCTTGAAAGAACAAAGGTGAAGGAAAAAAGAGAATTTTGGTATGCTTCCAAGCATTAAAACTAGGTTTTCTTCATATTTTTTCCACACCAAAATTGTCAAAGTAATAAGTGTTGGGAGACGAACCTATAAAGAACTTCATTTAATAAACGCAATGTGATTCGTAGTGAGCTTCGACAACCGGATAGAGATGAATAGTTGGGATGAAGAGTCTAATGGGTGATGTAGTTTGGTTGAGGGCAGTGCAGTCTCGTTGGTGGCAAAAGGCTTTACAATGGGTTTGTGTTGTCTGGTGTAGTTCAAGGACTCATTTTCGGTTTAGGATTATTTAAAATAAAAACTTACGAAGGGTGAACATTGAATTTTATATTTTACGAGGATCAAAGAACAATTTCATCATAAATTTTTCTAAATTTTAATATTTTTTGGGACTGTAGCTTGATTAGTCCCTTCATTTACGTTCCTAGGTATAACGACTATATATGATTCGGTCAGTTCGGTAAAAAATTTAATAACACACCGATTTTTTGTTTAATTTATTTTGATTATCGGTTTTTTATGTTACCTTAGATTTTGAGATTATATATATATATATTTTTTAATCAAAATAATTTTGTTTAATGACTTTTAACCGTTTGGTAAAATTTTAAAATATTTTTTATAAAGATTTTTTTGATTTTTTTTAAATAAATAAACATAAAATATTTCATATATAACATATTTTAAAGTTATATTAATATTTTAAGTATAAAATAAATATTTTATATTATACAATACTTAAAATAAATTATAAATTAAATAAAATTTAATTTAATTTAATAATCACAAAATTTTTTTGATCGAAATAATCACAATTTTTAAAGTTTACAACTCTAGATCGTCTAATGGATTTTTAATTTTACATGTTCAGCCGACAGCCCTACTGAGTGCCAGGGAACTCGCAACTTCATCGAAATTTAAATATATATATATATATATATATTTGGGGAAACACGGTACAAAGATAACACTATCCAAAGCTAAATTTACTATTTTAAATGACGTCCGGGTCGTCGAATGTTGTTGTTTTGTCCAACTTTGATTGAGGAAGAGAAAAATCGCATTATTGTGTTGATGAAAACTAATATATTTTAAAGATAATTTCAACTTATTTAGAAATTATTTTTTGAATATGTAAAGTGGTCTTAATGATAAATAATGATATATTTCATACAAGTGATATGTGGTTGAGCACTATATGTGCACGGTACGTGTGCGTTATTAAAGGGTTAAAAAACTGAACATTTACTATCTTATAATTACATCAACATATTTCAAAAAATATTTCTCAAATCTAATTACTTTTATTAAACGAAAATAATATTAATAATAATTCCATTTTTTTGTTTGTGTCACTTAAATTACGGTGATAATTGTATTGTGTCGATGAAAACTAATATATTTTTAAGATAATTATATTTTAAAAGAAAAAAAATATAAAAACATAGTTCGACGGAATGATTATTTTTAGTAGTTATTTATTAAAATGTAGAGAAAATATTTCATGCAATAGTATTAGAAATTTTATTTTTCACAAGCGTATCAATTTAGAGTTTATAAGTTTATTTTGAAATTTATGGATTTAGGTTTTAGAGTTAGATTATGATTAGAAGTTGTGTTTTAAGAAGTAAAAATTTAAATTTTAAGATAAAATTACACATACTTGTGAAGTATTTTCATCACTACATGTGCATGCAATAATAACTCTAAGATTTAAGTCTAAAATACCTTTAATTATATTTTTATTGTCGTAATTTTTGGTGTTATGTAATATATATACTAATAATTAAATTTTGACTAAAGTTGGTGTCATGAGTTAGTTAGACACAACTTAGATAGAATTATTATCATACTTCGAATTATAATAAATGTTTTTATAATAAAATTTTTAATATTTTATACTTTTATATAAATTTTAAATAAACACCTAAAATATCACGTTTTTAAAAATCGCATATGCATTTAACAAGATCTATATATAAATCTTTTACTACTCAACCAATATAATTATTATAGATAAAATTTCGTAAAATATATATTGTAAACGCGACAAAATCTAATTATTTATAGAAAAATATGCATATATTTTATAAAATGTTTTTTATCTGCTAAAATTTAGTTTAATTTAATTGTTAAGTAATCAGTATAAATTTCAAAATTTAATTTAATTAATTATTTTGTGATGTGTCATCAACAATTGTTGTGATTTTCGAGGCCCAAGGACATTCTTAATTCCGTGTAACACACTCACCTAGATATTTTCCCGTGGTTGAAGTCCAAGCCAAAATTTGCGGATAATTTTGTCATTTTGTAATAACAAGGCTACTATCGTCATTTTAGCAGCAAACCTTAACGTCGTCACGACCACACTTCAACAATAACGGCATAAACCCAACAGATTCCTTGAAATGAGCAGCGCAGCCTTTGACGTCCGTGAAAACGACGTAACGCCCCCGTCTCCCCACCTCCTCACACGCCACGTGTCGCACACGAGATTTCCAAGATCTTTAGAGATGCTATACACACACTCGAGCTCCCCGGCTTTTGATTTTGTCCAGCTCAGCAACCCCATCGGCCTCACAAAATGTTATCCACGTTGAAATATCGCCTTCCTACGTGGAATTTCCGGAACGTTCCCTTCATCCATTTTATCCACGTCAGCATGGTTGGGCTCGTCTAAAATTAGTATCTTCTTCGATCTCGTGTCGACCAAACAAAAGGTCGCCTGTATCTGTTCCTTCTCTAATTTCTCAGGCAGTCAATTTATTTTCTTAAAAAGAAATCTAATCTGCAATAAATTTCCAGAATTTTTGGGGTATTAAACTGAGAATTTTGGTTTTAATGTAAAATCTAAGCTTTGAAACTATTTTTTTTGCTTAATTTTTGCGCAATGTTATTTTTAAATTCAAACATGTTTTCGATCCGGCTGAACAATGGTGGTTTCTTGAAGCTTTGCTGACGAGTATCTTCATTTGTAATACCGGTAAACTCTTTAGCTTTATCTCAGATTTGAAGTGTTTCCTTTTATTGAATTCCATTACTTTGTCGTAGATTTCATTTTTTGAGCTGCAAAGAAATTTTTAGCTGTAGAATATTCAAAAATTTCAATTCAGTAGTTTACTTATAAGTGTCTATATCGTTTGATTAGAGTTGGATTAGTAGTAGAAAAGCTTTGCTTTAATTTTTGGTGCTTGATATTAGGGTTTTGACATAGAAGTTTTTAAAACTTTTACTTATTTATTTTAATAATTTAGAATTAACTTGTGGTTACATGTTTATATGTAAGATTAAGCTTGTTTTGTAGTATAATGTGGTTGTTCCTTAAAACGAAGAAAATATCGGGAGTTTTACTTGGTTGAACTTGATGGTTGGATTCTGGTTGATTATATTGATGGGATACTCTTGTAGTTTTCTACAGGGTGCAAGCAGCTTAGGGAGTATAGAGTTGGTTCCTGAAGATTAAAAGGAGTAAACATTTTTGTCCTGGCGTTTTTTTTTTTTTTTTACTTTTTAGCTATGGATCTCCTTTGTGATTTGCTCGTGTTTTAGGTTGAACTGTCTGTATTTGCAGAGGTTTGCCTTTTTGAATACAAGCTATGTACTATTTATTTTTGAATTGGAGGATTTTACTCTACCAACCTTGGACTGTCCTTATTATTTCTGTTTTTTTTTTTCTGATCTGATTTACAGGTTAATGCCAAGATGAATGTTGATAGTGATGGTGAAAAAGGTTTACGGGAACTAAATCATCGGCACTACGGTGATAACAAGAGAACTACAAATGGTGTCGTCACTGAGGAACATGTGATGCTGGAAGAAGATGATCCGAAAGTTAACGAGATTGCACAAAATGTGAAAGACGGTGGTATTGGGGCTGCTCAAGCTCCAGCCATGCGGCAAATGGCACAGCAACACCCTCAAAATGCAATGTGTTACTGGCAGAGGTTTCTGCATCTAATAACGGTTACAGTTCTGCTTGTAGAAAATGATGATTCTACTCGCCATGTTGTCGCTGCCCTTCTGCGCAATTGCTGTTATGATGGTGAGTGACTCAACTTTCAAGGATCTGAGACTTTTTCGCTGAACAGTTTGCAAAAATACAGATTTATGCCTTAGAATATCTTGGATATTGTTGTCATGGTTTGAAGGTTATTCACATCATTCTATAAATTATTAAATTTCTCATACATGCCACATGGAAGGAGAGCTGATTTCTCAACTAGACTGGTTTGATAATTTGCTTCTCTAATATTATATATATTGCTTGTTGAGAGCCAAATTAAGCTGATGTCTCTAATATATTTATATTGCTTGAAGTGAGAAGTTTTCTTATTGTACTTTGCATCTTGTCCATTCTAAGTATCAATAGACTCGGTATTTGGTTAGATTTTAATGATGGGATTTTACAATACCTATTTATCTCTTACCAATCATTTCATGTTTGATTATCTTCTCTTCTTTATATAAGAGATACATTTATTAATATGTGCTACAAGCTTCTTCCATTCTGAAACACCCAACTTATCAATTATCTGGTGAAATATAGGGGATGATATAGCCTATGCTAACCTAAATATTCACTTGATTTTCCCAGTTATTGAAGCTGGAAATGTGTTACAAGCATGGAAGATACTAGAAGATTTGACCAATCATATTGATCTTATTTTGGCTGAGGTGGGAATGCCTTCATTATCCGGCCTTGTTCTTTTGAGCAAGATTATGAGCCACAAATCACGTAAAAATGTTCCTGTGATCAGTAAGCCTCCAGTCTCTTCCGCATTTTGTTGATTGTTCTAGCGTTTCACTCTTGCTTTCACTTTGAGGTCTTTCAAGTAGATACTTTTAACTACTATCGTTAGTTGTATATAAGATAAGTTTAACTTATTTATTTACTTTACTGTAGATAAACTAAAGTAGTATAGATAAACTAGATCTCTATATTAAGAGATAAGAGTTGTATATCTAAAAGTCTTCTAACAGTAAGTAAACTCTCTATAATTAAGTCTTTAAAAGAATACTCTTGTAAAGATGTATAATTAATGGGAATACTGGGAAACATACTGTTTCAACAATTTCTACATGGTATCAGTTTATGCTAATCGATCCTTTTCGCCATCTTTAGCCCTAGCTGCCATGACCAATCCTGTCCATTTAAGAATTTTTTTTGGAACACGTAACCTTCAGTCTGCTGCTGGTTCTCCTTCCTTTTTTAGCATCAAGTGATGCTTCTCCTATTTCTATTACCCTCACGGCTCATGAAGGTAACAAAAGTAGACTGTTTTTTAACACCAACATCGATGCACCAACGTGGATAATCGACTCAAGAGCCTCTGATCATATGACTAGGGACAGAAGGTTGTTTCACACATTTCAGACCACATCTTCTTGCTCTTCTATACGAACATCAGATGGTTCTTTATCACCTATTGTAGGGAGTGGTTCTGGTGGGCTCTATGTGCTTCATAGAGAGCCGCTTCCCTCTCCCACTAAAAATTTCAGTAGTTTGTCTTCTTCTTTAGTTTCAACTTCTGAAAACACCAATGATGTTATGTTGTGGCATTTTCAATTAAGCCATCCCAGCTTTTATTATTTAGCAAAGTTGTTTCCAGCATTGTTTCTCCATAAAAAGCAATAATCCTTCCATTGTGATATTTGTCAACTTGATAACCATACCAAGCATTCTTATTTGCCATCTGTTTATAAGCCTTCTAAACCGTTTTCTCTTATTCACAGTGATATTTGGGGCCCTTCTAAGGTAAAGAATATAAATGGTTGTCAATGGTTCATCATCTTTATTGATGATCATTCTCGTACTACATGGACCTATTTAATGAAAGAAAAATTTGCGGCAAAACAAATCTTTAGGAGATTTTATAATATGGTAGTGACTCAATTTCAGAGTCAAATTCAAATTTTGCAATCTGATAATGGGGGAGAGTATTTTACAAACACATTGAGATCTTTCTTTTGAGAGAAGAGAATTGTTCATATTAGTTCTTGTGTGGACACTCCACAACAAAATGGGATAGCGGAAAGAAAAAACAGACACCTTTTAGAAGTCACTAGATCTTTGCTTTTCTCTCATAATGTACCTAAACAATATTGGGGTGAGGCTCACTTGACAACAACCTATCTAAGTAATAGAATGCCTAGTAAACTTCTAAAGCTTCGAAGCCCAAGGTCAGTTTTTCTTGATAGTTATCCTGATTTTAAACCTATGTCATCTATCCTTCTTTGAGAGTTTTTGGGTGCACTATTTATGTCCATAATAATAGTCCCTCTAGGTCTAAACTTGATCCTCGAGCAATAAAGTGTCTCTTTTTAGGGCATTCTTCACTAAAGAAGGGCTACAAGTGTTACTCACCTCATACCCGTAAAGTCTATATTTCTATTGATGTTAAATTTTTTGAACAGACTCCATATTTTACTCAGTCTGCAATTTAGGGGAGAACTTTGATGAATTTCAGCCTTCATATTTTTTCAGCATGACCAGTTTCTTCCTGTGCAGTTACCTTTTACTCTTCCTACAGCCTCTTTGCCATCATCAACACCAGTAAATTTTACCAGTCCTTGACCTATTCATCCAGTGAGTACTACACCTCCAGAAAGTCCCAAATCTACTCCTATGACCCCTCAAAGAACACAAACTCCACAACTCTAAAGTAAATAGCTGAGTGTCTACAAAATGAGGCAGAAATCTATTACAGAGGCCATCTTACAGTCTAACATTTACCGAGAATTGCAATTGAGTCCAATTGCCTCTAAAAATGTGGAAGGTAATGGAGGTGATGAAGTTGATGAATTATCCCAAGTTTCTACTTCTAATATGGATCATGATGAGTTACTTATTGCTAAGAGGAAGGGTGTTAAGCAATGTACAAAACATCATATCCAGAGATTTGTTTCTTATGGAATTTAATGTCTTCTTTTAAAGCCTTTACAATTAGCTTAAATGAGATACAAATTCCAGCAACTGTAAAAGAGGCTTTCAAGGATCCTAGATGGAAGAAAGCATTAGAAGATATTGAAGCTTTGGAAAAGAATGGGACTTGGACCATGGTTGATTTGCCACAAGGAAAGAAGCTTGTGGGCTGCAAATGGGTATTTGTAGTGAAATACAACTCTGATGGAAACATTGATAGATACAAGGCGATACTTGTGGCCAAGGGTTTCACACAAACATATGGCATTGATTACAAGGAAACCTTTTATCCTGTGGCCAAACTCAACACAGTTAGAGTTCTACTCAATTTGGCTTCAATGAAGGATGGGGACTTCATCAGTTAGATGTAAAAAATGCTTTCCTTAATGGAAGGCTAGAAGAAGAAGCCTACATGAGTATTCCTCTAGGAGTGAAGAAATAAATAGGAGATCGAAGAGTGTGCAAGCTGGAAAAATCTCTCTATGGCTTGAAGCAATCACCTAGGGTCTGGTTTGAGAGATTTACCAAAGTTATTTTGAGAAGTGGGTTTAAACAAAGTCAAGCTGATCATACATTTTCATCAAGATGACACCTAGCAGAAAAAGGGTAATCCTGATTGTTTATGTTGATGACATAATAATCACTGAAGATGATCTCAGTGAGATTAAAAATTTGAAGAGTGTACCGAGTAATGAGTTTGAGACAAAGGAGTTGGGAAGCTTGAGGTATTTCTTGGGAATGGAGGTGGCACGATCAAGCAAAGGTCTGATTATTAATCAAAGAAAATACATTCTAGATCTTCTATTTGAGACTGGAATATTGGGGTGCAAACCTGCAGACACTCCAATAGAGACAAACTTGAAGCTGAAGAAAGAAAAAGCTCGAGTAGATAAAGAGCAATAACAAATATTGGTTGGAAAACTTATATACCTATCTTTGACAAGACCAGATATTGATTTTTCTGTTAGTATCGTAAGCCAACATATGGCAGATACTAGAGAAGATCACCTTGAGGCTGCATACAGAATATTGAGATACTTAAAAAAGACTCCAAGCCATGTTTTATTCTTCAGGAAAATCGAAGACAGAACGGTGAAAGCCTTCACCGATTCTAGCTGGGCTGGAGAGTTAACAGAAAGGAGGTCGACTAGTGGCTGCACATTCGTTTGGGGAAACTTGGTGACCTGGAGAAGCAAGAAATAGTCTGTTGTTTCTAGAAGTATTGCTGAAGCTGAATACAAGGCGTTAGCACTAGGAATCTGTGAAGGCATTTGGTTGTGTAATACTCATTTTTTGTCCGGGCTCCAAGTTATATTCGAACCACTTATCCTAATTAAACCAAAAATATATATAAAAAAATAAAAAGGCAAGGCATGGTCTCCACACAGAGAACTGTGCCCTGCCACCCTTTCACCCCTGCTATTTCCCCCCACGTCCCACAGCCATGCCCTTGGCAGGGCTTCCCCAACACTCCACTCAACCTCACTTCATTTCCCCTCCCACCATCAATTTTAAAGCACACCAAAATTGAGCATTGAAAGGAGAGCCGTCCATTTCAACAATTTGGACAACTAAGGGGCTCGGACGGCAGATTGGAAAAAAAAGATAGGGGCTCTTGGCATTGAAGGAAAAAAGAAGGAGAGCTCTCTACTATATTTGGGTTTGGTTATTTATTTTTTATGTATATTTATGGTGTAATCTTTTTTATAATCTAATGACGTTTTATTAGTAATCTCTTATTTATTTTTAGTTATCACGTTTTTATATGTTTTTATGTTCATATATTTCTATATGTTGTTAGGATGTTTAGATTAATTCTTGATGGTTGTTTAATATTTGTTCTTTTAATTTCTCATATGTAAATATGTGTGTTTACTTTTATCATGATGTGCAGTTGTTTATGGCTTTTATTTGTGTATATGTACGTATGTATATATGTTTTTAGTATGCATCTATGTACATTATGTTATATATATGTGTATTAAGTTGTGTATTACCTATATATGTTAAGTAATATATGAGAGTATACTATGTTTCTTTTTAGTATATGTTTATGTAATACTATATTTATATTTATTGTTTTTTGGCATATTTTTTTGTATACGTATGTGTTATATTTTTTTATATGTATGTGTTATATATTTTAGTATGTGTTATTTTAGATTCCTTATTATATTAGTTTTATTATTATTATTATTATATTTATACAGAATAATCTATTTTCTATATGTTATATATATTAAGATTATATTTTTATTATTATGTATATATACGTATAGTATTCTAATATGTATTTATTACGTATAAGTTTTTTGGTATGTGAAACATGTTTTATATTATTATGTACATATAATTTTTTTTCTACAACTTATATTTTACGTATAACTTTTTATATTTTATATCAGATATATATATAAGATTTCATGTATATATTGTTGTTTGCACATATTGTTATGTTATTACGTTAATTAATATTTGTGAATAAGTTAGATTAATATTTATGTATGCATGTTTTGAATATGTTGCATTGTGGTTTTTGTTTATGTTTTATTACATGTATATATGTGGTTAATTATTTCTTAAAGTATGTTTTTCCTCTTTTTTACATGTTCTTTTATGTTTTGTTATTGTGATATATCGTGTTTATGTTTTTTTATTTGCGTTTAATGTCGTGATAGTGTTATATGTATATCATGCATTTGTTGCATTTGTATTTTTTTCTTATGTGTTTGAACATGTTAGAATTAATTAGTTTAGTTTTGGAAGTATGTCTTTTTGCATGTTTATATTTATATTTTGTCTTATTATTGTAACATATCATGTTATTTTCGTTCATGCATTTCATTTAATATTATTTATGTATTTATGTTAGATTGGTTTTTATTTATGAGTTAGATTAATATTTATGTATGTATGTTTTAGATTAGTATTTTATTTATGGTATTTGTTTTTATTTATGTGTTAAATTAATAGTTATGTATGTATATTTTGGATTAGTATTTTATTTATGTTATATTAGTATTTTATTATGTTAGCATTTATTTATATTTTTATCGCAATGTATTTATGTATATTTGTCATGTTTTTTAAGTTTGCATAACGGATATATATTTTGTCAATGCGGTGCCCTTTTATCCGAGCGTAAATGGGGCCAGTATCAGGCGAAGTGATAGTGGTTGGACGTTTATTCTCGGATTACGGGGCCTTTAAAATCTACCCGCACTTATAACCAAATTTTAACTTAATCGTCACTTTAATCCGGAAAGTCTAATATTAATAAAGCGGTAATTATTAAAGTACCAATTTTAGGCGGTGTGTGGTGCTAATCCTTCCCCATCCGTAACCGACTCCCGAACCCATCAATTTTAAATCTCTGGTTTTTACGGTGTCCGGTCCACCTTGAGTGACCGGTGGCGACTCCATTTTAAAATAAAACACAGGTTTTTTAAAATCCCACGCAGAAAATATCATTTTCAAAACAAAACAAAATAAAAAACACATTTTTTTAGCGAGAGGAACATCGCTACAGATGGCGACTTCGTTGGGGACATTTTTGTTTTTCAAAAACAAATGAGAGTTGAGCTTTTTTTAAATAATTACCGCTTTATTAATATCGGAAATTGTGGATTAAAGTAACTATTAAACTAACATTCGGTTATAATTGCGCGTTTATTTTAACGCATTTAAAATATGGCATATAAACTCGTTTTTTTAAGTGGGGAAAAACGCTAATGTTTTGTGGAGATATCGTTCTCCCGTACGGGCCTAGCAAGTACCTTCGGGGCTCGAGTACCTTATACTTTCGTGAGGATATCGTTCCTTCGTATGGGTATAAGCAAATAGGTCCCCCTGAGTTGAACCTGGTTGAAAGGAGCCTATAATGGGTGATGATCGGGGGCCTTGCTATTCTTAGTAGAGGACAGCAAGGACAATTCGAGTACCTCTTAGCACCAAAACTGCATGTAGAGAACATATAGAAACTCACCCTTTTAGAACCATGCGAATAACCTAGGTGTTTTAGAATGGATGTAAATATGGTTGTTTTGTTTATTTACCTTATCTAAATTGTTCTTCTATTTATGTGTTATTGATTTTATCCGGTACTGACTCGTTTTCTTTTTTGTTTTACCCTTTTTTGCATACATCATTGCATTTGCATTACATTGGGGTGTTAGTGGTTTACCCGATCAGAAATCTTTCATTTTTACCCTATTTTAATTTACTCATTTGATTATTCTAATTTCAAATTGACCCATTTTTGTGATCACATTATATCTGTTCATTTTGGCATTCACTGCATGGCATATCATAACACTTTAATTTTTTGCATTTTACCAACATGAAATGCTGATTTACGACTGGTTCTCAATTTGAAAAAATATCATTGGGAGAAAATCTAGCACTCTAGATATCGAGGCAATATTTAAAGTTGCAAATAAATCCCTTGAGTTCGAAAGTTGAGCCATGTGAACCATTTTTGAACTAGTACTTTCACATCTAGGACATACATTTCGCATTTACATGCATACATTTTAAAATTTCAAAATTAGTCCATGGGTTGCCCCATTAAATACAACAAATTTGGTCGATCTAGCACCTTACAAAGCCTCTTACAAGAGCCTGATCTTTGGGCATGTCCAAAAGCACCTCCACATCTTTTACAAATATTGTGCCTCTAGCAAGGTCCCAGTCCGGGGGCATTTTTTGCCAAGGTCCAGCCTTCATTACCGAGTCAAACTCTTGCATCCTTTACCACAGTCTGCAAAATTGCACCTAATCCAAAATAATAATAATGATGAGCTGCCATGAATCAACGCAATTTATAAACCCAACTTAGTGGGAAACAAAATGTGCACCAGAGTTTCAAATTTGCTACAAGAGCAGTTTCAAACAATGGCATAGAACGAACAAGTTTTGGGGCATGGACCCAGACGAAAGCTAACTCAGATGAAAACTGATCAAACCTAGGACAAAGTCGGGGCACCGCCACATACAAAAGACCAAGATCCTGACAGGACCAGTGATGAGTCAAGGGCATCCCATTGAGGGCCAGAAAAATCATGTCACATTCATGCATTTAGATTGCATTCATCTTACATGGAATCATTTTTGCATACATTTAGATTAAATGCATACACCAAAATCACCATGCATTTAGGCATAAAATTAGATGCATTCACACATTTTTTCTTGTATATAACAAGGTTCAAGAAAGAGACCGAACATCCTTAACGTGAGGGCAATCATGACGGCCAACCTTAGTTTTGGAGGAGGCCAAACACAGAAAGAATGCTGAAACATAAAAAAGAGAGGTACTAGTGACAAATTTTCTGAACATTTACTGACAAATGCTTTTTTCAGGATTTCATTCCTCAGAAGATGGTATGACGGACGCCAATATTCCAGATCTTACCCTCTGTCGACAGAAGCAGAGAAAATTTTTTTCCAAACATAGTCTCGCTGTCAATAGCAAAACAATTCAACATCTTGCAAAGCATGCCTCTGTCAGTGGTGGTACGCCAACTTAATGTAGATCTTGCCTCGGTGGTGTTGCAGATCAGATTTTCCATTCGGTCCTGTCTCTCCGTCCGTGGTGTAGCGGGTCTCACATTTTGCTAATCTAGTCCCTCCGTCAGTGGTAGCAGATTAAAAAAATATCCAGATCTCGTCTTCGTCGGTGTTGCAGTCTATTCGGTCCTACCTCTCAGTCGGTGGTGTAGTGGGTCCCACATTTTGCTGATCTAGTCTCTCCGTCAGTGGTGGGACGGATTAAATCTTTAGACCTTACCTCTTCGTCGGTGTTGTAGCTTGGTCAAATATAACTCTCTGATCCTGCATCTTCGTCGGTGTCGCAGCTGGATCAAATCTTTATACCTTGCCTCTTCGTCGGTGTTGTAGCTTGGTCAAACTTAACTTCCAGTTCTGCCTCCTCGTCGGTGTTGTAGCTGAACCAAATCTACTAACTTCTGGTCTTGCCTCTTCGTCGGTGTTGCAGCTAGACCAAAATCACTAACTCTTGATCCTGCATCTTCGTCGGTGTTGTAGCTGGATCAACATTACTAACTCTAGACCATGCCTCTTCGTCGTTATTGTTGCTTGGTCAAAATTTACTAATTTTCAAATTTTATCAATGTTGTTTCTTGAAAAAATGAAGAAAAAACAAGAAAAGAGAAAAAAAAGAAAAAAGCAAAAATGAAATTCAAAAAAAAAAGAAAAAAAGAGAAAAAAGAAAAAAAGAAGAGAAAAAAAAAGAAAAATTGAAAAAAAGAAGAAAAGAAAAGAAAAAAATAAAAAAGAGCAAAAGATAAAGGAAAATGAAAAAATGAAAAGAAAAAATAAGAAAAAATAGAAGAAAAAAGAAAAAATTGAAAAAAAGAAGAAAAGAAAAGAAAAGAAAAAAATGAAAAAATAGTAAAAAAATGAAGGAAAGATCAAAAAATGAAGAAAAAAGAAGAAGAAAACTATCCGATCCTGCCTCTTCGTCTGTGTCGTAGCTGGATCAAATCTTCAGACCTTGCCTCTTCGTCGGTGTTGTAGCTTGGTCAAATATAACTCTCCGATCCTGCCTCTTCGTCGGTGTCGTAGCTGGATCAAATCTTTAGAACTTGCCTCTTCGTCGGTGTTGTAGCTTGGTCAAACTTAGCTTCCGGTTCTACCTCTTCGTCGGTGTTGCAGCTAGACCAAAATCACTAACTCTTGATCCTGCCTCTTCGTCGGTGTTGTAGCTGGATCAACATTACTAACTTTAGACCATGCCTCTTCGTCGGTGTTGTAGCTTGGTCAAAATTTACTAATTTTCAAATTTTATCAATGTTGTTTCTTGAAAAAATGAAGAAAAAAGCAAGAAAAGAGAAAAAAATGAAAAAAGCAAAAATGAAATTCAAAAAAAGAAATAAAATAAGAGAAGAAAAATCAAAATGAGCTTTCAATCCTTCGATCATGCCACTTCGTCAGAGTTGTAGCTGGATCAGATATCAGAACTTTCATCCACCGATCCTGCCTTTTCGTTAGAGTTGTAGCTGGATCAAATCCCCCGACCTTGCCTCTTTGTCGGTGTTGTAGCTTGGTCAAATCTAACTTTCAGTTCTGCCTCTTCGTCGGTGTTGTACCTGAACCTAATTCACTAACTTTCGGTCTTGCCTCTTCGTCGGTGTTGTAGCTAGACCAAATTCACTAACTCTTGATCCTGCCTCTTCGTCTGTGTCATAGCTGGATCAACATTACTAACTTTAGACCATGCCTCTTCGTCGGTGTTGTAGCTTGGTCAAAATTTATCAACTTTCAAGTTTTATCAATGTTGTATCTAAAAAAAGATTTCTAAAAAAAGGGCAAAATGAAAAAAGTAGAAAAGAAAAAGGAAAAAGAAAAGGAAAACAAAGAAGAAAAAAGAAAAAGAGAAAAAGAAGAAGTTGTCAGTTTTCTGGTCTTGTCTCTTCGTCAGAGTTGTAGCTGGACCAGACATCAGAACTTTCATCCATCGGTCTTGCTTCCTCGTCAGTGTTGCAGCTGGGTCGAACTGTCTTTAGGTATTAGCTTATTATCAATAATGTAGTGAGCCGCACTTATTTTGCTCCCTCAACCCCATTTTGAAGATTTTACTTCCTCCAAGAGAGACAAACTAAATCCGTCAAGTATGTAAAGAACACCTGCATCAAAGAGAATGAAGATCTACCGAAGAAAGAAGACACGCGTCAAAAGGAGAGTTCAGCCAGATCGGACAAAAATGGTTATTCTTGTCTTTGCTCTATTCTTGTTACACAGCAATGAGCAAAGAGAGGCAACTGTAATAACCATTTTTTGTCTGGGCTCTAAGTTATATTCGAACCACTTATCTTAATTAAACCAAAAAAATATATAAAAAATAAAAAGGCAAGGCATGGTCTCCACACAGAGAACCATGCCCTGCCACCCTTTCACCCATGCTATTTCTCCCCACGTCCCACAGCCATGCCCTTGGCAGGGCTTCCCCAACACTCCACTCAACCTCACTTCATTTCCCCATCAATTTTAAAGCACACCAAAATTGAGCATGAAAGGAGAGCCGACCATTTCAACAATTTGGACAACTAGGGGGCTTGGACGGCAGGTTGAAAAAAAAAAGATAGGGGCTCTCAGCATTGAAGGAAAAAAGAAGGAGAGCTCTCTACTATATTTAGGTTTGGGTATTTATTTTTTATGTATGTTTATGGTGAAATCTTTTTTATAATCTAATGACGTTTTATTAGTAATCTCTTATTTATTTTTAGTTATCACGTTTTTATATGTTTTTATGTTCATATATTTCTATATGTTGTTAGGATGTTTAGATTAATTCTTGATGGTTGTTTAATATTTGTTTTTTTAATTTTCTCATATGTAAATATGTGTGTTTACTTTTATCATGAAGTGTAGTTGTTTATGGCTTTTATTTGTGTATATGTACGTATGTATATATGTTTTTAGTATGCATCTATGTACATTACGTTATATATATGTGTATTAAGTTGTGTATTACCTATATATGTTAAGTAATATATGAGAGTATATACTATGTTTCTTTTTAGTATATGTTTATATAATACTATATTTATATTTATTGTTTTTTGCCATATTTTTTTGTATACGTATGTGTTATATATTTTAGTATGTGTTATTTTAGATTCCTTATTATATTAGTTTTATTATTATTATTATTATTATTATTATTATTATTATATTTATACAGAATAATCTAATTTCTATATGTTACATATATTAAGATTATATTTTTATTATTATGTATATATACGTATAGTATTCTAATATGTATTTATTACGTATATGTTTTTTTGGTATGTGAAACATGTTTTATATTATTATGTATATATAATTTTTTTCTACAACCTATATTTTAAGTATAACTTTTTATATTTTCTATATTTTTATATCAGATATATATATATAAGATTTCATGTATATATTGTTGTTTGCACATATTGTTATGTTATTACGTTAATTAATATTTGTGAATAAGTTAGATTAATATTTATGTATGCATGTTTTGAATATGTTGCATTGTGGTTTTTGTTTATGTTTTATTACATGTATATATGTGGTTAATTATTTCTTGAAGTATGTTTTTCTCCTTTTCACATGTTCTTTTATGCTTTGTTATTGTGATATATCGTGTTTATATTTTTTTATTTGTGTTTAATGTCGTGATAGTGTTATATGTATATCATGCATTTGTTGCATTTGTATTTATTTCTTATGTGTTTGAACATGTTAGAATTAATTAGTTTAATTTTGGAAGCATGTCTTTTTGCATGTTTATATTTATATTTTGTCTTATTATTGTAACATGTCATGTTATTTTCGTTCATGCATTTTATTTAATATTATTTATGTATTTATGTTAGATTGATTTTTATTTATGAGTTAGATTAATATTTATGTATGTATGTTTTAGATTAGTATTTTATTTATGTTATTTGTTTTTATTTATGTGTTAAATTAATAGTTATGTATGTATGTTTTGGATTAGTATTTTATTTATGTTATATTAGTATTTTATTATGTTAGCATTTATTTATATTTTTATCGCAATGTATTTATGTATATTTGTCATGTTTTTAAGTTTGCATAACGGATATATATTTTGTCAATACGGTGCCCTTTTATCCAGCGTAAATTGGGTTAGTATCAGGCGTAGTGATAGTGGTTGAGCGTTTATTATCGGATAACGGGGCCTTTAAAATCTACCCGCACTTATAACCAAATTTTAACTTAATCGTCACTTTAATCTGGAAAGTCTAATATTAATAAAGCGGTAATTATTAAAGTACCAATTTTAGGCGATGTGGGGTGCTAATCCTTCCCATCCGTAAATCACTCCCGAACCCATCAATTTTAAATCTCTGGTTTTTACGGTGTCCGATCCACCTTGAGTGGCCGGTGGCGACTCCATTTTTAAATAAAACACGAGTTTTCTAAAATCCCACGCGGAATATATCATTTTCAAAACAAAACAAAATAAAAAACACACCTTTTTTTAGCGAGAGGACATTGCTACAGATGGTGAGTCCGTTGGGGACATTTTTGTTTTTCAAAAATAAATGAGAGTTGAGCTTTTTTTAAATAATTACCGCTTTATTAATATCGAAATTGTGGATTAAAGTAATTATTAAACTAACATTAGGTTATAATTGTGCGTTTATTTTAACACATTTAAAATATGACATATAAACCTATTTTTTTTAAGTGGGGAAAACGCTAATGTTTTGTGGAGATATCGTTCTCCGTATGGGCCTAGCAAGTACCTTCTGGGCTCGAGTACCTTATACTTTCGTGAGGATATTGTTCATTCAGTATGGGTATAAGCAAATAGGTCCCCCGAGTTGAACCCGGTTGAAAGGAGCCTATAATGGGTGATGATCGGGGCCTTGCTATTCTTAGTAGAGGACATCAAGGACAATTCGAGTACCTCTTAGCACCAAAACTGCATGTAGAGAACATATAGAAACCCACCCTTTTAGAACCATGCGGATAACCTAGGTGTTTTAGAATGGATGTAAATATGGTTGTTTTGTTTATTTACCTTATCTAAATTGTTCTTCTATTTATGTGTTATTGATTTTATCCGATCTTGACTGCGTTTTTTTTGTTTTACTCTTTTTTTGCATACATCATTGCATTTGCATTACATTGGGGTGTTAGTTAATGGTTTACCCGATCGAAATCTTTTATTTTTACCCTATTTTAATTTACTCATTTGATTATTCTAATTTCAAATTGACCCATTTTTGTGATCACATTATATCTGTTCATTTTGGCATTCATTACATGGCATATCATAACACTTTAATCTTTTGCATTTTGCCAGCATGAAATGCTGATTCACAACTGGTTCTCAATTTGAAAAAATATCATTGGGAGAAAATCTAGCACTCTAGATATTGAGGCAATATTTAAAGTTGCAAATAAATCCTTGAGTTCGAAAGTTGAGCCATGTGAACCATTTTTGAACTAGTACTTTCACATCTAGGACATACATTTCGCATTTACATGCATACATTTTAAAATTTCAAAATTAGTCCATTAATTAAATACAAACAAATTTGGTCGATCTAGCACCTTACAAAGCCTCTTATAAGAGCCCGATCTTTGGGCATGTCCAAAAGCACCTCCACATCTTTTACAAATATTGTGCCTCTAGCAAGGTCCCAGTCCGGGGCATTTTTTGCCAAGGTCCAGCCTTTCATTACCGAATGTCAAACTCTTGCATCCTTTACCACAGTCTGCAAAATTGCACCTAATCCAAAATAATAATAATGATGAGCTGCCATGAATCAACGCAATTTATAAACCCAACTTAGTGGGAAACAAAATGTGCACCAGAGTTTCAAATTTGCTACAAGAGCAGTTTCAAACAATGGCATAGAACGAACAAGTTTTGGGGCATGGACCCAGACGAAAGCTAACTCAGATGAAAACTGATCAAACCTAGGACAAAGTCGGGGCACCGCCACATACAAAAGACCAAGATCCTGACAGGACCAGTGATGAGTCAAGGGCATCCCATTGAGGGCCAGAAAAATCATGTCACATTCATGCATTTAGATTGCATTCATCTTACATGGAATCATTTTTGCATACATTTAGATTAAATGCATACACCAAAATCACCATGCATTTAGGCATAAAATTAGATGCATTCACACATTTTTTCTTGTATATAACAAGGTTCAAGAAAGAGACCGAACATCCTTAACGTGAGGGCAATCATGACGGCCAACCTTAGTTTTGGAGGAGGCCAAACACGTAAAGAATGTCAAAAACATAAAAGAGAGGTACTAGTGACAAATTTTCTAAACATTTACTCGACAAATGCTTTTTTAGGATTTCATTCCTCAGAAGATGGTATGACGGACGCCAATATTCCAGATCTTACCCTCTGTCGACAGAAGCAGAGAAAATTTTTTTCCAAACATAGTCTCGCTGTCAATAGCAAAACAATTCAACATCTTGCAAAGCATGCCTCTGTCAGTGGTGGTACGCCAACTTAATGTAGATCTTGCCTCGGTGGTGTTGCAGATCAGATTTTCCATTCGGTCCTGTCTCTCCGTCCGTGGTGTAGCGGGTCTCACATTTTGCTAATCTAGTCCCTCCGTCAGTGGTAGCAGATTAAAAAAATATCCAGATCTCGTCTTCGTCGGTGTTGCATATCAAAGTTTCCATTCGGTCCTACCTCTCGCCGGTGGTGTAGTGGGTCCCACATTTTGTTGATCTAGTCTCTCCGCTCGGTGGTGGGACGGATTAAATCTTTAGACCTTACCTCTTCGTCGGTGTTGTAGCTTGGTCAAATATAACTCTCGATCCTCGCATCTTCGCGGTGTCGCAAATGATCAAATCTTTATACCTTGCCTCTTCGCTTGTTGTAGCTTGGTCAAACTTAACTTCCGATTACGCCTCATCGTCGGTGTTGTAGCCGAACCAAATCTACTAACTTCTGGTCTTGCCTCTTCGTCGGTGTTGCAGCTAGACCAAAATCACTAACTCTTGATCCTGCATCTTCGTCGGTGTTGTAGCTGGATCAACATTACTAACTCTAGACCATGCCTCTTCGTCGTTATTGTTGCTTGGTCAAAATTTACTAATTTTCAAATTTTATCAATGTTGTTTCTTGAAAAAATGAAGAAAAAACAAGAAAAGAGAAAAAAAAGAAAAAAGCAAAAATGAAATTCAAAAAAAAAAGAAAAAAAAAAAAAAAAAAAAAAAGAAAAAAAAAGAAAAATTGAAAAAAAGAAGAAAAGAAAAGAAAAAAATAAAAAAGAGCAAAAGATAAAGGAAAATGAAAAAATGAAAAGAAAAAATAAGAAAAAATAGAAGAAAAAAGAAAAAATTGAAAAAAATTGAAAAGAAAAGAAAAGAAAAAAAATGAAAAAATAGTAAAAATGAAGGAAAGATCAAAAAATGAAGAAAAAAGAAGAAGAAAACTATCCGATCCTGCCTCTTCGTCTGTGTCGTAGCTGGATCAAATCTTCAGACCTTGCCTCTTCGCTGGTGTTGTAGCTTGGTCAAATATAACTCTCCGATCCTGCCTCTTCGCTCGGTGTCGTAGCTGGATCAAATCTTTAGAACTTGCCTCTTCGTCGGTGTTGTAGCTTGGTCAAACTTAGCTTCCTTCTTCTACCTCTTCGCTTTCCTCTTCGTCGGTGTTGCAGCTAGACCAAAATCACTAACTCTTGATCCCGCCTCTTCGCGGTGTTGTAGCCGGATCAACATTACTAACTTTAGACCATGCCTCTTCGCGGTGTTGTAGCTTGGTCAAAATTTACTAATTTTCAAATTTTATCAATGTTGTTTCTTGAAAAAATGAAGAAAAAAAGCAAGAAAAGAAAAAATGAAAAAGCAAAAATGAAATTCAAAAAAGAAATAAAATAAGAGAAGAAAAAAATCAAAATGAGCTTTCAATCCTTCGATCATGCCACTTCGAAAGTTGAAAAAATCAAAATCGAACTTTCATCCACCGATCCTGCCTTTTCGTTAGAGTTGTAGCCGGGATCAAATCCCCACCTTGCCTCTTTGTCGGTTGTAGTTGTAGCTTGGTCAAATCTAACTTTCATTGCCTCTTCGCCGGTGTTGTACCTTGAACCTAATTCACTAACTTTCGGTCTTGCCTCTTCGTCGGTGTTGTAGCTAGACCAAATTCACTAACTCTTGATCCTGCCTCTTCGTCTGTGTCATAGCTGGATCAACATTACTAACTTTAGACCATGCCTCTTCGTCGGTGTTGTAGCTTGGTCAAAATTTATCAACTTTCAAGTTTTATCAATGTTGTATCTAAAAAAAGATTTCTAAAAAAAGGCAAAAATGAAAAAGTAGAAAAGAAAAAAAAAGAAAAAGAAAAGGAAAACAAAGAAGAAAAAAAAAAAAAAGAGAAAAAGAAGAAGTTGTCAGTTTTCTGGTCTTGTCTCTTCGTCAGAGTTGTAGCTGGACCAGACATCAGAACTTTCATCCATCGGTCTTGCTTCCTCGTCAGTGTTGCAGCTGGGTCGAACTGTCTTTAGGTATTAGCTTATTATCAATAATGTAGTGAGCCGCACTTATTTTGCTCCCTCAACCCCATTTTGAAGATTTTACTTCCTCCAAGAGAGACAAACTAAATCCGTCAAGTATGTAAAGAACACCTGCATCAAAGAGAATGAAGATCTACCGAAGAAAGAAGACACGCGTCAAAAGGAGAGTTCAGTTGATCGGACAAAAATGGTTATTCTTGTCTTTGCTCTATTCTTGTTACACAAAGAATGAGCAAAGAGAGGCAAATCAGAATAACCATTTTTTGTCCGGGGCTCTAAGTTATATTCAACCACTTATCTTAATTAAACCAAAAAATATATAAAAATAAAAAGGCAAGGCATGGTCTCCACACAGAGAACCATGCCCCGCCACCCTTTCACCCATGCTATTTCTCCCCCACGTCCCCACACCCATGCCCTTGGCAGGGCTTCCCCAACACTCCACTCAACCTCACTTCATTTCCCCCCCCCCATCAATTTTAAAGCACACCAAAATTGAGCATGAAAGGAGAGCCGACCATTTCAACAATTTGGACAACTAGGGGGCTTGGACGGCAGGTTGAAAAAAAAAAGATAGGGGCTCTCAGCATTGAAGGAAAAAAGAAGGAGAGCTCTCTACTATATTTAGGTTTGGGTATTTATTTTTTATGTATGTTTATGGTGAAATCTTTTTTATAATCTAATGACGTTTTATTAGTAATCTCTTATTTATTTTTAGTTATCACGTTTTTATATGTTTTTATGTTCATATATTTCTATATGTTGTTAGGATGTTTAGATTAATTCTTGATGGTTGTTTAATATTTGTTTTTTTAATTTTCTCATATGTAAATATGTGTGTTTACTTTTATCATGAAGTGTAGTTGTTTATGGCTTTTATTTGTGTATATGTACGTATGTATATATGTTTTTAGTATGCATCTATGTACATTACGTTATATATATGTGTATTAAGTTGTGTATTACCTATATATGTTAAGTAATATATGAGAGTATATACTATGTTTCTTTTTAGTATATGTTTATATAATACTATATTTATATTTATTGTTTTTTGCCATATTTTTTTGTATACGTATGTGTTATATATTTTAGTATGTGTTATTTTAGATTCCTTATTATATTAGTTTTATTATTATTATTATTATTATTATTATTATTATTATATTTATACAGAATAATCTAATTTCTATATGTTACATATATTAAGATTATATTTTTATTATTATGTATATATACGTATAGTATTCTAATATGTATTTATTACGTATATGTTTTTTGGTATGTGAAACATGTTTTATATTATTATGTATATATAATTTTTTTCTACAACCTATATTTTAAGTATAACTTTTTATATTTTCTATATTTTTATATCAGATATATATATATAAGATTTCATGTATATATTGTTGTTTGCACATATTGTTATGTTATTACGTTAATTAATATTTGTGAATAAGTTAGATTAATATTTATGTATGCATGTTTTGAATATGTTGCATTGTGGTTTTTGTTTATGTTTTATTACATGTATATATGTGGTTAATTATTTCTTGAAGTATGTTTTTTCTCCTTTTTCACATGTTCTTTTATGCTTTGTTATTGTGATATATCGTGTTTATATTTTTTTATTTGTGTTTAATGTCGTGATAGTGTTATATGTATATCATGCATTTGTTGCATTTGTATTTATTTCTTATGTGTTTGAACATGTTAGAATTAATTAGTTTAATTTTGGAAGCATGTCTTTTTGCATGTTTATATTTATATTTTGTCTTATTATTGTAACATGTCATGTTATTTTCGTTCATGCATTTTATTTAATATTATTTATGTATTTATGTTAGATTGATTTTTATTTATGAGTTAGATTAATATTTATGTATGTATGTTTTAGATTAGTATTTTATTTATGTTATTTGTTTTTATTTATGTGTTAAATTAATAGTTATGTATGTATGTTTTGGATTAGTATTTTATTTATGTTATATTAGTATTTTATTATGTTAGCATTTATTTATATTTTTATCGCAATGTATTTATGTATATTTGTCATGTTTTTAAGTTTGCATAACGGATATATATTTTGTCAATACGGTGCCCTTTTATCCAGCGTAAATTGGGTTAGTATCAGGCGTAGTGATAGTGGTTGAGCGTTTATTATCGGATAACGGGGCCTTTAAAATCTACCCGCACTTATAACCAAATTTTAACTTAATCGTCACTTTAATCTGGAAAGTCTAATATTAATAAAGCGGTAATTATTAAAGTACCAATTTTGGGCGATGTGGGGGTGCTAATCCTTCCCCATCCGTAACCGACTCCCGAACCCATCAATTTTAAATCTCTGGTTTTTACGGTGTCCGATCCACCTTGAGTGGCCGGTGGCGACTCCATTTTTAAATAAAACACGAGTTTTCTAAAATCCCACGCGGAATATATCATTTTCAAAACAAAACAAAATAAAAAACACACCTTTTTTTAGCGAGAGGGACATTGCTACAGATGGTGAGTCCGCTGGGGACATTTTTGTTTTTCAAAAATAAATGAGAGTCGAGCTTTTTTCAAATAATTACCGCTTTATTAATATCAGAAATTCCGTATTAAAGTAATTATTAAACTAACATTAGGTTATAATTGTGCGTTTATTTTAACACATTTAGAATATGACATATAAACCTATTTTTTTAAGTGGGGGGAAAACGCTAATGCTTTCGTGGAGATATCGTTCTCCCGTATGGGCTAGCAAGTACCTTCGGGGCTCGAGTACCTTATACTTTCGTGAGGATATTGTTCATTCGTATGGGTATAAGCGAATGGGTCCCACTGAGTTGAACCCGGTTGAAAGGAGCCTATAATGGGTGATGATCGGGAGCCTTGCTACTCTTAGTAGAGGACATCAAGGACAATTCTGGTACCTCTTAGCACCAAAACTGCATGTAGAGAACATATAGAAACCCACCCTTTTAGAGCCATGCGGATAACCTAGGTGTTTTAGACGGGATGTAAATAGGGTTGTTTTGTTTATTTACCTTATCTAAATTGTTCTTCTATTTATGTGTTATTGATTTTATCCGATACTGACCGTTTTTTTTTGTTTTACTCTTTTTTGCATACATCATTGCATTTGCATTACATTGGGGTGTTAGTTAATGGTTTACCCGATCAGAAATCTTTTATTTTTCCCTATTTTAATTTACTCATTTGATTATTCTAATTTCAAATTGACCCATTTTTGTGATCACATTATATCTGTTCATTTTGGCATTCATTACATGGCATATCATAACACTTTAATCTTTTGCATTTTGCCAGCATGAAATGCTGATTCACAACTGGTTCTCAATTTGAAAAAATATCATTGGGAGAAAATCTAGCACTCTAGATATTGAGGCAATATTCAAAGTTGCAAATAAATCCCTTGAGTTCGAAAGTTGAGCCATGTGAACCATTTTTAAACCAGTACTTTCACATCTAGGACATACATTTCGCATTTACATGCATACATTTTAAAATTTCAAAATTAGTCCATTAAATACAGCAAATTTGGTCGATCCAGCACCTTACAGAGCCTCTTATAAGAGCCTGATCTTGGGGCATGTCCAAAAGCACCCCCACATCTTTTACAAATATTGTACCTCTAACAAGGTCCTAGTCCGGGGGCATTCTTTGCCAAGGACCAGCCTTTATTACCGAGTCAAACTCTTGCATCCTTGACCATAGTCTGCAAAACTGCACGTAATCCAAAATAGTAATAATAATAATGAGCTGCCATGAACCAACACAATTTATAAACCCAACTTAGGGGGAAACAAAATGTGCACCAGAGTTTCAAATTTGCTACAAGAGCAGTTTCAAACAATGGCATAGAACGAACAAGTTTTGGGGCATGCACCCAGGCGAAAGCTAACTCAGATGAAAGCTGATCGAACCCAGTACAAAGTCGGGGCACCGCCACATACAAAAGACCAAGATACTGACAGGACCGGTGATGTGTCAGGGGCATCCCATTGAGGGCCAAAAAAATCATGTCACATTCATGCATTTAGATTGCATTCATCTTGCATGGAATCATTTTTGCATACATTTAGATTAAATGCATACACCAAAATCACCATGCATTTAGGATAGAGACATGCATTTAGGCATAAAATTATATGCATTCACGCATTTTTGCTTGTATATAACAAGGTTCAAGAAAGAGACTGAACATCCTCAACGTGTGGGCAATCATGACAGCCAACCTTAGTCTTGAAGGAGGCCAAACACAGAAAGAATGCTGAAACATAAAAAAGAGAGGTACTAGTGACAAATTTTCTAAACATTTACTGACAAATGCTTTTTTTAGGATTTTATTCCTCCGACGATGGTGTGACGGACGCCAACATTCTAGATCTTACCCTCTGCCGACAGAAGCAGAGCAAATTTTTTTCCAGACGTAGTCTCGCTGTCAATAGCACAACAATTCAACATCTTGCAAATCATGCCTCCGTTAGTGGTGGTACACCAACTTAATGTAGATCTTACCTCGGCAGTGTTGCATATCAGATTTTCCATTCGGTCCTGTCTCTCCGTCAGTGGTGAGCGGGTTTCACATTTTGCTGATCTAGTCCCTCCGTCAGTGGTAGCAGATAAAAAAAAATATCTAGATCTCGTCTTCGTCGGTGTTGCATATCAAAGTTTCCATTCGGTCCTACCTCTCAGTCAGTGGTGTAGTGGGTCCCATATTTTGTTGATCTAGTCTCTCCGTCAGTGGTGTAATGGATCAAATCTTCAGACCTTGCCTCTTCGTCGGTGTTGTAGCTTGGTCAAATATAACTCTCCGATCCTGCCTCTTCGTCGGTGTCCCAGCTGGATCAAATCTTTAGACCTTGCCTCTTCGCCGGTGTTGTAGCTTGGTCAAACTTAACTTTCGATTCTGCCTCATCGTCGGTGTTGTAGCTGAACCAAATCTACTAACTTTCGGTCTTGCCTCTTCGTCGGTGTTGCAGCTAGACCAAAATCACTAACTCTTGATCCTGCCTCTTCGTCGGTGTTGTAGCTGGATCAACATTACTAACTTTAGACCATGCCTCTTCGTCGGTATTGTAGCTTGGTCAAAATTTACTAATTTTCAAAATTTATCAATGTTGTTTCTTGAAAAAATGAAGAAAAAAACAAGAAAAGAGAAAAAAATGAAAAAAGAAAAGATGAAATTCAAAAAAAGAAAGAAAGAAGAGAAAACGAAAAAATTGAAAAAAAAAAAGAAGAAATGAAAAAAATGAAAAAAAGAGCGAAAAATGAAGGAAAATGAAAAAAGAAAAAAAAGAAAAAAATAAAAAAGAGAAGAAAAAAGAAAAAATTGAAAAAAAAAATTGAAAGAAAAGAAAAGAAATGAAAAAAGAGCAAAAAATGAAGAAAAAAGAAGATGAAGAAAATTATCTGATCCTACCTCTTCGTCGGTGTCATAGCTGGATCAAATCTTTAGATCTTGCCTCTTCGTCGTTGTTGTAGCTTGGTCAAATATAACTCTCCGATCTTGCCTCTTCATCGGTGTCGTAGCTGGATCAAATCTTTAGACCTTGCCTCTTCGTCGGTGTTGTAGCTTGGTCAAACTTAACTTCCGGTTCTGCCTCTTCGTCGGTGTTGTAGCTGAACCAAATCTACTAACTTTCGGTCTTTCCTCTTCGTCAGTGTTGCAGCTAGACCAAAATCACTAACTCTTGATCCTGCCTCTTCGCCGGTGTTGTAGCTGGATCAACATTACTAACTTTAGACCATGCCTCATCCTCAGTATTGTAGCTTGGTCAAAATTTACTAATTTTCAAATTTTATCAATATTATTTCTTGAAAAAATGAAGAAAAAAAGCAAGAAAATAGAAAAAATGAAAAAAGCAAAAATGAAAGAAAAAAAAGAAAGAAAAAAAAAGAAAAAAGAAGAAAAAGAAAGAAAGAAAACCAAAAATGAAAAGAAAAGAAGAAAAATCAAAATGAGATTTCAATCCTTCGATCTTGCCTCTTCGTCAGAGTTGTAGCTGGATCAGATATCAGAACTTTCATCCACCGATCCTGCCTTTTCGTTAGAGTTGTAGCTGGATCAAATCTTCAGACATTGCCTCTTCGTCGGTGTTGTAGCTTGGTCAAATCTAACTTTCGGTTCTGCCTCTTCGTCGGTGTTGTAGCTAGACCAAATTCACTAACTCTTGATCCTGCCTCTTCATCGGTGTCGTAGCTGGATCAACATTACTAACTTTATACCATGCCTCTTCGTCGGTGTTGTAGCTTGGTCAAAATTTACCAACTTTCAAGTTTTATCAATGTTGTATCTAAAAAAAAGATTTCTAAAAAAAGGGCAAAATGAAAAAGTAGAAAAGGAAAAGCAAAAAGAAAAGGAAAAGGAAAACAAAGAAGAAAAAAGAAAAAGAGAAAAAGAAGAAGTTGTCAGTTTTCTGGTCTTGTCTCTTCGTTAGAGTTGTAGCTGGATCAGACATCAGAACTTTCATCCATCGGTCTTGCCTCATTGTTAGTGTTGCAGCTGGATCGAATTTTGTAGACCCTGCCTCTTCGTCGGTGTTGCAGCTGGGTCGAACTCTCTTTAGGTATTAGTTTATTATCAATAATGTAGTGAGCCGCACTCATTTTGCTCCCTCAACCCCATTTTGAAGATTTTACTTCCTCAAAGAGAGACAAAGTAGATCCGTCAAGTATGTAAAGAAGACATGCATCAAAGAGAATGAAGATCTACCGAAGAAAGAAGACACGCGTCAAAGGAGAGAAGTTCAGCCAGATCAGACAAAAATGGTTATTATTGTCTTTGCTCTATTCCTGTCAGCAATGAGCAAAGAGGGGCAAGTGTAATACCCATTTTTTGTTCAGGCTCCAAGTTATATTCACTTATCCTAATTAAACCAAAAAAATATATAAAAAAATAAAAAGGCAAGGCATGGTCTCCACGCAGAGAACCATGCCCTGCCACCTTTTCACCCATGCTATTTCCCCCCACGTCCCACAACCATGCCCTTGGCAGGGCTTCCCCAACACTCCACTCAACCTCACTTCATTTCCCCTCCTACCATCAATTTTAAAGCACACCAAAATTGAGCATTGAAAGGAGAGCCGGCCATTTCAACAATTTGGACAACTAGGGGGCTCAGACGGCAGATTGGAAAAAAAAGATAAGGGCTCTCGGCATTGAAGGAAAAAAGAATGAGAGCTCTCTACTATATTTAGGTTTGGGTATTTATTTTTTATGTATGTTTATGGTGTAATCTTTTTTACAATCTAATGACGTTTTATTAGTAATCTCTTATTTATTTTTAGTTATCACGTTTTTATATGTTTTTATGTTCATATCTTTCTATATGTTGTTAGGATGTTTAGATTAATTCTTGATGGTTGTTTAATATTTGTTTTTTAATTTTCTCATATGTAAATTTTTGTGTTTACTTTTATCATGAAGTGTAGTTGTTTATGGCTTTTATTTGTGTATATGTACGTATGTATATATGTTTTTAGTATGCATCTATGTACATTACGTTATATATATGTGTATTAAGTTGTGTATTACCTATATATGTTAAGTAATATATGAGAGTATATACTATGTTTCTTTTTAGTATATGTTTATATAATACTATATTTATATTTATTGTTTTTTGCCATAATTTTTTTGTATACGTATGTGTTATATATTTTAGTATGTGTTATTTTAGATTCCTTATTATATTAGTTTTATTATTATTATTATTATTATTATTATTATTATTATTATTATATTTATACAGAATAATCTATTTTCTATATGTTATATATATTAATATTATATTTTTATTATTATGTATATATACGTATAGTGTTCTAATATGTATTTATTACGTATATGTTTTTTGGTATGTGAAACATGTTTTATATTATTATGTATATATAATTTTTTTCTACAACCTATATTTTACGTATAACTTTTTATATTTTCTATATTTTATATCAGATATATATAAGATTTCATGTATATATTGTTGTTTGCACATATTGCTATGTTATTACGTTAATTAATATTTGTGAATAAGTTAGATTAATATTTATGTATGCATGTTTTGAATATGTTGCATTGTGGTTTCTGTTTAGGTTTTATTACATGTATATATGTGGTTAATTATTTCTTGAAGTATGTTTTTTCTCCTTTTTCACATGTTCTTTTATGCTTTGTTATTGTGATATATCGTGTTTATGTTTTTTATTTGTGTTTAATGTCGTGATAGTGTTATATGTATATCATGCATTTGTTGCATTTGTATTTTTTTCTTATGTGTTTGAACATGTTAGAATTAATTAGTTTAGTTTTGGAAGCATGTCTTTTTGCATGTTTATATTTATATTTTGTCTTATTATTGTAAAATGTCATGTTATTTTCGTTCATGCATTTCATTTAATATTATTTATGTATTTATGTTAGATTGGTTTTTGTTTATGAGTTAGATTAATATTTATGTATGTATGTTTTATATTAGTATTTTATTTATGTTATTTGTTTTTATTTATGTGTTAAATTAATAGTTATGTATGTATGTTTTGGATTAGTATTTTATTTATGTTATATTAGTATTTTATTATGTTAGCATTTATTTATATTTTTATCGCAATGTATTTATGTATATTTGCCATGTTTTTTAAGTTTGCATAACAGATATATATTTTGTCAATGCGGTGCCCTTTTATCCGAGCGTAAATGGGGCCAGTATCAGGCGTAGTGATTGTGGTTGGGCGTTTATTCTCGGATAACGGGGCCTTTAAAATCTAACCGCACTTATAACCAAATTTTAAGTTAATCGTCACTTTAATCCGGAAAGTCTGATATTAATAAAGCGATAATTATTAAAGTACCAATTTTGGGCGGTGTGAGGGTGCTAATCCTTCTCCATCCGTAACCGACTCCCGAACCCATCAATTTTAAATCTTTGGTTTTTACGGTGTCCGGTCCACCTTGAGGGGCTGGTGGCGACTCTATTTTTAAATAAAACACGAGTTTTCTAAAATCCCACGCGGAAGATATCATTTTCAAAACAAAACAAAATAAAAAACACACATTTTTTTAGTGAGAGGGACATCGCTACAGGTTGCAGAGATTGATGAAAGAGTTGGAGATGAACCAAAGTGAAAAATTCAAGATTTTATGTGATAATGAATATGCCATCAAGATTGCTAAGAATCCAGTCCACCATGATAGAACAAAACATGTGGAAATTGACCGACATTTCATCTCTGAAAAGGTCAATGGTGGAATAACAGATTTAGCTTATGTACCCACTGAAGGACAGCTAGCAGAGCTCACCAAGGCTCTACCAAAAGCAACATTTGATGGATTCACATCCAAGATGAGACTATACAACATATATTCACCAGCTTGAGGGGAGTGTTAGTTGTAGATAAGATAAGTTTAACTTATTTATTTATTTTACTGTACATAAACTAAAGTAGTATCGATAAACTAGATCTCTATATTAAGAGATAAGAGTTGCAAATCTAAAAGTCTTCTAACAGTAAGTAAACTCTCTATAATTAAGTCTTTAAAAGACTACTCTTGTAAAAATGTATAATTAATGGAAATACTGGGAAACATACTGTTTCAACAATTTCTACAACTATTTTTGATGATATCTTCATGCAGTGATGTCATCTCAGGATTCAATGAATCTAGTCTTTAAGTGTTTGTCAAAAGGTGCCGTTGACTTTTTAGTGAAGCCTATTCGAAAGAATGAACTTAAGAACCTTTGGCAGCATGTTTAGAGGAGATGCCATAGTGTGAGTCATTAACTTCCTACTTCAGATTTAGATTCCCTATTACAAGTAGAGATTACAAACTATGTACTAGGCCTAGCAAGTTTTTCTTCTTTCCTGTTTTATTAAAATATTTGAGATTAAAAGCATATTCCATTAATAATTTTTCAATTGTATGAAGAAGGTAACATCTAAGACCATTATTGACTAGGAGAACTTCTACTTGTACTAGTTCGTTAAAAACAGCAGAGAGAGAGAGATTTGATTAAATTTTATGTTTTCATAGTTTCCTTTTCCAAGTGATTAATTTTCTGCTCCCTCAGTCTAGTGGTAGTGGAAGTGAGAGTGGAACACAAACTCAAAAATCTGTGAGATCAAAAAGTGTTGAGAAGTCTGACAATAACATTGGCAGCAATGATGAGGACAATAATGGGCTGATGGTCTAAATGTTGGAGATGGTAGTGATGACAGGAGTGGCACTCAGGTATTATAAATCGGTCCTTGAGTTGCATGGTATTTTTTTTATGAGGTTAATATCTAGTGGTCAAATTTAGGGCCTTTGATTGCTCTGAACTATATAGTTAGCAAATTGATTTCTGAACTGCTATTCTTTCATTGGTTTATGTCATACTGCAGAAAGGGTGTTTTTCTCTGTTTATATTAATTTATAATATTTAAATATATTTGTTTTTAATTGTAACGGTTCATTCAAGTTTAATTTAAGGCATAATGTTTTACTAAAACCACAATAGCATGACATGAGTTCTATAAGTTATGGATTACATTAAGCTCTGCTTGTGCTGATCTCTGCTTAGGAAATGATGTACATATTCTCAAGAAAAGTGAGCTGTTTAATTTCGGATCAAAATATATGAGTAGTTCGTTCTACTGCTTAGAACTTAGAAGGTTGTTTATATGAAAGAAAAAACAAGTTGGTTCTGATCTCCAATACTCCAATAGGTATTATGGATTAGCTATAGCAGACTTTTCCCTCTCCTTCTCCTTCTCCTTCTCCCAAGCTCTTCTATTCTTGATAGGCTTTCCCTAGGTGACTCTATTTTAGTCTTAGATTCCACTAATAATATTTCGTGACAAAATGCAACTTTGATATCCATTTAAAAACTTCTGCCTTAATCCAAAAATTTTATGGTAGTCTGCACGAATTATTTTATTCATTCCAAGTTAGGGCTAATCGTGTACAAATTTAACATCCTCCTAATCACTTTTTGGTATTTGAGCTTTGTCCTCTAGTTCCTCATCCTTAATGGTTGAACTTCATTGCCCTCGAAACTTGGATGAAAAGTTCATAAAGTTGTTAGAAACTTGGTATATATAGTGGAAAGCTATCTGTGTATTTTCTTTTTGCAGAATTCTTGGACAAAACAAGCAGTAGAAGTAGTCAGCCCCCGTCTAGTCTCACCCTCAGATAAAGTTGCTGAGTGCCCTGATAGTACGTGTGCGCAAGTTGTCCATTCAAATGCAGAAGTATCTGGGAATAAAGGGGTGCCAAGAACGAGATGAACAGCTTGGTAAACATGAATTTCAAATGTGTAGCTTGAAGTAGGTTTGAACTGACTCAATTGAGCTCAACAGTAAGAAATGTGAGCTCAATTTGAAACTCGAGGCTTGATACTCGCTTCAAGCTCGATTCTAGATAAAAATTGAACTGCTTGAGCTTGCTCAATTAAGCTCGTTTATCTAATAAAGACGAGTTCATTTCCATACTTGACTTTAAACTTGATTGTTTGTACTCGAACTTGTACTCGAGTTCGAATTGAGATGTTTCTGATACTAAATAAAAACAATAAATATATATTAAAAATAAAATGAAAGGTTTGATTGAGCAGGCGAAGAGTCTGCTCCTTAAATAGCTGTAGCTTCTTGAGCTTACTTGAAAATGACCAAACTGAATTTAGTTTTTGTCGAGCTGAACCAAGAAGCTTGCAAGCAGTCTTATTTACACCCTTAGCTTGAAGCATATCATGCTGGTGGTCAACATTTTTAATATTTTAGTGCGTTTTACTTTTCTTTCATTTAATGGCAAAACTTCCATGTCTCTCTTCACTTCTTTTACCCTTTTGTGATCCTTTCTATTGCAGACAACGTTGCAATGGGCAAAGACTTGCGTTTAGACCTGCCTAGTAATTTAGATTTACAACTAGAGTGTCCGGTTGAGGTCCCAATCAGAACAGTTGGAACAAAACAGATAAACCAGCTTGAGATGAGCTCCAGTAAGTTCAATGAACAGATTGATAAAAGGCAGCTGGACCTCAATAGTGAAGTCCCGCCCAGCAAACAGAAGTCTGAAGCTGCTAATCAAACCGGCATTACATCTCTGACATCAGATCTTAAGAAGGAAATTGCCGAGTACGAGGCTTCAAACAGGCTTTCCAAAATCTCAGATGGCAATGATAAAATTGTCAATGATTCTAAAGAACTACCATCTACCGAACTTGGGTCGAAGAGACTTAGAGAAAAGGATGAGCGAAATGTCTTGAGACGTTCAGACTCCTCTGCCTTCTCAAGGTATAAAGTAGACTAATGTATAGGAACATTCAACTAAACGGAATCCCAGAAAAGTATTCTACATATATTTGTTGAATTCTGATTAGTTTTGACCATTATTCTATTACCTGCAGGTATAATACTGCAACAAATGCAAATAAGGTTCCTGTTGTCAACACGGGAAGTTCAATTGCACTTGGTAATAATTTAGAACTGACTAGAAAAGGATCAGTATGTGATAATCGTTCTCATTTGGTTAATGGCCTTCCCAATCAAAGCTCAAATGTCGGTAGCAATAACATTGATATGGGCTCCACGACTAACAATGCTTCTGCCAAGGCGGCAGTTGAGAAGAATAAGTCAGCTGTATCATCCACTGTCAGATCTTCACATCCATCAGCTGTTTTCCAACCTATGACAAATGACCTTTTAAGTGGTGCTAATAAATTTGTATTAGACAAAGGCAATGATGTAACTACAGCAGGACCGGCACAACCTAGAGGACACACCAAGAACTGCAAACGCAACGCCCCTCAAACCATTACGATCAACATTGCCATCTTATTCGTGGCTTGCAGCAGCAGCCACAAGAACATGATTTGTCTTTGAAAAAATTAGCTGCAGATGCTCCTCATTGTGGGTCGTCGAATATGTTGGGTGAGCTTGTTGAAGGAAATGCTGGCAACTACAGTGTCAATGGAAGTGCTTTAGGTAGTAACCATGGAAGCAATGGGCCAAATGGAAGTAGCAATGCAGTCAATACTATCGGGACAAACATGGAAAGTGACAACGGAATAGCTGGGAAAAGTGGAAGCGGTGATGCGAGTGGCAGCGGCAGCGGGAGTGGGAACGGCAGCAAAGCAGACCAGAGCAAATCTGCTCATAGGGAAGCTGCATTGACCAAATTTCGTCAGAAAAGGAAAGAGAGATGCTTCCAGAAAAAGGTAATAAACATTGAGGTGTTTTATGATAAATATGCGAGGTAGTCGAAATCTACCTTAAAAATCTTCAAGCCACTAGCTCATGTTATGCCATTTATTCTGACATGCACACATTGCATGCATGGGAATTAGGTAAAGACATTTTTATGTTTCAAATTTCCAGTTTGACCAAGAAAAAACTGGCTGCTCCCCTTGTATTTTACAAAAGCATAGGCTCATCTCACCAGTTTGTTGATGATAATAGTAGAATGCTACTTCTGTTTTGTTTTTTCAACAGTTGGGCGTGATTAATTTCCGAGATCTCTTAGTACTTTGGCTTTGTACAGGTTCGATACCAAAGCAGGAAACGACTAGCAGAACAACGATCTCGCATCAAAGGACAGTTCGTGCGGCAAACACCGACCAACAATGACCTAGTATCCGAAGGTAATTCGTGTGATAAATAGTGAAGAAAACAAGCAGAACAAGAGAAATCAAATCCTCTTGCTGATACCGCAAAGTGACTCGTCTAGACTAGTTAAAGAGATAAGAAAATTATGGAGAAAAGATAAATATCTGATTTTTATACAAAAATGAATCTGATTAGAGTAAACAACCCAATACATGAGTATGGCTTATATAGCCCAATATCTAAAGGTTATAACTAACACAACAATACTAACAAATTTATAACAACTACTAACTAATTACACTTAATTTTCTACTAATTATATTCTATATTCTAACATCCACCCTACTTTCTTTCTTTTTTGAATTTCTTCAATCTTCTTCAAATTAGTGAGCTACTTAAGGGCAAAACAGTGAACTGAAAATCAGTGAATGCACAATGAACTAATAGAGCTGATACACAAAAAGAAAAAAATGCTTTATTCCTTCAAATACCATTCTTTCATACGGAAGTCTCTCGGAAACAAAACATGTATTCTTTACTTGGTGGTTTACTGATAATCGAAGGTGTTTTTCATCCTTTCGTTTTTCTTTATGTTAGACTTGTTGAACTGTGTTTTATTGCTCTAGACCTTCCTTTTTTCGGATCTTTTTTTTGTTATTTGTTGTTCTGAGACTTTAATTGTACATTAGGGTTACTGGAGAAGAGAGAAGGCTTCTAATTAGACCCCATTCGATTTGGTGTGCTGGATTCATGAACATCGTTGAACAATAGGGTGCTTTGAAAACCTTTTTAATCATATGTTCTATCGGTTACTTTCTGGTGTTTTAACCATTATTTAATCCTCAAATTATCCTTGGAAATTCGAATTGATTTACTTTAACTATGGTATGATTGCCATTTGAAGCCATCGGCTATTCCAGAATACATCCATGAACATGAAAAAGTCCAACAAGGAATCGGCCCAAGTGTTCTTGGAAGAAAAATATATAAATTTTCATATTTTGGTGCGCTGTTTGTAAAGAGAGAAAATTCTAGACATTTAAAATGATGAGTAAAACTCAACAAGTGTTCCGGTAGAAAATTAGATGACATTTATCTTAGGAGACACGAGTTCAGATCGTTCTGTCTGCAAGGAATATACGTATTATCAAATGTTAAAAATATCTATAAACAAATATTACCCTTATAAGCACCTTTACCTTCCAAGAAAAGGAAACATCCATGGCATTTAATTGACTTGTATATAACATATATTTTAAGGAAACATGAACAGGTATTTACTATTGACTTTTTATGGTTAAAATTGACTAGTCTAGCTAGATACATGAAATTTCAATCGTATTCATTTCCAGTACATTTATTCCATACACTGAATGCATGAATCGGAAGTGCGATATCAAATAAGAGTCTTTTGTTTACCGAATAAAAGTGCAATACACATGATTTTATTCAACCCAATCTACTTCTGCAAGTCTTCTTAGGGTTCTGATTGTTACTTCACACAATTTGACCCTTTTCTTATAGGTAATTGCCAGTATATTCATGATACAAATGAGGCAAAAGAGCAATAAAATACCAGAACAGATGCAGACAAGTGACTTCTTTGGTAGCGTAGGACTAGTTCAAAAGCGGGTGTTCATTTACAGAGTTGGTTTCTTCCAAGGTTGTGCTAGGGTTGGATTTTCGGTCAGTTGACTCCTCAAAATAGGGTTTGGCCTGCTATGTCAAATCCAAGTTTAGAAGCTTCAAACAAAGGTATTGAAATTAGGTGAGGCAACATTGTCTTAATTCTAAACCTAATAGAAAATGTCAAAACAATTGTAGCACTATTAACTCTACTTCAAGGAAATGAGTTTATATTTTCACATTTTGCAGTTATAGGGTTATAGCTCCAAAACAGTTGCGTAAAATATATCATCTCAGATGTAAATGAATAATACAAATCAAGGACTGACAGACTAGTAAAGCCTTATTTGCATGTAAGACCGACCAAAACATGGCAATGTAAATATTCACCTTGTTCTTGTCACGCCAGCCAAGTCCGAATGACAACAGCCCCGCCTTTCTTCTGGGACTATCCAGTGTAGCATGCGGTGTACTACGAAAGCATGTATCTTTGTAAGAGGAACATTAAAAATGGATTTAAGTACCTATGCACTTTGTTTTTTACACAGCCCGTAGTTCTCTTCATCATAATCAAGTGGATTGAAAATTTATCAAAACATTTTGAATGAAGGGCATACAGAAAAGGCAATACGTGTCATAATATTAGAATCAATGTTAGAAGAGTACGGTTCTTAAAATGTTACTCACTGCGGAGAAGGTAATGCTTCAGTTTGGCCACTTTCACATTGCAAGGTAGCCTCCAACATTGATTCTGCCATTACAATCCTCTTCTCCATCCGAGCAATAGAATCCATGGCCTTCTCATATTTTTCCTGAAAGTGTATGTTTTTTATTGAGGATAAATATAGTCCTGAAAGAAAGAAGGAAAATAATACACTCTACTCGTGGGATGTTGAATATGATCAGAGCACAGAAAAGATGGTCGCAATCAGACGTGGCACCTCAGTTAGGAATGAAACATACCTCATTTATTATGCTGAAAGACTTTGAAATAGTAAAAGAAGATGCAACATATCATAAGATAAGAAAACAATGTCCAAATCGTTAAGAGATCGGAGTGTAAAATTACCCAATCATCTCCTGCCAACAGGAGAACTGCTTCAGAGATGAATATAAGATGTAAAATGTCGAGGAGAATTCAGAAAAATACATAAACTATTCGACACCTTAACCATTAAATTGTTATTAGAACAAGTTCCCTATCAGTAGCTTAATTTCTTGATAGGAGTCACATTACAAGAATGTTGTCTAGCATGAATATCAACTGACAAACAGAATCAATGGAAACAATATGGAATCTATTTGTTGACAATATCCATGGTAGCAATTACATCAAGAACAGAAGAGAACCTGAAGCATGGTAACTGCAAATCTCTGTGCAGCTGCATCTTTCACCACGTTTCTGACTGCATCTTCAGTTATCCTTTGCTCCTGCTCCATCCGTGTCAAAACCTGTAGCACATAGAACCTAAAAATCACTCGAAAGCTCAAAAGAGAATAAGAATTATGCATCAGAGAAGGGAAAAAACTATAACTTAAGCATGGCAGCTTCCTGTTCTTTCTTATCAGCAAGAGCTTGGTGTAGATCAGCCACTTCTAGTTCTAACTGTTCAATCTGTTGCATTATTAATAAACTTCAAATCCTGCATGCAACTTGAGTGACCCAAAGCTTACATGGACGAAGTTGAAGTACTGCCAATGACCAAAAGATGTGCCGGGAAGGTCTAAAATAATCAAGCAAATAATTTTACATCTTACCTTTGCACTCAATAGCCGTCTGTTATCTTCTTTGACCAACTCCACAAGAGTTGTCTCTAGCTCCTCAGCTCTGGAAAAGAACATGAACCCCAGTTACAGGTAAAATTATTGGTTATAGAAGCTGTTGATAGTTCATCAATTTATTAGTTTCCAGATCTCTAGGAGTTAGTATCGTTTCCTGATTTCTTGTTACCTAATTTCTAGTAATTTATAGATTCCAAGCATTAGAATGGGATAGTTTCTTGTATATAAATATCCTAGAATTCCTCAATGAAATGCAATAATAGTGAATTCCTTTTTGTTCTTCTTTACAGAGGTTCTTTCTATTTCTGTTTATATGATATCAAAGCGTTTCAGTTCCATTGGTTGCTTGACATGTGCAAAGTTAACCAAATGAAGGAGAAGTAGGTTGTTCAACTTGGGGTCTCAGGTCATATCATAGTTGATGAAATTTTGTTAATCTTGTTCTATGAAGCGTTGTTCCATAGCAATACTCTTCTTGATGCAATTTGTTCAGGTGTTTATCAACATAGTTGTTCCTATTAGAAGATATTCTGAGCGTTAGTTGTTCTCAACATAGTTCCATAGCTATCTTGAACAAAGCAACTCCCGAAAATGATAATTGGCGGACATGGTTCTCAGTGTTTCACTTTTAAAGGCTGAAAAGGTAATATAGCACATGAAAATGCTCAACAGCATCGGGAAGGCTAAATACCATGGTTCACTAGAAAGAGGGATTTTCTATTAAATGATGCAATCCTTTCATATTAAATAAAAGTTCACAAACGATATGAATTGGCTGGGAAATAAATTGCAGGTCTGAAACAGCACTACTTGGACTAGATTCAGTTACTATAATGCCATCAACGAGTAAAGCAGAGCCACATGCAAGGATGGAACCACATTTGGTGTGTGTGTGTGTGTTGGGGGGATCAATCACTTCTTAGGTCCCTAGTAGTTTTCAAACTGTGGAAATTAAGCCCTGGCCACCCAATCTTTTAGGTTCAGTTATTTTTTAGGTCCCTATTAGTTTTGAAATTATGCAAATTAAACCTTGCCTCCATTTTTTCGGTTTAAATATTTAGATCCCTATCAATTTTAAATTGATGGATTTAACAATGAGATCCCAACCCCTTATTTTATTACATTTATATCCCTCCTCTCCGATGTTTCATCCTGACCTATCCCTGGCCGCAAACAAAAACATTTGAGAAAGTAGAATATACTAACTGGAGTACAGCAGCTCTTTTTTCTTCAAGCAACCTACACAATTCGAGCTTCATCCAGTCAACCTGCATGTAAACTGTCAATGATGGAAATTTGAAGAAAGCTGCACAAGAATTATTCATATCTGTCAGATAAATTACAAGTGAAACACCCTAGAAACCTTGAAAAAGTTCAGTGAGCATAAACCTTGAAGATTGGTTATAAGAAAAGAACTTTAAGCGTTCAGTAAGTCATATGATGAATTTGTCCATAAATCAACATTCAAGAGAGTTCATGCATTGTTCAGTCAATGTACTTATTTACGGCGATGTCATACTAATTCTTTGCTTTTTTGAGGGTCGGCAAATCAAATGAGGTGGGCAGCTCAAAACCAGCATTTGGTTAAAGTTTATAAGGTGAAAAAAGTAGGCAAAAATCAACAACTCATGGAAATTATTAAATCAGTTGCTTAAACACAGATGGTGTGCGGACCCTTACAGCATAAAACAGGTATCATTCACGAATGACTACCTGAAACATGATAAACGAAGTGTACAAATGCTAAGAAGACAAAGAGAAGTACCTGCTCCTGAATATCTGGTAGAGAACCAACTGAATCTGCACTGAAGCTACAAAGCAATTGATCCAGATTGGAGGAATGGAACTCCAACTTAAATTCATCTCCATCAGCTAAATCTTCAACTGGCTTAGCTTCTTCCAGCAGTGGTTCACGATCGGCTTGTACACAATACTGTGTATATGCAAGTCCTTTTGAATTTTTCAAAACACGGCCTCTGTTTGTTCTTTCCTCAACATCCTGTAGCACAGTTGGTCTATGCTTGTCTCTCAGCTCTTGTAATTTGACATCAGTCACAGCCACAAAACCCATGCAGGCAGTCAAAACAAGTTGGCTGCTGTCAAATGTTGAGCCGGCAAGGGATTGCAGTAAAGTGATGGAATCCCCAGCATCCTTAGTTGTAATTAAGGCTGGACCTACAGTAAACTTTAGGTAACTAGACTGCTTTTTGAATTCCTCATCCACATTTATGCTTTAGATATTTGTAAAAATATAAAACCTTGATACCATATAATTCCATTAATGCAAGGGCTGTGCGAAATAGCATAACACGATTTCCTTCAAATAGAAGTACATCCCAAATGCGAAGAACTGGAGACCAAGAAATCCATTACAAGGTAAACGTGGTTACTGATAAAGAGAGTGCACGGCGCTCAAACTTGCAGAAAACTTTAAATCTTACCACTTTCCCAAGGAAGGGTATTAATAAAAATGGAAAGAAACCAAGGTGCACATATCCATGCCACCTGCACTCCCAAGTAATCCAAATGATTGGCTGCAATGAAATAAAATCACCAATATTATTTCATGTAAAGCATGAGAATATAATTAATAAAGAGAATGAATATTTAAAGGAAACAAACCCAATTTGGGAAATCTTTCACGCATCAACTCGTCAAATACAAGTTGGTCAACCTATGAAAATAGAAATATGTAGAATCACAAGTTGTAAATTGGCAAGTCTCCTTAAAAATACAACAATATTAGCATTTTGGTGAACATGAAGATGAAAGGAACATGGAATATCATAAAAAAAGAAAAGTCGTAAAAAAGGGAAAAAAAACCTGATATTCTATCATTCCCTCTGTATGGTAACAGTCAAAGTAATCATCAATAATGGTCACCAAGGCCCTGAGAATACATTTAAGAAATCAGTATTTAAGGATGACCTAGCTATTCTTGTATCATGAGTATGCATGTGTTTATATATGCCTTTGTATAACAAGCAACACAAGAGAATAAGATGACCGTGCTTAGAAAGGCGACACCGTGTTCATTTTGCATGAAAAAATAAATTATTTTTAGCACCATTAGGCAAAAGTTGGCTGAAAAAGCTTATGCATGCCCAAAATCATTCTAGGGATAGAAATAGCCACTTTCAGAATTTCATTATTTTATAGAAAGCTATCTGAACTTACCAAAAGGCACTTTCCTCTGGCATCACAAGTAACAATAATCCAGCAAAGAAATTCATTGCCTGCGTGTGTTTGATGTCAACTTAGATGACAAGAATAAGTACAATGAGTGCCTGATTATTAAAAATATCAATCACTTTTGAAATGGGACTGTTAAGATTCATTAAGGGCAAATTTAAATCCTAGGTAAAGTCGATGACATACTGGACGTTAGGTCTTTCAAGTTGCATACTTACACTTAAACTTCACGTTTAAAACTTTTTTCTGGCAAAACAGATTTAGTAGGGAAAAACCTCATATTCTTCTTACCAACTACTTCGGAGCAATTTGATCAACTTGTTAGGCTAAAAAAGTTTAATGTAACATAAGCACAACCATAATTTTAGAAGATTAGATTTGTTCTTGAGGACCATGATTTTTCAATCAACAAAATAATGGCCTCTTGGTGTCGTGCTTATAAAGCAACGGTATAACTGAAACGAAGGAGATGATAAGAAATTGGATAAATTTCTCTATAAATCTAAAGAAAATTTCTTACATTAGAAAGAACACAAGAGTGAAGATAGAACTAGTGTGAGTGAGAGTGGAAGTGCTGTACAGATGGACACTTGTGAAAGTTACAACTTACAAGTAGGTTTCTAATGATAAAGGATAGAGAATTGCCATATATGGGACGAGTTTAAAAGAGAGACACCAATTAAAATTAATACTAATTGTTAGTACTAGTTAAACACATTTTAGAGGAAAAAAGATTCAGTTGATCAGTTACCTGACAGTACCCAACAGAGGGGTTATGTCGAGCATATGCTAAAAGTAAACGCCTCAAGGAATCCCTATTCAGAGTTGGATGACCTGGAAAAGTCCGCATTAAATCCTGAAAAGATATGCAGAAGAATTAGCCTAGGGAGAAATGCAAAAGTAATATAAAGCAAAAGATGTAGAACCTATGAATTGATAACATTGAACTATAAAATCTAAGGTGCATGCATCTAATGACCTTCTCAATCTGCTTCCTCCATTTTCTCAACACATCAGATGAGTTGCTACGGTGATCATCGTTTTCTTGAGCCAACAACTCCTCATAATATCTTTCCACTTGCCGTGCCTTGACACCTATAAAAGCTTGCCAGACCTGCAAATGCAATGACCATATTATAGAAAACAGGGCATTTTTCGACAAATAAATGACAAGACAACAACAAACTGAGAAGTTTTCAACCTCACCTCTCCTCGTAGATCCTTCGATACTCCTCCATGGACAAGACTTTCCAACTCTTCTTTCCAAGGGAAAAAGGATTCTTGAGAGTCCTCATTGCCCGCTTTACTTCCTTCCTCATCAAAGATCTCATCAACACAGACCTTTTCCTGAAACTCATCCTGAGATTCACCTTTTGGAGTTCTTGCATGAATTATTGATGGAAGATGGTCTCCACTTTCATTCACATTTTTATTTTTCATATCATTTCCTTTCTTAACCCTTGAATTCATCATATTCTCAATGCAACAAAGGACTGGTCTACCCTTAGCCCATCCTTCAGCCTTACTTGTCTTTGCTTGATGTTCAAGGAAGATCTTCCATTTCTCCGATCTCTCCTCTTCCTCTTCCTGGTATGACAAATTACTATATCAATTTACCCAATAAACAGAAGGAACTACGCACAATACATTAGAGACATTCTTTCGAGTAAATACAAGAACTAAACCTATAAAGAAACTCGTACCTTGTAGATATTAAGGTATTGTCGATATGTTTGTATGTGTTGCGGTCTGACAGCAAATCCATAGGCATCCCTAACCACATTATTGCGCACATATTTAAATGTATATTATTACTAAACCAGGGAAAACATGATTACTCAAAAACAAAGTAGAATTTGGAAAAGGAATTCATAAAAGAAGACCCGTCGCTCAAAGATCCTGATCAGTGACTATAATAAACAAGTTGGATATCAGATTGACTTGAAATTTAGACCAAAAACAGAAAGATTTACTGGAATCGCCCTTCAATGAAAGAAATTACAAAAATCCATCTAAAATTAAACCAAAAACTTTACGTTCTTTTTAGCTCAAAATGCACAAACCTAATCAAAAGAATTGATAAGAGCTTGAAAAAAGTGACTAATCCGTGAAAAAAGGCTACGTTTGTTTGTTTTCCCCCTAAAAATTTCTAACTAAAACAGTAGAAACTAAAACTAAGAAGCTGTCAAATTAATGAAAAATAATTAAGCTTTAATAAGCAAATGCAGGAACAACAAAACTGAAGTACCTCATTGGTTCGAGAGATTGAAGGAGATTCGAATTCGAGTCCATCATTTTTCTGGCTGATCAACGGCTGGAATTGATTTCTTCTTTTCCTAAATTTTGTATGATCAACAAAAATTCAAGTTTAATTTGTTTGATTCGGAAGATCTAAGAATATTGCTTGATCTCAGCTAACCGAAATTTCAAAAAAAAAAATAATCTGGTGAGTATGCTCCTAGTTGAAGCTGCTGGGTTTGGTTCTAGTCGTTACAGTTACAGTTACAGAGTGGCAGGGGTTAATTTAGCGGGCTTTTTGTTCAAGCCGATGTTAAATGACGTGTACGACAATGGTGATTTTGTTTTGCCACGTGAAGCAATTTGAAGCGGTAGATTTAGAGGCAGCGATTAAGTTGAGGCACCGATGGGTAAAGTTAGGTTTGACTATTTGAGTTTGACTAAATAGGGTCCACTACAGTGCTTGTGGACCTATGGCATCTGAACCGTCAGTTAATCATTTAAGTCACTTTGTCCTGTCTTGTCACTACAATTATTATCTGTTGTACACTGTTCAAAACTATAAATGTGTTTAAAATTAGAAGAAAACCCCTTAAAATGTGGTTAAAAAGGGAGTATCGATATGAGTTAAAAATAAGGGTAAAATTTTAATATACAGGGTAGGTAAGTCTGTGTATTTGTACTATAAGAATTTAAATTTTAAATTTTTAATTTTAATTCTAAAAAAATTAAACTCTAAACCTTAAACTCTATACACTAAATTCTAAACTCTACAACCTAAACCCCTAAATCTTAAACCCTAAACTAAAATCCTAACAACTAAAACTAAAAGGCACGTGTAAACTAAAGTTTACACGGCATGTGTACCAAAGTTTTTTCCTAAAAACAAATCAAAAAATTTTAAGTCGTTGGATTTTAAAAAGGAAAGAAGAATAATGATAAAAGGTTAAACAGCTACCCAGTTATAACGCAAAGTATTACATGATTATAACGTAAAATGACACACAAAATGTAAGAAAAAATATTGCAACATAAATTCTTACCTTAGTTAATCAAATTCAAAATTCTTCAAAAGCATGGTAAGAAGTTATGTTATAACTTAAAAGCTTACCCCAAAACATTATTTCTTATCAAACACATCTAATTTTATGTTCCTACATAAATTCGCATCGAAACCAACATAAATTCTTACCGGAAATGTAAGAAAACAGGCTATAACATAAATCCTTATCAATTGTTTGAAGGGTTTTTGGATTTGGTGATCTCAAGTAAAAACTTGGGTTATAACTTTTTCTTTTACTATTTTGGTAAGAATTTGTGTGGTCTCGTAACAATCTGTTAAGGAATCTAAAATCTTATGTGTTTGGTAAGAAATAATATTTTGGGGTAAGAGTTTAGGTTATCAAACAATAGTACCGGTACAACAAGAACAATATCGATTATGTAAGAACAATATCGATACTTTCTTACCATAAGTTGAAAGAGTTTTGAATTTGCTGTTCTTAGATAAAAATTTGTGTTATAACATTTTTATTACCATTTCAATAAGAATTTATGTAGAAATAATGTTATCTTATAAGAGTTTAAGTTATAACATAATTTCTAACCATAAGTTGAAAAAGGTTTTTGATTTGGTGGTCTCGGGTAAGAATTTGTGTTATCACATTTTTACTTACCGATTGTTTTATAATAATTTATGTAGGTTTCGTAACAATTTCTGTAGGTATCCTATTTCTTATGAGTTTGGTAAGATATAAAGTTATCCTTTAAGAGTTTATAATAACACAATTTCTTACCATAAGTTTCGTTGGTCTTAGATTTGGTGATATGGGGTAAGAATTTGTGTTATTATCTCTTTTCCTATCAGTTTTATAATAATTTATATAGGTTTCGTAACAATTTGTATAGGTACCATATTTGTTATGAGCTTGGTAAGATACGAAGTTATCCTTTAAGATTTTATGTTATAACACAATTTCTTACCATAAGTTTCACTGGTTTTTAGATTTGGTGATATGGGGTAAGAATATGTGTTATTACCTTTTGTCTTACGGGTTCTATAATAATTTATGTAGGTTTCATAACAATTTGTGTAGGTACCTTATTTCTTATGAGTTTGGTAAGATATAAAGTTATCATTTAATATTTTTATTTTATAACACAATTTCTTACATAAGTTCCGCTAGTTTAGATTTGGTGATATGGGATAAGAGTATGTGTTATTATTTTTTGTCTTACCGGTTCTATAATAATTTATGTAGATTTCGTAACAATTTGTGTATGTATCCTATTTCTTATGAGTTTGTTAAGATATAAAGTTATTGTTGAGATATTTGATTTTGATATAACTTAAATGAAAAATGTTTTTAGACTTAAAACAAATTTGTAAAAATATTTCAAAAGTTCATTAACCTAAAAAATATGTTTGAAAAGTTTTCAAAGGGTTTTTGACTTGTTTAAATATTTTCAAAATAGCCCAAGAGTCAAAAACAGACTCTGTGTACCGATACACTCTTGAGTGTATGGATACCCATAAGAGCTCGTATCGGTACGATTTCCCGTGTATCGATACGCCCCTATGTCCTCGAGTTTTGACAAATTCTAGTAGCCAAATTGAGTACCAATATGGCCTTAGACGTACCGATACCCAAGGGTGTGTATCGATGCACTTGTATCATGTACCGAAACAAGTGTAAATTTTTCCCAACGACTTTTTCTATTTTGAGGCAGGTATTGATATTCGAAGCCCGTGTATCGATACGCCTTGCACCAGACTGCATTTATTGTTGGAAATAAAGTCTCAAACAGCTCCAAACCAACCCCAACGGCTAACGACCACAAACTCTTTTGAGGGTTTAAAAGACTCAATCAAGCAGCCATGCAACAACAAGAAACAACTTGCTAACATTCATGTATTGAGAAAACAAGTTTTGCACTTAAATTTTCATATTTCTTATAAAAAACACTAGTGAGCCAAATTGTCACATTTGCTCAAGTATTTAGGTTTTTGGGTAAGAACTTAATTGTGCAAACTTATTTTCCTTGTGAGGTTTTCTTTAGTTTGCTAAATTTATTTTCTCTTGTAAGAGAATGTTTCAAGACTTTGGGGTATAAATCTTGGTTGTAAGGGTTATCTCATTGAACCCAGAAAAAGGAAAGTAAATCTAGTGGATTTGAGAAAATCCTTAGTGTGGACTTGGTTGAGTAGTCGAACCACTATAAATATTCGTGTCTTAATTTGTATTACTTAGCCATTCATCCACCAAAGCAAAAATCTAATTCACCCCCTCTTGGCTATTCGGTTGATCGTACGAGCCTCCCAACAATTGGTATCAAAGCTTCGTCTCTATGCCGGATTAACATCTTAGAGTTGATTCTTGAAGTGCTCAACCTTTCTACATTAACCAGAGATCATGGCACAATCCATCGACAAGCCTCCTTACTTCAACGATGTCAATTACTCCTATTGGAAGAATAGAATGGTGTTTTTCATCAAAGCCCATGACTATCATTTTTGGGATGTAGTTTTTGATGGCTCGTTCTTTTCTATAAAGAAGCAAGGTGGAATGGAATGTGAAAGATCGAAAGAAGATGCAACTCAACGATAAAGCTATGATCATCTTGCTTTGTGCTCTCGGACCTGATGAGTATGAAAAGTCATCTTTTTGCTCGAGTGCCAAGGAAAATTGGGACAAGCTCGAAGTCACTCATGAAGGAACCAATGAAGTAGATGAGACCAAGATAGGTCTTCTCAACCTTGAGTATGAGAACTTCAAGATGGACCCGAAAGAAGCCATCAAAGCTATGTCTGATCGGTTTTTCACCATTGTGGATGGAATTAAAGGCTATAGAGAAGTGATTTTGGAGGACAAGCTTGTGAGGAAGTTGATATATTCACTTTTCCGATTCATGGGATTTTAAGAATACCACAATCATTAAAGAAAAAAAACTTAAAAGATGAACTCAAGCCCGTAATGTTCAATATGTTGAATTCCATTGGACAGTTTGGTGGATAGCCTCATGAAGATGCAAGACAACACATTCGAGCATTTTTGGAAGTATGTGATTCTTCCAACAACAAGGTGTGCATGAAGATGTATTGAAGCTCAAGCTATTTCCTTATTCTTTGCATGATCGAGCACGAGCTTGGTTGAGTTAAGTACCAGCCGGTTCTATAGAATCTTAGACAGATCTATGCAAAAGTTTTTTGCTATGGTATAATCCATCTAAAATGAACACCCAATTGCAGAATGACATTGCTTCCTTTTATCAAGCTAATGACGACTCAATGTACGAGTGTTGGGATAGATATAAGGGACTACTCCGCAAGTGTACAAATCATAGATTTCAAGACTGGATGCAAGTCGTAATGTTCTACAATGGTGTCAATGCTCCTACAAGGATGATGCTGGATGCTTTAGCAAATGACACTTTGCTAGACAAGTCACCTCAAGAAGCATTCAATATCCTTGATAGGATCGCAAACAATGACTACCAACTTCCTACTTCGAGACTTAGTATGAGAAGAAGAACTCATGGGACGCGTGAGCTTGACAATAATGAATCAGTTTCAACCCAGTTGTCGGCCATCACTACTATGTTGAAGAATCTCCAACGACCTAATGAAGTGAAGGAAGTGAAGGTAGCAAACACTTGTGTCTAGTGCGATGGAAATCATCATGTGATCGAGTACCCTGAAAATCACGAGTCTGCCAACTATCCAATAACCCAGGAAGTCGTCAGCATCCTAATATTTCTCGGGGGAATCAAGGAAACCACAATGCTGGAAGCTCGAGTAGGCACCACAATCAGACTGAATCCCAAGGTTTTCAGCAGAATATGCCATGGCAAAATGACAACAAGGTTTCAACCTCTTCATCGAACAACAGTTCCTTGGAAGCTACTTTCCAAGATTTTTTGACAACCACGAAGGATTTATTCCAAGACCATGCAGCGTCTATAAAGAGTCAAGGTGCATTGATTCAAATACGTAGCTCTTCCTTGAAGGGTTTGGAAACCCAAGTGGGACAAATTGCACAAGCTTTGCATGCTCGAGCTCAAGATAGTTTGCCTAGTGATACTGAAGTCACTAAAAATCATGGCAAAGGGCAGTGTAATGCACTCACTTTAAGAAGTGGCACCCAACTTAACAAGGAAGATAAGTTTGGAGGGAAGAAAGTAGAAGACCCCAAACCTGAATCTGTGGTTAAAGAACCAGCTTTGCAAGAGGATTTAACTCTAGAAGGGAGAAAGAACGATGGCTCGATAAATGAACCTACTGATGGAGAATTGAACATTGCTACAGTAAAAGAGAAAACCCCACTAGTAGAGGAAGAAGTCAGGCCCCTACCACCCTTCCCTCAAAGGTTGAAGAAGTAAAAAAATGACATCCAATTTAAAAAAAATTGTAGATATTCTTGACCAGCTGCATATCAATGTCCCATTTTTGGAGGCCATTGACCAAATGCCTACATATGCTAAATTTCTCAAGGATATTTTCACCAAGAAAATGAAGGTTGAGAAGTACGAGACTACTGCTTCAACAAAAGAATGCTATTCGGTGCTGAGCAATTTGCCACTCGAAAGGAGTGTTTCGAGCATATTTATCATTCCATGTTCCATATGAGATAATTACACGGGGAAAGCTCTATGGGACCTTGGGTGTACTGTCAATCTAATGCCTAATTCAAACTTTATGAAGCTTGGAATGAGAGATGCAAGACCCACCCTGGTGATTTTACAACTAGCAGATAGATCTCTTGTCCGACCGGAAGGAAAGATAGAAGAAGTTGTGGTTAGGGTGGGAAAATTTTTCCTATCTGACTTCTTTATCCTTGATCGTGAAGTAGATGACAAAGCACCCATCATTTTAGGACGACCATTCTTAACAACCGGTCAAATCTTGATTGAATGTGAGAAGGGTGAGTTTACCATGGGAGTGGCTGATCAGAAGGCGACTATAAATATTTTCAACACCCTCAAATATGTGGATTAACATGAGGAGTGTCAACACATAGATGCTATGACAGAAGAGGAAGTTGCAGAATTATGCTACAACAATTTTGTGCAAATTAAAGACTATGTGAAACTCAATGAGGAGGACAATGAAAAGCTTAAGGAGTTCCCATTGAAGGTGCAACAATCTAGCTTGCTTATTGCTAGACTAGGTATGTATTTCAAACCTTTAGATTTTGCTGAATTTTTCCCTCATAAACCCTCGCTTGAGCATGCACCCACGTTAGAATTGAAGTCATTACCTTCACACCTTAAATATGCTTATTTGGGTAGTAATGAGACTTTGCCTATGAGAATATATTCTATTTTAACCCCTAAAAAAGAATGTCATAACACCCTGAAATCTGGCCTAGTCAGAAATAGGTTTTGGTGATCAAAAACCCTATATAAGAAATGTTCAAATATTGTACTGATGTTGACAACAAGGTCAATTGTATTGATATTGGGCTCTAATTGAGTCGAATTATTGTTTAAAGACCTTAATGAATGTATTAGAAACCTTTTAGTGGCTAAATTATAGAAATTAGAAGTTTGGGGATAAAAGTATAAGGAAATGAGAGTTGAGGGACTAATCTTGCGATTAGCCCCTCCTCAATTATAAATCCCATACGTGGGATAACCGGGAGAACTTTCTTCATTGCAAGGAAATACCTTCAATTAAAACAAAGAGGTTAGCTAAGGAATTGAGCTTTCCCGATGCTTTAGTAAGCAATCATCTCCCTCTATCTTCTTCAAGAAAGCTTGCACCTCCATTGTTGTAGGGTGAAAAGCTAGGTTTCCTTCGATTTATTGGTATCAAATCATTGCAAGTGATCGGGTAAGCTATAACCCCCAAATAATCAGTGAATTCCATAGATATAGCAAGCTTAATCACAAGCTAGGGTTTGGCCATCCATGGAGTTTAATAGCTAATAGCTATTTTAAGCTTCAATATTGATTTTGATATCGTTATATTAATTTCGGTATCGTACTATTGAATCAAACATAATTCTATTGTTTTTACCTAGCTCAAGTAGTTGGTAGAGATCACCCACCGTCACCAACAAAAGCTAGGAATTAAAAGGATTGCTATCCGAGATCCTTGAAAGCTTCGAAATATTGAGGTGAGTGTAGTCAGAGTCTCGGGATTAGGCTAGGTTCCTTTCCCAACTTCATCGTTAATAGAATTGTCATTACTAACTCCGTTGTTAAGGATTATTGCATCGAACTACTTAATGGACATTATGGTAAGTATTGGTAAGTTATCGCATCGAGTATTGAGCATTGTCAATGCCATCATCATTGTCATTGAACATCGGACATAACTATCGTTGATTTCATTGAGTATTGTTATTGCCATTGTCATCACCATCATCGTTGAATCATAGAAGTATAAGAAAATGACATAGATCATTGCTATAGCCGTTGATATAACCATTGTCGTTGGTCGTTGAAGTTAACATCATTATTGTTATCGAAACACTGTAAATGAAGCATTGACCATTGTTATTGTCATTGAGGTCAATGGATATTGCTATAGTTATTGACATTGTCATTGGACATATATATCAGAACATTTTTTATTGGTAAGAAAATTGCACATGGCTATTGATATTGAACATGAACTATTGATATTATCACCGGGCCATGGATTTGAAAGGACTTTGGATACAATTGGCATGCTATAGAATTCATGAGCTCAGTGTACGGTGGACTACGATCCTAGGGCTACGGCTTATATTGATTTGGCGAGGCGGAGGGATGTGTTGTAGTATTGGTCATATTGGCAAGGTAGAGGGACTAGACCATTTATTGATTTGGTGAGGCGTAGGAATTCGAGTATCCACTTTCTCGAATCGATCTGAGGGTTATTGATAAAATATGGATTTATTGTTATTGAACATGATCATTGCAGTGCTTCCATGGATCTATTACGTTGTAATTGTAAATATATGAGTTGTAATGCATTTCCATGACATAGTATTTATTTGTGACCACCTCACTAGGAAAAGTATGCCTAATGCATTGCATTTCATCCATTTCAAGTTAAGAGATTCAACGTCAGAGATCGAAGAAGTTGTTGCGTTGTACAAGTCACAAGCAAGCTTGAAGTAATGTATATTGAACCTATGAACTCCTAGTAGGGTGGCAAAGTGCTTAGAAGAGTCATATAAGGCCCTTTTGATATGTATATTTTGTGTTTGTGGTATGTTACTGCACAAGGCTTTAAGTGAACTTTATATATGGCTTGAAAATGGCTAAAGTGCATATTAGGCCCTTAAAGGTGAAATCATAGTAAATGGATTCTAATGGTCCTAAAATTTGTCATGTAAGTAGTTTATATCATTGAAATATTGTGCGTAAAATTTCATTGCATTTGGACCTCGATTGATAGGTTAAATCGAATAAAAACCATCAAAAAATATGTCACTACAGGGTAGGGCGTATCAGTACGGTTGATGGCGTATCGATACGGCCTTGCATATTTGGTCAGGTCAATGATGGTTAAAAAGGGGCGTATTGATACGTCCTAGGCGTATCGGTATGGATTTTGGTTACTGGAATTTGGGATCAAAAATGGTATCGATACGGGGTCAAGACGTATCGATACGTGGTCAACGTCAACCAGTATCGGTACGACCCTAAACCGTATTGATAGGGACTCACAACTTTGAATATGGTATTTAGCAATTAGGTTTAGTGTACCAATACGGCCATAAGGTTATCGGTACGGTGACAGTTAATTCTGTTAAAAGGTAAAGAACACAATTTTGTATTGTTTGCAGAATGGTCACTGATTATTGCATAGCTTATTTGAATAGACATATGAACTCTGAATAATATGAAAATTTGTATGCTTACTATTTGCATGATGAATTTCATGTTAGTAAGATAGGTTTCAGAAATGGACCACTAAAATACTGAAATTATGATTAAGTCCCTAAAACTTGTAAATGTTATAATTTGGTATTAATTGGATAATCATAGACTCGTAATAGAGTAATTGGAACTTTTTATTGCTTACTCTTGAATGTTAGGCCTAATATCATCGTTTATTGCATGGAATTATCGTATCGACCACCGTCTAGTTCATCGGTAACATACTCTGACCCGGTTCTCGACCAGGCCGAGAAGGGGGTGTTATATTTGTGGTATTAGAGTTGGAGTTTAGTCTATTCCAGGACTAAAACGAAGCTTACTGCATTGTTATTGTGTTACTTTGCTACCTAGGAGTTGTATATTGTGTATATTGTGACTTGTCGACTAACCCGATCTCTTTATATTATAGATATGTCTGAGACAAATTAGGCTCACATTCACGAGCATGCCACGGGCTCCTCGAATCATGGAGAGGAAGTAAGGGGGTTCCACCGAACCCACCTATTCCCCTACCTTAACATGTCGAGCCAGTAGTGCCTGGTGCACAGGCAGAATGTTATCGGAACATTGCTAACATGTTCAAGCAATTTATGGCAACTATGAAGGCCGAGACGGTGGTGCTACCAACCCCACCAGTTGTCCAATATGCTTGAGCCCCTATTGATAAGCTGACCTCACTTTGGGCGTACACTTTTACCAATCAAGACGATGATAATCCTAAGGTTGCCGAGTACTAGCTGGACAACACGTTGAGGATTTTGAATAAGCAATTGCTTTTCCGACGAACAGAAGTTGGAGTGCGCCTTGCATTGTTAGCCGATGAAGCACTTTAGTGGTAAGAGACCACTATTCTCATTGCTCCTGAAGGAACTGTCACTTAGGAGTTCTTCCTTCAAGAATTCTAAAAGAAGTACATTAGCGAGTATTATCTCACAGAAAGACGCAGCATCTTTCTCCATCCGAAGCAAGGTGGTCGACCTATTGAGCAGTACATTCATGATTTTTGTATGTACTACCGTTATGGTGCAAAGTACATCAAGAAAGAAGAAGACAAGTGCAGGATGTTTATTGTTGGGCTTAGTGATGAATTACACCCTATGTTTACTACCTTGGGGTTCACCGATTTCCAGGATCTTGTGAACCGAGCCAAGGCCACTAAAGCTGCTCAGAAGACCTTGAGATCAGGTGGAACTAGCAGGCCCAAAAAGAGGTTTAGGGATGATTCTCGGCCTCTCAAGTGGAATGAAAAAAGTAAGAACCAAGGCCTTAAGCAAAATGTGTATTCCCAACCCTCATGTTCTAGGAATATCTAGAAACCTCAAATGGTTACCCAGTATTTTGCCAAGACGGCCTCAGTTGAAAGCACTAGAGGCTCCAACCGAAATACATAGAGTCTAGTTTGCAATTACTGCCAGAAATGACATCCAGCAGGTCAGTGTCGTAAGCAGACTGGAGCATGCTTCTATTGTGGTGAACAGGGTCATTTCATTCGTGATTGTCCCTTGGGTGCAACCAAGTCTATGGCAACACTGACAAGTATTGCATCTCCTACTCAGTCCTTTCGAGGTAAGGGGTCAAGACAAGGTTCGTCGGGAGCTACAGGGAGACCTAGTGGCTCTAGTAAGGCACCGAGTAAGCAAGAATCCAAGACTCCTGCTCAGATGTATCATGTGAGGAGCATTGAAGAGGAAGATGAGCCTGCTGTCATTGCATGTATCATTGAACTGTATTCATATTCTTTATATGCATTGATTGACCCTGGCTGTACTCATTCCTTTACTGAATTGGTCAAGAAGTATGGAATGACTAGTGAACCTTTAGCATCGAGAATCTCCGTAACTAATCCACTTGGTTATTGTGTCACCATAAACTTTGTATGTAAGAATTGCCCTGTGATGATTCAAGGGATTCTTTTCCTGGCAAACCTGTTGGCTCCACCGATCCATGAGTTTGATTTGATACTAGGTCTAGCCTGGCTTAGTGAACATCAAGCTTGGGTGGATTGCAATAAAAAAAATTGTATCTTCGAGGCCTTGGCAAGGAAAGCATTGTGCTGATGAATTCAGGAAATCATTCATTGTATGCTTTGACAATTGAAGCTAAAGATGGGTCACAGTTATCGGATGTTGATGTTGTGTGTGAATTTCTCGATGTCTTTCCTGATGAACTTCTATGGGTTTACCTCTAACCCGTGGGGTTGAATTTGGCATCGACGTGCAACCTGGAACTACTCCAGTGTCCATTGCACCTTATCGAATGGCAGCTGTTGAGCTGAATGAGTTGAAGGCCCATATTCAAGATTTGCTTGATAAAGGCTTCATTCAACCGAGTTCTTCACCCTGGAGAGCTCCAATTCTCTTTGTGAAGAAAAAATATGGTTCTATGAGATTGTGTATCGATTATCGGTAGTTGAACAAGGTGACCATCAAAAACAAATATCCATTGCCAAGGATTGATGACCTGTTCGATCAGCTCAAGGATGCCACTGTGTTTTCCAAAATCGATTTAAGGTATGGTTATTATCAAATGAGAGTTAAAGAATGTGATGTGCCCGAAACTGTCTTTCGTACAAGATACGGTCACTACGAATTCTTGGTGATGCCATTTGGGCTAACCAACGCACCAATAGCTTTTATAGACCTAATGAATTGAATTTTTAGACCCTATCTTAACAAATTTGTGGTAGTATTCATTGATGATATTCTAATCTATTCCAAGTATGCAAAGTGGAACACCATGATCATCTCTCGCATTATGCTTCAAACCCTTCGTGAGAAGAAATTATTTGCCAAGTTCTCAAAATGTGAGTTTTGACTTACTGAAGTTACCTTCCTTGGGCATATCGTATCGGCTTCAGGCATCCAAGTGAACCTGAAAAAGATTCAAGCCATTCTTGATTGGCATCCACCGAAGAATGTTAGCGAGGTAAGAAGTTTTCTTGGTCTTGCTGGCTACTATAAGAGATTCATCAAAGGGTTTTCTATGATAGCAGCCCCTCTGACTAAGTTATTGAGAAAGGAAGCTCTGTTTGTTTGGACCGTTGATCAACAAAGGAGCTTCGATCAATTGAAACAAGTTTTGACTCATGCACCAATTCTAATCTAACCCGAGTCAGGTAAGGACTATGCAGTTTACAGTGATGCATCGCATCTCGAGTTAGGATGTATGTTGATGCAAGAAGGCAAGGTCATTGTATACACATCGAGATAGCTCAAGCCACACGAGATAAATTATCTTACTCATGATCTAGAGTTGGCTGCAGTTGTCTTTGCATTGAAAATTTGGAGACATTATCTCTATGAGGAGAAATGTTACCTCTTTACCGATCATAAAATTCTCAAATATCTCTTAACTAAAAAGGAGTTGAATCTTTGACAACAGAGATGGATGGAACTCCTCAAGGATTACGACCTTGTCATTGACTACCATCCGGCCAAGGCCAATGTTGTAGCTGATGCACCCAGCCACAAACCTCCACCTGGTAAGGATTGTTATTGATTCTCAAGTTTAATGAGATGATTTGTACACTGACTCATTGCAAACCCTTGTGTTGTAGCTCCTCAAGCTATCAACACCCACTTTCGTCTTAGGAAGCGCCATTGCTTTGTAGCTAAACTTCAAGTTCAGTCTACCATTACATCGAGGATTCAAGCATTGCAAAGACATGATTCTAAACTTCAAGCCATTATTTCTAAGTTGCAAGATAACCCTAATTTGCAGAGTGAATTCAAGGGACTCTTATGTTTTTGCTATTGGGTTTGTGCCTCGATGATGAATCTCTTCGCACCGATATCCTCAAAAAGCCTATTCGAGCTATTTCTCTATTCACCCGGGTCAGTGAAGATGTACAAGGACCTACGGAGCTTTATTGGTGGCAAGGCATGAAACAAACCATAGTTGAGTTCATGTCTAAGTGCCTCACGTGTCAAGGTGTTAAGGCTGAACATCGATCCCTACCGGATTACTGCAACCTATTGATCTACCACAATGGAAGTGGGAGAAGATCACTATAGAATTTGTTAGTGGTCTGCCTTTGACTCCTACTAGACATGATGCTATATGGGTCATTGTAGACCGTTTTACTAAGTCGGCACATTTTTTACCGATTCGAATGGACTATGGTCTTCCCAAGCTGGCTGACTTGTATATTAAGAAAGTCATTCGACTCCATAGAGTACCATAGTCTATCATTTCTGATCGAGATCCACGATTTTCATCTCGATTTTTGAAGTCGTTACAAGGAGCTTTGGGTACCAGAGTTAATCTTAGCATTGCTTTTCACCCTTAGTCCGATGGCCAGTCGGAAAGGGTAATCCAAGTTTTGGAAGATATGCTTCGATCATGCATCGTCGCTTTTGGCGGATCATGGGAGAAATCCCTACCCATCATTGAATTTACATACAATAATAGCTACCAAGCTTCTATTAAGATGACACCTTATGAAACATTGTATAAAAGGAGTTGTTGAACCCCCTTGTGTTGGTCTGAGCTTGGTGAAGGCAAGATGTTGGGCCTTGATTTACTTCGGGAACTGAAGAATAGGTTGCATTATCCACGACCGTTTGAAAGTAGCCTTTGACCCACAGAAGGCATATGCTGATCTTAAGCGTAGGGATATTCAATATAAAGTTGGTGAAAAAGCCTTCCTCAAGGTTTCACCATGGAAGAAGGTTCTAAGTTTGGTAAGAAAAGGAAATTGGGTCCCCAATTTATTGGCCCTTTCGAGGTTACTGAAAAAGTTGGCCATGTGGATTATCGCTTATTGTTGCCCTAAGAAATGAGTAAAATCCATGATGTATTTCATGTATCCATGCTTCGGAAGTATCTTTTTGATCCCTCGCACATCATTAGGCCTGGATATGTAGAAATTCAATCTAACTTATCCTATGAGGAGGAACCAGTTCAAGTTCTTGCAAGGGAAGTCAAGGGACTTCGCAACAAGACTATTCCATTGGTTAAAGTGCTCTGGAAGAGCCATACCGCTAAGAAAGCAACATGGGAGTTAGAAGAGACAATGCAGAAGCAATATCCTCATCTCTTCAATCTAGGTAAAAAAATTCGAGGACGATTTTTTCTTAAAGAGGAGAGTTGTAACACCCAAAAATCTGGCCTAGTCAAAAATGGGTTTCGGTGATCAAAAACCCTATATAAAAAATGTTCAAATATTGTATTGATGTTGACCACAAGGTCAATTGTATTGATATTGGACTCTAATTGAGTCGAATTATTGTTTAAGGACCTTAATGAATGTATTAGAAACATTTTAGTGGCTAAATTATAGAAATTAGAAGTTTGGGGATAAAAGTATAAGGAAATGAGAGTTGATGGACTAATCTTGCAATTAGCCCCTCCTCAATTATAAATCCCATACGTGGGATAATCGGAAACTTTCTTCATTGCAAGGAAAACCTTTCAATTAAAACAAAAACATTAGCTAAGGAATTAAGCTTTCCCGATGCTTTAGTAAGCAATCATTCCTCTATCTTCTTCAAGAAAGCTTGCACCTCCATTGTTGTAGGGTGAAAAGCTTGGTTTCCTTCGATTTATTGTTATCAAATCATTTGCAAGTGATTGGGTAAGCTATAACCCCCAAATAATCATTGAATTCCATAGATATAGCAAGCTTAATCACAAGCTAGGGTTTAGCCATCCATGGAGTTTGATAGCTAATAGCTATTTTAAGCTTCAATATTGATTTTGATATCATTATATTGATTTTGGCATCGTATTATTGAATCAAACATAATTCTATTGTTTTTACCTAGCTCAAAAAGTTTGTAGAGATCACCCACCGTCACCAACAAAAGCTAGGAATAAAAAGGATTGCTATCCAAGAGCTTTGAAAGCTTTAAATATTGAGGTGAGTGTAGTCGAGTCTCGAGATTAGGCTAGGTGTCTTTCCCAACTTCATCGTTAATAGAATTGTCATTACTAACTCCGTTGTTAAGGATTATTGCATCGAACTACTTAATGGACATTATGGTAAGTATTGGTAAGTTATCGCGTCGAGTATTGAGCATTGTCAATGCCATCATCATTGTCATTGAACATAGGACATAACTCATTGTTGATTTCATTGTCATTGTGTATTGTTATTGCCATTGTCATCACCATCATCATTGAATCATAGAAGTATAAGACATTGATATAGATCATTGCTATAGCCATTGATATAACCATTGTCATTGATCATTGAAATTAACATCATTATTGTTATCGAAACATCAGTAAATGAAGCATTGACCATTGTTATTGTCATTGAGGTCAATGGATATTGCTATAGTTATTGACATTGTCATTGGACATATATATTGAAACATTTTTTATTGGTAAGAAAATTGCACATGGCTATTGATATTGAACATGAACTATTGATATTTTCACCGGACCTTGGATTTGAAAGGACTTTGGATACAATTGGCATGCCATAGAATTCATGAGCTCGGTGTATACGGGTGGACTACGATCCTAGGGCTACGACTTATATTGATTTGATTTGGAGGGATGTGTTGTAGTATTGGTCATATTGGCAAGGTAGAGGACTAGACCATTTATTGATTTGGTGAGGCGTAGGAATTCGAGTATCCACTTTCCCAAATCGATCTAAGGGTTATTGATAAAATATGGATTTATTGTTATTGAACATGATCATTGCAATGCTTCCATGGATTTATTGCGTTGTTATTATAAATATATGAGTTTTAATGCATTTCCATGACATAGTATTTATTTGTGACCACCTCACTAGGTAAAGTATGCCTAATGCATTGCATTTCATCCATTTCAAGTTAAGATATTCAAAGTCGAAGATCGAAGAAGTTGTTGCGTTGTACAAGTCACAAGCAAGCTTTGAAGTAATGTATATTGAACCTATGAACTCCTAGTAGGGTGGAAAAGTGTTTAGAAGAGTCATATAAGGCCCTTTTGATATGTATATTTTGTGTTTGTGGTATGTTAGTGCACAAGGCTTTAAGTGAACTTTATATATGGCTTGAAAATGGCTAAATGTGCATATTAGGCCCTTAAAGGTGAAATCATAGTAAATGGATTCTAATGGTCCTAAAATTTGTCATGTAAGTAGTTTATATCATTGAAATATTTTGCGTAAAATTTCATTGCATTTGGACCTCGATTGATAGGTTAAATCGAATAAAAACCATCAAAAAATGTCACTTCTGAGGGTAGAAGGTATCGGTACCTTTGATGGCGTATCGATACGGCCTTGCATATTTGGTCAGGTCAATGATGGTTAAAAAGGCGTATTGATACGTCCTAGGCGATCGGTATGGATTTTGGTTACTAGAATTTGGGATCAAAAAATGGTATCGATCACGGGTCAAGACGATCGATACGTAGTCAACGCCAACCAAGATCGGTTCGACCCTAAACCGTATTGATAGGGACTCACAACTTTGAATATGGTATTTAGCAATTAGGTTTAGTGTACCAATATGTCCATAAGGTTATCGGTGCGGTGACAGTTAATTACATTAAAAAGGTAAAGAACACAATTTTGTATTGTTTGCAAAATGGTCACCGATTATTGCATAGCTTATTTGAATGGGACATATGAACTCGAATAATATGAAAATTTGTATGCTTACTATTTGCATGATGAATTTCATGTTAGTAAGATAGGTTTCAGAAATGGACCACTAAAATACTGAAATTATGATTAAGTCCCTAAAACTTGTAAATGTTATAATTTGGTATTAATTGGATAATCATAGACTCGTAATAGAGTAATTGGAACTTTTATTGCTTACTCTTGAATGTTAGGCCTAATATCATCGTTTATTGCATGGAATTATCGTATCGACCACCGTCTAGTTCATCGGTAACATACTCGACCCTGTTCTCGACCGGCCGAGAAGGGTGTTATATTTGTGGTATTAGAGTTGGAGTTTAGTCTATTCCAGACTAAAACGAAGCTTACTGCATTGTTATTGTGTTACTTTGCTACCTAGGAGTTGTATATTGTGTATATTGTGACTTGTCGACTAACCCGATCTCTTTATATTATAGATATGTCTGAGACAAATTAGGCTCACATTCACGAGCATGCCACGGGCTCCTCGAATCATGGAGAGGAAGTAAGGGGGTTCCACCGAACCCACCTATTCCCTACCTTAACATGTCGAGCCGGTGCAGTGCCTCGTGCACAAAAAAGCAGAATGTTATCGGAACATTGCTAACATGTTCAAGCAATTTATGGCAACTATGAAGGCCGAGACGGTGGTGCTACCAACCCCACCAGTTGTCCAATATGCTTGAGCCCCTATTGATAAGCTGACCTCACTTTGGGCGTACACTTTTACCAATCAAGACGATGATAATCCTAAGGTTGCCGAGTACTAGCTGGACAACACGTTGAGGATTTTGAATAAGCAATTGCTTTTCCGACGAACAGAAGTTGGAGTGCGCCTTGCATTGTTAGCCGATGAAGCACTTTAGTGGTAAGAGACCACTATTCTCATTGCTCCTGAAGGAACTGTCACTTAGGAGTTCTTCCTTCAAGAATTCTAAAAGAAGTACATTAGCGAGTATTATCTCACAGAAAGACGCAGCATCTTTCTCCATCCGAAGCAAGGTGGTCGACCTATTGAGCAGTACATTCATGATTTTTGTATGTACTACCGTTATGGTGCAAAGTACATCAAGAAAGAAGAAGACAAGTGCAGGATGTTTATTGTTGGGCTTAGTGATGAATTACACCCTATGTTTACTACCTTGGGGTTCACCGATTTCCAGGATCTTGTGAACCGAGCCAAGGCCACTAAAGCTGCTCAGAAGACCTTGAGATCAGGTGGAACTAGCAGGCCCAAAAAGAGGTTTAGGGATGATTCTCGGCCTCTCAAGTGGAATGAAAAAAGTAAGAACCAAGGCCTTAAGCAAAATGTGTATTCCCAACCCTCATGTTCTAGGAATATCTAGAAACCTCAAATGGTTACCCAGTATTTTGCCAAGACGGCCTCAGTTGAAAGCACTAGAGGCTCCAACCGAAATACATAGAGTCTAGTTTGCAATTACTGCCAGAAATGACATCCAGCAGGTCAGTGTCGTAAGCAGACTGGAGCATGCTTCTATTGTGGTGAACAGGGTCATTTCATTCGTGATTGTCCCTTGGGTGCAACCAAGTCTATGGCAACACTGACAAGTATTGCATCTCCTACTCAGTCCTTTCGAGGTAAGGGGTCAAGACAAGGTTCGTCGGGAGCTACAGGGAGACCTAGTGGCTCTAGTAAGGCACCGAGTAAGCAAGAATCCAAGACTCCTGCTCAGATGTATCATGTGAGGAGCATTGAAGAGGAAGATGAGCCTGCTGTCATTGCATGTATCATTGAACTGTATTCATATTCTTTATATGCATTGATTGACCCTGGCTGTACTCATTCCTTTACTGAATTGGTCAAGAAGTATGGAATGACTAGTGAACCTTTAGCATCGAGAATCTCCGTAACTAATCCACTTGGTTATTGTGTCACCATAAACTTTGTATGTAAGAATTGCCCTGTGATGATTCAAGGGATTCTTTTCCTGGCAAACCTGTTGGCTCCACCGATCCATGAGTTTGATTTGATACTAGGTCTAGCCTGGCTTAGTGAACATCAAGCTTGGGTGGATTGCAATAAAAAAAATTGTATCTTCGAGGCCTTGGCAAGGAAAGCATTGTGCTGATGAATTCAGGAAATCATTCATTGTATGCTTTGACAATTGAAGCTAAAGATGGGTCACAGTTATCGGATGTTGATGTTGTGTGTGAATTTCTCGATGTCTTTCCTGATGAACTTCTATGGGTTTACCTCTAACCCGTGGGGTTGAATTTGGCATCGACGTGCAACCTGGAACTACTCCAGTGTCCATTGCACCTTATCGAATGGCAGCTGTTGAGCTGAATGAGTTGAAGGCCCAGATTCAAGATTTGCTTGATAAAGGCTTCATTCAACCGAGTTCTTCACCCTGGAGAGCTCCAATTCTCTTTGTGAAGAAAAAATATGGTTCTATGAGATTGTGTATCGATTATCGGTAGTTGAACAAGGTGACCATCAAAAACAAATATCCATTGCCAAGGATTGATGACCTGTTCGATCAGCTCAAGGATGCCACTGTGTTTTCCAAAATCGATTTAAGGTATGGTTATTATCAAATGAGAGTTAAAGAATGTGATGTGCCCGAAACTGTCTTTCGTACAAGATACGGTCACTACGAATTCTTGGTGATGCCATTTGGGCTAACCAACGCACCAATAGCTTTTATAGACCTAATGAATTGAATTTTTAGACCCTATCTTAACAAATTTGTGGTAGTATTCATTGATGATATTCTAATCTATTCCAAGTATGCAGTGGAACACCATGATCATCTCTGCATTATGCTTCAAACCCTTCGTGAGAAGAAATTATTTGCCAAGTTCTCAAAATGTGAGTTTTGACTTACTGAAGTTACCTTCCTTGGGCATATCGTATCGGCTTCAGGCATCCAAGTGAACCTGAAAAAGATTCAAGCCATTCTTGATTGGCATCCACCGAAGAATGTTAGCGAGGTAAGAAGTTTTCTTGGTCTTGCTGGCTACTATAAGAGATTCATCAAAGGGTTTTCTATGATAGCAGCCCCTCTGACTAAGTTATTGAGAAAGGAAGCTCTGTTTGTTTGGACCGTTGATCAACAAAGGAGCTTCGATCAATTGAAACAAGTTTTGACTCATGCACCAATTCTAATCTAACCCGAGTCAGGTAAGGACTATGCAGTTTACAGTGATGCATCGCATCTCGAGTTAGGATGTATGTTGATGCAAGAAGGCAAGGTCATTGTATACACATCGAGATAGCTCAAGCCACACGAGATAAATTATCTTACTCATGATCTAGAGTTGGCTCATGCTTGTCTTGCATTGAAAATTTGGAGACATTATCTCTATGAGGAGAAATGTTACCTCTTTACCGATCATAAAATTCTCAAATATCTCTTAACTAAAAAGGAGTTGAATCTTTGACAACAGAGATGGATGGAACTCCTCAAGGATTACGACCTTGTCATTGACTACCATCCGGCCAAGGCCAATGTTGTAGCTGATGCACCCAGCCACAAACCTCCACCTGGTAAGGATTGTTATTGATTCTCAAGTTTAATGAGATGATTTGTACACTGACTCATTGCAAACCCTTGTGTTGTAGCTCCTCAAGCTATCAACACCCACTTTCGTCTTAGGAAGCGTCATTGCTTTGTAGCTAAACTTCAAGTTCAGTCTACCATTACATCGAGGATTCAAGCATTGCAAAGACATGATTCTAAACTTCAAGCCATTATTTCTAAGTTGCAAGATAACCCTAATTTCAGAGTGAATTCTGAAGGACTCTTATGTTTTTGCTATTGGGTTTGTGCCTGATGATGAATCTCTTCGCACTGATATCCTCAAAAAAGCCTATTCGAGCTATTTCTCTATTCACCCGGGGTCAGTGAAGATGTACAAGGACCTACGGGAGCTTTATTGGTGGCAAGGCATGAAACAAACCATAGTTGAGTTCATGTCTAAGTGCCTCACGTGTCAGTGTGTTAAGGCTGAACATCGTATCCCTACCGGATTACTGCAACCTATTGATCTACCACAATGGAAGTGGGAGAAGATCACTATAGAATTTGTTAGTGGTCTGCCTTTGACTCCTACTAGACATGATGCTATATGGGTCATTGTAGACCGTTTTACTAAGTCGGCACATTTTTTACCGATTCGAATGGACTATGGTCTTCCCAAGCTGGCTGACTTGTATATTAAGAAAGTCATTCGACTCCATAGAGTACCATAGTCTATCATTTCTGATCGAGATCCACGATTTTCATCTCGATTTTTGAAGTCGTTACAAGGAGCTTTGGGTACGAGTTAATCTTAGCATTGCTTTTCACCCTTAGTCCGATGGCGGTCGGAAAGGGTAATCAAGTTTTGGAAGATATGCTTCGATCATGCATCGCCGCTTTTGGCGGATCATGGGAGAAATCCCTACCCATCATTGAATTTACATACAATAATAGCTACCAAGCTTCTATTAAGATGACACCTTATGAAACATTGTATAAAAGGAGTTGTTGAACCCCCTTGTGTTGGTCTCGAGCTTGGTGAAGGCAAGATGTTGGGCCTTGATTTACTTGGGGATCAAGAATAGGTTGCATTATCCACGACCGTTTGAAAGTAGCCTTTGACCCACAGAAGGCATATGCTGATCTTAAGCGTAGGGATATTCAATATAAAGTTGGTGAAAAAGCCTTCCTCAAGGTTTCACCATGGAAGAAGGTTCTAAGTTTGGTAAGAAAAGGAAATTGGGTCCCCAATTTATTGGCCCTTCGAGGGTTCTTGAAAAAAAGTTGGCCATGTGGATTATCGCTTATTGTTGCCCTAAGAAATGAGTAAAATCCATGATGTATTTCATGTATCCATGCTTCGGAAGTATCTTTTTGATCCCTCGCACATCATTAGGCCTGGATATGTAGAAATTCAATCTAACTTATCCTATGAGGAGGAACCAGTTCAAGTTCTTGCAAGGGAAGTCAAGGGACTTCGCAACAAGACTATTCCATTGGTTAAAGTGCTCTGGAAGAGCCATACCGCTAAGAAAGCAACATGGGAGTTAGAAGAGACAATGCAGAAGCAATATCCTCATCTCTTCAATCTAGGTAAAAAAATTCGAGGACGATTTTTTCTTAAAGAGGAGAGTTGTAACACCCAAAAATCTGGCCTAGTCAAAAATGGGTTTCGGTGATCAAAAACCCTATATAAAAAATGTTCAAATATTGTATTGATGTTGACCACAAGGTCAATTGTATTGATATTGGACTCTAATTGAGTCGAATTATTGTTTAAGGACCTTAATGAATGTATTAGAAACATTTTAGTGGCTAAATTATAGAAATTAGAAGTTTGGGGATAAAAGTATAAGGAAATGAGAGTTGATGGACTAATCTTGCAATTAGCCCCTCCTCAATTATAAATCCCATACGTGGGATAATCGGGAAAGCTTTCTTCATTGCAAGGAAAACCTTTCAATTAAAACAAAAACATTAGCTAAGGAATTAAGCTTACCCGATGCTTTAGTAAGCAAGCACATTCCTCTATCTTCTTCAAGCAAGCTAGCACCTCCATTGTTGTAGGGTGAAAAGCTTGGTTTCCTTCGATTTATTGTTATCGAATCGTTGCAAGTGATTGGGTAAGCTATAACCCCCAAATAATCATTGAATTCCCTGGATATAGCAAGCTTAATCACAAGCTAGGGTTTAGCCATCCATAGAGTTTGATAGCTAATAGCTATTTTAAGCTTCGATATTGATTTTGATATCATTATATTGATTTTGGCATCGTATTATTGAATCTAACAGAATCCTATTGTTTTTACCTAGCTCAAAAAGGTTGTAGAGATCACCCACCGTCACCAACATAAGCTAGGAATAAGGGGGTTGCTATCCAAGAGCTTTGAAAGCTTTAGAATATCGAGGTAAGTGTAGTCAGAGTCTCGAGATTAGGCTAGGTGTCTTTCCTGACTTCATCGTTAATAGAATTGTCATTACTAACTCCGTTGTTAAGGATTATTACGTCGAACCAGTTAACGAACATTATGGTAAGTATTGGTAAGTTATCGCGTCGAGTATTGAGCATTGTCAACGCCATTGTCATTGAACATCGGACATAGCTATCATTGTTGTCATTGTGTATTGTTATTGTCATTGTGTATTGTTATTGCCATTGTCATCGCCATCATCATTGAATCATAGAAGTATAGGACATTGATATAGAACGTTGCTATAGCCATTGATATAACCATTGTCATTGATCATTGAAATTAACATCATTATTGTTATCGAAACACTGTAAATGAAGCATCGACCATTGTTATTGTCATTGAGGTCAATGGATATTGCTATAGTTATTGACATTGTCAGTGGACATAGATATTGAAACATTGTTTATTGGTAAGAACATTGCACATGGCTATTGATATTGAACATGAACTATTGATATTTTCACCGGACCTTGGATTTGAAAGGACTTTGGATACAATTGGCATGCCATATTATTCATGAGCTCGGTGTACGGGTGGACTACGGTCCTAGGGCTACGACCTATATTGATTTGGCGAGGCGGAGGGACTGGACCATTCATTGATTTGGCGAGGCGTAGGAATTCGCGTATCTACTATCCCAAATCGATCTAAGGGTTATTGATAAAATACAGATTCATTGTTATTGAACATGATTATTGCAATGCTTCCATGAATTTATTGCATTGTTATTATAAAGATATGAGTTTTAATGCATTTCCATGACATAGTATTTATTTGTGACCACCTCACTAGGTAAAGTATGTCTAATGCATTGCATTTCATCCATTTCAGGTTAAGATATTCAAAGTCGAAGATTGGAGAAGTTGTTGCATTGTACAAGTCACAAGCATGCTTGAAGTAATGTATATCGAACCTATGAACTCCTAGTAGGGTGGAAAAGTGTTTAGAAGAGTCATATAAGGCCCTTTGGATATGTATATTTTGTGCTTGTGGTATGTTAGTGCACAAGGCTTTAAGTGAACTTTATATATGGCTTGAAAAGGGCTAAATGTGCATATTAGACCCTTAAAGGTGAAATTGTAGTAAATGGATTTGAATGGTCCTTAAATTTGGCATGCAAGTAGTTCATAGCATTGAAATATTTTGCGTAAAATTTCATTGTATTTGGACCTCGATTGATAGGTAAAATCGAATAAAAACCAGCAAAAAATCTGTCATTACAGGGCAGGGCGTATCGGTACCTTTGATGGTGTATCGATACGGCCTTGCATATTTGTTCAGGTCAATGATGGTCAACAAGGGGCGTATCGATACGTCCTAGGCGTATCGATACGGATTTTGGTTACTAGAATTTGGGATAAAAAATGGTATCGATACGGGGTTAAGGCGTATCGATACATAGTCAACGCGGTCGACCAGTATCGGTTCGGCCCTAAACCGTATCGATAAGGACTCACAACCTTTGAATCTAGGATTTGGGAATTGGGTTTAGCGTACCAAAATGTCCATAAGGGTATCGGTACGGTGACAGTTAATTCTGTTAAAAGGTGAAGAACACAGTTTTGTATTGTTTGCAAAATGGTCACTGATTATTGCATGGCTTAATTGAATGGGTATATGAACTCTGAATAATATGAAAATTTGTATGCTTACTGTTTGCATGCTGAATTTCATGGTAGTGAGATAGGTTTCAGAAACGGACCACTAAAATACTAAAATTATGATTAAGTCCCTAAAACTTGTAAATGTTATAATTTGGTCCTAATTAGATAATCATAGACTCGTAATAGAGTAATTGGAACTTTGTATTGCTTATTCTTGAATGTTAGGCCTAATATCATCATTTATTGCATGGAATTATTGTATCAACCACTGTCTAGTTCATTAGTAGCATACTCCAACCCAGTTCTCGACCAGGCCGAGAAAAAGGTGTTTACAAATGTAGCTTGATCAATATGCTGTCTCAACATAAAAAAAGCTCTAGGTGGACTATGGCTGATTTGAAGGGTATAAGCCCTACTATTTGTATGCACAAGATTTTGCTTGAAGAATGTCACAACAATTCTGTTGAACCCCAAAAAAGGCTCAATCCAGCCATGAAAAAGGTGATGATGAAGGAGATAATCAAATGGCTAGAATGGGGAGTTATCTACCCAATATCCAATAGTTTATGGGTCAGCCCAATGCAATGTGTACCAAAGAAGGGAGGAATGACCGTGGTAAGTGTAATCACTCATTTTCACTTGTAAATATATTAATATTGCATGTATATTTATTATATGAATGTTACTAATATAAGGTGATGTGTGCATGTATAAGCTATGTATACGTATTAGGGTGTATGTATGTCGCGTATGCATCTAGAGTATAAAGCGTATTTGATTAATATATAGATGTTATGTTAATTATATGTATGATTATACGTATACTAGAATATTATATTAATTAATGATTGTATAATATAAGTATATATTTTCGTATGTATATGTATTGCTGTTATAATTATACTATTATTATTATTGGGCTGACAAAATGAAAGAATTAAATATATTAAACCAAAATAAAAATTTACAGTCCAATTACAAGGCCCGGTTGGCCCAAATCTGAATCTTATCTAATTACAATGTGCGGTAGGGAATCAGCGTGGGCGTTGGATCAAGATCGATCCAACGGCCACGATGCAACCAGAAGTCAAAAATATCTGCCACGCGCGCGCGTGCTCCACACGTATGGACCGTTCGAGTACCACGCGCGCGCGTGTGGTCCACGCGCGGACGCTTTAACATCCCACGCCAGCGTAAGATCCACGCGTTACGACTCTCGATCGCGGAGCTCCACGTGGCAAAATCTGAAGCCGTCTCATCGAATCGAGGCTTCATCCAGGCCGATCGTTCTTCAAGCCATCTCGGCCGTTAGATCGATCGATCTAACGGCCGAACGCGTCTCCGCCACCGGCGAGTGTCCACACCGCCATCACGCCGATATTCGAGAATATGCCCAAGACAACAAGCAAAAATGTCAGTTCAGATCTGAAAAAGAAGATGCAACTTGCAACAAACAGAGAGTAATATATACGAAACGGGGTTTTTGTAACAAAAGGATGGGAAGAAGAACGAGGGTAGTAACAAAAAAGAAAAACGGAGATCTTGTAATAGAAAAAAAAAACTGAAAGTTGTAAGCATCCAAGATAATCAAAAGATAGTCCAGTGGTAAATTTTTTGTCTCTTTTTCTTACTTGTTTTCTTTACATGCATATACGAAATAGAATAAAAAACAGAAACAAAAAAGGGAGAGTAGTCTTACCGGCGTTGTTTGTGGGACTTCTCTTCCTCAGTGATAAGCCTTTCGGCTCCTACAAGCCAGATCTGGTGAACTAAAGGGAGGAGAAGACCCTTTGTAGTTTTGTTTTGGTCTAAAAAATATATTTTTTTGGTTCGTATTTCCTAGATCTAGGGCGAATAAAGGTATATCCTCTGAATCCAACCTAGGATTCGTATCGAGGACAAAAGGGGGGTTGTTTTGGTGTGTTTTGGAGTTACGCCGGCGCCGGTTAGCGGCGGCCGGCGGCGGAGAATACAGCGGCCGGCCGCCGGATTCTGGGTTTTATAAGAACAGTTGAGAGAATGAAGAACAGATGACTCTTACAAAAATCAAAAAAAATGAAACGAATGACCAAAATCTGATTTCGGCCTAAAAAGGGGGTTTTTATAGTTGTTTTTATTTTGCTAAATAGGTAAATTACACACTTAATCCCACCGCGTTTTCAATATTTTCATTTTTGTCTTTCCGCATGGTATAATCACAATCCCAGTCCCCCTGATATTTCAAAAGGTTACAATTTCGTCCCTAAATTACACCGAATCAGTTTCTGAATGGTAAAATTACGTCCTTAACCATCCCGCGTTTTTGGATTTTTCACTTTGAGTCAGCCCCTTGGTCTAATTACAATTATGGTCCTTTTAGGTTTTGTTTGTTTCGCAATTTCGTCCCTAAATTACATATTATTGTTCTTAAACTTCTGCCACTAACTTTCGTTTTTCTTTCATTTCAGTCCTGTTTTCTTTGTAAATATTATTGTTTGTATTATAATCGTATATATTGATATTATTTTATTTTATGTCCCTCGTATATGACTCGTATTTCATGTTTATATGTATATATATGTGTTAAGTATGATATTCATGTTTTTTTTATCTGATTATTCGTATTAAAGCATGTTATGTTCTAGTTGATTAAGTAAAAAGTATGTTTTGTATTTTTGTATGCGTATTGCATGTTTCCTTGGCTTTTAGGCTACGTGTTAATGTGCCTTCTTTCATGTATAATATATTGTTCATATATGTTGAAATATGTTTTATTAATAGCAAGTATATATATATTTTTTAAAATATTTGTTCGTCTACATATAACGTAATTATTCCTGCATTGTTGTTCTAACTTGTTAAAGTTGTCTTTATTTATCATTTAGAATAATATGTATATATGCATGTTTTAATCTAGTATATCATTTATTAGATTAGTATTTTATTATGTGAATATTTACTGTCTTCAAATTATCTATTATATTTTATATTTTCGCCACTAAGATTGCATATGATTTATAACTTGTTAATGCGGTGTCCTTTTATCCGAGCGTAAACGGGGCCAGTATCAGGCGTAGTGATAGTGGTTGGGCGTTTACTCTCGGATAACGGGGCTCTTAAAATTTATTCGCAATTATGACCGAATTTTAAAATAATCGTCACTCTAATCCGGAAAATCCAATATTAATAAAGCGGTAATTATTAAAGTACCAATCTTGGGCGGTGTGGGGGTGCTAATCCTTCCCCATCCGTAACCGACTCCCGAACCCTGTCTTTTTGAATCTCTGGTTTTATGGTGTCCGACCTACCTAAGTGGCCGGTGGCGACTCCATTTTTATGAGGTTTTTTGTAAACCCCACGGAATAAATATTTTATATCCAAAAAATCACAAACACCTTTCAAAAATCCTTCGAAAACCCACGTTTTATTTAGCGATGAGAAACAAAAGAAGACATCGCTACAGATGGCGACTCCGTTGGGGATCATTTTTGTTTTTAAAAAAAAACAAATGAGAGTCAAGCTTTTAAAATAATTACCGCTTTACTAATATTGGAAATTCCGGATTAAAGTGACTATTAAATTAACATTCGGTCATAATTGAGCGTTTATTTTAACGCATTTAAAATATGGCATATAAACCCGTCTTTTTAAGTGGGGGAAAACGCTAATGCTTTCGTGGAGATATCGTTCTCCCGTATGGGCCTAGCAAGTACCTTCGGGGCTCGAGTACCTTATGCTTTCGTAAGGATATCGTTCCTTCGTATGGGCATAAGCGAATGGGTCCCCCTGAATTGAACCCGGTTGAAAGGAGCCTATAATGGGTGATGATCGGGGGCCTTGCTACCCTTAGTAGGGGACAGCAAGGACAATTCGGGTACCTCCTAGAACCAAGACTGCATGTAGAGAATACATAGAAACCTACCCATTTAGAGCCATGCGGATAACCTTAGGTTTTAGACGGGATAAATAGGTTTGTTTTGTGTGTTTATTCTGTTTAATTTTGTCATTTTATTTATATATTTATCAATTTTATCTGCATCTTGACTTGTTTTCTTTTAAGCTTTTTGTTCTTTTTCTCATACATCATTGCATTTGCATCGCATAAAAGTCTTGGATCAAGTGGTTTGCCTGATCAGAAAGTCTTTCACCATGGAAAAAAGGTGTCTTAGGAAAGAAGAGCTTAATTTGTCAGTCAGACATTGGTTAGAGGTCAACCAGAAAATCCAAGGGGACAGTCTGCCTAACGAACGCGTAATAGCTGGATACACCTATGTGAGTCTCCAACAGAACGACTTGTGGGATCTTCAAAGCATTTGGGAAAGATGGGACCGAAGACTACAAGACTTATTTAGCGATAGTTATGGCGACATCACGCAGCTATTATATGTTTGGATTAACCAGCCCCTACTCCGAGCTATAGTCCAGTTCTGGAATCCGGCTTTTTGCTGCTTCACCTTCAATGGGCAGGACATGATGCCTACGGTAGAAGAGTACACTGCTTTACTTAACCAGAAAAATATTCAGGAAGATTGGATCTACGCGAAACCTCCAAGGAATCAGAATTACACTGCGAAACTAAAAACCTTTGCAGGAATGAGTGACGATTGGGTTAGTGGCCTCCTTCAAATCCGAGGAGATAATACAGTCTTTGCATGGGAAAGTATTCGGGACATCATATCGACACATCCAGATGAGGCAAAGAAAATGGACTTATTCGCTTTAGGAATATATGGCTTGGTGATCTTTCCCAAAGTACTCGGGAACATTGACATAGCCATTCTGGATTTGTTTGAGCGGGTGAAACGGAAAGCAAACCCGGTACCAGCAATCTTGGTCGAGACTTTCATTTCTTTAAATGCTAGCCGGAAACATGAAGAAGGACAGTTTCGAGGCTGCGCACAGCTATTACAAGTATGGATTCAGAGTCACATGTGGAAGACGCCGACGCGGGTCCTGCCGGGGATATCCTTCCAAGGTTTTTCGCCTTTACGAGAATACTTAGCAAAGGAATGGCGAAAGGATTTGAAAACAAAAATGTGGACCAGTTTCTTCAGGAACATTCAAGATGAAGACATAGCATGGAGGGTCCCATGGCTCGGTAAAGTTAATTATTTTCTATACAGTTGTGGTGACTTCAACTGGCTGATGATGTTAGGATTGCATGGAGGGATCGCTTGTGCCCCGCTTTTAGTATCTCGGCAGTTCGGATCACGATAGTTCATTCCCAATACCGCCGGATTAAGCCAAACTGAATTTCTTTTCAAAGGGGAGTTCAAAGGAAAAATTCAGACCATCATGAGGGCCTGGGATCATTGTTACCGGATCAGGGTGGAAGGAGATACCGAGCACATGACTACCCCAGATTACGATCTCTGGAGACGTTTGAGGGTTAATAATGTGATTCCTAAATCTGATCAAGGATCAGCAGTGTCACTCGAAGAGCTTACAAGGGTGGTACCGTCCGAAGCCGATATCTTAAGGAGTGAACTCGAAGAAGTTAAAAGGAAAATGGACATTCAACAGACCCAACATGCGAGCGAACTCTATAAAGCAAGCTTAGAAGTTGACGAGCGGGACGGGATTATTAGGCAATTGAAGAAATTAAATGCAGATTTAAGCGACAAAAATACTCTTTATCAAAAAGATGCCCTCCTATTACAGGCAAAAATACAAAAGGCTGGCCGGAGTCAGTTCATAGCTGTGGAAAGAGAAAGAATGAACGGTATCTGTTTGGTGGAAGAATAACGAGAAATTAACAAAAGAGCGATCGAGAAAGAGATTGAAAGCTACCGTTTGGCTATGGAGGAAGAAAAACGGTCCGCCAAGAAGGCCATTGATCAAGAGAAAGAAAGATTCAGACAAGAAATCAGCAAGGGAAAACATGCTGTTCATCATGAGAGAGAAAATGTCATCGTATGGAAAAGAAAATCCATGAGTAGTCAAAATAGACTGTTAGAGATGCAAAAACTGTACGTTGACACTATTCAAAAATTGGGGCAAAGCCAAAGTCAAAATGATGAATTAAAAGGAAAGGTAGCGGAAGTCGAACACTCACTTCGAATGTACTGCCACAGGAATAATTTCGCTGAGCTGCAAGAAAGAGAACGCGAAGTGGGTGTGTTACAAGCACAAATCGGGTCCCTCGAAGCAATTGTGGAGGATTACAAGGAAAGAATTAATGTGTTCGAGGAAGCTGCAGCCGGAGGGGACACCTATTGGCAGAAGAGATTACGCGATGCTGCTCGAATGGTACAGGACAGATACCAGTACTACGCAAACCTAATGGTGAACATACAACGAGTCGCCAGACATGTAAATGATTTAGCTGTCGAGGCTGAGACACTCCGACCTTTTATAGCCCCGGGAATGGAAGAAGCTCCTAGGTTCCTCAAGCTGCTCAAGGCAATTGGAAAGTTAGGAGATAGAGCTAGAGTCTATCTATAGGACTCTGTGTTATAATTAGATCTTTTGTACTAGGGATCTTTACTTTGTAACACGAATTTTGTTGTAATCAAGACCCTTTAATTCCCGTGGAAGTAATTCAAAAGGGTGATTACCAGCGAAATCAGTACCTTGTCTGCATGCATTCTTGCATTTGCATCATAACATTCGCATCATTGTACATGCATTTATTTTTGGCAACCATATTAACAATATGAATATTGTGGCATTGTATGTAGTTAACCCGCAATCATTCATCACCTATACTTTACCCGGCTACAAAGAAAGCTCATGGAAGAAAGAATAATCAGTCTAGAAAGAGGGCAAAGAGAGCTCGAGACAAGGCTTGAAGAGGCCCGAGAGAAGCCTTAGTGATCAGATTATGCAGATCCACAAACATCCATAGTATCGACATAACTGCATTCTTGGCAAGAAGTCTTGGAAAACGAGTAGAAGGAGAAAATGTTCAAGAACCGTAAAGGTACCCGGCTCACTACAAGGTTCAACCGATTGCACCAAACCAGGCTAGGAAGGTGTATATTGACCTGCAGGAATGTCTTCTAGCTTTCAAGTAGGGGCACACGAGACTCAACCCTCGATCTTGAAGCACTTTATGAAGAAGAAGTGCGGACCTAAACATGGTCGAAAGGATCGGGAATGAGGTAGAAAAAAAAAGGGAAGAAAGATTTACGCCTCATGGAAGAAAAATTTAAAGCGTTACAATCAAATGAAGAATCGAGAAACGACGCTAGTGACCTAAGTCCAGTGTCCGATCTTGTCTTACCGCCAAAATTCAAAACGCCAGAGTTCGATAAATATGATGGAACCACATGTCCTTCGTACACATAACGATGTATTGTAGAAAAATGGCGGCTTACCATAAAGATGAAAAGCTACTGATCCATTGTTTCGGGATAGTCTAACCGAGGAGGCGCGTTACGTTGGTATACTCAGTTAAGCAAAGCGAATGTTAAAACATGGAAAGATCTGTCTAAAGCATTTACTGAGCAATACAAACATGTAACAGACATGATCCCTAGCAGAATTATGTTAGAAAATATGGGGCAGAAGTCCAATGAAAGCCTGCGACAATATGCCCAAAGGTGGAGAGAAGTGGCCGCCCAAATCCAGCCACCTATCCCGGAGCATGAAATCACGCCATTATTTGTCAATACTCTGAAAGGGGCACTCTTTGATCGCCTCATTAATAACACAACACAGTGTTTTGCCGACTTGATCAGGACTGGGGAGTCTCTCGAATTGGCAATTAAGAGCGGCAGAATTGATGGTGGGGAAAGGTCTCGAAAGTGCAACAAGAGAAATGAAGTAAACACCACCAGCACCTATACCGCCCCGAAGAACTTCACAGTCTCACAGCCACAAGCACCTGTGGGAAAAACACAAAATTCGAATCAAAGAGATGAGAGAGTCACCAGAAAAGAGAAAGAGAGGAGAACTTTCACTCCCCTACCTGTTTCGTACTCAGAACTTTATTCCCAGTTATATGAAGCAGACCTGGTCCGGCCATACATCGTTACTCCTGTCAATCCACCCTTCCCGCCTTGGTATAATCCAAGCGCACATTGCGACTATCATGACGGTACCCCTGGGCATCCCACTGAGAACTGTCTTGCCTTCAAAAAGCTTGTACAGAACTTAATCGATTCTGGGATATTGAAGTTTGAAAAGCCGAGTGTAGCCAACAACCCGCTACCTAATCATGGGAGCAGAGGGGTAAATGTCATAGAAGAATGCTTTACCAGGAGGATAAATGATGATGTGTCAGAAATCAAGTCTCCTTTACGGTGGGTATTTCAACAATTATGCATGGCTCGTGTGATCAACAAAGGCATGATAATAAGGCAGAAGGAATGTGGAAAGTATTGCGAATTCCATCAGACTGAAGGGCATGATATCCAAGAATGTGATGAGTTCAAGAAATTGGTGCAGAAGTTGATGAATGAAAAACAAATTGAATTATTTGAGGAGCCCATGGGGAAGGGATCAGACGTACACATGACAGATAGCCCCAAAACTAGATACGGGAAGGATAGACCTTTTATTATCTCTCCCAGGCCAGGGAATGCAGGTGTCTCCCAAGGAGAAACCAGCAAAATAAATCCCAAGATCGTCATTTCAGCACCATCTCCATTCCCATTCAAAGATATACGACAAATTCCCTGGAATTATGCCGTGAATGTGACCATGCCAGAAAAATCAGAACACGAACAGGTAAAAGAGCCTACGCTGGAAGACCAACAAAGCCAGAATGATATGAACGTTGGTGAGGCAGGCCATTTCACAAGGAGCGACCGATGTTATTCCTTCGAGGCTTTGAAAGCGGCTGAAAAAGATAGGGGAAAGAGTACAGCAGTTAGCCTACGCAGATATTTGGAGAAGAACCTCCCCAAAAGATAAATGAACCGGTAACTGAAGCCCAGGCCAAAGAATCTAAAGTTCTTGAGACATAGCGAGTACAGCGTAGTGGAACAACTACGAAAACAACCGGCCAGGATCACAGTGCTGGAATTACTCTTGAGTTCAGAGAAGCATCGGGAGACGCTATTAAAAGTCTTGAATCAAACTTTTGTGCCCCAGGACATTTTACGAACAAACCTGGATATGATAGTGGGGCATATTACACTTATAATCATATCACATTCAGTGATGATGAGATCCCAGAGGGAGGAATGGGGTCTACTAAAGCCCTTAACATCACTACCCATTGCAAAGGGTATGTATTACCAGGCGTACTGATCGACAACGGGTCAGCATTAAATGTCTTGCCTATGGTAACCCCGCAAAAATTGCCAATAGATGGTTCGCACCTAAAGCCTTGCTACAACTCGGTAAGAGCCTTTGATGGTACGCAAAAAGGAACAATGGGGAAAATTGAGGTGCCCCTATTGATCGGACCAACCAATATGTGATCGATTTTGTGGTGATGGACATAAAACCATCTTACACTGTTTGTTGGGAAGACCGTGGATCCACTCCGCAGAGTTGTCCCATCATCATTACATCGAAATTAAAATTCGTAGTTGAAGGCAAATTGGTCACAGTAGAGAGCGAGCATGAATTTGTTGCTTGATGACATCGACACCCCCTACATTCAAAATGATGAAGATATCGCAGAATGCTCGTTAGGGCATTAGAACTAGTAAATGCCACATTCGTTTGAGAGGGGAGCGGATCCCCTACCCCAGGTTATCTAATTGTACTAAGATGACCGTCGCAGAAACTCGGGCGAGAGAGCCAAAATAGGAAAAGGGTGGGGGAGAAATTACAAGGAAACACGAGACCCAAGAATATGACAACCAAGAAGGATCGTTTCGGGCTGGGTTACCAACCAAATGTACAACAGAAGAAAGAGGAATATAAGAGGAAGGAGGAGCAAAGAAAATCCAGATCTAAAGGAGAGGACATTCCGTGGAGGTCGATATCCTTTCCTAGTTTGAAAGCCACTTTCATCTCCGGAGGGTTCTACCAGCCAGGTCAAGATATTGGAGAGGCAATGAAGAAAAATGATGAACTTAACCAGGAGAAAATGCTCAGTAAATCATTTGAGGGGATGTACATCAACATGATAGCTGAAAAGGACCACGGCAAAAAATGTTGACCAACATCCGCCCTTGCCATCCCGGGGAAACACTTGATAACTGGAGCTGCATTGATCTACCTGTAGTTTTTAGGAATAGATCAGAGTAATGCTCCGAATCAACCTTTGTTTTTGCCCATAGACAATGGGGATCTCTTGTATGGGGCACCTATGTTAACTTTTTGATTGAAATGAAAATATCCCCACTTTCTTAAAAATGACCAAAGTCTCATTTATTCCATTCATGCATTCTTCATGTTAATTCCCTTCATGTAAAGTCGTCTCTTTCCCAATACAATTCATTCTCATTTAATGCAGGTCGCTCATGATTGACGATATGAATGATACTGGATCCAATCCTGGAGTAAACTTCGAATGCCCTGAGGTCTCAGAGGAAATTGAGGAAGGATATGATGAAATAGAAATTGAGGTCCCGAAAGAGTTAAAGAGAATGGTGGACGACGAAGAAAGGCAGATTATGCCCCACCAAGAGGAAACAGAAATTGTCAACTTGGGGACTGAAGAAGCGAGAAAAGAAATAAAAATAGGAACGACTATTTCCTTAAAAACCAAGCATGAACTGATAGCCATACTTCAGGAATTCAAGGATGTCTTCGCCTTGACTTATCAAGATATGCCAGGATTGAATACCGACATAGTGGTGCACAAATTGCCAACCAAATCGGAGTGCAAACCAAGATCAAAGAAAAACTTGAGAGAATGAGGCGGATATGTTTGTTAAAGATCCGAGAAGAAGTGAAAAAGCAATTTGATGCTGGATTCTTGGAGGTAGCCAAATACCCCGAATGGGTTGCAAACATTGTACCAGTACCAAAGAAAGACGGGAAAGTTCGTATGTGTGTAGATTATAGGGATCTGAACCGAGCTAGCCCTAAAGACAACTTCCCTTTGCCACATATTGACACGCTGGTTGACAACACCGCAGGATATTCATGGTTTTCCTTTATGGACGGCTTCTCGGTGGTACAACCCGGATAAAGATGGATCCTAACGACATGGAGAAAACCACATTCATAACCATGTGGGGCACTTTTTGTTATCAAGTGATGCCGTTTGGGCTAAAGAACGCAGGGGCAACATACCAAAGGGCAATGGTGACTCTTTTCCATGACATGATGCACAAAGAAATAGAAGTATACGTGGATGATATGATTGCCAAATCGAGCAGGAGGAAGAGCACCTCTGAACTTGAGAAAACTATTCCAAAGACTACGGAAGTACCAACCGAGGCTCAATCACGCCAAGTGTACCTTCGCCGTTACTTACGGAAAACTCTTAGGGTTCATAGTAAGCGAAAAGGGATTGAGATTGATCCGGATAAAGTGAAAGCCATCCAGGACCTTTCACCACCCCGCACGCAAAAAAAGGAAGTCCGCGGTTTCTGGGAGGCTGAATTATATCTCTCGTTTCATTTCCCAATTAACCAATCAATGCGACCCGGTCTTGGACTTCTTAGAAAGAATAATCTGGCGTGTGGGATGGAGAATGTCAAAAAGCCCTAGAAAAGATCAAAAAGTACGACAAATGCTCCAATTTTAGTCGCACGATGCACAGTCGACCATTAATTCTCTACTTAACAGTCTTGAGAATTCAATGGGATGTGTCTTGGGGGCAACACGATGAGTCAAGAAAAAAGGAGCAAGCCATCTATTACTTAAGCAGGAAGTTCAATGATTGCGAAACACGGTACCCGCCAGTACAGAAGCTGTGTTGTGCTCTAGTTTGGGCTACCAAGCGGCTCAGACAGTACATGTTATACCATACTACCTGGTTGATATCCAAGCTAGACCCATTAAAGTTCTTAATGGAAGCACCAGCACTAACGGGAAGGATGGCTCGATGGCAGATGCTATTATCCGAATTCGACATCGTATATGTTAATCAGAAGGCTGTAAAGGGGAGTGCCGTAGCAGATTTCTGGCTAGTCGTGCTTGGATGACTATGAGACATTGAACTTTAGTTTCCCGGGCGAAGACTTGATGTGCATTACAACCGAAGAAGAGATTTGGATGATAAGTCATGGAAACTTTACTTGATGGAGCCTCAACGCCCTCGGACATGGGATAGGGGCGATGCTAATTTCACCGAGGGCGTCTATTATCCTTTCACCAGCAGATTGGAATTTTTCTGCACAAACAATATAGCTGAATACGAAGCTTGCATCATGGGACTAAACTCAGCCATCGAGAGAAAAGTTAAGAAACTTGAGTGTTCGGAGATTCGTCCTTAGTCATTTACCAATTCGCGGGGTGGGAAACCGAGAGACCCGGTTGGTCAAATATCAAGAATTGATCCAAGAGCTCATCAAAGAGTTCGAAAAGGTCACTTCAATTACCTGCCCCGAAGAAAAAATCGGATGGCGGATGCACCGCAACCTTGGCATCCATGTTTAAAATAAACACACAGGGCAGAAATGAAGCCCATTGAGATGCAGACGTTTGAAAAGCCTGCTCATTGTTGTAATCTACAGGAAGAGATTGACGAAAATCCATGGTACTATGACATCCTGCAATATGTCAAGCTTCGAAAGTATCCAAAAGGGGCAAACGACAATGACAGAAAAGCGCTCAGAAAAATGGCAACAAAATATGTCCTAGATGGGGAGATCCTATATAGGAGAAGTCATGATCAAACATTGCTGAGATGTGTGGATGCCCGGGAGGTGAAGGAAATCTTAGCCGAAGTACATGATGGGATCTGTGGAATGCATGCCAACGGGCTGTCTATAGCCCGAAAAATTATGAGATACGGTTATTTTACGGTTGACCATGGAGGAGATTGCATCGATTACGCCGCGAAATGCCACAAATGCCAAATTTACGCCGACAAGATTCATGCACCCCCATCGCCTTTACACACCATGAATTCTCCGTGGCCTTTCGCGGCATGGGGCATGGGCGTCATCGGGCGAATCCATCCGAAAGCTTCCAATGGGCATCGTTTCATTTTGGTCGCCATAGACTACTTCACTAAATGGGTAGAGGCGTCGTCTTACGCCAATATCACCGGACTACGATTTGTAAGTTCTTAAAGAAGAAAATTATTTGTCGATACGGATTGCGAGAGAGGATCATCACCGACAACGCTTCCAATCTAAACAACAAAATGATGAAGGGCGTGTGCACTCAATTCAAAATAACACACCATAATTCCACGGCCTATCGTCCTAAAATGAATGGAGCGATGGAAGCGGCAAACAAAAATATAAAGAAGATCATAGCGAAGACTACGGATACCTACAAGGATTGGCATGAGAAGTTGCCTTTGCCCTTTTTCGCCTATAGGGCGTCCATTCGCACATCAACAGGGGCAACACCCTACTCCTTGGTGTATGGTACCGAAGCGACTCCCAATTGAGGTAGAGATTCCGTCTCTCCGGGTCTTAAACGAAGTAAAATTGGAAGAAGCCGAATGGGTGCAGGCGGACTCGACCAACTAAATCTCATTGACGAAAAAGACTAAAGGCCATTTGTCATGGTCGGATGTACCAAAAGCGGATGGTGCGGGCATATAACAAAAAGGTGCGCCAAGAGAATTCAAAGAAGGGGATCTGGTACTCAAGAGAATCCTCCTATCCGAAAAGATTCTCAAGGAAAATGGATGCCCAATTGGGAAGGGTCGTACGTCGTAAAAAAGGCCTTCTCAGGAGAAGCCCTGATCCTAACAGAAATGGACGGGGACGAGCTGAAAAATCCCGTAAATTCTAATGCCGTCAAGAAATACTATCTCTAAAAAAAAATTGGAGAGCTCAGGACGAAAACCCGAAACCGGGCGTCTTGAAGCAAAGGAAGGACTCGAGTTGAAAACCCGCGAAGGGCGGCTTGGGTAAATTGAAAAGTTGAATATCCGAAGAAAAGGGTATCCCCATGAACATCATGAAGAGAAGGTTTCAGGCAAGAAATTCTACACCGGTTGACAGGATCATGTATCATTCATATCGAGGATAATGAGAGATTTTGTATCTTCATGTGTGTTATACCTTTCTTTTTAAGATATCCCAAATCCTTAATCATAATAAAACCGTGTTTTGAGCATCCATTCCTGGCCTTCTTGTCAATTTCAGTCAAATAAGATAACATAGGCTGATAATGAAACAAGAGATTTCGAAGCATTACTATGATTTAACCTTGAAAATGCAGGTGATCAAAGAAAACGATGTTAACTCCGTCCTCTAGTTCCCTAATGGCTGTCGATAGGGAAGGCGGGAAACTTCAAACAACCTGGTAGGATAACCAATGGCACATGTCCTATCTATTCAAGAAAGGCGTACGAGATAACAAAAGAGATCTTTTGGGTGAAAGCCAGAAGGGCACCCCTCTCAAAAAAAATCTCTAAAGTGAAAACCCGAAAGGGCACTTTAGAATTCCAAGTCGGAATTGAAAAAAGAGAAAGGTCGAGATGGTTGAACTTGGCAGTGAAGCGGGGTATCGATGCCCGTAAGAAAGGAGAAAGTGAACGTCAAGATCAAATAAGGACCAAAACAAGCCCACCAAGATATTGAATCTCATGCATCATGAATAGTAAGACATCACTAGGATTAGGAGCATGTCAATTCATTCATTTGTCATAGCATTTTGTTTTCATCTCAGACAGGTATCTGCAGATCCAAAGAGACATCGAGGGTCATCACGGTGTGAATCCCAAATGAGAAGATAATGTTTTTACATAAAGGCACATGTTTTCAAGCTCTAGAGAGAGGTTCTATATAGGAAGAATCCTCCTCTCCGAGGCTTCAGAAGCTGAAAGTTCTATATAGGAAGGACTGACAGTTCCAGGATGAAGACTAGCAGTTCTATATAGGAAGGACTCCCGGTCGAAGGAATTCACCCATGACACGCAAGATTATATAGGAAATCCTGCTGTGTCGAAAGCAAAGAGTTCTATATAGGAATGGCTCCTAGCTTCAATGTCTTAGAGTGAAAGATTCTATATAGGAAGAATCTGTAACTCCAAGATTTCAAGACGCCGAAAAGTTCTATATAGGAAGGACCGACGGCTCCAAGGTGAAGACTGGCAGTTCTATATAGGAAGAACTCCCGGTCAAAGAAATTCACCTATGACACAGGGTTATATAGGAAACCTGTTGTGTCGATAGCAAAGAGTCTTATATAGGAAAGGCTCCGAGCTTCATTGTCTTAGGGTGAAAGGTTCTATATAGGAGGAACCTGTAGCTCTGAGATTTCAGACGCCAAAAGTTGTATATAGGAAGGACTGACGGCTCCAGGATTTGAAGACTAGCAGTTCTATATAGGAGGAACTCCCAGTCGGAAGAATCCATCAATGGCGCAAAAGGTTTTATATAGGAGAAACCAGCGTTGAAAGCAAAGAGTTCTATATAGGAAGGACTCCAAGCTTTATTGTCTCAAAGTGAAAGGAATGACTCATAATTCGGGATGTCAGAGCGAAGGGTTCTATATAGGAAGGGCCTGTAGCTCCAAGATCGGAAGGTGACGAAGCTCTATATAGGAAGAACTTACGAGCCTGAAGATTTAGCCAATGAAGAGTGGAGATGTCCAAAAGAATTCGTTTTTCCAAGGCTACAAACAGGGAAGTCTGATAAAATGAGTGCTTATGAATCTTTGCTTTTTTTCCCATTCCATGAGAACAAGCAAAGAGGGGCAACTGTAATCACTCATTTTCACTTGTAAATATATTAATATTGCATGTATATTTATTATATGAATGTTACTAATATAAAGTGATGTGTGCATGTATAAGCTATGTATACGTATTAGGGGTGTATGTATGTCGCGTATGCATCTAGAGTATAAGCGTATTTGATTAATATATAGATGTTATGTTAATTATATGTATGATTATACGTATACTAGAATATTATATTAATTAATGATTGTATAATATAAGTATATATTTTTTAGTATGTATATGTATTCTTTATTATAATTATACTATTATTATTATTATTGGTGACAAAATGAAAGAATTAAATATATTAAACCCAAATAAAAATTTACAGTCCAACTACAAATCCAATTACAAGGCCCGGTTGGCCCAAATCTGAATCTTATCTAATTACAATGTGCAGGTAACTGTGGGCCGTTGGATCAAGATCTGATCCAACGGCCACGATGCAACCAGAAGTCAAAAATATCGCGGTAGCGTGCTCCACACGTATGGACTGTTCGAGTGCCACGCGCGCGTGTGGTCCACGCACGGACGCTTTAACATCCCACGGCGCGTGAGATCCACGCGTTCTGACTCCTCGACTGCGGAGCTCCACGTGGCAAAATCTGAAGCCGTCTCATCGAATCGAGGCTTCATCCAGGCCGATCGTTCTTCAAGCCATCTCGACCGTTAGATCATATCGATCTAACGGCCGAAAACGTCTCGCCACCGGGCGAGAGTGTCCACACCGCCACCACGCCCGATATTCGAGAATATGCCCAAGACAACAAGCAAAAATGTCAGTTCAGATCTGAAAAAGAAGATGCAACTTGCAACAAACAGAGAGTAAAATATACGAAACGGGGTTTTTGTAACAAAAGGAGGGGAAGAAGAACGAGGGTAGTAACAAAAAAAAAACGGAGATCTTGTAATAGAAAAAAATCAAAAGTTGTAAGCATCCAAGATAATCAAAAGACAATCCGAGTGGTAAATTTTTTGTCTCTTTTTCTTACTTGTTTTCTTTACATGCATATACGAAATAGAATAAAAAACAGAAACAAAAAAGGGAGAGTAGTCTTACCGGCGTTGTTTGTGGGACTTCCCTTCCTCAGTGATAAGCCTTTCGGCTCCTACAAGCCAGATCTGGTGAACTAAAGGGAGGAGAAGACCCTTTGTAGTTTTGTTTTGGTCTAAAAATTTTTTTTTTGGTTCGTATTTCCTAGATCTAGGGCGAATAAAGGTATATCCTCTGAATCCAACCTAGGATTCGTATCGATGACAAAAGGGGGTTGTTTTGGTGTGTTTTGGAGTTACGCCGGCGCCGGTTAGCGGCGGCGGAGAATACGGCGGCCGGCCGCCGGATTCTGGGTTTTATAATAACAGTTGAGAGAATGAAGAACAGAGGACTCTTACAAAAATCAAAAAGAATGAAACGAATGACCAAAATCTGATTTCGGCCTAAAAAGGGGGGTTTTATAGTTGTTTTTATTTTGCTAAATGGGTAAATTACACACTTAATCCCACCGCGTTTTCAATATTTTCATTTTTGTCTTGCCGCATGGTATAATCACAATCCCAGTCCCCCTGATATTTCAAAAGGTTACAATTTCGTCCCTAAATTACACCGAATCAGTTTCTGAATGGTAAAATTACGTCCTTAACCACCCCGCGTTTTTGGATTTTTCACTTTGAGTCAGCCCCTTGGTCTAATTACAATTATGGTCCTTTTAGGTTTTGTTTGTTTCGCAATTTCGTCCCTAAATTACATATTATTGTTCTTAAACTTACGCCACTGACTTTTGTTTTTCTTTCATTTTGATCCTGTTTTCTTTGTAAATATTATTGTTTGTATTATAATCGTATATATTGATATTATTTTATTTTATGTCCCTCGTATATGACTCGTATTTCATGTTTATATGTATATATATGCGTTAAGTATGATATTCATGTTTTTTTTTATCTGATTATTCGTATTAAAGCATGTTATGTTCTAGTTGATTCGTAAAAAGTATGTTTTGTATTTTTGTACGTATTGCATGTTTCCTTGGCTTTTAGGCTACGTGTTAATGTGCCTTCTTTCATGTATAATATATTGTTCATATATGTTGAAATATGTTTTATTAATAGCAAGTATATTTTTTTTTAAATATTTGTTCGTCTACATATAACATAATTATTCCTGCATTGTTGTTCTAACTTGTTAAAGTTGTCTTTATTTATCATTTAGAATAATATGTATATATGCATGTTTTAATCTAGTATATCATTTATTAGATTAGTATTTTATTATGTGAATATTTACTGTCTTCAAATTATCTGTTATATTTTATATTTTCGCCACTAAGATTGCATATGATTTATAACTTGTTAATGCGGTGTCCTTTTATCCGAGCGTAAACGGGGCCAGTATCAGGCGTAGTGATAGTGGTTGGGCGTTTACTCTCGGATAACGGGGCTCTTAAAATTTATTCGCAATTATGACCGAATTTTAAAATAATCGTCACTCTAATCCGGAAAATCCAATATTAATAAAGCGGTAATTATTAAAGTACCAATCTTGGGCGGTGTGGGGGTGCTAATCCTTCCCCATCCGTAACCGACTCCCGAACCCTGTCTTTTTGAATCTCTGGTTTTATGGTGTCCGGCCTACCTAAGTGGCCAGTGGCGACTCCATTTTTATGAGGTTTTTTGTAAACCCCACGGAATAAATATTTTATATCCAAAAAAATCACAAACACCTTTCAAAAAACACTTCGAAAAAGTCACGTTTTCATTTTTAGCGAATCGGACATCGCTACAGTAAGCAACACTGATAATGAATTGTTACCTACAAGGACCGTTGTTGTCACTAAATTTTCACTTGAGTTAAATTAATTTGTTTGTCATTGTGAGTGTAGTTGTTATTATTGTTAGGCTTTTTTTGCTATCATAGTTAGTGTTATTGTTATCTTAATTAGAGTTAATACTATTGAATTAATTTAGGTGTCAAATTGTAGTAGATGGTAAACCCAAAAAATGTAGAAAGTAAAGCCCATTTGAATTAGGAAGTAATAAAGCCCATTTATATTTAAATTAAATAAGGGTCTGTTACCAAAAAGTAAAGGTTCATTAAAACTAAAAGTGTCCATATTTACAAAGGCCTGTTCAGCTTGTTTTAATAACAATCACATTGGTTTATTACAGACAGCTAGAGACCATTGGATCAAAGATTGATCCAACGGCACTGATCGAACCAATCTAAAGAAGAAAAAGTGGCACGCTCTTATCACCGTTGGATCTAGAAGCAATCGGACAGTCCAGATCACCTTAGAGTAAAGCACGCGGATTGACTCTCGCGCATGGTGGCCACGCGCACATCGCTTCATCTTCCAGCAACTGTCTCGACTTCTCCGATAAAGCCCAAGTCGTCTCCATCGCTGATTGCCTTTTGCCGGCATCTCCCTCGGCGTTTGTAAGCCACAGGAAACATGAAAAAAAAGAGGAATAAGGGTTACATCCCTAAAATACAGCACGGGTTAATCCCTAAATCGAAGCTGAGGCAAGAATCAAGCTAAATCGGATTCAAAGCAGAGGCAAATCGCGAGTCAACAGCAAATTAGCCTAAAATCAGAGCCAATACAGAAGCATTGTAGATGATTATTAGGGATTTGTGCTTGAAAATCAAGCATCTCTGTACCTATAAATACCATGTATTTTTTGTACACAAAACACAGTTCACACAGAATACACAGGACGCACAACTGATACACAATTCATGAAACACATATGATAAGCATTCGGAGTGTAAGCAAGCAAAGATTGTAAGCATTTCATCAGAGGAATAAAGCAAGCATTTGATTTTGGTAACTTTTCATCTTCTGTTTTTTTATTTCGAAAAGAAAGGGATAGTTGTTTTTTACCTTCGTTTTAAAAACTTCGACGTGCATGTCAACTCCGGTGTAGCTCCGATGATCAAAATCTGATTCGGGGCTCGTCAGAATCTGAATTTTTTTTTAAAGAAAAGGGGGTTTGTTTTAGAATCTGGAAACTATTTTTGAAAAGGAAGATTGGTTTTAAAGAAAGAAATAATGTGTTTTTTTGGTTTTTTTCCTGTCGACAGCAACGGCCGGCTCCAATCAATGGCGGCTGGCACGACGAATAAGCTCTATGGCCACCATGGCTGAGGCGGCGTAGATGAGAAAAGCATGGAGCATTTTAAGAGGGGAGGAAAGTTTTTTTTTTCAGATCGGTTAAAACAAATGAAAAAATGTTTTTTGTTTTTGTTTTATCTTATATAGTGATCCATGACCCGACCTGAATCCAGCTTATGACCCGCGCCCTTCTTTCATGGGTTTTGTACCGTGGCACTCAGTTTTTAATCATCTCAATTTAGTCCTTTTTCTTCAAAATTAAGCACCAGATTTTTCATTTTCTCTTGAATTAGCCATTCAATTTGAAATTTCTTGTAATAAGCACCTTTCGTATTCAATAAAGAGCTATTTCTTGAGTAAATATTTTATGGAATTAGTGACCCTTCGCTTGCATTCATGCATTTGCATTTTCTTTTGTGTGTTTTGTTGGTTTTCTTTATGTTTGTTTGTTTGTGTTTGTGTTTGTGCATGCATTCATAACATGATAAGAATCTAACTTAAATAAAAAAACATGACAGAAATTCAAAATAGCAAAAATAACTCACAAATACGGAACTCGGTCCTAAGTCAAAGCGATGCAAGACATGGTGGAAACCTTGAAAACCATCCACAAAATCACCTAGGATCGGCTAGACGGGATAGAAAATAACTTGAAGCAACAGATTGAGGTAGCTCACCAGAAAACGATTAGTTCAATTGCAACTATGCTGGGGTTCAAGGATCCAGATGCAGTAGAAGCTGGTGGAGAAACTGATTGACTACTAAAATTTCAGAGGATGGCTTTCATCCATCCAGGTATACAAAAGGAAACTCCTTCTCCCAAATTCAAGATTTCGCCTTACTTTGGTAAGTCTTCGACCTAAAATGAAATAAAGATTAATTCTGAAGAGATCCATAATCATGAGGTGCCTGACCTTGATGAGATTGCCGATAAGGTTAAAGCTGAGAAGAAATGGGAAGACCAATATGAGAAGTTGGAAGGAATGATCAAGTCTTTTCAAGAAGGAAGTATAAACGGTGGCACATATGCCAAAGACTTGAGCTTGGTGATACCTCCAAAATTTAAGATCCCGAATTTCGAGAAATACAACGGAACCACATGTCCTTCAGCACATCTAACTATGTATTGTAAGAAGATGTCGATGTATCTGGATAATGTGAAGCTGCTCATTCATTGCTTTCAAGATAGTTTAGTGGGGTCGGCTGCATGCTGGTATACGCAGTTAAGCCGGGTCAACATCAAATCATGGAAGGATTTATCTAGGGCTTTTAGTGAGCAATACAAACATGTCTTAAACATGGTTCCAACCCGATTGGTCCTGCAAGGGATGGAGCAAAAGCATCATGAGAGTTTCCACCAATACGCGCAAAGGTGGAGAGATGTAGCTGCTCGGGTTCCACCACTATTACTAGAGATTGAGATTACTCTGATGTTTGTAGAGATGTTTAAGGGCTCTTTCTATGATCGCATGTTAAATCATGCAACTAAAAGCTTCACAGACATGTTGATGAATGGTGAATTGATTTTGGCAACTGTGAAAAGTGGAAAGTTAGACGGAGGAGAAACGAAGAAACCCTACAAGAAAAGGGAAAGTGAAGTAAACACTACCAATGTCTACAATCTTAATTTTTCGAAAGGCGTGGTTTTTAATAAACCCGACGTTTTTGATCTAGCCTCTGTTGTAGCAAGTTCCCCAAAGAAAGAATGAAAATATCAACGGAATTCAAAGCCGTATTTCCCTCATATTCCAATGACGTATACAGAGTTGTTTGCTAAACTGGTCAAATCCCAAATGGTGCTACCAAGAGATGTCCCTCATTTTTTACCCCCATACCCATCATGGTATGATGAGAAGGCACAGTTCAAATACCATGCATGAATTATGGGGCATACCATTGAGAACTAAACTGCGTTTAAAAGACTGGTGGATGATTTAAGAAAGTCAGGCATGCTGTCATTCGACACGTCTGAAGAGAAAGGGAATCATTTGCCAAACCATCAGAAGGTAGGAGTGAATACAGTTATCGAGGAGGAAGACAAGATGATTAAAGAATATGTTGCTAAGGTCAAAGCACCCATGAAGTGGGTATGGGCCCAAATGGTGGCAGCTAGGATGTTAAATGGAGAAGCCCAGAAGCTGGAGGGTGAAGGCGAGTCGTATTGCGAGTATCATAAGGTAGGAGGACATGGGATTTATTGTTGCTTAGAATTCAAGCAGTTGGTCCAAGTTAAGATGGATGAAAAATAGCTTAAGTTTTTTGAGAAAGAAAACAAGGAGTGCATGTTGGACGTTTTTGCGTCAGAGGAGTTATCCTCTAAAAGAAGCTATACTGGAATGAAGCCCTTGGTTATCAAAACCAAGGCAAGAACAAGTGAATCCACAAGGGGAGTAACCCTGCGACTTGTAACCAAGGCTCCAACCCCATTTCCATACAAGGACAGTAAGCAGGTCCTATGGAAATACTCTTGTACGGTATCGGCCCCGGAAGAATCACTTGTTGAAGAAAAGGTAAAAGAGGAGCCGATTAATGAAGTGAGTTATTTTAAAAGGAGTGGAAGGCTTTATTCCCAGTCGATAGTAGAAGATAGAGATGCATCATAAAGAAAGGCAGCTGAAGAAGAGCCCGAGAAAGAAGATGATAGAGATTTCTTCAAGGAAAAGCTGTCGGTATACCATGAGCCAGTGAAGGAGTCAAAGGCTCGAGAATTCTTAAAGATTCTTAAGCATAGTGAATACAGCGTGATGGAGCAACTCCACAATCTCCTAGCTCGAATCTATATATTATCTTTGTTATTGAGTTCTGAGGGCCACCGTGAAGCCTTGTTGAAAATTTTGAACCGAACGCTCATACCAAAGGAGATCAAAACTGACAAGATGGACATGCTGGTTGGTAATATTACTGTTAACAACTTTATCTCATTCAATGATGAGGAAATACCAGAGGAAGGAAGGGGATCGTGCAAAGCTCTACACATCTCCATACGATGATATATGCTACCGGACGTCCTTATTGATAATGGGTCAGCCCTGAATGTTCTGCCATTAGCAACACTGAAGAAGCTACCTATAGATAGCTCTCATATAAGAGCATATCAAAATACAATAAGGGCATTTGACGAAACGCAGAAAGATATGTTGGGAAAAATTGAAGTTCCCTTGCAGATTGGACAATCAACCTTTGACGTAGAATTTGTGGTTATGGATATTAGGCCCAGTTACAGCTACTTTCTTGGGCGTCCATGGATCCACACAATAGGAGCAGTCCCATCTATCTTACATCAGAAGTTGAAATTTATGATCGATGGCCAATTGATAATTGTAGGTGCAGGGGAGGAAATCATTGCATCAGTAACTACTAATACACCTTTTATCGAGATTGATGAGGGTGCGCTCGAGTGTCACTTTAGGACATTAGAGCTAGTCAATGCGACCTTTGTTACCGAGGAGAGTAAGATGCCTAAGCCAGAACTATCCAGTTGTGCAAAGATGCAAGTTAAACAAACTCTTAGAAAATGAGCTGAGGTTGGGAAAAGATTTGGGAAAAGACACCAATGAAGGCTGTATCCTATGGTAATCCCAGCAAAAAATGATCGATTTAGCTTGGGATTCAAACCCAACAATTGGCAGAGGAAGACAAAAATAAGGAAACACTAAGAGAGAAGAAGGGCAAGACTAAAAGGGGAAGAAATTGAGTGGGAGCCAATGATATTTTTGCCTTTGAGCCATGACTTTAGATCTAGAGGCCTGTTGGACCCGAATGCCCGAATTGATGAGGAGGAGAAAGGAAAGAATGATCTGTGTGAAGCATTTGAGAAGTTGAGCATCAACGGTGTGACGGACAAGGAAGGAGAGAACAAATACTTGTCCATGATTCACCCCTGCTCTGAACTTGACAACTGAACTGCTGAAGAAATTCTTGTAGCCTTTAAGACATTTTCAGAGTAATTCTCAATACCAAACTTATTGCTCCAAGCTCGGAGGCAATATGAGATTTTATGTAAAGGGCCTATGTCCAAACTTATAATTTGAATTCAATAAAAGATACATTTTTATTCAAAATAAATCTCGTGTGGTAAACTCTTTTCGCAAATAAAAATAAATTAAAACCATAAAATGTGAAAAACATAAAAAAATCATTTCATTTCATTTCATTTATTTATTCCCTTTGTATATATCCTTTGCCCATTCCTTTTCAGGTCTTTAGATATCAGTGACCTAAATGAATCCAAGTCAGACTTCGAGGTTGATTTTGAATTACCTCATTGCTTAAGTTGGAAATATTGATGACGAAGAAGAATATGAATTACCTAGTGACTTTCTCAGAATGGTAGATGGGGAAGAAAAACATATTCTATCTTACATAAAGGAGCTAGAAATATTGAATCTCGGCACTTAAGAAGAGAAGCGAGAGGTAAAGATTGGTACTACTATCTCAGCCAAGACCCGACAAAGTCTGATTGAGCTTTTGAAAGAATTTAAGGATATTTTCGCTTGGTCGTATCAAGATATGCCTGGCCTCGACACTGAAATCGTCATGCATCGACTTCCTATAAAGGTAGGATACGAGCTCGTAAAGCAAAAGCTTAGAAGTATGAAAGTTGAGACACTTTTAAAGATTAGAGATGAGGTGAAGAAGCAATATGACCTAGGATTCCTCGAAGTAGCCAAGTATCCTGAATGGGTGGCTAATATTGTCCCAATACCAAAGAAAGATAGAAAAGTACATATGTGCGTCAACTACAAGGATCTCAATAGGGAAAGCCCCAAAGATAGTTTCTCGCTCCCACACATTGATACTTTAATTGATAATACAACCGAACATTCCTTCTTCTCTTTTATGGACGGATTTTTTGGGTATAACTAGATCAAGATGTGTCCAGTAGATATGGAAAAGACGACCTTTGTGACACTTTGGGGAACTTTCTATTATAAAGTAATGCCTTTTGGTTTGAAGAATGCATAGGCAACTTATCAAAGAGCCATGGTCACCCTTTTTCATGACATTATGCATAGGGAGGTAGAGGTATATGTTGATGATATGATCACCAAATCTCGATTTGAAGAAGAGCATCTAATAAACTTAGAAAAACTTTTTCTAAGGTTGAGAAAATTCCATCTGAAGCTCAACCCTACCAAGTGCACATTTTGGGTTATATCTGGAAAATTGTTGGGTTTTCTTATGAGCAGAAGGGGAATTGAGATCGACCTTGATAAGATAAAGGCCATACAAGAGCTCCCACCACCTCAAACGTAGAAATAGGTTTAAGGTTTCTTGGGAAGATTAAACTACATTGCCCGCTTCATTTCACAATTAACAGATAAGTATGGTCCAATATTTAGGTTGCTTAGAAAGGTAACCCAGGGATATGGAATGAAGAATGCGAAGAAGCTCTAGGAAAGATCAAAGAGCAGTTAACCAATACTCTTGTGTTAGTACCACCTGTTTTTGGGAGGCCATTAATCCTCTATTTAACGGTGTATGAAATTCTATGGGTTGCGTATTGGGACAACATGATGATACTAGAAGAAAAGAAAAGGTAATATATTACCTAAGCAAGAAGTTCACTGATTGCGAAATTAGATATTCTTCAATTGAAAAACTGTGCTGCGCTTTGGTATAGGCAGCTAAAAGGCTCAGGAAATATATGTTATATCACACCACATTTCTAATCTCGAAGCTAGATCCATTAAAGTTCATGATGAAGGCCCCAACTTTATCAAGAAGGTTGGCGTGATGGCAGATGTTATTATCAGAATTTGATATCCAGTAGTGAGCCAAAAACCAATAAAAGGGAGTGTTATAGCTGACTTTTTGGCAAGTCACGCTTGTGATGATTATGAGACATTAGATTTTAATTTCCCTGATGAGGATCTGATGTGTATCTTAGAAGATGATGAGGCTCCAACAGAGTCTTGGATCATGAACTTTAATGGTGCCGTAAATGCGTTAGGATGGGGTATTAGGGCAGTTTTAGTCTCGCCTGAAGGAAATTATTACCCTTTCACTAGTCGATTGAAGTTTTACTGCACGAATAACATGGAAGAATATGAGGCTTGTATAATGGATCTAAGAGAGGCTATTGAAAGGAAAATCCGTACTTTAAGAGTTTTCAGGGACTCTATGTTGGTCATTTATCAGGTACGAGGCAAATGGGAAACAAAAGATGCAAAGTTGGTAGAATACCACAAACTAGTCTTTGAACTAATCAAAGAGTTTGATGAAGTTACTTTCAAGTATCTCCCCAGGGAAGACAATCAGATGGCTGACACCTTAACCACCTTAGCCACCATGTTTAAAGCAAGTGAAGGTTCTAAGATAATGTCCATTAAGTTGTAAGTGCTAGATTCTCCAGCTCACTGCTTGATATGGAAGAAGAAGCAGATGGCTTACCATGGTACCATGACATATTGCAATATGTAAAATTATAGTAATACCCACTGAAAGCTACAGAAAATGAAAAGAAAATGATCAGGAAAATGGCATCAGGGTATGTCCTTGATGGTGAAATCCTATACGAAAGAAGTCAAGATTAGGTGCTTTTAAGGTGTGTGGGTGCAAAAGAAGCTCAGCTAATTCTGGAAGAAGTCCATGAAGGGGTTTGTGGAACTCACCCTAGTGGTTTCACTATGGCTAGAATGATTATGCGCTTTGGGTATTATTGGTCAACCATGGAAGGGGATTGCATCGATTATTCTCGCAGATGTCACAAGTACCAAATTTATGCTGACAAGGTTCATATGCCTCCTCAATCTCTCCATGCCATGTCATCTCCTTGGCCGTTTTCTATGTGGGTCATAGATGCCATTGGTCAAATTCACCCGAAGACGTCAAATAGGCATCGATTTATTCTGGTAGCTATTAATTATTTCACGAAGTAGGTGGAAGTAGCCTCGTATGCGAATGTTACTAGATCTACGGTTTGAAAATTCTTAAAGAAGGAAATTATTTGTCGATATGGCCTACCTGAGAGTATCATTACTGATAATGCCTCCAATCTGAATAACAAGATGATAGCTGGAGTTTGTGAGCAATTCAATGTTAAACATCACAATTCAGTGATATATCGCCCAAAGATGAATGGGACAGTAGAGGCTTCTAATAAGAATATTAAAAAGATAATCTTAAAAATGACTAACACTTATAAAGATTGGCATGAGAAGTTACCGTTTGCTCTATATGCTTACCGAACTGCGGTACAAACCTCTACTAGGGCAACACCATTTTCATTGGTGTACGGCGTAGAAGCTATACTGCCAATTGAGGTTGAGATACCATCGTTTTGTGTCTTAATAGAGGTGAAATTGGAAGAAGTAGAATGGGTCTAGGCAAGATATGACCAGATGAATTTAATTGAAGAGAAAAGACTGAAAGCATTGTGTCATGGGCAAATGTATCAAAGAAGGATGATAAGGGCTCACGAGAAGAAAGTTCGCCCGAGAGAATTCAAAAAAGGTGACTTGGTGTTGAGGAAGAAGCTATTAATTCAAAGTGATTCCCGAGGAAAGTGGGCGCCAAATTAGGAAGGACCTTACATTGTGACAAAGGTTTTCTCAAGAGGAGCGTTAATTTTGGCTGAAATGGATGGAGATGAACTTCAGAGACCGACAAACTCGGATTCAGTCAAGAAGTATTGTATCAAAAAAAAGAGAAAGAAAAATAAAGAAAAGAGAAAAGAAAAAGGAAAAAGGAAAGGGGGGTTCAAAATGAAAACCTAAAAAGGGCATTTTGAAACCAAATGAGGGTCTGAGTTGAAAACCCATAAAGCGCGGATCAGATAATTTGCAAATAAGGTCTTTCACAAATTAATTCTCGGGATTTGATACCAAAAAACTTCATATCTTCACGCGTAATCACTATTTCCAGAGTCTGCTCAGCGTAGTTAGCATTCAAGGCATCTTATGGAGACACGACATGAGGAGTTTCGATCTCTGATATCTGATTGTCGGCTCTCTCTCTTGTAATTTCTTTTTGTGTTTGCCATAATACTAATAAAATTTTGTTGCGTAAACCTTTTTCTTTTTTCTAATATTTGACCTTTTTCATAAGCATCTTGCATTGAAATGAGAATTAATAAGTTTGGCATTATGCAAAAGATTTTTGAGTATTACTTTGAAAATTATTGAAAAGAGTGCTGGAATTTGGAGGCATTCCGTGGTTAAGTCTTGGATTTGGGGCATGAAGCACTGGTGCACAAAATGATTCAAGGGCAGCATGTTGCAAAGCAGGGATGCCCTTCTGATTGCTAGTCTTTCTTCCACGACAAAGATAACAACTACAATGATATTTTGATTTGGTTCGATGTTTGAATTATAATCAGAATACTAGAGAACCCCACTCCCTTAACTGGACAAAGGCTAAAAGAGTGTTGAAGAATTTGAGGATAAAAGTTAGTCCTTCTAACCAGGAGTACAAGATAACTAGACTGGGTGAACAAATATGCAGGGATCAAATGTTTTCTATGAAGCAAAAATGTACTAAGTATGAGTATGGTGAAACAGAGATAGTGGAGATGACTATCTATGATTATTTTATTAGCCACCATAATATATAGTTGCAATATTCTGGTGATTTTCCATGCATTAATATTGGCAAGCCAAAGCATCCCACGTATATTCCCATTGAGCTTTGTTATTTGGTATCCTTGCAACGCTATACGGAAGCTCCTAACACCTTGCAAAGAGCTTCCCTGGTAAAAAGAAGCCACAGGAAATGATGAATGTATTGTCTAATCTTTTATGTACCAGAAATTATGGCAATGAACCCATGCTGCGGCCTTGTGGTATTTTGGTAAACTCTAATTTCACCCAAATTGAAGGACGTGTCCTACAATCCCCGAAGTTAAGGGTGGGCAATGGTGAAGATTTCTTTCCAAAGAATGGTCGGTGGAATTTTAACAACAAGAAATTGGTGGAGACAACTAGGATTGAAAGATGGGCGGTTGCTAACTTTTCTGCTTGTTGTGATCTTAATAACATTGTGCAAGGAATTCATATTGGTCCTCCATTTGATGAGATGTGACAGAATAGACGCTTATCATTTGTTTCCAGAGTTGAGAAAATGTTTAAGATGATATAATCCAAGTTTCCTGGAGTTTCACAGTTTCTTCTAAGTCCGTTGCCTAACAAGAAAACTAATTCTGATAAAAGGGTTTTAAAAAGCAAAAGTGACATGCATTCATGACTAGGCATCCCTAGGGGCATGTTCATCATGATCATAGAATTTGAATTTTGACAGGTATAGAATTTTCTTTTCCATTCAAGCATGAGGATGGTGGAATCCTTTTTCCAACCCGCTTATCCATTCGAGCCTATGGAGAATGGAACATGCTTATCTATTCAAGCATAAGGAGAATAGAACCCGCCTATCTATTTGGGTATTTGGAGAATGGAACATGCTTATCTATTTGAGCATTTGGAGAATAGAACCCGCTTATCCATTTGGGCATTTAGAGAATGGAACATGCTTATCTATTCGAGCATTTGGAGAATAGAACTCGCCTATCCCTTCGGGCATTTGGAGAATGGAACCTGCTTATGTATTCAAGCATTTGGATAATAGAATCCGCCTACCCGTTTGGGCATTTGGAAAATGGAACCTGCTTATCTATTCAAGCATAAGGAGAATAAAACCCGCTTATTCGTTCGAGCATTTGAAGAATGGAACCTACCTGTCTATTCAAGCATTGAGGTTTGGTAATCAGTGAAAATCAGTGTCCTTTTGTTCTTTGTTCTATTCATGTTTCACCGGAATGACCAAAGAGGGACAACTGTTGTCATTGAATTTTCACTTGAGTTAAATTAATTTGTTTGTCATTGTTAGTGTAGTTGTTATTATTGTTAGGTTTTTTTTGCTATCATAGTTAGTATTATTGTTATCATAATTAGAGTTAATACTATTGAATTAATTTAGGTGTCAAATTGTAGTAGATGGTAAACCCAAAAAAATATAGAAAGTAAAGCCCATTTGAATTAGGAAGTAATAAAGCCCATTTCTATTTGAGTTAAATAAGGGTATTTTACCAAAAAGTTAAGTTTCATTAAAACTAAAAGTGTCCATATTTACAAAGGCCTGTTCGACCCATTTTAATAACAATCACATTGGTTTATTACAGACAACTAGAGATCGTTGGGTCAAAGATTGCTCCAATGGCACTGATCGACCCAATCTAAAGAAGAGAAAGCGGCGCGCTCTCAGCACTGTTGGATCTAGAAGCAATCGGACGGTCTAGATCACCTCAGAGTAAAGCAGGCAGATTGACACTCACGTGTGGTGGCCACGCGCTCATCGTTTCATCTTCCAGCAACAGTCTCGACTTCTCCGATGATGCCCAATTTGTCTCTATCGCTGATTGCGTTTTGCCGACATCTCCCTCAGCGTTTGTAAGCCACAAAAACATGAAAAAAGAGGAACAAGGGTTAAATCCCAAAAATACAGCACGAGCTAATCCCTAAACTGAAGCCGAGGCAAGAATCAAGCTAAATCAGATTTAAAACAGAGGCAAATCGCGAGTCAAGACACAAGACAGAAGCATGTATTTTTTATACACAAGACACAGTTCACACAAAATACACAAGACACACAACTGATACACAATTCATGAAACACATATGATAAGCACTCAGATTGTAAGCAAGCAAGGATTGTAAGCATTTCATCAGAGGAATAAAGCAAGCATTTGATTCCTTGTAACTTTTCATCTTCTATTTTTTATTTCGAAAAGAAAGGGATAGTTGTTTTTTACCTTCGTTTTAAAAACTCCGCCGTGCATGTCAAGTCCGGTGTAGCTCCGATGATTGAAATTTGATTCGGGGCTCGTCGGAATCTGAATTTTTTTAAAGAAAATGGGGTTTGTTTTAGAATTTGGAAATTGTTTTTGAAAAGGAAGATTGGTTTTGAAAAGGAAGATTGGTTTTAAAGAAGGAAATGATGTGTTCTTTTTGTTTTTTCACCGCTGACAATGGCGGCCGGTGCCAATTAATGGCAGCTGGCGCGGCGAGTAAGCTCTACGGCCACCATGGCTGAGGTGGCGTAGATGAGAAAAGCAAGGAGCATTTTAAAAGAGGAGGAAAGTTTTTTCAGATCGGTTAAAACAAATGAAAAAAATGTTTTTTCGTTTATGTTTTCTCTTATATAGTGATCCATGACCCGACCCGAATCCAGCTTATGACCCGCGCCTTTCTTTCATGGGTTTTGTACCATGGCACTCCAGTTTTTAATCCTCTCAATTTAGTCCTTTTTTCTTCAAAATTAAGCACCGAATTTTCATTTGCTCTTGAATCAACCATTCAATTTTGTTGTCCTCTCAATTTAGCCCTTGTTCTTTCAAATTGAACACCTGTTTTAAAATTGTTTTTAAATTAACCTTTGAATTTTGTCATTCTCTCAATTAGACCCTTAACCGAAATGTTTTTTTTCTTTAATAATCCCTTTATTTAATTCTTTTAGCTATTTGATTTAAGTTTTTATTTTGGTGCTTTCTTTATGTGAATATTTGTATGTGTTTAATCCTTAGGAATAGGTTCTGAAAAACTAGATTAGAGCCATGAGTGATGAAAAACTTTCTTCATATATAAAATAAAACACACTTAAAAACATTAAAATCTTAAAAATTAAAATGAATGTAGACATTTTTAGAGTTTAATCATTAATTAAGTTTTAATAAAAACTTTAACACACTTAATTTTCCTTGTTGGTTTGTTTAAAAACTGAAAACTAATTAATGCGGTGTCTTATCAAACGAAAATGACGGGTTAGCGCCAAGAGTGTTGGCGGCGATCGAAGTTTATTTTCTAGGCGGTAAGGCCGTTAAAATAGAATTATATTCATTAAACGGACGAATAAATTGAAACTGTTGTGAACTTGCAAATTCCAGTTTTCAAAATGTTTTTTTGAAATCAATTAGGTACCAATTTTGGGCGTTGTGGGGGTGCTAACCCTTCCCCACGCATAACCGACCCCCCGAACCTATTTTCTCTTGTTTTCATAGACCAAAAATGTTATTTTGATAAATAAAATATTTTATTAAAATAACCCTTATTTTAAAAGTGATCCAATCACACTTTTTTTTCAAAAAATATTGGTGGTGACTCCGTGTTTTTCTTAAGTTTTCAAAATAACGTCGAAGCTCCCAACACAAAAAGGGGATGCGACAATTTGGCGACTCTGCTGGGGACTGCTGTTTTAAAAAAAACAAAAGAGGGTTAGGGCACGAATTGTTTTCAAAAAGAAATTTTTTAAAGAAAAAGGAATTTGCAAGTTCACAAATCTTTCAATTTATTTATCTGTTGAATGAATATAATTCTATTTTACGCATTTTAAATTTGTTGTGAAAAAGGCTTTAAACCCGAGCTTCATCCCGTTCATTTAGATGGGGGAAAACGCTTTGCTCATGTCAGAATATTAATTCTCCGTATGAGCCTAGCAAATACCTTTGGGACTCATATGCCCCTTGTCTTCGTAAGGATATTGATCCTTCGAGAAGGCATAAGGAAATGAGTCCTCCTGAGTTGAACTTGGTTCGTTCGAAGCCTGTAATGGGTGAGAACTAGGGGCTTTGCTACCCTTATTAGGGGACATAAAGGACAACTTGGGTACCCTTTTAGAACCTAACCATGTTTGAGAATCTAGAGCCTACCCCAATAGAGACATGCGAAAAACCTAGGGTTTTAGTTCTTAGTCAAAATTATTTCGTAAGGATAATCCGTGAAGACATGTCCTGAAGTGTTGGAATGTGCTACCTAGAGTTATTCGTGTATGAAATTATTTTGAACCCTCTGTGTTTTCTTAATTCTGATCTTTCCCCATTTGTCTTGTTGTTTTGCATATTTATCATGCAACATCATTCCATATCAAGAAGGGGTTGATTCTCAAAAACATTTGCTCAACTTCGAAAAGCTCTCATCATGGATGGAAGGATCCTGAAGAGTGAAGATGAAAATGAAAGGGTACGACATTGGTCTGAGGTTAACCAACGACCATTTGGGGACAGTTTAGCAGCCGATCATGAGACAAGAACTTTGAAGTATGCCCATATCAGTGTCAAATAGAACAATATACAAGAGCTGCGGGAAATTTGGGATCGTTTTGATTATGAAACTAAGCAGTTGTTCCATGAAGTTTACGATAATGTAGCATATCTCCTGTATGTGAAGGTGGACAAACTATTTCTGAAAGCCTTGGCACAATTCTGGAATCCTGGTACTGTTGCTTCACTTTTAATGGAGAAGATATGATGCCCACGTTTGAGGAGTACTTGGCTCTTTTTAATCTGCGCAAGGTAAAGAGGAATTGGGTCTATGCCAAGCCTTCTAAAAATAAAAACCTGCATTCAAGCTCTCGCTGGTATGAGTGACAGATGGGTCAAAGGATCGGTACGAAAGAGAGGAGGTAGTTTTAACTTTCCTTGGTCAAGTATTCGAAACATAATTCCAGTTCATCCAGATAAAGAAAAGAGAGTGGACCTTCTGGCTATTGCGATTTATAGCTTGGTTATCTTTATGAAGGTCTTGGGAAATATCGACGTGGCTTTGTTAGATTTTTTGAACAGTTAAAAAGAGAAGTCAACCCAGTTCCGGTTGTACTTGCTAAAACTTTCATTTCCCTGACTGCGTGCCAAAAAATGGAAGGTGTGCGTTTTGGTGGGTGTGCTCCCTTACTCCAGGTTTGGGCTCTTAGTCACTTCTGGAAATGCCCAACATTGGCTCTATCAAATGTGTTTTCTCTGAATTTCTCTCCTCTCCGGGAGTTCTTGGCGAAGGAATGGCCAGTTGTTAAGAAGAGTAAGTGGATTGATATTTTCAAAGATCATCGTAATGAAGACATTAGATGGAGAGTTCCTTGGATGGGTCATACTAAGGTATTGTACAAATATAGGGATTTCAACTTCCTGATGTTGCTTGGTTTATGGGGAGGAATTAGATGTTCTCCTTTGCTGGTATCTTGTCAGTTTGGGTCTCGGCAGTTCATCCCATTGACAACTGGTCTTGGCTCATCATAGTTCGAGTTCCAGGGAGAGTTCAGGCAGAAAGTACATACAATCAGTGATTTAGAGTCTGATAGGCATTGCATGTACACTCCTAACTATGATATTTGGAGGCGTATGAGAATGAATGACAAAGTTATAGAATCTACACCTGGATAGGCCAAGTTTTCAGATGAACCCTATTTGTTCAAGCAATGTGCCAACCAAATGATTCGGAGATGTGTCCCCGAGGAGGAGCAAAAAGAGATTTTATTTCATTGTCATTCGTCTTCATGTGGAGCCCATTTTGGAGGAAATTGAATTGCTACAAAGGTCATCCAATCTGGATTATATTGGCCCACACTTTTCAAAGACGCAAATAAATTCGGAAGAATGACTCTAAGATTGTTTTAAAGTTCATTTACAAGAACATCTTTACAAGATTTGGAGCCCCAAGAGCCATCTTAAGTGATGAAGGAACCTACTTTGACAATAGGCTCATTGTTAAAGCATTGTAGAGGTATGGAGTGCGGCATAAAATTTCTACGGCATACCACCCTCAGACCAATGAACAAGCTAAAATCTCGAATCGAGAAATCAAGCAGATTTTAGAAAATGTGGTTAACCCCAAGTGGAAAGATTGGTCTCCAAGACTAGATGAAGCACAGTGGACTTATCGAACAGCTTTCAAGACACCCTTGGGAATGTCTCCCTTTATAGCTTGTATACGGTAAGGTATGTCCCTTTACTGTTGAACTCAAACATAAGGCCTATTGGGCAATCAAAAAGCTCAATATGGATGCCCAACTAGCTGGAGAGAAAATGCTTTTGGAGTTAAATAAGATAGAGTAATTTAGGGCCCAAGCATACGAGAATGTGTGCCTCTATAAAGAGAAGACTAAGAAGTGGCATGACAAACATATTTTGCCATGACATTTCTCGAAAGGCCAGCAAGTCCTTCTCTACAGCTCTCGTCTTAAGCTCTTCCCAGGCAAGCTGAAATCACGATAGTAAGGCCCTTTTATCGTGCACAAGTTCTACCTTCATGGTGTCGTGGATATTAAAAAGATTGGTGATGACAATGTCTTCAAAGTGAATGGTTAAAGATTGAAGATCTACAATGGAGCTCCTATCATACAAGACAAGTTAGCCATGCTTCTTAATGATCCATAAGAGTTTGCACTCCTTCATCCTTCTTGTTTTGCTATAGCATTTTCCGTCTCTAATGTTCAAAAATAAAGTTATTTTTATTTTAGTTTCTTTGATCCTTAGTCTCTTGTTTTAATACATTTTTGTTTTCTTTAATTGGTTTTGTCAGATCTACCCCCATAGTTGCAGGTGGCACGCTAGGGTTTACTGCAAGGTTGGCGCAGCTTTTTAATTAGGGTTAGCTTTTGTCCCTTTTCCTCTAAGGGAATTTAAAAAGACAAACTTTATTCCTAAGTTTGGGGAACCGACATTAAAAAGGTAAAAAGGGAGGGATTTTATTCCCATTAAAACTTTTAAAACCCTAGTTCAATATTACTTATTCACACCATCTCTCCTACTTTTCATTTTTTATTAATAGCTCGTCCCATCCTTTCTCTTCCCTATACCTAAAAACCGCCACCATCACCATTCTTTCTCTCATTACGTGTAGTAGTTACTCTACACTTAAACTTTCTATCACTTCATCTTCTTCTTTTTTTATTTTCTTAACCCCAACTTCTTCATCTTCTTTACCAAACCTGTTCAAAACTTTTCCAAAGCCTCTCTCGTTCTAGAAGTCCCTCCCTCACTTCAAAATCATGGTGTGATATAAGAATGGCACCGGCTCTTCCAGTGGTTCACAAGTTCCACCCACCATTGAAATTATAAAGTTCTTTAACAATAGTGCTAAAGAACACTTCCAACAGATAAAGGACTGTAAGGTTTTCTCGGAGCAAGGTTTGAAGGTTCCCTTGGATGGGGAAGGAGGTTCTGACAAAGAAGTTCTAGATATCATTGCTAAACATGATTGGGGAACGTTCGTTAAACACACCGGTGATATCTCGGTGTCCTTGGTTCGTGAATTTTATGCCCATCTGACGAGCCCTACTTAGTCGGTCGTTTATGTGCGAGGGGACCAAATTAAGTTCACAGCCACTACCATCAACAAATTCTACAGGTTAAAAACATGATGGACCGGTATACTTTCTTTGCAGACACCTCCGATACTCAGACACATATGGAGGTCTTGGAAGACCTATGCTTTAGCGACACAGAGTTAGATCCGACGAGCAGGGTTATCGAAAGAGGTCACCTTAAGCCCGAGGCAAAAGTGTGGAACCAATACCTAAGAACCCGCTTGATGCCCATCTATCACACCTCAACAGTGCACATTACCAGGCTACTGTTGCTACACTCCATCCTCAATGGCCGACCAATATATGTAGCCAAACTTATCATCGATGAAGTCTATTCATGTCTAAAGTAGAAGTCCAGCCCTCTCATCTTCCTTAATCTCATCACGGCGCTCTGCTGTAAGAAGCATTATTTTGAGGATCCTAAAGAAGATGAAACAGAGAAAGGGAAAAGTGCATTAACCTCAGACCACATCCCTGGCCTAAGGGGATTCGATGAGGATGCTTCAGCAGACACCTTGGATGGTGGAGCCAGTACTATTGCTGCAGCACGGATTACATCCTTGGTGGCCTCCACCAAGCTTATGAAGGAAGAGATGGCCAAGATGAAGGAAAACTTGACAACTTATTTTAAGTATGTCAAGGAAAGGGATGCGGTACTAAAATCTTATTTCAAGGAGATGCTTCCGCACATGGAGATGGATTTCCCGCCCTTCCCCAATGATTTGCTCGTGCCCAAGAAGGACAAACCAGCCTCGCAAGCCATACCAACTCCGAAAGCAACTACACCGTAAAGATCACCACCTGTCCTGCAAAGAGACCCTTCTCTGACTCCAACACCTGCTCCAGAAGTAATAGTCGCTGCAACCGTCAGACAATAAGGAAGAGTAGATAGCTGAAGATGCACCTATACCCCACCTGCCCTAACTCCATATGCTACAACAAAAGCAAGGAGTCACCTCAAGCGAACGGGAGGGTGTGCATGGAATGCCACCTCTAATGATGATGAAGCTATTGATAATCAGTCGAACCAGGAGGTTCTGGACAACTAACCAACCCAACAAGATGAGGCCTAGGAGCCCATTGTAGCATTCAAGAAAAATAGGAGAATCAAGCACCAAGGACACAAACCAAAAACACCAAAATAAATTTTTTTAGGAGGTAACCTGCATTTGCATTCTAGCTTAGTTCATTTTATTTGCATTGAGGACACTGTATCCTTCAAGTTTGGGGGTGTTGGTGTTCATAGTTGATCATTTGCATTAGCATTTAGTTATGAACAGATTTTTGCTATGGCATTTAGTGAGTATAATGACAGTTTTGTGAATAAGTTGATGATGCCTGGTGATGAGTAGTTAAACTTTATGGCTGTTAATTGATTAAATATATGTGACTAATGAGATTGGTAGAATTGCCTTTAGGGTTTGATGTTTCATGATGTGAGTGTTACATGATTGCAATGTTCTCTATGTTTAAAATTGTTAGATGATTTTTGGTGAAAGAACTCTCGTATGCTTTAGTTTAAATATGTAGAATGAACTTGAATGATAAATGAAAGCATATAGGCTTAATTAGCTCTCTTTTTGTTTGCGTTGAATTATGAATAAATGTTTTGGCATAACTGTAGAGGGACACTCCTCTATGTATTGCATTGCCTGGAAAACCCCCTTCAATAAATGGCAATAATAGCATATAAGTGAATGAAAGTAGTCACGGATGACTCTACTAAATAGGCTAGGGAATGGGGTGTTTGCTCCACTTTGTTTTCAAGTCTTGGAAGGTGGTTGTGATGAGCTGACTTCCCTCGTAGCAGTACACAAAAAAGGAAGAAGAAGTTAGAATTACGGGAGTAACTTGTGCTTAAAGGTCAACAAAAACTAGGGCAAACTTGAGAACTTAGCTGAAAATCTTCTAACTTTGTTAAGCATAGGGTGGGTGTAGTCACACACACACACATTCGAAGGATCTTGACCTAAGGAAAAGTTCTTAAAATCTCAAAATTGTCTAGCATGTTGAAGCCTTTATTTTCTGAGGACTAAAATTTTGCCACAACTCTGTCTTGAATTGATTTAATGTCGTAGCATTCTTCTGTTTATTTCTATTCATTGCTTGAGGACAAGCAATGGTTTAAGTTTGGGGGTGTGTTAACCTTGCAAAAGGTTAACATTTCATGCCTTTTTACTTAAGTTATTGTATGAAATCAAGTCCATTTCATTTCATTTCATGGCATATAGATGCATTTAGTACATATAGTTGCATTTGGTGTTGTTGGTTTTGTTTTCTTTGTTTATTTGTAAGAATTGTGCTGCTTGGGAAGGTTTTGGTTGGTGTGGTGATCTGCAGGGAAAAGAGGAACAATGCAGGGAAAATGCCATAGCATTTTGGATAGCATTTCTAGGCGCGCTAAAGGAGAAAGAATTGAGGATACTTTGCATCCCCACACGTGAACCTATCAGCCAGCTGTGAGCCTACATGTGAAGGGAATATTCCCTTAAAATTAAGGGTACAAAACCCTAGGAGCCCTCACTATATAAAAAAAGACACCCACATTAAAGAGGGAGCCAAAAAAGTTACTTGGTGAACTAAGAAAGAGAAAAAGAAAAGGCGACTACCTTTTCTTCATCTTCTCCATTGTGGTGTCCTCTATTGTTGAAGCTTGAAGGGGTCTTCTCGCTAGCCTTTGAGAGAAACAGCGGGCTTAGAGGGTTTCACGGCAGTCCATGGCGGCTTTAGAGTTTTTCTCTTCCTTTAGTTGTTTTTTCTGTTTCATTTCCTATTATTTGGATGGGTTGTTTTAAACGAATAATTTTGGATGATATTTGCCCAGCCATGAACTATTTTTAAGTGGCTTGGTCTTGTTATGGTTTTTATGTTTCAAGTTTGAATGAATGTTTCGTTGCTTTCTTGTTCCTTTCATGCTTTGTCCATTGTTCTTTTAAGCCTTAAGCTTGTAAGATGTTTCGAGAGTTAGCCTTTGCTTTGGTGTTTGATAGCTTAACATTCAAGAGAGTTATGCTTAGATCAACGTGGACAATGGGGTTTGATGCTGATAGGCAAAACCCTAACTCACCTTAGAGATAAGAATAGAGTTTCAACGACTAAAAATAACAGAACTTCATGGATAGTATCTTGCTATGGTTCACGCCGAGAGGTATTGCCTTAGCATTCTGGCTGTCAGGTTTCTTGCTAGAGATAGTTTAGAAACACCTTAGTAAACTATGTCGAGCATGATATGAGCAAGTTAGAGCTAAACATTCTTAAAACTTAGACATAGGAGTCCTTGATAAGCCCAGCCTGTTATCCCAACAGAGAGCTTCATACACTGAGAGGATGTTTGAAGTATCATTGTTTCAACCTAGTTTATATTACAGTTGTTTGCTACAGAATTTATGAACATGTTTCCTATTGATATTGCATTTATTTTCAAGTTGCAAATTTGTTTGTTTTGACTAAGCTAGTTTGGCCTCCAATCCCTGTGGAGACGATACTTACTCATCACTGTATTACTTGTTCGATGAGTATACTTTCACTATTTGCATATCATTTATAGTACATCACAACACGCAATAAGTTTTTGGCGCCGTTGCCGGGGATTGTCAATTGGTTATTTATAGTTTAGTCTTTGCACCAGTTTATTTCTTCTTTTTGTTTAGTTTTTTTGTTTACTCTTTTTAAATGTTGTGTTGTTGCATGACCTGAGGAAGACCCGAAGAACCATTAACACCTATAGTGCCTGAAATCGAGCACTTATTTTTCCAAAAAAGACGCATTCAAGAAGCCTTAAGAAGCATGTATAAAGGTGGTAATCAAGGAAATCAAGTAGATGAAAATCTTGATGAACCTAATGCTGTAGCAAATCCTGAAGCGATAGTTCAACCTCGAGCTATCAGAGACCACTTGAATCCTATCTTAGATGACCTCAATCTTGGAATTGTAGCTCCCGATATTCAAGCAGCTCATTTTGAACTGAAGCCTATAATATTTAATATGTTGAATTCAATTGGGCAGTTTGGTGGATCGCCTCATGAAGATGCAAGACAACACATTTGAGTATTTTTGGAAGAATGTGATTTTTCTGAAAACAAGGTGTGCATGAAGATGTATTGAAGCTCAAGCTATTTATTTGTGTGATCGAGCAAGAGCTTGGTTGAGTGAAGTACCTGTCGGTTTTATGGAATCATTGACAGATCTGTGCAAAAGTGTTTTGCTATGGTATAATCCACCTAACATGAACACCCAATTGTTGAATGACATTGCTTCCTTTTGTCAAGCTGATGACGAGTCAATGTACGAGTGTTGGGATAGATATAAGGGACTACTCTGCAAGTGTACAAATCATGGATTTCAAGACTGGACGCAAGACGTAATGTTCTACAATGGTGTTAATGCTCCCACAAGGATGATGCTGGATGCTTTAGCAAATGGCATTTTGCTTGACAAGTCTCCTCAAGAAGCGTTCGATATTCTTGATAGGATCGCAAACAATGACTACCAATTTCCTACTCCGAGACTTAGTAAATGAAGGAGAACTCATGGGACGCGTGAGCTTTACAACAACGAATCAGTTTCAGCCCAGTTGTCGGCCATCACTACTATGTTGAAGAATCTCCAATGGCCTAATGAAGTGAAGGAAGTAAAGGTAGCAAACACTTGTGTCCGGTGTGATGGAAACCATCATGTGAGCGAGTGCCCTGAAAATCAAGAGTCTACCAACTATGTGGGGAAATTTAATAGGAGCAACCACAACCCCTACTGAAACACCTATAACCCAGGATATCGTCAGCATCCTAATCTTTCTTGGGGAAATCAAGGAAACCACAATGCTGGCAGCTCAAGTAGGCACCACAATCAGACTGAATCCCAAGGTTTTCAGCAGAATATGCCATGGAAAAATGACAATAAGGGTTCAGCCTCTTCATTGAACAACAGTTCCTTCGAAGCTACTTTCCAAGATTTTATGACAACCACGAAGGCTTTATTCCAAGACCATGCAATGTCTATAAAGAGTCAAAGAACATTGCTTCAAAGCCGTAGCTCTTCCTTGAAGGCTTTGGAAACCCAAGTGGGACAAATTGCACAAGCTTTGCATGCTCGACCTCAAGGTAGTTTGCCTAGTGATACTGAAGTCACTAAAATCATAGCAAAGAGCAGTGTAGTGCACTCACTTTAAGAAGTGGCACCTAACTTAACAAGGATGATAAGTTTGGGGGAGAAAGAAAGTAGAAGACCCCAAACCTGAATCCGTGGTTAAAGAACCATCTTTGCAAGATGATTTAACTCTAGAAGGGAAAGATAATCATGGCTCAACAAACGAACCTGCTGATGGAGAATAGAACATTGCTACAGCAAAAGAGAACACCCCACTAGTAGAGGAAGAAGTCAGCCCCCCTCCACCCTTCCCTCAAAGGTTGAAGAAGCAACAAGATAACCTTCAGTTTAAATTTTTTTAGATATTCTTAACCAGCTACATATCAATGTCCCATTTCTTAGGTCATTAACCAAATGCCTACATATGCTAAGTTTTTCAAGGATATTGTCACCAAAAAAAGGAAGTTTAAAAAGTACGAGATTGCTACTACAACAAAAGAATGTTATTCGGTGCTGAGCAATTTTCCACCCAAAAAGAGTGATCTGGGTAGCTTTATCATTCCATGTTCCATAGGAGACAATTACGTGGGGAAAGCTCTATGCGACCTTGGGTCTAGTGTCAATCTAATGCCCAAGTTAGTCTTTATGAAGCTTGGAATGGGATATGCAAGACCCACCACAGTGATTTTGCAACTAGCGAATAGATCTCATGTCCGTCCAAAAGGAAAGATAGAAGATGTTGTGGTTAAGGTGGGCAAAAATTTGTCTTCCCAGCTGACTTCCTTATCCTTGATTGTGAAGTAGAAGACAAAGCACCTATCATTTTGGGGGACTATTCTTAGCAACCAGTTTAATCTTGATTGACTATGAGAAGGGTGAGTTCACTATGAGAGTGACTGATTAGAAGGTGAAAATAAATGTCTTCAACACCCTTAAATTTGTGGATGAACATGAGGAGTGTCAACACATAGATTCTATGACAGAAGAGGAAATTGTAGAATTATGCTGCAGCAATTTCGTGCAAATTAAAGACTATGTGAAACTTAATGAGGAGGACAATGAAAAGCTTGAGGAGTTCCCATTGGAGGTGCAACAATCTAGCTTGCTTATTGCTAGACTAGGTATGCATTTAGAATCTTTAGATTTTGCTGAATTTGTCCCTCCTAAACCCTCGCTTGAGCATACACCCACGTTAGAATTGAAGCCATTACCTTCACACCTTAAATATGCTTATTTGGGTAGTAATGAGACTTTACCTGTGATAATCTCATCTAGTTTAACCCCTAAGCAAGAATGTAGCTTGATAAATATGTTGTCTCAACATAAAAAAGCTCTAGGATGGACTATGAATGATTTGAAGGGTATAAGCCCTAAAATTTGTATGCACATAATTTTGCTTGAAGAATGTCACAACAATTCTGTTGAACCCCAAAGAAGGCTCAATCCAGCCATGAAAAAGGTGGTGATGAAGGAGATAATCAAATGGCTCGGTGCAGGAGTTATCTACCCAATATCCAATAGTTCATGGGTCAGCCCGGTGCAATGTGTACCAAAGAAGAGATGAATGATCGTGGCAAGCAACAAGGATAATGAATTGTTACCAACAAGGACCGTCACGGGGTAGAGAATTTGTATGGACTGTAGCAAGCACAACAAGGCAAAAAAGAATGACCATTTACCCATCCCATTCATTGATCAAATTCTAGATTGATTGGTGGGCAAATCCTTCTATTGTTTCATCGACGGATATTCAGGGTATAATCAGATTGCTATAGCACCGGAGGATCAAGAGGAGACAACTTTAACTTGCCCTTGCGGTACTTACGCATTTTGACAGATGCCCTTTAGGCTTTGCAATGTTCCAGCTACTTTTCAAAGGTGCATGTTGTCCATCTTGTCTAACATGGTTGAAGAATTTTTAGAGATCTTCATGGATGATTTTTTAGTCTCCAGAGATACTTTCAAATCGTGTTTAGGCAACTTGGCCAAGGTACTCAAGATATGCGAAGAAGCAGACTTAGTGCTCAATTGGGAGAAATGTCATTTTATGGTGACTGAAGGAATTGTTCTAGGCCACAAAATCTCAAAAAAGGGGATAGAAGTGTATAAGGCCAAGGTTGAAGTAATCGAGAAGCTATCACCACCTACCACTGTGAAGAGGATTTAGAGTTTCTTGGGGGCATGTTGACTTCTATAAGAGGTTTATTAAGGACTTCTCCAAAATCTCCAAGCCATTGTGTAATTTGTTTTAGCAAAATCAGCCCTTCATCTTTGATGCAGAATGCTACAGCGCATTTAAGGAACTCGAGGAGAAGCTCGTCTCAGCACCTATAGTTGTTCCCCCATATTGGATGTCACTATTCGATTTGATGTGTGATGCTAGTGACTATGCAGTGTGGGTAGCACTTGGCCAACATCGAGGTAAACTTTTCCATGTTATTTATTATGCTAGTCGCACCCTAAATGATGCACAAATCAATTACATTACCACCAAAAAGAACTGCCAGCTATTGTGATTGCCTTTGATATGTTTAGACCATACTTGATAGGAGCTAAGGTCATCGTACACACCGATCATTCTACTATTAAGTGCCTAGTGACTAAGAAGGATGCTAAACCTAGACTTATTAGGTGGATACTTCTTTTGCAAGAGTTTGACTTAGAGGTTAAAGATAGAAAAGGTTGCAAAAATCTTGTTGCTGACCATCTTTCTATGATAGAAAACAAGGCCGAGAATGATGAGAACTTAGATATTAAGGAGGAATTCCCTGATGAGAAAATATTATGTGCTACAACAATTCCCTGGTATGTTGATATTGTTAACTTTCTTGTTAGTGGTATTTTTCCTCCTGATTTGACTAGCCAGGGAAAAAAGAAGTTCAAACATGAAGTGCGATTCTACTTCTAGGATGAGCATTATTTGTTCAAGCAATGTATAGACCAAATAATTTGAAGATGTGTCCCCGAAGAGGAGCAAAATGAGATTTTATTTCATTGCCATTTGTCTTCATATGGAGGCCATTTTGGAAGAACTAGAACTACTGCAAAGGTCCTCCAATCAAGATTCTATTGGCCCACACTTTTTAAGGACGCATAGAATATGGCAAGGCATGTGATTGATGCCAAAGGACGGGGAATATTTCTCAAAGGCATGAAATGTCATTGCAATGCATTTTGGAGGTGGGACTCTTTAATGTATGGGGAATAAATTTCATGGGACCATTTCCAACATCTTTCGGAGATCTTTACATCCTATTAGCCGTTGACTATGTGTCGAAATGGGTTGAAGCAATAGCTACACCGAAGAATGACTCCAAGACTATTTTGAAGTTCCTTTACAAGAACATCTTTACAAGATTTGGAGCCCCAAGAGCCATCATAAGTGATGAAGGAACCCACTTTGACAATAGACTCATTCCTAAAGCATTATAGAGGTATGAAGTGCGGCATAAAATTGCTACGGCATACCACCCTCAGACCAATGGTCAAGTTGAAATCTCGAATAGAGAAATCAAGAGATTTTAGAAAAGATGGTTAACCCAAGAGGAAAGACTGGTCTCCAAGACTCGATGAAGCACGGTGGGCTTATCGAACAGCTTTCAAGACACCCTTAGGAATGTTTCCCTTCAAGCTTGTCTATGGCAACGCATGTCACCTCCCCGTTGAACTCGAACGTAAGGCCTATTGGCAATCAAAAAGCTCAATATGGATGCCCAGCTAGCTGGAGAGAAAAAGGCTTTTGGAGTTAAATGAGATGAAGGAATTTAGGGCCCAAGCTTACGAGAATGCGTGACTCTATAAAGAGAAGACTAAGAAGTGGCATGACAAACATATTTTTTCACAGTATTTCTCGGAAGGCCAACAAGTCTTTCTCTACAAATCTCGTCTTAAGCTCTTCCTAGGGAAGCTGAAATCACGATGGTCAGGCCCTTTTTATCGTGCACAAGGTCTACCCTCGTAGTGTCGTGGATATTAAAAACCTTGATGATGACAACGTCTTCAAAGTGAATGGTTAGAGATTGAATATCTACAATGGAGCCCCTATCATGCAAGACAAGTCAACCATGCTTCTTAATGATCCATAAGAGTTTTCACTCCTTCATCCTTTCTTGTTTTGCTATAGCATTTTCAGTCTCTAATGTTCATAAATAAAGTTGTTTTTATTTTAGTTTCTTTGATCCTTACTCTCTTGTTTTATAACATTTTTTTGTTTTCTTTAATTGGTTTTGTCAGATCTACCCCCATAGTTGCAGGTGGCACGCTATGGTTTACTGCAAGGTTGGCACAGCTTTCTAATTAGGGTTAGCTTTTGTCCCTTTTATTTTAAGGGAATTTAAAAAGACAAATTTTTTTCCTAAGTCTGAGGAACCGGCATTAAAAAGGTAAAAAAGGAGGTATTTTATTCCCATTAAAAATTTTAAAACCCTAGTTCATCATTACTTCTTCACACCCTCTCTCCCACTTTTCATTTTCTATTAATAGCATGTCCCATCCTTTCCCTTGCCTATACCTTAAAACCGCCATCATCACCCTTCTCTCTCATTACATGTAGTAGTACTCTACACATAAACTTTCCATCACTTCATCTTCTTCCTTTTTATTTTCTTAATCCCCAACTTTTTCATCTTCTTTACCAAACTTGTTCAAAACATTTCCAAAACCCCACTTATTCCGAAAATCCCTCACTTACTTCAAAATCATGGTGCGATACAAGAATGTCATCAGATCTTCTAGTGGTTCACAAGCTCCACCCACCATTGAAATTAGAAATTTCTTTGACGATGGTGCTAAAGAACACTTCCAACAGATAAAGGACTGTAAGGTTTTCCCGGAGCAAGGTTTGAAGGTTCTCTTGGACGGGGAAGTAGGCTTTGACAAAGAAGTTCTGGATATCATTGCTAAGCATGATTGGAGGACGTTCTTTAAACACCCTGGTGATATATCAGTGTCCCTGGTTCGCAAATTTTATGCCCATCTGACGAGCCCTACTTAGTCGGCCATTTATGTGCGAAAGGGACCAAATCAAGTTCACAGCCGTTTTCATCAACAAATTCTATAGGCCAAAAAACTTGATAGACCAACGTACTTTCTTTTCAGACACCGTCGATGCTCAGACACATAAGGAGGCCTTGGAAGACCTATGCTTTAGCGACACATGGTTAGATCTGACGAGCAGGGTCGTTGAAAGAGGTCACCTCAAGCCCGAGGCAAAAGTGTGGAACCAATACCTAAGAACCCACCTGATGCCCACCTCTCACACCTCAACGGTGCACATTACTATGCTACTATTGCTACACTCCATCCTCAACAGCCGACCAATAGATGTAGGAAAACTTATCGTCGATGAAGTCTATTCATGTCTAAAGCAGAAATGCAGCCCTCTCATCTTCCCTAATATCATCACGGTGCTCTGCTGTAAGAAGCAAGTTTTTGAGGATCTTGAAAAGGATGAAATAGAGAAAGGGAAAAGTGCATTAACCCCAAACCACATCCCTGGCCTAAAGGGATTCGATGAGGATGCTTCAGTAGACACCTTGGATGGTAGAGCCAGAACTATTGCTACAGTACGGACTGCATCCTTGGTGGCCTCCACCTAGCTTATGAAGGAAGAGATGGCCGAGATGAAAGGAAACTTGACAACTTATTTCAAGTATGTCAAGGAAAAGGATATGGCACTGAACTCTTATTTCAAGGAGATGCTTCTGTATATGGAGATAGATTTCCCACCCTTACCCGATGATTTGTTCGTGCCTAAAAAGGACAAACCAGCCTCTCAAGGCACACCAACTCCAAAAGAAACTGCACCGCAAAGACCACAACATGTTCCTCGAAGAGACCCTTCTTCGACTCCAATATCTGCTCCAAAAGTAACAGTTATTGCAACCGTCAGACAAAGCCCTCGAACAACGAGGCAAAAGAAAGGAAAATATCCATTAAGTACCCCACCACCACCGAAACCACATGTAGATGATCTTGTCAATATTGACGGTAAGGAAGAGGAGATAGCTGAAGATGCACCTACACCCCCACCTGCCCCAACTCCACATGCTACAACAAAAGCAAGGAGTTGCCTCAAGCGAACGGGAGGGCATGGAATGCCACATTTGATGATGATGTTGATAAAGCTATTGATGAACTGGCGACTCATGAGGATTCGGACAACCAACCAACCCAACAAGATGAGGCCGAGGCGCCTATCGCAACAATCAAGAAGAAGAGGAGAATCAAGCACCAAGGACACAAACCAAAAACGCCAAAATAAAATTTTTAGAAGGTAACATGCATTTGTATTCTAGCTTAGTTCATTTTATTTTCATGCATTGAGGACACTGCATCCTTCAAGTTTAGGGGTGTTGGTGTTCATAATTGATCATTTGCATTAGCATTTAGTTATGAAAAGATTTTTGCTATGGCATTTAGTGAGTATAATGACAGTTTTGTGAATAAGTTGATGATGTCTGATGATGAGTAATAGAATTTTATGGTTGTGAATTGATTGAATACATGTGACTAATGAGATTGGTAGAACTGTCTTTAGGTTTTGATGCTTCATGATGTGAGTGTTACATGATTGCATGCTCTCTATGCTTAAAATTGTTAATTGATTCTTGGTGAAAGAACTCTCCTAGACTTTAGTTTAAATGTGTAGAATGAACTTGAATGATAAATGAAAGCATAAAGGCTTAATTAGCTCCCTTTTTGTTTGTGTTGAATTATGAATAAATGCTTCGGCATAACTGTAGAATGACACTCTTCTATGCATTGCATTGCCTGGAAAACCCCTTTAATAAATGGCAGCAATAGCATATAAGTGAAGGAAAGTAGTCATGGGATGATTCTACTAAATAGGCTAGAGAATGGGGTGTTTGCTCCGCTTTGTTTTCAAGTCTAGGAAGGTAGTTGTGATGAGTTGATTCCCCTCGTAGCAGTACACAAAAAAGGAAGAAGAAGTTAGAATTACGGGAGTAACTTGTGCTTAAAGGTCAACAAAAACTAGGGCAAACTTGAGAACTTAGCTGAAAATCTTCTAAATTTGTTAAGCATAGGGTGGGTGTAGTCACACATACACATTCGAAGGATCTTGACCTAAGGAAAAGTTCTTAAAATCTTAAAATTGTCTAGCATATTGAAGCCTTTATTTTCTGAAGACTGAAATTTTGCCATAGCTCTGTCTTGAATTGATTTAATGTCGGAGCATTCTTCTGTTTATTTCTAGTCATTGCTTGAGGAAAAGCAATGGTTTAAGCTTGAGGGTGTGTTAACCTTGCAAAAGGTTAACATTTCATGCCTTTTTACTTAAGTTATTGTATGAAATCAAGCACATTTCATTTCATTTCATGGCATATAGATGCATTTAGTTCATATAGTTGCATTTAGTGTTGTTGGTTTTGTTTTCTTTGTTTATTTGTACGAATTGTGCTGCTTGGGAAGGTTTTGGTTGGTGCAGTGATGTGCAGGGAAAATGCCATAGCATTTTGGATAGCATTTCTAGGCGCGCTAGATGAGAAAGAGTGAAGGATTCTTTGCAGCCCCACACATGAACCTATCAGCCAGTTGTGAGCCCACATGTGAAGGGAATATTCCCTTGGAATTAAGGGCACAAAACCCTAGGAGCCCCTACTATATAAAGAAAAGGAAACCCACATTAAAGAGGGAGCCAAAAAAGTTACTTGGTGAGCTAAAAAAGAGAAAATGAAAAGGCGGCTGCCCTTTATTCATCTTCTCCATCGTGGTGTCCTCCATTGTTGAAGCTCCAAGGGGTGTTCTCGCTGACCTTTGAGAAAAGCAGCAGGCTTAGAGTGGTTTACAACAGTCTAAGGCGGCTTTGGAGTGTTTCCCTTCCTTCAGCTACTTTTGATGTGTCATTTCCTATTATTTGGATGGGTTGTTTTAAACAAATGATTGTGGATGATATTTGCCCAGCCATGATCCAATTTTAAGTGGCTTGGGCTTGTTATGGTTTTTATGTTTCAAGTTTGAATGAATGATTCGTTGCTTTCTTGTTCCTTTCATGCTTTGTCCATTATTCTTTTAAGCCTTAAGCTTGTAAGAGCTTTTGAGAGTTGGCCTTTGCTTATGTATTTGATAGCTTAACATTCGAAAGAGTTAGGATTCACGTTAGAGATAATGATAGAGTTTCAATGACTAAAAAGAGTAGAACTTAAAGGACAGTAGCTTGCTAGGATTCACGTCGAGAGGTACTGCCATAGCATTCTGGCTGTCAGGTTTCTTTCTAGAGATAGTTTAGAAACACCTTAGTAAACTCTGTCGAGCATGATATGAGCAAGTTAGATCTAAACAATCTTGAGACTTAGACATATGAGTCCTTGATAAACCTAGCGTGTCATACCAACAAAGAGCTTCGTACACGTGAGATGACATTTTAAGTATCCTTGTTTCAACCTAGTTTTTATTACAGTTGGTTGCTACAACATTTCTGAACTTGTTTCCTATTGATATTGCATTTATTTTCAAGTTGCAAATTTGTGTGTTTTGACTAAGCTAGTTTGGCCTCCAATCCCTATGAAGACGATACTCACTCATCATTGTATTACTTATTCGATGTGTATACTTGCACTATTTGCGTATCATTTATAGTACATCATAACACGCAACAATAGGTAATAGCTATTTCAAGTTTAAATATTGATTTCAATATTGTTATATCAATTTTAACACTTCTCATTGTTTCCACCTAGCTCATGAATTAGAGAAAAAAAGTCCACTTTCTCCATCTATAGCTAGGAACATGGGAATTGTCATCCGAGAGCAGTAGGAGCTTCGAAAAACAAGGTGAGTGTAGTCAAAGTCTCGGGAATAGGCTAGGTGTTTTTCCTGATTTTATCAATATTGATTTTCGTATAACTAACATTGTGTCTAAGGATATCACATCTAATCTCATAGGAAACTATTTTGGTAAGCATTGGTAAGTTGTTGCATCGAATTATTGTTCATAGAAACATTGCTATTGTCATCGGTCTTATCAAAGCATTGAAATATGGAAACATTAAGCATTGGACATTTATATTGCTATTACCATTGAATATCGACATTTCTATTGTTATCGCTATTGTCATTGAGCATTGCTATTGATATTGTTATTGCCATCGTCATTGTTACTATTATGAACCTTGGAATCAAAAGGACATTGGATACAATTGGCATGCCATAGAATTCATGAGCTCATTTGTACGGGTGGACTATGGTCCTTGGGCTACGACCTTTATTGTGGCAAGGCGTAGGGATGTTTTTGATATTGGTCATTTGGCGAGGTGGAGGGACTAGACCATACATTGATTTGGCGAAGTGTAGGAATTCGCATATCCATTATCTTGATTCGATCCAAGGAGTATTTTTTAATATGATATTATTGTCATTAAACATCATTCATAGTATTGTTATTGACAAAACATGATTCGAAATTAATCTCATTATTATTGATATTGTTTATGACTAACTCAGTAGGCAAAGTTTGCCTAGTGTATTTCATCTCATGCATTTCATGTTAAAGAAGCTATCGTTGCGAGATCAAGGAAGTTGAAGGTTTTGGCAAGTGACAACAATCATAGATAATGTTTTTATACCTTACAAACTCCTAGTATGGTGGGAAAATTGTTGAACTAATCGCTTATAGCCATTTTTGTTGTATATATGTTGCATATGGTATGTATAAGCTTTAAAGGCTTAAAATAAGGTTTCGAAATTTACTAAAAGTGGTAAAATATGCTTATTAGGAGTAAAAAGGTAAAATCTTAGTAAATAAATTCACATGGCTATGAAATTTGGTATAATAGTATATTATAGTGTTATAAACTTACCTGTAAAATTTCATAGGATTTGGACATCGTTTGACTGGTCAAAAGGCATAAAAACCAGACTAAAAATGACATTATAGTGCAGGGTGTATCGATACGAGTGATGGCGTATCGATATGAATATTCAATATTATTCATAGATGTAAGGGCGTACCGGTACCGATATAGGTGTACCAGTACAAGAGTTTAACACTAGAATTTGGTTGGTATAAAGGTTTCGATACGAGTTCATGTCGTACTAATACTTAATGCTCTGTATCGATGCGGTCGTGGCTTTTCCGGTATGTGTTATTGTTACTAGAATCCTGAATTGGTAAAATGTACCTCGTATACTGATACGGTTAAAACCAGTATCGGAACGGGATCACCAACTCTTAACCATTTTAACGGTCATGACATAGGCGTATCAATATGACCTTTTGAGTACTGACACTGATACAGGTAAATTCTGTTGTGAGTTAATTGGTTAAGTCTGATAAATTGCAAATTGGTCACTGTTCACTAAATTGCTTAATTGAAAGGAAAAAATGGCCTTAGATCAGGATGAAAATTTATAGACCTATTTTTATAGGTTGAATTATATATAGGTAAATTGAATTTCTAAATAGGGCCCTTAAATTACTAAATTTACTGATTGGTCCCTAAAGTTGTAAAATGTTAAAATTGGTCCTAAAATGGGAATGATAGCATAATTTCGATTTAATGACTTTGTTGCATCACTAGATATTGAATAATATTGCCGTAATAATCACAGTATCAAACATCGGTAGTATACTTCGATTTGGTTCCCTACCAGGCCAGAAAGGGTTGTTACATTTGTGGTATAAGAGCTAGAGTTTAGTCGATTTTAGGATTAGACCAAAGTCTATTGTATTGTCATTGCATTGTATATGCCATATAGGAGTTATTTATTGTGTATATTGTGACTTGTCAACTAACCCAATCTCTTTTCTTTTTATAATATAGTAGTATGTAGTTAAACAATGCTCACATGAGGAGTGAGTTTCTATGGGCTCCTCGATTTATTATGAGGAATTAAGGGGGGAGACCCTCCAAGTCCATAAGACTCTAACTAAGAATCATTAAGCCTTGAATTGTCAAGGCAAATTTCTAAGCTTAAAGAATTATTGAAGACACGGCTAAAATATATGAACAATCATTGACTACATCGACTCCTGAGTAGGATGTATAGCCCTTTGTGGCTATGATCTTAACACCTTAAAACCGTATTGCCTAATCTTCCCAATGATGGGCTTACACACACACTGGAAAGGTAGATAATAACCTTGAACTTGTTGGTATCAGTTATTAAATCATTGTATTGATATTGTTACAATTGAATCATCGCAAAGCTATATCGAGCATTGATATTGGATTATCGAGTTATCGTATTTGAACCTGCTACAGAAATTATATAGAGGAGTTCTGAAGGTTAAATGACCCTCACAATTTGAGAAATGTCCTAAGATGATTCTCATCTTCCACTACCATATTGAAAAGGAAGCAATATAGTCCTAAACAAAAGGTGTATTTACAATCTTCTCCTTTCTATGACATTACAAGGGTATTGGTTATGTCTTGGAGCATTTTTAGAACGATCTGTTGTACTAAGGGTCCAGGTCGGGAATTGTAATACCCGTCTGTACCTATTTCTAAAGGAGGATAATTCAAACAATATCGCAAGTACCCCTGAATTACACTCTTTATGCATTGATGAACCAGGTTAATCACTCATCTAGTAATGTTGTTTTGATCATCGTGATCAATCCTTTAGGTGATTGTGTCACCGTAATTCTCGTATGATGGAATTGCCCCTTAATGATTCAAGGGATTCCATTTTTGGCCAATTTATTGGCACTTCTAATTCACGAGTTCGATGTTGTATTGGGATTTGGTTTGTTCAGTAGATATTACGCTTGGGTGGACTATTGTAAGGAAAAGTTGTATCTCTGAAGCCTTGGTAAGAAGAACATCACCCTTATGAACTCAAAGAATCCTTCATTTTATGCATTGGCATTGGAAGCCAATAATGAACCTCAATTTCAAAACATTGACACCGTGTGTAAGTTCCCTGATGTTTTCTCTGATAAACTTTTGGGCTTACTGCCAACCTGCGAAGTGGAATTCAACATCGAGGTGCAACCTAGAACAACTCTGATTCTATTGCACCTTATCGTAATGCTATAGTTGAGCTTAAAGAGATGAAGGCTTAAATACAAGATCTATGAATAAAGATTTCATTCAACCGAGTTCCTCACCTTGGGGACACTGATTTTCTTCATTAAGAAGTAATATGGTTCTATGGGATTGTGTATTGATTATCGATAGTTGAACAAAGTAACTATCAAGAACAAGTATCCATTGCAAAGAATTGACGACATGTTCGATCAGCTTAAGGTTGCCTCCATGTTTTTCAAGATCAATTTAAGGTTAGTGTATTATCAAATGAGAGTTAAAGAATGTGATGTACCCAAAACTCATTTCCGTACAAGATATGGACAGTACAAATTCTTAGTGATGCCCTTTGGGCTAACTAATGTACACCGACCTTCATGGATCTGATGAATCAGGTTTTTAGGCTTTATCTTGATAAATTCGTGGTGGTATTCATTGATGACATTCTGATCTATTCTAAGAATGTTGTAAAACATCGAGAACACATTCGCATTGTGTTTCAAACTCTTCGAGAAAAGCAATTGTTTGGTAAGTTTTCCAAGTGTGACTTTTGGCTCACTGAAGTTGCCTTCCTTGGGCACATCGTATCGGCTTTGGGCATCCAAGTAGATCCAATGAAATTCCAAGCCATCCTTGATTGGCATCTACCAAAAAACATTGAAGTAAGAAGTTTCCTTGGTCTTGCTGGTTATTATAAAAAATCGTCAAGGGATTTTCTATGATAGCAACTCCTTTGAATAAGCTATTGAGAAAATAGGCTCCGTTTGTTTGGACCGAGGAACAAAAAAGGAGCTTCGATCAATTGAAACAAGTTTTGACTCACGCACTAGTCTTAACCCAACCCGAGTCTAAAAAGGACTACACAGTCTATAGTGATGCAACGCATCTCAGGTTAGGTTGTATATTAATGCAAGAAAGCAAAGTCATTGCGTATGCATCGGGACAACTTAAGCCACATGAGATGAGCTACCCTACTCATGACTTGGAATTGGCTACAGTCGTTTTCGCATTGAAAATCTGGAGGCATTATCTCTACGGAAAGAAATGTTATCTCTTCATCGATTATAAAAGCCTCAAATATCTGTTAACATAGAAGAGTTGAATATTTGGCAACGGAGATGGATGGAACTCCTCAAAGACTATGATATTGTCATTGATTATCATTCGGGCAAGGTTAACTCTTCAGAGATATGTATTTAAGATGTTAGGCGGACATAAATAATATAAGGAACCATGTGCACTAACATTTTTCTTAGTATGAAATACATAATATAAAGTATGATAATATCCTTATAAGGTATGTTATGCAACATAATAAGACTAAATATGTCTTGAATGAAGTAAATAACATAAGTCTAAGATAAAAGATGAAAGGATGATGATGAACAGATGCCAAGGCTAGATTGTATCAAAAGTGGTTAGGAGGCTTCTTCAAGCTTAAGGCAAAGATGAGGGTTAAGGAAGCTTTGGGTAAGAACATTTCAAGATTTTTGCTTGAGGTCAGTACATCTCTGACTTCTTTGATTCTTGAATATCATAATGTAATTCCCTTGCTTGATTTTATGGTTGAAGATTGCTAGTTGGGTGTTTTAGTTTCTTAAAGCCCTTTAATGGTGAATTTCAAATTAGTTGTTAATATTGTGTAACAATGGTAGCATATAACCCTAATTAACTTCCATAAGATGTAGGATTAGGTTAAAGGGTTAAAGGTTACGTTTTGGGGGCCTGTGAAGAGATTTTTTGAGCCTTGGAAGTCATTTATGAGCTTCAGTATTGGTATGCGGGGAGCCCGTACTGATACCCTGTGTTATATATGATGAACACATGCGAGTTTTAAAGGGTGTATCGATACGCCTACTGAGAGTATCGATACCCACTACTCTATTAAAATTCTAGTAGCTTAAAATGGTATTGGTACTCTTGAAGCTGTATTGATACCTATGGGGTATCAGTACGGGGGGCCATGTATTAATACAGGTCAACGGTCAACCCCTTTCTCTATAAAGCCAAATATCGATACACTTAGTATGGGTATCGGTACCTAGAGTCCAGTATCGATACTCTTGGATGAGTATCGGTACCCACTAGGCAATCTGCCCAATGGGCTTTCAATGTGATAAAATGAATAGTAAAATTAAAAAATCAAGTTTTAATCCTCTCATATGAGAGTAACGTGGAATAGCTTGGTGAATGATGACTCAATATAGACGTGATGGTTAGTGTTATGCCTTGGGGTATTTGTTGATGGCTTGGCTTGGTGCCACTACCTCTTGGTGAGACGAATGAATGCTTGGGGAACATGTGTTGTCTTATGTTGTGGTAAAGAAATTCGGATGTCCTAGAGTTAGTACTACGGTAATTTTATAAGGGGGTGTATACTTCAGGCTAAGTGATCAAGTACATCTGACGTACCCACTAGCTATGGTGATCCTAATAAGGCAATTAACTCGATAGGCTGAGTGAGCTTGAGTAACATGATTGGTTGAGTGACCTCAAGTAAAGATTACTTGTGGGTAATGTGATCCAAGTATGTCTAGGATCTGTGGCTATGGTGATCTGAATATGGTCTATTGACCCGACCGCTGTGTGAGCATGGGTAACCCGACGGTCGTGTAAGAATGGGTAAGGTAGGGCTCTATTGGCCATTATATAGTTGATGTATGGATGTACTTATGTATGTTGTGTGGATGCTATAAATGATAGCTTATGCACCCGGTGGCTGAGTGATCATGGTATGTCATGAATATACTCGATGGACTGTGTGAGCTCGAGTATCTCGATTGTCTATGTGACATCGAGTATGGTAATGTATGGAGTAACTTGTATGACTTCTTGTAGACTTGTTGATGTCTTAAGATAGGTGATCTAAAAACTCTAACTAGTGTAGGCTAGATGATATCTTACAGATAGTGGAAGCCTTATCTATGCTCTTTTGACAATATTTATCTTGTATGTTTATTTTATGATAATCACAAATTGTTGTAGAGTAGAAATATACCACTAAGCTTTGTTAGCTTAGTGTGCAGATGTGTGGTTTTTCCATGCGTAGGCTGACAGGTCAGCCTTTGGAGGAGCTCATCGACGAGGATTTCGCAGCACCGCATTCGCTTCAGAGTACAACACTTGTTATTTTAGTTTGGGCTAATGTATTCATAGGACCTTACCAATGTTGAGTCTGTAACTCTATTTGAAATATGATTTTGGTTTACGGTGTTTTAAACTTAGAGCTTATGTTTTGTAAACTTATTTATATGCTTATTTACTTTAATGAATTTATGGATTTTTAATGCTTTTAAATGATGGCTAAACTTATGGTTTTAAATTTAGAATTTGATGGCCCGATTTTTGGGTGACCCGAATGTAGTACTACGAATCTGGATCGAGGTGTTACAACATCTCCCTCACTGTTTGGCATCCCTGCCATGTCGGTGGTTCATCATTCACCACCCAAGCATCATGTACCTCACTGTTCGATATCTCCCACCCTTTAGTCGCCGATCAAAACCTAATCGACATCTCTTTTCTTCTTAGTTGGGTGTTCACATGCGTTGTAATCGATAGTTCATTTGTCGATTTCCAATAACGAGATGATGGGGTTTTTAGGCGTAGAGGTCCAACGAAGACGATGGTGTTGAATCGGTGGTCAGAGATGAGGAATTTAGAGATTTAGGGGTTTGGTTTTTTAAGAAATAATTTTTTGGGTTATTTTAATAAAATTAAAGATTTTTCAGATTTTTTAAAAATAAAATTAAAGAAATTAGTAGAAATAAGCCATGTAACATGTTCTGATTGGATAATGGAAAATTTTCAACAATTGTGTCTGAAAAACCTGATTTCAGTAACGAAATGGAACTTTTGGCACCACTTTGGCCCGAAACAAAATTTAGGCACTAAAATGGAAAAAATGTATAGTTTAGGCACCTTTATGATTGTTAAACCTATTATTTTTTGCACTTTTTAAATTCAATTAAGGTATCTATTTTGACAAAAAATAATTTAAGTACTTAAAATGGACAAAATTTTAAACTTCTAAAAAAGAAAATATGATCATTTAGACACTTGTTTGGGTATTAAGCCTTTTATGAAAGCAATTTTCTTGTAAACAAATGATACTCTGCTGCTCGATTCCTCTTGAGAGCTAGAACTCTGGAAGGGAAAACATATCGCACGGCGACTAGAAAGTGTAACTGGTAAATATAAGGGTAAAATACAACAAAGGTCAATCAATTACGTGTTTGGTTGCAAAAAAGTCATTTTTTTAAGTTATGGTTTAGTAGCTCAACTAAAATTTTGTTACAAAGAAAACTTACACACTCAATTAGTTTGGTCATAATTCAAAATAATTAAAAAAAAAGTAACCTTTCATATTTAAAAGTTCATTAGTAAATTGGTTGTGTCAATTGGTAGGTGGCGCTAGAGTCATAATGAGTTTGTTTCTTTAGTCTATCATTTATCCAATAGTGAAGTGGTTGTGTATATCGAACTATCTTATCTTTCTATTATCGAGTTGTTGGACAATATCACAGGGTGCAATGTGAGAATCTTTAAATATGAATGGTTAAATTTAGTAAATTAGTTTGAATTAGGAATAAAATTGATACAATGTATAAGTTATGGGGACTAAAGTTGTTATTATATCAGTTCATATTTTAATTTTTAATAATAGAGTGACATGTTTGTAAAAAAAAGTTAATTAAGTGACTAAATTATAAGTTTTAAAAAGTGACTCATTTGTAATATGACACATAATTAAGTAAACTATAGTGTATTCAGGGATGAAACTATTACTAGGTTGGGCGGGGTTGTTGACGCTCCCAAAATTTTTGGTATAATAACATTTTAGTCTTTTTGTTTTGAATATTAGTCAAGTAAGGTCTTTGTTCTTTCCAATCTTTAGATTTAAAGACTTAATAGCTCTTGCCCCTCCTAATGTTTGATCTTATTTCTTTCCCTCGGTGTATTTTACCCTAAATGTAATTTAAAGAAGATTGACATAGAACTTTTAAAAATAATAGCTAACAATATATAAAAAAGTAAAATTTATATCTATATTCATAATTAAAATTTGGATTGAATTCGGTGGCATCAATTCAGTTGAAAATTATTAATTTACACTTTAGTTTCTTATTATAATTCTTTTCATACTTTTATTTATTTTTTTAAGAGGAGAAATTTCACTAATGTCTAAAATAACAATGATACAAAAAATCTATAACTAAGCATAATTTGTAGATTAATAGATGATATTATAACCATAATTACTAGTATTTATCTAGAGGGATATATACTTATTACAAAACAAAAGACCTATTTAAACTAAGTTTTCTAGTCTAAATGAAAGCATATAAGTATAATCATGTACGGATTTGAGGTAATTTATTTTTATTTTATTGTAATTCTATTATTTTGGGATATACATATGGACAAAAACGCATATAAGGTTTGGAGGGGCAATTGCCCCAAACTTGAGGGGTTATTTGCATTTTAGATCCTAATAATATTGAAGTCATTGCAATTAAGCCTTTGTCCCTCCTAAAATTTTGTGGTTTATTATTTTTAGGACCCTAATAGTTAAAATTAATGAATTAACCATTGACCCCTTATTTTTTAGGTTTAATTACTTTTTAAGATCTTTCAATTTTAAACTTAGTAAACTTAAACCTTAACTCCCTTAATTTTTAAGGCAAACCACATAAATGATCACTCAACTATGGGATTGCTCTCTATTTGACCACTATACTTCTAATTGAAGTAATAAGATCACTCAACTATGTAAATGGACTCAATGTGACCACCTGCTATTAAAACCTAACTGAGAGAGTGACGTAACAGTTAGTAATTTTTTTTATAATTATACATTTAATCCTCGTTACTTATACATTTTATCAATTTGGTCCTAATTTTAATTTAAAAAAATTACACATCCAATTAGGTGGTGACACATCTCATCACCTTGTTGGAGGAATTTAATTATTTATATTTGATTTAATAAATTTATTTTCTACCTCCAATCAAGTGGTGACACGGGTCACCACCTATTTCGAGTAGAAAAACAAAATCAAGAAAACTTGCGTTGGGTGGGACTCGAACCCATGTAAGGTAGGGGTAAGAGGAGTGATAAACCTATTTGATTTTGATATAACTTTAATAAAAAATGTTTTTGGACTTAAACTAATTTGTAAAAATATTTCCAAAGTTCATAAACTTGAAAAATATATTTGAAATGTTTTCAAAGAGTTTTTGACATGTTTTAAATGTTTTTAAATAGCCAAAGTGTTAAAAATTGGTCTTGAGTACCGATACGGTTTGACCTGTATCGATACCCAAAAGACCTTGTATCAATACGGTTTTAAGAGTACCAATACGATTTTTTATCCCTAAAGTTTTCCAAATTCCAGTAGCTAATTTCTGTATCGATACAGGCCTAGTCGTATCGATACGAGAGGGTTCGTACCGATACTATGTATCGTGTATCGATACCTCAATGCATTTATTACCCAATGACTCTTTCTTTTTTAGGTAGCGTACCGATACCAGCACCTATGTACCAATATGCCCTGCTCTAGATGTGCATTAAAGACTTGAATGTATGTCTCAAATGACTCTTAACAACCCCCAACGGCTACCAACGGCCATGAAGTCATTAGAGGGTTTAAAAGACCACTTCAAGCATCCATGGAAGAACAAGAAACAACAAGCCAACATTCTATGATCAAACAAAGTGTTTTTGTACTTTAATTGTCAATTTCTTTGTAGAAAACACTTGTGAGCTTAATTGTCATATATGCTCAAGTGTTAGGTTTGGGGTGAAAGAGCTTAATTGTGCAAACATTGTACCTTGTGAGGGTTTTCTAGTTTGGTATTTGTTTTTCTCTTGTAAAAGAGGGTTTTCTCAAAGCTTTGGGGTATAAGATTTAAGGTTGTAAAGGTTTCCTCTTGAACCTAGAAAAAAGGAAGAAATTCATAGTGAATTTGGGAAAATCCTTAGTGGGAAGCTAAGATAGTGGATGTAGAGCTTGGTTAGAAGTTTGAACCACTATAAATCCTTGTGTCTCATTTTTTAAATTCTATTGCTTCCACAACTATCACTCAAAAACCAATTCACCCCTTCTCTTGGCTATCTAGGTTGATTGTACAAACCTCCAAATAATTAGTATCAGAGCTTCGTCTCTACATCAGATGAACATCCTAGAGTCGATCATTTAGGTGCTCAACTTTTCTACATCAACCAGATTTTAAGGGCAATCCATCGATAGGCCACATTTCTTCGACGGAACCAACTACTCCTATTAGAAGAATAGAATGATGTACTTCATGAGAGACAAAGACTATCGTCTTTGGGACATTGTTCTTGATGGCCCATTTGTTCCTCAAAAAGCAAGGCAAAATAGAGTGCAGATGATCGCAAGAAGATGGAGCTAAACGTGAAGGCATTGCACGTTCTCTTTTGTGCACTTGGCCCAGAAGAATATGCCAAAGTATCATCTTGTGAAAGTGTCAAGGAGATTTAGGACAAGCTTGAAGTCACTCGTGAAGGAACCAATAAAGTAAAGGAGACCAAGATTGGTCTTCTCAACTTTGAGTATGAGAACTTCAAGATGGACCCATAAGAAGACATCAAAGTTATGTCTGATCGATTCTCCACCATTGTGAATGGACTCAAAGGCTTTGGAGACCTTGATTTACTCACTTCCTGACTCATGGGACCCAGATGACAAGCTTATGAGGAAGTTGATTTACTCACTTCCTGACTCATGAGACTCCAAGAAGACCGCAATCATAGAAGTAAAGAACTTGAAAGACCTCAAGCTTGACGAGCTTATGGGATCTTTGCTCACCCATGAGATGATAATGTCCAAGGGGAAAAATATAATAGAGCAAGGCATTGAAGACTTCAATATTGTTGCTCTCAAGACTTCTTCAATAATTCAAGAAGATTCAAGTGAAGATGAAGAAGAGATGGTCAACATCTTCAAGAAGTTTGCCCGATTCATGAAGTCCCATAAGGAAGAACTAAGGCATGAATTGAGAATGAAGATGAAGGATCCCATTATATGCTTCGAGTGTAAGAAGCCGGGGCATACCAAGTATGATTGCCCTCATTTCAACAAGAAGGGATCAAACCATAAGAAGAAGGTATTTGTGGCCACATAGAGAGATGAAGAAGACTCCACAGAAAATAAGGTAGTCCACATATGCTTCATGGCCATCCAAGATGAAGAGGTAACTTCTAACTCATCAAATTTAAATTTCTATACTTTTGATGAGTTACACGATGTCTATGATGATTTAGTTTTGGAGTTTAAAGCATCATTTTCGAAAAACAAGAAATTGGTTTCAAAACTAAAAAATGAAAATGATTTGCTTTCCAAAACTAATTTAGAACTTGAAAGCAAACTTGATCAAATGCAAGTTATTTTTAAAGATTTTGAAGTAAAAATTTCAAACTTGAAAAATTTTCTTTTTTAAAGTTCAAGAGGATCACCAAAGGGGAATTGATGATCTCAAAAAGAATTTTTTTTTACAAAAATGTTCAAAAGTGTGAATTTGGAGGTAGATCCAAAAAAAAATTGTTAAAATAAATTTTTATCAAAGACAGTCTAGTTCTTCTAGATTTTTAAATGAAAAATGTGTTTGAAATATTTTAGTCTAAAAAGGACTCATTGTTTCAAAGAAAAATGATGAAATTGAAAAATAGATTCCTAAGGGGACTAAAATTTTTGGGACTAACTCTATTGGATCCAAAGCAATTTGGATACCAAAAATTACTTGATTGTCTTGTGTAGGTGTGTTTGAGCCATTGATGATCAAAGTCAAATCTTGAAAGCTCATACGCACAAAGGAGGAAGGACACTTGGAGAAGGAATGCTTAACATCCTACCTTGGTTCAAGTGGTACATTTAATTTCATGCAATTTGCTTGATCATGTGTTTTCCATGTTTAAATTTCATGTTGATCTAAGCATATTTGTATGACTTCATTTTGTGCATAATTGCATATAGTTAGGGTGAGTCTCAAATTACATGAGTTACATGTTTTTGGCCTTTATGCTTGTTTTCTATATTTTTGGCCTTAAACTTGTAATGGTTGGTTGATTTTGGTGAAATCATGCTTTCTATGTGTTAAATGATATGATTTTTGAGAAGTATGTGTAGCAAAATGTGCATAATGTATATCCAGGACTTAATAGAGCTTTTGTATGAACTTAAAACTAAGTTGTAAGGTCTTTTATGTTGTTTTTGCTGCAGATTTTACCATTTTCGTGCATTCGGTACCAGTACCGCTCATACCGTACCGATACGATCATCAACCAATACCGATACGGATGAATCCGTACCGGTACGCGTAGACAGTAAGGGACAATTTTGTCTCATTTTTCATGCTTTGTACCCTTATTGATAAATCTTGTTATATAGCATGTTTAAATTGAATTTCTTAGTTTATTTGCTTTATTTATTTAAAATTTATTTTTTTATTTTGAATTGTTGGACTAACAATTTATTTGATGCTTAAGTAAGGGGATCCATTTTTAAAAAAAAATTGTAATAATTTTTTTTCTTTTTTCTACAAATGTTATTTTATACCAACAAGTGATATTTTCAATCAATTGGTACAAATTTTTCCAACAATTGGTGTTTTTGAACTTAAATGTGATTTCAAACTTAGTTTTGAAATTCTTTTTATATAACAAAAAAAGGGAGAGATAAGGTTTGAAAATTTCAATTTCAATAAAGAAAAAAAGGAGTTTTAAATATTTGCAAAATATATTTCTTTTTTCTAAACATATTTTTCTAAGGGGAAATTTCAAATTCAATTTCTAGTAGCCAATTTTTGTATCGATACAGGCCTAGCTGTATCGATATGAGAGGGTTCGTACTGATACCATGTATCGCGTACCAATACCCTAGTGCATTTATTGCCCAACGACTCTTTCTTCTTTAGATAGCATACCGATACCAGCACCTGTGTACCGATACGCCATGCTCTAGAAGTGCATTAAAGGCTGAAATTTATGTCTCCAACGGCTCTTAACAACCTCTAACGGCAACCAAAGGCCATGAAGTCATTAGAGGGTTTAAAATATCACTCCAAGCATCCATGGAAGAATAAGAAACAACAAGCCAACATTCTATGATCAAACAAAGTGTTTTTGTACTTTAATTATCAATTTCTTTGTACAACTCACTTGTGAGCTTAATTGTCATATATGCTCAAGTGCTATGTTTTTAGTGAGAGAGCTTAATTATGCATACATTGTACCTTGTGAGGGTTTTCTAGTTTGCTATTATTTTTTTCTTGTAAGATATGGTTTTCTCAAAGCTTTGGGGTATAACCTTTGAGGATGTAAAGGTTTCCTCTTGAACCTAGAAAAAAAGAAAGAAATTCATAGTGAATTTGAGAAAATCCTTAGTGGGAAGTTAAGGTAGTGGATGTAGAGTTTGGTTAGAAGCTTGAACCACTATAAATCATTGTGTCTCATTTTTTTAAAATTATATTGCTTCCACCACTATCACTCAAAAACCAATTCACCTCCTCTTGGCTATCTAGGTTGATCATACGAGCCTCCCAACAAGGAGTGATTTAGCCATTGCGTCAAGCGCACGTTTGTGCTATAAATCACTAACTTTAATATATCTCTTATTGTTTTCTATATTTATTTTTTAATTCCACGTATATAATCATCGAATTATTATTTTTTAATTTAATTAAAAAATCTCAATTAAATTATTATATATGTTTTTAATTTCAAATATATAATCATCGAATTAATAATTTTAATTTATTATATTTTTCTACATTTATTTTTTAAAATAAATATAAATACAACACAAATCACAAGATAAATTAATTTAAATTATATTTTTGAGTTTAGATTCGCTAAATGAATTTTTAATATAACACAAATCACAAGATAAATATATTTGGATTATGTTTATGAGTTTGGATTCGCTAAATTAATTTTTATTATAATTTAATGATTTTATTTTTAATATAATTTAACATATATAATAATTTAGATTTAGATTTTTTAATTAAATTTAAAAAATTATTTCGATGATTATATATGTGAAATTAAAAAAATAAATGTAGAAAACAATAAGACATATAGTAAAGTTATTGATTCATAGCACAAACTTGTGTTTGGCACAGTTGCTAAGTCACTCCCCTTACCCTTTTATCTTACCTGGCTTCAAGTCCCACCTAGTGCAAATTTTTTTGATTTTGTTTTTCTCCTCTAATCGGGTGGTGACACGTGTCACCACCTAATTGAATGTGTAATTTATACTATTAAATTAAAATAAGGACCAAATTGATAGAATGTATAAGTAATGAGGACCAAATGTATAATTATATAAATTTTTACTAACTGTCACGTCACTCCCTTAGTTAGGTTTTAACGGCAGGTGGTGACATTGAGTCCATTTACATAGTTGAGTGGTCTTATCGCTTCAATTAGAAGTATAGTGGTCAAATCGAGGCCAACCCCATAATTGAGTAGTCATTTATGTAGTTTACCCTAATTTTTATTGTTTAATTAACTTTTAAGAACATTTTCGTTTCAAAGTTAATCGGTCTGCCTCGTAGTTTAATCCGAACTTCATCTTTGAATATATCAAATTATAAGATACATGAAATATCATGTAGTATGTACTCTTAAAGATCCTTACGTTTATAATAGATCATTTGTTTTTTTATTTGTATAGATAGACATGGTCAAACAAAGTTAAATATATTAAAAATAGAAGAGCAGCAAATAGGATCGAAAGGAAAGTTTACAACTTGTTTAACCATTCATTTTTCCCTAATAATTTTATTTTATAATTCGAGATGATTTTGTATATACTATTATTAAATTAAACACGTTGACTGGATTTGTTTGACTTCTTAATGATATGGTATAGAAGATGAGATTATGATACTAAAAAAGTATGCAGTGATACATCGGAATCACACTACATATACAACCATCAAATTTAACACCATCATTTCACATACTTCAAATTTATTCATATAGGTACCAGAAACTAATACAACATTCATTCTTAACTCAGAAAACAAATCACTCTGATCCAAGCACAGGGCTTATTCATTGCCACACACATAAACATGTAACCATATGATGGTGGCGATTTCATCACTTCTTGGCCTGCAAAAACAACAACAATTCCCTTCATTGTTAGCAACTTCTGGTATATTAACAGTTACTGCTGAAATACTAATAATACAAGTTACAGAGTATAAACAGGACAGTACAGAGAACATCATCTTGTAAAGTGCCACTATTTCTTTCGGATCTGCTTTCTTTGTCTGCTTATACGCATCGATCTTGTTCACCGCCTGTGTCACGCAGTCATGACAATCATTCAAGAATTGAAATAGACAAAGAAATATTGCTCATGTCATACATTGGATTGGAAGCTATATCTATAGAGATGTTGCTCGACTAATTATACCTCAATCCATGCTCCCACTTTAGGCCTGCCTGCTGTGATGTCGTACTTAAACACCTCCGATAGGTAGATCTGGAATCTCTCAACCAGGGGAATGAAGGTAATGTCCGCCTGCAATTCACAAACTCATTCAGACATCTTTGCAGAAAAAACTCCAACCATAAAGAATGATATCGACATACTTATCAAACTACAAAACTACAGCACCTGGGAAGCAAATTAAGCATCACTTGAGAGCCAACTTACCAGACTGAACTCGTCGCCAAGGAGGAATGGGCCATCGTATTTTGTAAGAGCATGTTCCAAGCGATCAAAGGCAGTACCTGATGCAACTTAGAAGTTTTTAGCTGCTTCGTATCGTATCATATAATAAATACACGCTACACTATGTTAAACATAAGTATATTTCATTCAATCAGACTAACCGGCTTCAGTTGTTGAGTCTCCTTTAAAGGTAGTAAACACCAGCCCTGCAAATTGGTCTATGCGGGATAACAGCTCCTCAAAGAACTTCTTTTTCTCAGCATCCTAATACATTTTCAAAAGACGACTTGGTTAATATAGTGATAAGGAGTGAGGCCTGAGAGCAGTAAACAATTGGAGAGATGTTACATTAGGTAAAAGAGAAGGGCCTTCAAAGTTGGTGTCAACATATTTGATCAAATCAATACTCTCCCCCATGACTTTGCCATTATGTTCCAAGGACGGCACCTTGTTTACAGGGTACACCTTCTCCTTGTACCAAGCAGGCCTGTTTTGAAGGTTCAAAGGAACCAACTTAATCTTGTCTTGCAAACCCTGCAACTCGACCAAATTACTCACATGAAAAACCTGGGGAATTGGAAAAGTAATCTGCAATTCTGCATGCATAACATAAATGAAAGAGTGGTGCAATGCAAAGGAAATGAGGGGAATGAGAGAACCTTATAATTCCGGGTGATCCACACACGCTGTGCAAAGGGGCAAGTATAGGTCATATACAACCTGTTAGTTCCATCAAAGAGAGCGGGTTCCTCTGCGGCGGCATCCAAAGGAGGGGGCAAATACTCAGTAGCCATTGCTGCAGCGGAATTCAAAAGTTTTGTGTGTTTTGTTGGTGTTAGTAAAATTGTTAATCAGTTCTGTGTACATTCATGAAGGAATTCTTTGCCTTTATATAAGCCCAAGAACTATTAAGTTGAGAGTCAGCAATGACGAAATGGATAAAAATAAATAAATGTCAAAAAACTTTGATCTTAATTTTTTCCCACCAACTTTTCTTTATATTTTTCCTTGTTTTACTTTGACCAAATCCAATGACTTAGATGGAGAGTTTGAAAGTCTTCATCAACGACGGCATCCGGTAGAATAACCCTTTTTTTATGACAAAAATATAAATTCGTAAGGTTTTATAAAAGTAATCTGGACAAAATGATCCTCCCCTATTCCATTACTCCCAAGACATGAACTGCGCGAAGCGGAAACATTAATTCCAAAGACTTTAATTTTTAAAATAAGATAATTATTCGATGCACAAACACTTGTGAAAACTTTATTTACACAAACGCCTTATTTTTAGGGTTTAATCATTTTGTTTAGAATTTTAAGTATAGTAGTTTTGAATTTAGAAGCTGTTGATAGAATTTCGAGTTCATAGTTAAATTTTAGAGTTTATAGATTAAAACCTAAATTCCTAATCATATTATCCTAAGACCTAAACCCTAACACTAAACACTAAATTCTAACTTTAAACCTTAAATTTTAACAATAAACCCTAAATTCTAAACCCCTACACTAAAACCCTTAAATTATAACCCTAAATTAAAACTCTAAACCCTAAAATTAAGACGCTTGTAGAAACAAAATGTTTCCACCGCATGAAAATGGGATAATAATCTTTTAAAATATAGTAATATAAAGGGTAATTATTCCATGCACAAGTGCTTGTGTAAACTTTGCTTACACAAGCGTTTTAATTTTAGAATTTAGGGATTTCATTTAAGGTTTATAGGGTTGAAGTGTAGTTGTTTTGAATTTAGGGTTGTTGTTGTAAAATTTTAGGTTTAGGGTTAAAATTTAGGTTTTATAGGTTAAAACATAAACCCCTAACTATATTACCCTAAAACCTAAACCATAACCCTAAATCCTAAATTAGAACCATAAACCTTAAATTCCAAACCCATAAACTATAAACCTTAAACTAAAACTCTAAACCCTAAATTAACACTTTTAAAAACAAAAAAAAAAATTATCGCCCGATCAAAAGATATTAATCTTAATATAAAATCTTTATATAAATTTGAAATATATGTTAGTCCTTCAATCCAAATTTAAATTGATGACATATTCTTGATCTAGAAATATCTCATTCGAAAGTGGTCGTAAGTTAATTGACTCGGTTTTTAAAAACAATTTTAGTTCTTTTTGTCTAAAATGAGTCGTTCTACCCTTAAAACACGAAAAATTATATTATAAGCTCGTCTCGTCATGTCATTCATGGTCCCAACTAACAAAATAATTTATTTCATTAATTTTTTTAGCTTAACAATCAAAAAGGTACCCAACCTATACCCTTTTTTTCAGTTTGGTACCTAACGTTTTTCTCGGGCCACTTTGGTGCCTAACATTTCATTCTATAATTCAGATTAGGTTTCACCGTGACAGACTTAAATTTTCGTGTTATCCAATAAAAAATGGCCACGTGACATGGTTTTTATTTTCTGAAAATGAATTTTGGAAAAAAATTAAAAATAAAAAGTAAATTAATTTTAACTTTTAACTTATTTTAAATCAAGCTTATCCTATTCACCATCTTCCCTCTCTTCCCGTTTTCTTTTTTTGAAATCAAGAGAAAAAAATCATAAATCGTTTCTCATAGAACTAGGGTTTATACTAAAAGTTGTCGAGTGGAAGTTTGAAGCCTCGTTACAGTTCAAGGGTTGTGCTTTGTGATTGCGAAAAGAAAGCTCCGGTTTGTATTTCTAATCAGCCTAGGAGTAAAGAAATCAACAATCCGTAGAGCAAGTGGTTAAAGCTTTCAGTTGATACTCTTCTCTCTTTCTTAGGGTTTAGGGATTTAGTCGTTGTGGTTAGAATTTAGAGTTTAGAGGTTAGAGTTTTGATTTTAAGGTAATATGTTAGAAATTTAAGTCTTAACATATAAACTCTAAATTAAATCCATAAATCCTAGATTCTAACAACAACCATTAAATTTTAAAGCTTTAAACCTAAACCTCTAAATACTAAACCATACACTAAATCCTATACTTTAAGATTAAGGTATTTGTAGAAATTTTTTCTCCCACTACCGATGTATGAAATAATTATCGAAAAATGAAAGGGAGATTTTGTTATGGCAAGATCTTAAATGCTCAATCGCTTGCAGAAATTTGACACCATGAGTAATTTTGACGATAGTTTTATAATTATGTTTTTCTTTATTTTCATTTTTATATTTTATTAAAAAATTTAAGCTGACAAAATAATAAACTCTAAAAATAAAATTTTCTAAAACGATATTTAATTTTTTTTTTGTTAAACCACCCATCCAACTCATTTAGTGATTAATTTAGATTGGATACGGCAAAAACTCGTTATAAACTATATTTAACATTAATAATTTTAGGCTTATATTACAAATAAGTACCTAAAGTGTTCTAACTTTTTTAGTTAGATACCTAAGTATTTTTTAGTCAAAATAAGTACCTAAAGTATATTTTTTAGTTAAATTGAGTACCTAAAGTATACTTTTTGTTAAAAAGAAGTACCTATAGTATCTTAAAGTATATGTGTGTGTTAAAATAGGTATATAATGTATTTTTTAATGAATGTCACATGGTAACTTTTATGAACCTAGATAAAATATATATATATATATTTAAGTATCTATTTTGATTTTTGACTAAGAAATTACTTTAGGTACCTATTTTAACAAAAAAATATATATACTTTAGGTACTTTGACAAAAATAGTTTAAATATTTATTTTGACCAAAAAATATATTTTACGTACTTAATTTAACTAAAAATATATTTTGAGTACTTATTTTAATAAAAAAACATTTTAAGTACGTAAATAATAATTTTATATTACCTAAAAACTTATATCTTTTGATTTCTCGAATCTATTTGTTTGATTGTATTAAAAGACATCATTGCAAGTACTATTTTAAAAATACACACCATATCTAGTCTCCAAGTTTGAACAATTGTATTCAAGATTTTTGCATGTGAAATGATTCCTCTACCTACGTTAAAGCTAAAATGTCAAAGTTCAGTTTTTGCTCTTCTTTTATTTTAGACTTCGCAGTTTTATATTACATAAATTCATTAAAAATAGTTATACTGTAAAAATAATTTGAATGTTCACAATTTTAAAAAATAAATAATTTTCAATGATATTTATTTATTAGTACGAATAAAATTGAGATACTATTGTAACCTTATAAATAATTTACATGTATATATATAGGGGTGCAAATAAAAAAAATGTTCGACGAACTGTTCGTGAACCGTTTATATAATGTTCGTTTATTGAGCTAAATAAATGAGCGAACAAAATTTTATGTTTATTTAATAAACAAACAAACATGAACATACGTGTGTTCGGTTCATTTATGTTTACGAACAAACTCATTTATTGGCTTACTTATCGACTCGTTTATAAGCTCCATACTATGTTCTTATTTTCCTTTTTCTACATTTTAAATATTGGTGAATGTAATGACTAAATTGAACACATGATGAACTTTGGAGTTCAAATTGTGAAGCCTAAGGACTAGTGGTGTAATTTCACTATTTGGCGAACATATAAAACGAACATGTTAACAAACATATAAACGAACATGTTCACGAACGTTAAACGAACATGTTCGCAAACATTAAATGAACATATTCGCAAATGTTAAATGAACATGTTTGCAGAGATATAAACGAGCATGTTCACGAACGTTAAACGAACATGTTTACAAACGTTAAACGAACATGTTTGCAAACATATAAACGAGCATGTTCGCAAACGTTAAACACACGAACACGAACACCTTCAAAAATAAACAAATGAACACGAACATGATATTAAAAATTTAAACGAACACGAACCAAATATGAACACCTTCAAAATTGAATAAACTAACACGAACAGAATATTATTTGTTCAACCTCGGTTCATTTACGCCCATATATATTATTTTATATTTTCTTGAGTTGACATCCGATTAATTAATGATATCAATTTAATCAAAACTTTAAATATTATCCTAGATAATTAAATTTTTTTTCTAGATTTTTTACTTTTTATAATAAAATAATTAATTAATAACTAGCATTAGTGTAGTGGTGAAGGATGTGTACGGTAGTTCATTGGTTTTGTGTCCTGATGTTTAATTGCTACATCCGATCCGGTTGGCTAAACTGCTCATTTTTGTTTAGGGACAGAGCCAGGATCGAATATTGGTAGAGACTAAAATAATGAATTTTAAAAGTACAAGGGTTTATTACGTATTTAAACTCAAAATTCACAAGGCAATACCTAATTTGTCTAATATTACATTTATAAGAACCTAAATTGTTATTAGAACAAAAAATTTGAGAATACATGCTCATTTTTTTAGTTCAACCTAGAGGCATAGATGAACAGAATTTTCGACGATTTTTTTTTTTGCTCAGCAAAATATGATTTATTAGTTAGAATCATACAAGCCTATACCTTAGTTGTATGGCTCGTTAAAAACCTCCTTAATCCTATATTGAGGAAAAGAATACAATACACCCAGGGACGAAAATCAATTATAACACCCCCAATATAGAGTAAAAAGGAACCCTACAAACCCCTACATCAATACCACCTATAACGAAAACCAATTACAGAACCCCCAATTTACTAACAAAGGCTTCACAATAGAATAAACTAGCCCCTACTTATGTCTCCCTTCCCACCTCAACATGACACTGTCAACATTACACAATGACCATTTCACATTTCTAAAGATACGATACAAAGAACGATTGATTCCCCCATCTTTTGCTAGGCTATCAGCCGTTCCATTGCACGAGCGTGATACATACCAAAAACTACATTGCCAATCCTCCGTGCCTTTTGATCTATTTCCATAAAAATTGCCCACCAAATTCATGGCCGCTGCCACAGATTACCAATCCAAATTAGCACAACTTTTGAGTCAGACTCCAAAATCAGCTCCGCATTAGCAACCCAACATGCTTCCTCGAAAACTTCCAGCGCCAATTTACAGCCATTATTTTGGCGAACTCTATCTGTAAACTAGGCAGTGAACCTGAGAACATAGCTCTAATGACGCCATTCTGCGAGCGAAGGACACCTCCACACCCAGCTATCCTTTCTTTTGCTGCACCTTCAACATTGAACTTGACCGAACCTGTTGTTGGTGGTGACCAAATAGGAACATAGCAGGAAACTGAAGTCAAGCATTTCAATGGACAAACCCACCAGTCATCAATGTTAACAGGATATCATTCTTGGAAGCCTTCACCCAAACAAGTGCTCACAACTTTGTATAAAATAATAGATCTATGATGTTGACGGATTTTTCCCCAAAAAACTTTGGCATTACGACTGAGCCAGAAACTCCATAGTGCTGAAGCCACAGATATCAACCAAAGGCTTCGACGCAAACCTGCAAACAAGCTGCAAAAAAGATTCCAACAACTCCTAATCCATCGACAACCTACAAACTAGTGATTTGCATCCTCTACATCTGAATCACACAAGCCATAACAACATTGATCTGAATTACATTCCACTCCTCTTCGTCTCAAGAACTCCTTTGTTGGCAATTGGTCCAACTTCAACATCCACAAAAAAAAACTTTAACTTTTGAAGGGACCTTATTTTCCATAATTTTCCAAAATCAAAGTCCGGTTCCTCCAGTTCAACATTCACGATCAGCTGGGTTAAATTATTCCAGTTTTTTAATGAACCCAAATTAAATTGTTTGACACATCCGAGGAGAGTGAAACCCCTTCAACAGTTCTCTCAAGGACCTCCACCAAGCACTACTCCCTATCCATAAGAGCTCTTGAAAAAGTGACACTCCAGTCCACTTCTTGAAGACCATCTGGTATTTTATGTAGCCAACACTCTTCAACAAGTAAAAATCTAGAAATTGACTATTGAACTAGCTCCGATGAGAATAAACGCCGACAAAAAAATTTCTGTGGACAAAGATCGGAGAAAGATAACAAGAAAAAGCAACCAACCGTAGAGAAAGATGAGAAGAAAAGAGAAACGGACAAGAGAGAAAGGGGTTAAGATGTAGGCCAAAAAGCTAACCCGGGCCAGTGTCCATTATGGGTTTATATAGCCCAATATGTAAATAGAGAGAAATAACCACTAGGCTGTTAAAAAAAAACCAATATACCAGCTTAAAAGAAAACGGTTGAAAAATCAAGACCCAATCTGATGGCCCGCACACACATTAAGCTTAATATTCACCCTCCTTTATCCTCTTCCCGAATCTGTCTAACCGACCACACTGCCAATTGTCCGCGAAGCTCTAGAAACCTCGTCACAGGCAAGGGTTTGGTCAAAACATCTGCAATTTGATTATAAGCTGGAACATAATTCACTTCCAACTGTTTTCTCACGACTTTCTCTCGAACAAAATTTAAATCGAGTTCTACGTGTTTAGTCTTAGCATGTAAGACAAGATTTGTGGCCATGGCTATGGTGCTTCTGTTGTCGCACCAAATTTTTGGAACATCATTAGAGGCAAGTCCCATATCAGCTAACACAGCTTGAACCCATATAACTTCACACGCTGCATCTACTAAACTACGATACTCCACTTTAGCAGTGGATCTAAAAACATATCTTTGTTTCTTGGAACTCTAGGACAACAAATGCGAGTCGAGATAAACACAATGCCCAGAGATAGAGCGTCGATCATCACTATCGCTTCCCCAGTCTGCATCAGAGAACGACTGGAGAATTAGATGTTCATTTTGTGTGAGAACCATAAACTAAAGGCAGATGTGCCTTTAAGATATCTTAGATTTCTCTTCACAGCAGACCAGTATTTAAGAGGTGCAGAAGCTTGAGCTGAAAGAGTTAAAGTAGTATCAATAATGTGCCTATGTTTTCGTTCAACGACACCATTTTAAGCTAGAGTATGAGGGCATGTAAATCTATGCTGAATTCCTAAGGTATTTAAATCAGAAACCAATGCTACAAACTCCCCACCATTGTTAGTTTGCAAGGCAACAATATTAGTAGAAAATTGATTCAAAACTGAAGTATAGAATTGTCTAAAAGCAACACGAACATTTGATTTATTTTTCAAAGGAAACACCCAACAATTTTTGGTACACATGTAAATAAACGAGACATAGTATAGCCAACTGGCAGATCTAACAGGGGCAGGGCCCTAAACAATTAACCTCAACTAGTTTAAAAGGCTTTGAATACACTGTGGTAAAAGTAGCAAAGGGCAGTTTATGAAATTTTCCTAATTGACAGGCAGTACACAACACATTTTTATCAACTGCCAAAGTTTTATTTAAAACTAAACTAAAAATATTATGAGAAGCATGGCCTAATCTTTGATGCCACAACCAATAAGCAGAATGAGTAGCTTGAGTATTGTGAATGTCACAAGGTAATGTAGTGGCAGAAACAATATTGCAGGAAGTAAAATGTTGGTGTGAAGAAGCAGTAAACTGAAAACAATACAAACCATCCTCCAAATGACCTTGCAGAAGAACAGTTTCAGTTACCTTATCTTTGACATAACATCTGTCAGTATGAAACTCAATATAAACATTATTATCACGAGTAAAACTTGATATTGATAATAGACTTCTAGTAATCCTTGGCACACACAACAGATTATCAACAGTCAAGGGTCGTGAATTAGTAGAAATAACAGATTTTCCAATATAAGAAATAGTGAGAGATGAACCATCACCTAAAAATACCTTACCATTGCCAGCATAGGACTGAGAATGTGTAGCAGATTGCTGACACCTCATGACATGGTGAGTGGCACCGGAATCTGGGTACCATTTGTCAGTAGTGGTAATAAGGCCTTTGGCAATAAGAGAGTTCACTTGAATCGTATCATTAGTAGCTTCAGGATAAATATCTACAAGATCAGTATCAACTTGCACAAATGGAATGTAACATTGCTCTACAGAATCACCAGCATACTGACACGTGTTGGCGTGAGTTTCATCAGGATCCTTAGCTTGTTGTGAATTAACCCCTCTAAAATTTTGATTAAACCAATTCTAGCAACGATCAGCAAGATGCCCAATCTTGCCACAGATTTGGCATTGAGGCATTGACTGATTTCCCATGTATTTGTAGTTAGGCTGTTGTTGCCCACTCGCTCTGTTGTTAAAATTTTTGTAGTAGGGTCCATTTGAATCTCTGTTGCCTTGATTAGAAGTTTTATCTGAACTATATTGAGCCATGCTAACACCCACTGAAATAGGCATTGGATCCAAAATCCTGGCTAAGCATCTTGCAGCACAGAAGTAATAGATTCTAGAGTGTAAGGTTCTCTGCTAACAGTGATGGCTACCACAAAAGGTTCATACTAAGTAGGAAGCCCGTTAAGAACGATAGAAATTTGTTCGACTTCAGCCACAAGGCTCCCACTAGTAGCCAACAGATCACAGATTTCTTTGATCTACGTTGTATACTCTCGAATAGACAAAGAACCCTTCTTGATGGCTCTTAACCGGCGGTAGAGATCCATTATCCTCGTTGTTGAAAACTTCGAGTATAACTTGGTTACAACAATCCAAATATCATCTGTCGATTTTGCTCCCACAAGTCGCGGAAGAATATTGGGACTAATTGTGGACAATAACCACGACGCTAAGGAGTTGTCTTTTTTAAAATGAAGAAAGAAAGGATTAAGCGTCAATTGACCAGTAGATTTATTGATTACCTTGGGAGGTATAGGCGTTTCCTTGTCCAAGTAGTGCTGTAGCTCATAGCCACAAATCATCATTAAAACTTTGTTTCCACAACAAGTAGTTAAAACAATCAAGTCTGATGTTGATCTGATTATTCTCAAACATAGGCCCAATCGATTTGCCATTGATTTGCTGCATTCTCTGTTCATCAGACGGAGAATTAGCAATAGTTCTGATTATCGACCCGTTGACGCAAGCACGAACAAATTAGGTTAAGCGAATACGAAACAGAAACGAACAACGTTAGAATCAATAGGAAAACAGTCCGATCGTTGGCTCTGATACCATATTGAACTAGTTTTGATGACAATAAACGCTGACAAAAGAATTCTGGTGAACAAAGATCAAAAAAAGATAACAAGAAAAAACAACCAACGGAAAAAAAATATGAGAAGAGAAAAGAACGAACAAGAAAAAAAAGGGTTAAGAAGTAGGCCAAAAAGTTAACCTAGGTCATTGCCTATTATGGGTTTATATAGCCCATTAAGTAAACAGAGAGATTACTTAGAGAAATCTTCTGTTAAAATAACTACTAGGCTGTTAAAAAAATAACCAATATATCAGCTTAATAGAAAACAGTTGAAAAATCCAAGACCCAATCTGATGGCCCGCACACACATTAAGCTTAATATTGACACCACGTAATCTACCTTGAACTTGCTCTTGTCCCAAATAGACATTAACCTGATCGACCATCTGTTGTAGCAAACCAGAAATCAAAGTCATCGTCATACCATAAACTATGAACATCTTCCTCTTGCACATTACTCTTCTTTGTCTCCTGGAACAACGCCATCTGCACCCTTTGGTCCCTTATCATTTTTTTTACTGCCAAGAATTTAGCTTCAGACCACATCCATCTCACGTTCCAAGTCACAATCGTCAACAACCTTATCGTGACCATGGTTCCATTAACAATTTAAGTGAATCGTTCTTATAACGTTCGTTTAATAAGATAAATAAACTAGTATGAACAAATTTTTATGTCCGTTTAATAAACGAACGAACACGAACAAATGTGCATTTTGTTCGTTTATGTTCATGAACAAGCTCGTTTATTGGCTCATTTATAAGCTCATGTACTTGGTTTCCCTTTTCTTTAATTTTTTTACATTTTAAATATTGGTGAATGTATGGACTAAATTGAACACATGGTGAACTTTTGAGTTCAAATTGTGAAGTCTAATGATCTTAAAGACTAGTGGTGTAATTTCACCATTTTGGTGAACATATAAATGAACATATTAGCGGTCATATAAATGAACATGTTTGCGAACATTATACGAATATGTTCACGAACGTTAAACAAATGAACACGAACACCATAAAAATAAATAAACGAACACAAACATGATATTGAAGATTTAAACGAACCGAACGTCAACACCTTCAAATATAAATAAACGAACACGAACAGAACCTTATTCATTCAAGCTTGGTTCATTTATACTCCTAGTTCAATCCCTACTTGATTATATATTTAATAAACTCATATATTTTTAATTTAAATAATTATTTTTTACAGGAGCCAAATTGTTATTAGACCAAATTATCAAATAAGTAAATTTTATAACAAGGGTTGGGGCCCCCTTGGGCCCCAAGGGAGCTCTATCATTGTCTTTGTTCCCTCATTTCTTTAGGTCAGGGGTTCTAGACCTATTATGAACACCCCCTTTCTTCCCCTAAAGTCCATTTCCCTTTTTTCTAGGTAGGATTAAGAATAAACTTAGAATTTGTCAAAAAATTATCATTTAAAATAATGATTTTCTAATAATTTTATGATTGGATTGTTGTTGATTTTACTGTAATACCAGTTCAGTCAACCACATTATATTAAATATAGAAAGTAATATTAATTATCCTTTAAAATATGGATATTCTAGTAATTTTAACTGAGTTGGTGTAGATTCAAATAACCATTTTATAATAAATTTAAACACGTATTTTTTCAATTTTTTAATAATACTTTATAAAAAATTTAATTAATAACCAACTTAAGTATAGTGTTAAGGATTAGTATATTAGTCCATTACTTTTATGTTTGCTCCTTAAGCAATGATTTTTAATTGTTTTAATGAAGTATTATGTAAAATTATAAAAAGACCAAAAATTCCTTATGAATAATGCCATTATAGTAACCCAATTAACAACTACTCAAACAATCACTTTATAATAGTATAGATTATTATTATTTGAGCGTCATATGCTACCTATATTCTTTTATCGTTCTCTATATGTAATATTGTTTAAACCTGAATCACCTAAAAATAAACAATTATATATTTTGGGATCACTTATTGAATTATATTATTATTATTTTATTAAATTTCTTAGATTGAGAAGAAAATCAAAAGGAAGTGGAAGAAAAGATATAAAAAAATTAAAGTACGAGTGGTGAGCGAAACCAACAATCTTGTCGGTTACTTCGCAAAACAGATCTGACTGCATCAGTAAATGAACCACAAAAAGATCAAACTATTGAAGACTACAGACAGTCACAATCAGAACTGAGCGTTGTAAGAAAACTATCCATGAACGTAAATCTACTACAAAGATAGGCAAAAGTATGCCATAAGACAGAAGTGTGTCATAAGGCAAAAAAAAAGCGTACCACAAAGACAAATAAAAACTAGAAGATTACTTGGTATTTGAGTTTATTTAATAAGTAAATATTTATACTAAATAAAAAAATCTTATAAAATAAATTTTTTTTTGATGGCCATGTATTTGACTCTATAAATATATAATAGGTTTTAAACTTTACAATAATGAGAGATAAATCATTTTAGACAAATGTAACCTTTATTTAATAAGGTTTCGTGCCTATGTTACAAAGATAAGTTTTTAGAATAGTGAAAAAGGTTTTGAGATACACTGAATTTCGAGATATATGCACCCTATTATGAGGTTCGAAGAAACTCATGTATTTGTGCTTGTTATATCGAGGATATACCAGCGACGAACGATAACATTGAAACAAACGAAAATGATGATCGCAAACAAAGCGATACAAATAAATAACACCAAGATTTACGTAGAAAATTTAAAACATAAAAAACCATAAGCAGATGATGAAAATTTTCGCTATGACTAAGAATAAAAAATTACAACAAATTTGCGTCTTAACGCTAGGTAGAGTTTTTGATATACATGTTATATCTTGTGTTGTGGCTAAAATCATAATTTTTAGTATCTATTTATAGGATATGTTACTTGCTTACAAAAAAAGCTTGCATAGAAATTAATTCAACACATGTTTCATACTTTTAATTGATGTAAAGTAAACAAGATCTACTAAATTAAGATTCTTACTTTAAACCAAATCCTACAAGAATTTGGGTCGCAACTCTAACATTGCTTTTTATGATCTCCGCGTTTAGGGTGGGTAAAACTTCACCCTACTTGAAAAAAAACTAATTGTTTGTACTCAACACAATTTTATAAACTCAAATTTTTTTAAAATAATGTGATTTATAAAAGGCTTAATGCACTTCCCCCTAAATTTTACATGTTTTTCTAACTTGTCCCCTAAAGTTTATTTTGACCACTTTTGCCCTCTTACGATTTCGACGTTACCTATATTTCCCTATATCGTTAAAAAAATATATCTTGACCAATCAGAACACACCACGTCATTTTTTATTTTTAAATTTTAAAATAAAATAAATAAAATAAATATATTAAAATATTTATTAATTTAATTTATTTTTCTAAAATACCCAAAACACCTCATCTTCGTCCCATCATTTTCTTCCCCAACCTCTCGTGGAAACCCGCGGCCTCCTTGCTTGTGGAACCGGCGTCGAAGTGGGGATCTTCGCCAACGAATTCCCCGGCGTATTCGCCACCACGTGTCTCACTACGGACGAAGATCGCAGCAACCACTCCATCAACAACTGTAACGTTTTAGCACTTTCTGACATGTCAATCCTCGTCAACAAAGCAAAGGAAATCGTCAACACTTTGCTCAACACCTCTTTCAAATCGTCGTGCCCGGTGTCTAAGTCTGAGCCTTGGCTCGAGGACATCGCCGATTTTTTCGATGAATCGATGAATGGAATGCCTAAAATCGGTGCCTCTGAGAAAATCGGGGTTGAAACGTACGCTATTTGTTGTTTGGTCAAGAACAGGGAGTTGAATCCGATCGATATAATCTCTGGTGGGTCAACAAAAATATTGAGAGAAACTCCCACATCGGCTATCATTAAATTCAAGGCTAGGAGTGTAGTACCAGCCCACCACCATACTTTTGGACATTGTTTGGTGATGTAAGGGAAAAAAATGTTTGGAATTTGAGTAAAAAGAAAAGATATGATTTGGGTGTTGGGGATTATTTGTTCAATCCAGCTGGAGATGTTCATAGAGTGAAATAATACGAAGATACTGTGTTTTTCATTAAATGAGTTGTACGCATGGATCACAGAAGATGAGTTTTTGGATAATCTTCTTAGATAGATTGAGATCTACCGAGTGATTGTGTTCTTCTTTTTTCTTATTTGAATCGTTCAATATGAATGCTGCAATTTCAGTTTTTGGGGAAGAAAATGATGGGATGAAGATGAGGGTGTTTTGGTTATTTTGAGAAATATAATTAAATTAATAAATATTTTAATATATTTATTTTAAATTTAAAAATAAATAAAAAAATGACATGGCACGTTCTGATTGGTCAAGACAAATTTTTTTATCGGTAAGGGGCAAAAGTAGTCAAAATAAATTTTAGGGGGCAAGTTGGAAAGTAAGTTAAGTAAAGTTTAGGGGGGAAGTGCATTAAGCCTGTATAAAATATGACTCAAATAACTTGAAATTTTGAATTAGCATTCTTTCTTTTACAATTTAGTCTCTTAACTTCTTATTTAATATAATTTAGCCATTTTACAACAATTCTTTACGAACATTTTTTTTTATCAATCCCTTGATTCCTTTATACTCTCATTAATATTCTCCCTCAAAATTTCTTCTTTTAAAAATGAGTATTATAAATATGAGAAAATATTTGATGCATTAATGACGAAAACTTGTTTTCTATAAGCAAGTCCAATTTAGAGATTATAGGTTTAGTTTAGAGTTTAAAATTTAAGATTTTAAAGGGTTATGGTTATAATTTATATTTTAAGTTTAGAGATTTAAATTTTAATTTTTTAAATAAAATTAGGCATAATTGTGGAGTATTTTTTTCTGTCAGTGTATAGAATAACAATTCAAGGATAATTCGAGATGATATTTAATTATTAAATAATATTACAAATAATGTGAAGTTTAGAATGAGTATGATTCTAGATGATTTTTTATTTTATTTTCTGCAGTACTAGATGAATTAGTATTTTACTTTTCTTCGTTTGAATAACAATCACTCGTAGTAAAATGGATTTTCAAGATTGACTTGGACAGTTAAAAAACAAATCATATTTCCAACTTGACCAATGGAACTAATTCCACAAAGTCAGGAATGATTAATTGTTTATGATCTAAATATTATTTGTTGAAGTTAAACACATTGGCTGGAATAGACAATCTCTATAGAATCACAGTCCATATATAACTACCAAATTTCACACAATCACATTATACGCTTCAAATTTATTCATATTGGCGGGGGACACCATTCATTCTTAACTGAGAAAACAAATCACTCTGCTCCAACTCCAAGCAGGAGAGCTTATTGACAGTCACTCATAAACATGTAATCATGTGCTGGTGGCGATTTCATCATTTCTTTGCCTGCAACAGCAACAATTCCCTTCACTATTAGCAACTTCTGGTATAATAACAGTTCATGCTGAAATAGTAATAATCTAAGCTAAAGAGTATAAACAGAAGAGTACCGAGAACATCATCTTATAAAGTGCCACTATTTCTTTTGGATCTGCTTTCTTTGTCTGCTTATACGCATCGATCTTGTTCACCGCCTGTGTCAAGCAGTCATGACAATCATTCAAGAATTGAAATAGACAAAGAAATGTTGCTCAAGTCATACATTGGATTAGAAGCTATATCTATAGAGGTGTTGCTCAACTAATTATACCTCAATCCATGCAGCCACTTTAGGCCTGCCTCCGGTGATGTCGTACTTAAACACCTCTGATAAGTAGATCTGGAATCTCTCAACCAGAGGAATGAAGGTAATGTCCGCCTGGAATTGACAAAATCATTCATACATCTTTGCAGACAAAAAACTCCAACCATAAAGAATGATATCGAGATACTTCTTTTATCCATTACAGATTTACAGTAGTACAACCAAACTATAAGCCTATTTCTCCTCAACATTTTACATATCAATCTTCCAACACATTTAAGAAACAGAAACAGCAAAACTACAGCACCTGGGAAGCAAATTAGCATCACTGGAGAGCCTACTTACCAGACTAAACTCGTCGCCAAGGAAGAATGGGCCATCGTACTTTGTAAGAGCATGTTCCAAGTGATCAAATGCAGTACCTGATGCAACTCACAAGTTTTAGCTGCTTCATATCATATTAATATATACAAATACACGCTACACTCGGTTAAACACAAGTATATTTCGTTCAATCAGACAAACCAGCTTCAGTTGTTGAGTCTCCTTTAAAGGTAGTAAACACAAGCCCTGCAAATTGGTCTATGTGTGATAACATCTCCTCAAAGAACTTCTTTTTGACAGCATCCTAATACATTTTCAAAACATGACTTGGTTAATATAGTGATAAGGAGTGAGAAACCTCCACTGAGGTCTGAGAGCAGTAAACAATTGGAGAGATGTTACATTAGGTAAAAGAGAAGGGCCTTCAAAGTTGGTGTCAACATATTTGATCAAGTCAATACTCTCCCCCATGACTTTTCCATTATGTTCCAAGGACGGCACCTTGTTTACAGAGTACACTTTCTCCTTGTACCATGCTGGTCTGTTTTGAAGGTTCAAAGGGACCAACTTAATCTTGTCTTGCAAACCCTGCAACTCAACCAAATTACTCGCATGAAAAACTTGGGGAATTGGAAAACTAATATGCATTCTGCATGAATAAATGAAAGAATGGGTCAAAGGAAATGAGGGAACCTTATAATTCCGGGTGATCCACACACGCTGTGCAAAGGGGCAAGTATAGGTCATATACAACCTGGTAGTTCCGTCAAAGAGAGCGAGTTCCTCTGCTGTAGCATCCAAAGGAGGGGGCAAATACTCAGTAGCCATTGCTATTACTGCAGGGGAATTCAAAAGTTCTGTGTGTTTTGTTGGTGTTGGCTAATTTGTTTCACAGTTCTGTGCACATTCATGAAGGAATTCTTTGCCTTTTTATAAGCCCAGGAACTATTAAGTTGAGAGTCAGCAATGACGAAGTTGATATAAATAAATAAGGTAATAAATGTCAAGTAACTTTGATCTTGACTTTTTTGCCACCAAATCTTCTTTATATGCTTCCTTGTTTTACTTTGACCAAATCCAACGACTAAGATGGTGTGTTCTCAAAGTCTTCATCATCGACGACATCGGGCAAAATAACCCTCACTCTTATTAAGAATCTTTCTCTTAAATTTCAAGATTAAATATAAATCAAGTGTCTAAAGTATCGAGAAATTATTTTATAGTCGCGACTCACTACATTATTTATAATTTATATTTAATAAAAATTAACCAATTAATTTTTTTTATATCACTAATCTATTTATAATCAATTTTTATATAACTACGCACTATCTATTTATACAACATAAAAAAATAAAGATTTATCTTTGAATAAAAAATGAGAAACAGTTTAAGTAGCTAGCTGTTTGTATGGGATTTGGATGGCTTTGTACTTGATAATTTTATAGTTGGTTCTTTTGATGGATAAAACATTTATAAAAAATAATATAAAAATAAAAAAAATCAGTTGACTAATTTTTAGTGGACGAGACTATGAATGATATGGTGAGACGAGACCATATAATTTTTTAAACTATCATATTATTGTCGTTTGAGTATCTAAGTAATTATTTAAAAAAATAGTTCTCTAAGTTTTTTATTTTTGTCAAAATAGATGTATAATTAAAAAAACATAAAATATTCAATCATTAATTGACACACCATAAAAAACCCAAATTCACAAGACACCTATTTTATGAATTTTTTTTTCTTATTTTTTGTTTTGTATTTTATTTAAAAAATTAAGTTGACAAAACAATAAACTCTAAGAATAAAATTGTCTAAAACCATGTTTACTAACAGTAATTTTATATTACCTAAGAGTTTATATTTACTATATTCTCAAAATAATATTTATATTGGTAATATTATATTTCATGTTCCGTGAGTCTAGAAGTTGTTTTTTTATTAAAAACAACACCGTATTCGTTAGTCTCCGAATTTGAATAATTGTATTCGAGACTTTTGCATGTGAAATGGCTCCTCTATTTACGCTTAAGCTAAACCTAATGTGTCAGATCAGTTTTGGCTCTTCTTTATTTTATTTGAATTTAAGTGTATAAGTTATTAATATAAATGTTATTTTTAACTATCTTTTTAATATGCATTATTAGTAGAGTGAGCAAAATTTAACTCGTTAAAAAAATCAAATTTTTTGACTCGACTCGAAAAAATTAAATTTTTCGACTGGATGTAAAAAATTCAACTCGGTTTAATCGAATTAACTCGAATCGTAATTTTGTAAATTTGACTCGAATTTTGTTTAAATAAAGTTTGAGTAATAAAATAAGACTTCAAATAACTCAAAATTCTTAGTGATTAGTAGATCGGTTTTCAAATTTGAGTCGAGTCCCTCAACTTTTCCTTATATATATATATTTATATATATATATATATATCAATCACATATGAAAAAATATGTTGATATATATATATATATGGTTATAGAAAATCGTTTAAATTGAAACAAATTAGTATCATAACATTATAAATATTTACATTTAAATTTAAAAAGAAACTAGAACAACTAGACTTGACTCGACTCAAATTTCATAAACTCGATTCGAAAAATTCAAATAAAATTTGAGTTATAAAATAACTTATAAACTCGACTAACTGTAACGACCCGGATAATCCGATGGTTGGTCTAACCCGAAGCGTGGGCTTCACGTTTGGGCCAATAGTTTGGGCCTTTGTGAGCCTTGGTGGGCTAGCTTTTTGGTTTGGGGCTTGGGTTCTTGGTTGGGTGATGGGCTGGTGAGATGATGAGAGGGTAGGACGGTAAATTCCCTTTTTTGAAGAGAGAAAATATTGGGGTTCTTAATGTTTCTGCAGAAAAGTGAAGAAGGTAATATCACCTTGTCTCTTTGCTTTCCCCCATCTCTCTCATTTTCATCTTCCACCCAAGAACTAAATGTTAAAGGCTCAACCCTTGTCTAGAATTTCAAAATTTAAGTTGAGGGAAGGGTAACCTCCTTCCAAGGATCTACATTTTGAGGTAAAAAAATATCAAGTTTGGTGGAGGATGGGTTTTGGTGAGGGTTGAAGAAGAGGAACGGGAATGAGAGTTTTGACTCCATTCCTTGTAGTTAAGTCATCCCTTTAGTCTCTTTTAATCTTCCAACAATGTTGTAATTCATTTTACAACGTTTCCTTATAGTTAAAGAAGTGAAAAATTCTTCCAATGAGCTTGGGAAGAAGAAAGCTTGAAGGGCTTTGGTTGGAGGCTTCCCTTTTAGCTTAGAAATCAAGGTTAGTACACTACTAACTCCTTTGTATTCATAGAAATTGTGAATTTGATTGCTTTGTGTTTGGGTTGACAGTTTTAGTTGCTTGAAACCTCTAAAATGGTAAATCTTAAGTTTGATGTTAACATGGCTTAAAAACGGTAAGGAACCACCTAAATCACTTCCCATAATGTGTAGGTTCGATTTGAGGTCTTGCTTTTGGGTTTTGGGGGCTGGGGAAAGGATTTTTGAAGTCCAGAAATTGAACTATGGGTTCAGGTATCAATATAAGTTGAACACATATCGATACCCATTGTTAAAAACAGTTGAAACCAAGTGAATTGTAAAGGCGTATCAATACTGGTATCGATACCCCCTGTTTCATCAAATTCCAATAGCCAAAATTGGTATCGATACGCTTGGGTGCGTATCAGTTCACCTAGGGTATCGGTACACAACCCCCGTGTATCGGTACGGGCCTTCAGTTAACCCCCTTCTGAGTGCAAGTCAGGTATCGATACTCATAGGTTGGTATCGGTACCCCTTGGAGCGTATCGATACTCGTATGTGAGTATTGATGCTCATTGGGCAATCTGCCCGAAAAATAAGATTTGAGTTTGAGTGACCTATAATTCGAAGGCTAAGGCCCAATGGATTTCTAAAGTGGTATAATGAATAGTAAAATAAAAAACTAGGATTTAAACATCACATATGAGCTTAATGGGTGATAACTTAATTAAAACCTTGGGTGACTTGTTGTGTTGTATGGCTAAAGATCCTTGGTGGATTGATTAATGATTGCATGCCATGTAAAGGCACTATTATGGTTGGGTCACCTTGTTTGGTAGGGTTCTGGATACCCATGAGGATAGAGAGTGTTGCAACACCATGGTCAAGATTTCGAATGTATGAATCCGAGACTTAGTGGGACCGGGGCTCATTCGAAGGTTGGATGAGAGATTCTGAGATTGAATGTGCGTACCCGATGCTTAGTAGAACTGGGCCTCACTCAGAGTGTGTGTACCCGATGTTTAGTGGAACCGAGCCTCACTCTAGTTTTGCTGATATTATGCATATGGTTGCTATGTGAAACTATTTACCTTGTATTGTTGATATATGTTGGGACGGCTTGAGATAGCGCCACATTGATATGATATGATTGCTTTATTGTCATCTTTATCTGCATGCTCGTATTTATGATTTGCATGAAGCATGGTTGAGTGGAAGTGTATCCACTGAGCTTCGTTAGCTCAACGTCCGGAATTGTTATTTCTGTTCGTCGGTTTGTAGGTTGACGTGCATCGCCGGAGCGCCATCGGAGTAGGGACTTTGGCATCGACTTGTGTCCGAGTATAGTACTTAGATTTATTTAGGCTATGTATTCTTAGGACCCTATGTTGTATTGTAACTCTTATTTTGGATTTCAAATTAAGTGTCGAATGCTTTAACTATGTAATTTTAAATGGAGCTTCTCATGTAACGTTTTAACTATGTTTCTATTTTGAAATGTTTCAAATTTAATGAATTTGATGAATGAATGTGGCTTGGGCTAAATCTAGTTGCGCTATTGTAGTCTTGGTTTGGGCTTGAGGCTCAAATGTGTCATCTGGATCAAAAGTATTACACTAACTCTAAATTTTTAACTCCACCCAATCGAATACTGATTCTTAGGTTCTAGAAATTTGATGAGTCAGACAATAGATGAATTCAAGTTCATTCAAAAAATATTGTATAATTCCAAGATTGACTTTGACAAAGTAATAATTAAATCTTATGATTCCTTCCAAAATCCGACTTGACCAATGGAGCAAGCTCCACAATGACACCATTTCATGAAAAGGGAAAATGTATTTAGAATGATTAATTGTTCATTCTTTTCTAAATTAAACACATGGACTGAAATGGTTGATTTCTTAATTAAATGGTAAGAAGCTAACATTTGGAATTACGGTACTAAAAGTTCAGAATCAGGGACAAAGTTATTTTACGAGTGGGACAAGCTTTAGGGTTTGTTTAGTTTTAGAAAATATTTAGTCTCTCAAATTTTTTGGGTCATTTTTTTAGATTTCTCGTATTTTTACAATTAGAAAATTTAGGTCTTACTCCCTGAATATTTAGGTCCAATTACTTTTAAGACCCCTCTTAGTTTTGAAGATAAAAAATAAAGTGTTGATCCACTTTTTTCGTTTTAAATATTTCTTAGGTCCTTATTTATTTTAAAACTAAGCGAATTAAGTTTATCCCTTATTTTTTTGTTTAAATACTACTTAGATCATTCTCAATTTAAAAATTAGGCAAAATATATTCCAAGCCTCTAATTTTAAAATTTTATATTGATGGCTTAATAATTAGGCATCGATCCCATTTTATTATCGATTATATTTGTCCCCTAATGTTACATCTTGCCTGTCTCTAGGGGTGTTCATAAAAACTAAAATCGATGTACCGTATCGAAAAATCAAAAAAACCGGACTAAATGGTAGGTAATTGTACCGATAAAAATTAGTTGAAACGGTACGATAACCGTACCGATAAAATTAGCAGTTAAACGGGGTGAGAACGGTTTCGATTTTTTGCTAAACGGTTAACTGAAAAAACCGATAAGAAATTTTAAAATTATTTTTATATTAATATTAAATTATTGATTATTACTAATATATGTGTAATTATCATACTTAAACTATATTTTATAATGATATTAAATTATTAGTAATAATCAAACGTGTATTGTACGTCTATTCGAACGTGCATTTATTCTAGTATTGAGATATAGTGGGATATGTGTTGCATCCTTTTGTTTTTGTTGAGTTTTCCAGTGTGGTTGCAGGCAGTTAGTGTCATGGAGCATTGGTTTGATCTTGCAGCTCTTTTTACGGATCATAATGCCGTGTTTTTGTTTTATTTACATTTGCTATTGAATAACTTTATTGAGCTCGTGTTCATGTTATTGGGATTGTGAAATAAAATAAATTTGGATTACTTTTTCCTCTTTCGGTGTTCTTGTCTTGATTTCGGTTGACTCAAACGACAGAGGAGATTTTAACAAAATTCTTTTCCTTTTAAAAAACTATAATGATATTAAATTATAATGATATCTCATTATTGATTATACAAATAATTGTGTAATTAATATAAATTATTGATTATTACTAATATTTGTGTAATTAATATATTTTTCTACACTTTTAATTGATTTAAACTTTAAAGACTTTTTAAATATAAATATTGAAGACTTTATTTGGTTGATTTTCTAAAACAATTAAATTTAGTAGTAATAAATATATAAAACGGTTCACGGTTAATCGAGTAACCGTACCGAATAAAGCGGTTAACCGTTTAGGCGTTAACCTGTTTAAACGAGATGATAATAGTTCATCAAAATGTCGTACCGAGACTTTCGGTAACTGATAAGCTTTGCCAGTACGGTTAACCGTCCATGAACACCCCTACCTGTCTCTAATCAGACTCACATACACATATTTATAATCTATTAAAATAATACGTATTATTATTGTCACGCCCAAATTCAGGGCTAGATGTTTCACACTTAAACGGAGAAATTGGGAAACATTTATGGACTAAATTGAGGAAAATAAAAAAATTCATTGGCTCATTTGAGGTTTTAGGAATTAGTGACTAAAATGAATTTGAATTGAATTTTGATAGCCTTTTGTAAACCTAGGAAAATGCAAGGGCACACCTTGCAATTTCCCTTCATGTGTGATATAAATATTGCTTTTATGTCAACTTTGAAATCCTAATGTCATTTTTCCATTTTAAACTGCCTAAAAGTCTTCTCTCATTTTGTGTTTCTCTCACTCAGTTTTCTATCTAATCAATTTCGTCCCCTTAACTAATCATTTTTGTCAAAAGTTCCATCAATTGTTATTAGGGCTGGGCATGTAAAATAGAAAAATTGAAAATCGATCCGAATCAAAGTGTCTGGGTGCTTTATGGTTCACAAGTTTAAAAATCATGGTTAACTAAACTGAACCGAATTGTAATTATCATTTAATTTATAATTAATTCTAAATTTTTTTATAATGTAAAAATAGACATTTGATACTTGAGAATAGTGAAATAACATAAAATATTATATATTAATTATTTTTATTTACTTAAAAATTAATTTTTTAAATATATATATGAAAAATATTGTAAAACTTTACCTAATAATGTTTAAAATTCATCAAATAACGTTATTTTTGTCAAAATGAAACACAAAATCTTAAAATCTAAAATTAATATGGAAAAACCGATAATGTTGTTCTGATTATGGTATAAAACTTGTACGACATGTTACAATTTGCATGGAGTTGGTTGCTCAGGTGAAAGATTATCGTAATACCTTCATGTGTTACTGCTTGTGTTATCTGTAGTATGCATACATAATGTTATCCGGTTATGTAACACTTTAGTTCCATATTACTACCTTTTTAGTTATTCATTATCACTTAGTTGTTTTGGTAATATCAATACATATTACTGTCCATTGGAGAAATAAGGTGCTTGAGTTTGTAGAACTTTGTCCGTAGAAATTAGTTAAGGGCTTACCAACCTGCATATGCATTATGACATATTACTATGGTCAAAGTCTGCATTTAATATGACAAGTTTGTTTTATAATTATTTCTTGCACATGACTTGATCTCTAGTTAAAATATGTAATATGTAATTTTATCGATTATTTTTCACATGCAGATACTACATTAAATTTATATATTTGAGTCGACATTATTCAAAAAGATTCCGTCTTCGATTTATTCATTTTAAGATATTTGTTCTATTCAATATACTTTTGCTTTTGTATTGTGGCTTTGAAATTGTTTTGGACTTTATATTTTATTAAAGATTGTTTTACAATTTTTTAAAAATTTTCTGAAAAGATGATTAGATTTTTTTATTTTATTCGGTGACATTCTGTATTTAGCCATAAATTTTAGATCAAATCTAGGGTTTTACAATTATTGTAAAAGTCAAGGTTTCTAAGTCTTGAGCTTAGACTTAACAACTTTTTATTATTACTAGTTTTCGAAATATACATGCGTGCGAATTAATACTTATAACAGGGCTTGATGAAAAAAAGGGAAGAAAATTTTTTTAAGTTTGAATATAAATGGCTTATTGAAGAAAAATACTCTCAAACTGTCAAAGAATGATGAAAACCAATTTTTAGAATTAGTTCTACTAAAGTTTTTGGGAAGAGTTGAAGAGGACCAAAACAAAACTTCTTAACAGTGAAATAGGAAAAAAAAAATCAAAAAGACGGTGGACGAATTACTCATAAAGATCGAGGAAATAAAAGAAAGAACTTTATCCTCTAGAGAAATTGTTCTGTGGATCAATCGATGGATAAATAGCCAAGAGGGGGTGAATTGACTTTTAAAAATGAGAGGGAGGAAATTGAAATGATAAAAATGAAGAACACACGATTTATGGTGGTTCAAGCTTCGAACAAGCTCTACATCCACTACCTTAGCTCCCATTAAGGAATTTGAACCAATTTCCACTAGAAATTCTTCCATTTTTCTCGGATTAGGAGGAAACCTTAAAATCCGATTAAGCTTTCTACCCAAAGCTTAATCAAGACTCTCTCTCTTATAAAGAAGATTTGGCAAACTGAAAAATACCTCTCAATAGGTTGAGTTGTTGCCCAATTACAAACAAACACTCCCCAAGCTTGAAATAAATGTAAGTAAGGGTTACAAGATTTCACTCTAAGAACTTAAAGGGATTGGATTTGTGCTTGGATGTTGTAAAATCTTTCAATAGTTGTTGCTGCTACTTTTGAGGCTTGCTTTTATACCACTTCATTGACTTCTAGCCATTTGGGTGGTTGTGATCATCAATAGAGCCGTTGAGCGCATTTTTCCCGCAATAAATGCTTTTCACCAACCAACCGTATCGGTACACGAAGGCCCGTATCGATACCTATCTCAAAATAGAAAGAGTTGTTGTGTGCAAAATATAGGGGCTTATCGATACGCGGGGACGCGTACCGGTACAGTCATAGTGTAAAAAGAGGGGCGTATCGATACGAAGTGACTGTATCGGTACGAGATTTGCTCACTGGAATCCTTGGTGAAAGTTTTGCAAAAATGGTATCGATACGGTACTAGGGCGTATTGATACGGTTCAATGGTCATTTGAAAATACTAATTCCAATAACTGACAAGCAACGACTATAAAATTAAGTGCCAAGATTTGCAAATCCGACCAAACCGTATCGACACAGTGTGAGGCGTATCGGTACTCTGAAGTAAAATCTTAAACCCAGATGAAAGACCGTATCGATACGTGGACAACCATATCCGTACACTAATGCCTATTTACAAGCCCAGGTTAAAAGGCGTATCAGTACGGGGATAACCGTATTGGTACACTTTTTTCGATTAAAATTCCAGTGTTGAAAAACTATATCGGTACGTTTAAGGCGTATTGATACGCCTGGGCGTAAATGCCTAATTTGTCTTTGAAATACTTAGAAAATTTTATTGGGTTTAAGGTTTTTGACTGAGAAAACAATTTTGGTTCAAATGCTTGTTATTTTTGTGAGACTTTTGAGTACTTAAAAATTTATTTACTTTTGCAATTTGGTCCTCAACCAATTTGCTATATCAAAATCAAGTATAGGTTTTACGATCTCCCCATTTTTGATATAAAAAAATCAAAGTAAATTTTTAAGTATTTTGGAAACTTTGAAAATTACTCCCCCTTACTTTAAGATAGGTTTTCAAAAAACTTTGAAGAAAAATTTAAGCTCTTTACTTCTCCCCTTTTTGTTAGATCAAAATCAATGATAGTAAAGGATAGAAACAAGAAATATAACAATGAAGTATAATTCAAAGGATAATCAAAGCAACATAATTACCATTGAGAGTTCAAAACAATAACCAAATTATAATTCAAATCCAACTTAAAACTTAAAGCAAACATAAATCAAAAGCATAGGGTTCTTGAAACAAATAACAAAGGTGCATAAAATAAAATAAAAATCCTAAGATGATATGAATATGCCACGAGATGCACAATAACTAAGACTCGTCCCCATCGTTGTCATCCTCTTCATCTTCATTGTCTTGAGGAGCTTGATATTGAAGCCAAGCTCCATGGAAGGCGGTGAGGGAGACATCCATGGAAGCTTGTTGTTGCTCAATGGAGGTGACTCGGTTCTCGATGGTAACCATTCTTTCTTCCAATGAAGTGAAGCGTGTATCAATAGTGGCAAAGCCCGAATTCATGGTGGTATCTAAAGAAGCAATATTGGTACCCAAGGATGTGAATTGCTCATTTAGATATGCTATGAGGGCACCCATGGAAGGTTGGGCAATAGGAGCGTGAGGAAGCACCGGAGGAGGTTGAACTTGAGGAGGAGGTGCTTCGATACGAACCCACTCGCTGTCAATGAATTGGAACTTTGATCGAACAAGAGATCATTCATCAATTGGTTTGCCAAGAGGCTCGGAAGCATCATGAGAACAATCAATCTCCAAGGCACTAAATAAGTGGCTCAAAGCCGCGCCATAGGTGAAGGAGGAGACTTGGTCAATACGACGATGTTGGACAAGGAACACCAACTCCGCGAACATAATTTGACAAAGGTTTGGGTGCTTACCCTCAAAAAAGCATCGAAGCCAAAAATCATCAACTTGCCGGATAGTTGAGAATTTCCCATTGGATGGACGGATCCACCAAGAGATGATGAGATGTAGGATGCGGTCGTGGGCATCAAGGACGGTTACGGAACCAAGTTGAGTATGACCCAATGAGTGTTCATCATCAATTCCCATATTTTCAAACCCAAAACATTACATAAAACCGCTTGATCAATCCTAAATTTATTTCCCATGAGATAAGACTCAATAGCAATAACCTTAGTTTTTTTAGAGTTGGGGATACACCGGGCATTAGCGAAAAAGATTAAAACAAGGTTACAGAGCCAAGTTGAGTATGACCCAATGAGTGTTCATCATCAATTCCCACATTTTCAAACCCAAAAACATTACATAAAACCGCTTGATCAATCCTAAATTTCATTCCCATGAGATAAAACTCAATAGCAATAACCTCGGTTTTTTCAGAGTTGGGGATACACCGGGCATTAGCGAAAAAGATTAAAACAAGGTTACGATATAAAAACCCGTGTATACTCAAAAAGGTAAAAAAATCCATTGCCGCAATAAATCAAAGTATTTGAATTTAAAACGCTCAGAGTTCAAAAAAGGAATTGAAACAACACGCTCATGATGTATACTGAAAGCTTGATATTGTTTAAAGTGAGCCATAGCCAAAGGAGTTAGAAAACTCTTTTGAAAAATTTAGGAAAAATTGGGTTTAGTAATACCCTCATGGTTTGTGTTGGAGGATTGACCGGTTTCACTAGTTCTTGGTCTTTTTCTAGGTGCCATAGTAAAACCTGAAATCAAAGATAAGATAAAAACAACATGTATGCACAAACATCACATTCGATCTAATGAATAATCCAATAACCAAGGTATTGATAAAATACTATATTTTATAGTTTAAAAATCATATACAAGTATAAAAAGATTTATGGGAAAAAGAATTTTGAAAAATAGTTTAGAAAAATATACGGTATAATTTTATATTTGAACAAAAAAAAATTAAGTTTTGAATTTTTTTTATAAAAACTTTGAAACCCATGTTGTATATAAACTAAAAACACAAAAATTGTTTAAAAACAATATAGAAATTAAAACGAAAATGAAAAAGAGAAAGAAAAAGAAAAAGAATTTATACCTTGAGTATGGAATATGGATGAATGAAGGATGGGGATGCACCAAAAATGATGATAAAGCCTTAGCCTTGACTTGAAAATAAAAAAAAAGCTCAAGAAATTTTAAGATTGGCGTGAGAAATCAAAGGATTTTGATGGGTTTTTATAGGGGAAATTTGAACTAAGGTTTTGGGAAAAAAGATGTGTTTTAATTAAAGTTAAAAACCCTTTTAATGGGCATTTAAAAGCTCTAACGGCTAACCGTATCGATATGCCACGTGGCTGTATCGATATACCATACCGATACGCTTTTCAATTTGTATTGATATGCGTGACCGTATTGATACAATATTGACTGTATCGAAACGCACTCATGAGCTTGTAATGATACGCCTTTGCTAGAAATGACATTTTGGGCACAAAAGAGTCTAAAAATTCAATTTTAATCGAATCGAAATGCATGTGAATGATGAATGAGCAATATGTATGGACTAAAACAGATGCATACTCCCCTAGCAACAAGCATAGAAGCATAAATAGGCAAAATCACAAGAGCATGACAATCAATCAAAATTCAAGCAAATATTGCACTAAAGGGCTCTAAAATGTCAAGATAGGCTGGTCAAACCTAACTCTCTCCTAAGAGACCAAAAGCGCTCTTTATCTAATGGTTTGATAAAGATATCCGCTAATTGGTTCAAGGTGTTTACAAACTCTAGAACAACATCATTTTTCAAGACATGACCTCTAATGAAATAATGTTTTATCTCTATGTGCTTGGCTCTAGAATGTTGGATGGGATTCTTAGTGAGACAAATGACACTAGTGTTGTCACACTTAAGGGGTATGGTAGCTACATCAATTCCATAGTCTAGAAGTTGTTGCTTTATCCAACAGACTTGAGCACAAAAACTTCTGACCAATATATATTCCGCTTCGGTGGTAGATAAGGCTATACTATTTTGTTTCTTAGAGAACCAAGATATAAGCATACTACTTAGGAATTGACAAGTACTGGAGGTACTTTTTCTATCTATCTTACAACCCCATAATCTGCATCGGAATAAGCATATAGGTCAAAGGATGAATCTTTAAGATACCAAAGACCTAAACAAGGTGTGTCTCTAAGATATCTAAATATTCTCTTAATGGCTATAAGGTGTGATTCTCTAGGACTAGCTTGAAATCCAGCACATAAGCAAACACTAAACATAATGTCGAGTCTACTTGCGGTAAGATAAAGCAAAAAGTCAAACATAGAACGGTAAATCTTTGAATCAACACACTTACCTTCTTTATCTTTGTTAAGCTTTATAGATGAACTCATTAGAGCGGCTTAAGGTTTTACATTCTCCAAGTCAAACTTCTTGAGCATATCCTTGATGTAATTAGCTTGATTGATGAAGATGTCATCTTTCCTTTGTTTAAGTTGGAGCCTCAAAAAGAATGAGAGCTCTCCCATCATGCTCATCTCAAACTCACATTGCATCAACTTAGCAAACTTTTGGCAAAACAACTCGTTATTAGAACCAAAAATTATATCATCAACATATATTTGAACTACTAAGATGTCTTTGCCATTTCTTTTAATAAAAAATTTAGTATCCACCTTGCTTTTTTCAAAACCTTTTTCAATCAAAAAGTTTGAAAGCCTTTCATACCAAGCTCTAGGAGCTTGTTTTAAACCATATAAAGCTTTATTAAGTTTGAAAACATGATTTGGAAATTTTGGATCTTCAAAATCGGGTGGTTGCTCTACATACACTTCTTCATTAATAAAACCATTTAGAAAATCACTTTTTACGTCTATATGAAAAATCTTGAATTCATGAAAGCATGCAAATGCAAGAAGCATCATAATAGCCTCCATTCTAGCTACGGGTGCATAAGTTTCATCAAAATTGATTCCCTCTTCTTGAGTGTAACCTTGAGCAACAAGTCTGTAAAACCAAATTTTGATTTTGATATAACAAATTGTTTAAGGACCTATTTGTAAAAGAAAATAAAATTTTAAGTATCTCAAAGACTCACAATTGACAAGGATTTTTCAAGTACAAAATCATTCAAAGTCAAAAACTTAAACCCCATAAAATTTTCTAAGTGTTTTTAAAGCCAAACTCAACTTTTACTCCCAAGCGTATCAATACGCCCTCGAGCGTTTCGATACGGGCTTAACTTAAAAGGCCACTATAAGAAAGTGTTTCGATACGATTCCTTCCGTATCGATATGGCCTTCATATGGGCTAAGGTTTTTACTCAGGCGTTTCGATACGGTGCCATCCGTTTTGATACGGCCTTCATACTGGGTTTGAGATTTAAGAACAGCGTACCGATATGGCTACTTGATTATCAATACGGTTGTTGAGATTTTTCAAAAATATTTTCATTTAAGATTCAAACGTTGCCTTGTCAGTTATTAGGAACATGCAATTTTGAAAATTAGTTAACCCGTATCGATACACCTTCAAGGCGTACCGATACTGGTTCAAACAATAGCCCAAATGAGCAAAATTGTATCGATACGGCTTGCCCGTTTCGATACGCCTCTTGTTTTACATTGAGATCATACTGATACGTTTTCCCATGTATCGATACGCTCTTTATTTTACCTGAACAATGGCTCTTTCTATTTTTTAGGTCCGTACCGATACGGCCTCCTGCGTATCAATACAGTTGGTTGCAGTTGAGCATTTATTACGGGAAAAATGCAGCCCAACGGCTATATTTATGATGGCAACCACCCAAACGGCTAGAAATCAATGAGAAGGTATAAAAGCAAGCCTCCAAAGCCTCAGCAACAACTATTGAACTTATTTGTAACATCCAAGCATATATCCAAACCCTTGAGATTAAAGAGTCAAATTCTTGTACCCCACTTGTTGTAATTTCATTGTATACATTTCTTTCAAGTTTGGGGAGAGTTTGTTTGTAATTTGGGCAACAAATCAATCTTGTGAGAGATACTTTTAGGTTTGCCATTTCTTCTTTGTAAAGAGAGAGTCTTGGTTAATCTTTGGGTAGAAAGATTAACCGATTTGTAAAGGTTTCGTCCTAAGCGTAGAAAAGGGGAAAAATATCTAGTGGATATTGGTTCAAAATCCTTAGTGGGAGCTAGGTAGTGGATGTAGAGCTTGTTTGAAGCTTGAACCACTATAAATCACCTTGTCTTCAATTTTTATCTTTTCAATTTGCTCCTTCCAATTTCAAAAAGCCAATTCACACCCGTCTTGGCCAATTACACATCGATTGATTGCCTCAACAATTGGTATCAGGTTTAAACTCTTTAAGGGACTTATATCCACAAGAGGAGATCCTAGAAGAAGATCAATCAACTACATATCAAAGCCATGTCGTCTACCTCCGGGCCGAACTTGTACGAGTCATAATCTATCACCAAACTATCATTCTTCAATGGGGATAACTACCCCTATTAGAAGAATAGAATGAGGCTCTTCATCAAGTCCAATGACTACATCCTTTGGGATGTAGTAGAAGATGGTCCAATCATTCCCATAAAGAGAGATGAAGAAAAAAGACTCATTTCGAAGACAAAATTGGAGATGACAGGTGAAGATAAAAGAAGACTACAAGTGAATGACAAGGCCCTACACATCATCTTTTGTGCACTTAGACCCGATATGTACACAAAGATGTTATCTTGCACAAGTGTGAATGAGGTGTGGGATAAGCTAGAGACCACCTACAAAGGAACCAACGGTGTAAAGGAGACCAAGATTGAAATCCTTAATTTAAGCTATGAGAACTTTAAGTTGGAGCCCGATGAGAGCATCTCCAAAATGTTCGATCAGTTCTCCGTCATAGTAAATGGTCTCAAGGGCTTCGGTGAGATCATTCCCAAAGACAAGCTAGCCGAAAACTTCTCTATTCTCTTCCCGAATCATGGGATAGGAAGCGAACCACAATCAACGAGGCCAAGAATTTGAAGATGTTGAAGCTCAATGAATTGGTGGGATCTCTCCTTACTCATGAGATCATGAAGCAAGGAAGAGAAGAAGAAAAGAAGAGAGAAGAGTGGAGAAGCAAGTGGTAGAGAAGAAGAAGCAAGGAATTGCTCTCAAGGCTTCTCAAGAGGAAAACAACTCTAGTGAAGATGAGTTTGAAGAATTGGCTATGATAGCCAAGAGATTCTCTAGGTTCATGAAGTCCAACCGAGGAAGAAAATTTCAAAGAAGAAGAGACTTCAAGAACAAGAAAAAAAGAAGAGGAGAATGATCAACTCATTTGTTATGAGTGCAAGAAGCCGGAGCATATTAGATCCGATTGCAGTTAACTCAAGAAGAAGAGCTTTGAGAAGAAAAAGAAGCTCAAGGCCCATGTTGCTACTTGCAGCGATGAGGAATCACCATCAGATGAAGAGGAGCAAGAAGTGGTCAACCTTTGCCTCATTGCTCTTGATGATGATCCTAAGGTAAACCCTAACTCATCTAATTTCGATTTCACTTTTGATGATCTTCAAGAAGTATATGATGAGTTACAAGAGGTTTATGAAGAGTTGGTTGAGAAGTATAAGTAATCGGTTTTGAAAAACAAGAAAATGATTTTCGATTTAAAAACCCAAAACGATTCACTTTCCAAAACCAACTTAGAACTTGAAAAGAAGATTTTGGTTTAACAAGATGACCTAAAATATTTTCAAAATGAAAATGTTGATTTAAACAATCTTATTTCTAAAGTCCATGATGATCACCACAAAGTGGTGATTGAACTCAAAGCTTCTTTGAACAAAGTTGGTACTACTACTTTTGAAAAAGGTCAATCTTCTAAAACCAACTATGTGAAAGAAACTTTGCGAACCACAAACAAAGAAGCTCTCAAAGGTACCCTAAAAGTAAAAGAGTTAGAAGTGTATGGGTTCCTGTAACGACGTTTTTGAAAAAAAAACTACTTTTAAAAGTATCCAACTTTTTGGGATAAGGTTTGCTTTAAAGGGGAATTTCTGTTGAAAAATCGTAATCCTTTGAAAATTGATTGAGAACTGGGAGTCGCCACCGGCCATTTGGATAAGGTAGGCCAGACACCACAAAATGAGAGATTCATTTTGAAAGGGCTCATGAGTTGGTTACGTGTGGGGAAGGATTAACACCCTCACCACGCCCAGAAATCGGTACCAAAATATTTGTTGCTTTCAATCGAAGGAAATTTTTGGAATTTGAAAAGAATTTAATTCGGTGACCTTAATTGAAAATTAACCTTAATTGAACATGCTTTATCAAACTGGTGGATTCAAATTAATTAGACATTTAATTAATAAGGTTGACGATACATCGGACCATAGATTAAACCGACATCAAATAAGCCCGACTACCGTGTTAATTTAGGGTTCGAATCCTATATGCCACCTTTATGCATGGTGCAAGCAGTTAAGGAATGATGTAATGGCTTTGTCAAGTTTTAGTTCTTTCTTGAGTCGGTAAGGATTAATTCAAATATTTGGTCAATATCCTTTAAGCTCGGACTGTTGCGACCCAAATACCAAAACTAATGAATACCTCCGTTTTTGTGATTAGAGTTAATTAATGTGTAATCAAACATTCCAGTAACATGAATGAAAAATAGGAGATGACAAACAAAAGGCATAAAAGATAAGCACACAAGGCTCACCTCAAGACCTAACCTAAAAAGCCCAATTATTGAAATTCAATTAGTGACCTAACTGTTAATTAAGTGATTCTAATATTTAATCCTAAATTAATTAGCCCTAAATGACTAAGATCCTAACAAATTATGATAATTAATCAGGAATTTAAGCGTTAATCTAAGTTTGAAATTAATTTTAACCTAAGCCGTTAAGAAACGTTCAATTAATTTAACAAATTTAGCATTTACTCTAATGAGCCAAGTGCAAATTAAAATTCATTAGATTAACCCAAACGTTAATCTAACCAAGGCCTGAAGGAATCTAAATCTAGAATTAACTTAATTAATTTAGGAATCAAGCCCCTATAAGACGAGCACGTGATTTAAATTAATTGAATTAATTCATTTAACCTAATCTAAAGCCCCAAAAAGAACTATGCCCATGATCTAAGGCCCAAAACCTAAAAGCCCAAAACTTGACTAATTAAACAAACTAGGCCTAAAACACCCAAAGGCCCAAACTAAACTAACTAAGCATACACTAAAATTATACCAAACCTAAACTATAGGAACCCTACACTTCTATGCTTTTCTTTTTGTAAATGCTCGAAATAGAAGAGGAAGAAAAGATTATACATCTAAAACTTGAGGCTCTTTATCTTTTCTATTGATTATCTGAATATCCCCCTTTTGCTTGTTTTTTTCTTTTACATTTGCTTTGAGTTCGGCTTTTATAGCCAAAATTACATGAAATTATGAAATAGATAGAAATTGCATCAATTAATCATATTGGTTGCTGCTATTTTCTCTGAAATTGTTATGTATCTCTGTAATTGTCAGCCTGTCCACTAATTCATATTGCTCCCTGACATTTTGTTGTTTTTGCTTCTGATTTGCTTTTGTGTGCCTTATTGCATGTGAGCAACCGATAGAAAAGGGGGACCAGTGAGAAGAAGCCAACGTGGAGCACAACAGAGGTGTGACACCAGGCCATTGGCTCTCATTGCCAGCGTGGAGATACGGTGTCGGCGCGTGGGAGCATGCGAACAGACATTACGCTCGCCTGAGAAAGCGAAAAGGCGACCGGTGCGGTACACGCGCGAGTGTGGGAATGATGGGCCGTGCGTGCAGCGCGTGATGATCTGAGGGGTCTCCTCTTGCTTTATCTTGGACCGTCAGATCTTGCCAGATCTGACGGTGGGAAATGGGCTGTGCAAACAAGAAGTGGGGGATTAGGGTTGTTATTAGATGAAAGGGTTTTATGTTTTAATTCGGTTGGGCCCAATTGGGATAAATATGTAATATATTGTTTTGCGACTTTTGTAATGGACTGTTATAATAAATATTTGGGCTGTTTTTATTTAATTTTATCACTCTTTTATATTTGCAGATTTGTTTTATAATAATAATGATAGCATAATATAAATGGTAACAACATATGATAGTAATATAATAATAATGATACTAAGGAAATAAGATAATATAACACTCTAATAATATAAAAATGGATAATAACATAACAATGAGGAAAAAGAAGCATAATACTAGTAACCTAAGCCCATTAAATCCTTTATAGTATTTAGTCCTTTTAAACGGGTAAGGTATAACCAACACACACATAACTTAATATGATATAAAAATAGAGGTTTTTTTCCCTAGACAAAAATTAGTGATTACAGCTGCCCCTCTTTGCTTATACTTTTGGAACAAGAATAAAGCAAAGACCATAAGCACTAATTTTGTCCTACTTCCCTATTAGGAGATTCTGAGCTACGAGTTATTCCTATATAGAACTGTTTGCTCTTCCTCTTTACAACGCGGAGCTATGAGTATCTGCCTCCTTCGCTTGGTAGTTTCGACACATCGAGTTTGAAATCCTCTGCCTGAAATCCTTGAGCTTTGGGTATCTGCCTCCTTCACTCCGTAGTTCTAGTATGGCGAGTTTGAAATCCTCCGCCTGAAATCCTCGAGCTTTGAGTATCTGCCTTATCCGCTCGGTAGTTATAGTATGGCGAGTTTGAAATCCTTCACCTGGAATTCTTGAGCTTTGAGTATCTTCCTCCTTTGCTCGGAAAACTCTGAACTATGAGTATCTGCCTCCTCCGCTCGGTAGTTCTAGCATGGCGAGTTTGAAATCCTTCGCCTGGAACTCTTGAGCTTTGAGTATCTGCCTCTTTTGCTCTGAAAACTCTGAATTATGAGCATCTACCTCCTCCGCTCGGTAGTTCTAGTATGGCGAGTTTGAAATCCTTCGTCTGGAATTCTTGAGCTTTGTTGCTTGAATATCTGTAAAAGATGCAACACCATGATAGTGTAAGGTTAGCATGCTCCTATCTTAGAGATGTTTAATCTACATGATGCATGCTTGACGGGATTTAATTGCTTTTCCTAAAGCCTTCATTTCCTGGATCAACCCTTCTTTGACTTCTTCTTTACTTCCTTCTTCTTCTTCTTCTTCTTCTTCTTTTTCTTGCTCTTTGCAACGAATGGTGCTTTGTCTCATGCTCGAGTGCTACCATTTATGCCCTTTTTTTCATTCTAGCCTTCTGACATTCCCTTGTCTTGAAATTCCTTTTCAGTTTCTACCTTGGATTTGCTTTTCCCCAAAGTGCCCTTTCAGGTTTTCACTTTGGCTTTCTTTTTCCCCATTTTCTTTTTTTCTTTTTCTTTTTCTTCTTCTTTTACTTTTTCTTTTTTTTTCTTTTTTTTCTTTTTCTTTCCTTTTTCCTTTTCCTTTTTATTTTTTTTCCTTTTTCCTTTTTTTTTCATTTCCTTTCCTTTTTTCCTTGTCTTTTTTTCCTTTTCCTTTCCTTTCCTTTTCTTTTCTTTTCTTTTCTTTCCTTTCCTTTCCTTTTTTCCCCTTTTTTCTTTTCCTTTTTTGGTCCCCCTTTTAGGTTCTTTTGTCCAGGGACGGTTTATACTCAAGATTTCTTTACTTTACTGTGACAGTCTTGAAACATGATGTGGCCGGTGACTCATTTCCCCTTTCTTGGCCTAATGAATGAAGTCTCTTTTTGGTTTAACCTTAATATACTTCTTTGTGCCATCTGTATTTAAAAAGGTTAGAACATAGTAATACCAAGAAACCTTTTGTTTTTCGTAAACCTACGTCAACCTACTTGCAGGATGCTTATAAAAAACATGAAAAGGTATGAAATAATACTTTTATTAATACTTCAGAATTTTAAAAAAAAGTCATGGCAAACATAGAAGCAAACGAAAGAAAAGCACGATGTTGCATCCCAATCATTGACTGTATGAATGATGCAAGAGCCCATCAGCCGAAATAGATCCCTGGCTAGAAATTCCCTGTTGTGTCTCCTTGATTCCCGAGAGGGTTCCTTTTCTCGGTTGTCTAAGCTGCGGTGATCATTCAAGCTACCCTACTTGGGTTTTCAACTCAAATCCTCCTTTGGTTTCAAGATGCCATTTTATGGTTTTCACCTTGAACCCTCATTCTTTTTTTCGTTTTGTTTTTTTTGGGATACCTAAAGCGCCCTTTTTGGGTTTTCACTCTAGGTATTTTCATTTTGTGAGGCGCCCTTCTGGGTTTTCACTTCGCTTTTTCTTTCTTTTTTCATTTTCTCTTTTTCATTTTCTTTTCTTTTTTCCTCCTCACACATAGTACTTCTTGACCAAATATGAATTCACCGGATTGTTCAATACTTTTCCATCCATTTCTATTAGGATCAAGGCTCCTCCAGAAAAGGTCCTTTTAACAACGTAAGGTCCCTCCCAGTTAGGCATCCATTTCCCGCAGGAATCCTTCTGAGTTGGTAGAATTCTTTTAAGCACTAGGTCCTCCTCTCGAAATTCTCTCAAGCGAACCTTCTTGTCGTAAACTTGCATCATCCATTTTTGTTACATCTGGCCATGACAAAGGGCCTTCAACCTCTTCTCCTCAATGAGATTCAATTGGTCGAACTGAGCCTGCACCCATTCAGCTTCTTCCATCTTTACCTCATTTAAAATTTGAAGTGACAGAATCTCTACTTCAATAGGTAATACCACCTCCATGCCATAAACCAATGAGTATGGTGTTGCCCCCATGGAAGTTCTTACAGATGTGCGGTAGGCAAATAAAGCAAACGACAACTTTTCATGCCAATCTTTGAAGGTGTCAGTAGTCTTTGCTGTGATCTTCTTGATATTTTTGTTTGCCGCTTCTACACTCCGTTCATCTTAGGGCGATAGGTGGTGGAGTTATTGTATGTTATTTTGAATTGCTCGCACACCTCGTCCATTATTTTATTGTTCAAGTTGGAAGAATTATAGGTAATAATCCTTTTCGTCAAGCCGTAGCAACAAATGATCTCCTTCTTCAAAAACTTGCAAATTGTTGCTCTTGTAATACTGGCATAAGATGCTGTTTCTATCCACTTAGTGAAGTAATCGATAACAACCAAAATAAAGCGATGTCCGTTGGATGCCTTGGGATGAATCTGACCAATGACATCCATTCCCCATACAGCGAACGGCCATGGTGAGTTCATGGATCTTGTCGGCATATATCTAACACTTATGACATTTCTTTGCATAGCTAATAAAATCTCCTCCCATGGTTGACCAAAAATATCCATACCTCATGATTTTTTGAGCTATCGAGAAACCATTGGCCTGTGTCCCACAGAGCCCTTCATGCACTTCAGCAGTATGTTTTTTGCTTCTTGGGTATTGACACACCTTAACAGGATTTGGTCCTTACCCTTTTTGTATAAAATCTCCCCGTCTAAAACATTCCATGCAGCCATTCTTCTGAAGGTTCTCTTATCATTTTCATTGGCTCCTTCGGGGTAGGTTTGGAACTTGATGTACTGGAGGATGTCGTAGTACCATGGGTTACCATCTGCTTCCTCTTCCAAACTACAAAAATGAGCCGGTATCTCAAAAATCTTCATTTCAATCAGCTTCATTTCGGCCTCGGTACTTGCTTTAAACATTGTAGCTAATGTTTCCAAGGCGTCCGCCATTTGATTGTCTTCCCTCAGAAGGTAGGTGAAGCTGATTCTTTCAAAGCTTTTGATCAACTCTTGGATCATATCGTAATACTTGACCAGCTTCGAGTCTCTATTTTCCCATTCTTTTCGTAATTGATAGATTACCAAGGAGGAATCGCCAAAAACCTGAAGCACTTTGATTTTTCTCTCAATGGCTGCATTTAAACCCATAACGCAGGCTTCATACTTAGCGATGTTATTCATGCAAAAGAACTCCAATCTACTGGTGAAGGGATAATAGACGTTTTCTGGAGAAATTAACACTGCCCAATTCCATGGCCTAATGCATTGGATGCCCCATCAAAGTAGAACTTCCACAACTCGTCCTCTTGAATAGCTTCTTCCTCAACTGTTATGTACATTAGGTCTTCATCAGGGAAACTGAAGTCCAATGATTTGTAATTGTCTAAAGCGCGTCTCGCCAAGAAGTATGCTATGGCGCTCCCTTTTACCGCCTTCCGACTCACATACAGTATGCCGAATTCAGACAATAACATTTGCCATCGGGCCAGCCTTCCGTTTAGCGCTGGTGCTTCCATCAGGAACTTCAAAGGGTCCAGCTTGGATATCAACCGCGTGGTGTGATACAACATGTATTGTCTGAGCCTTTTGGTAGCCCATACCAGAGCACAACACAACTTCTGGATCGGCGGGTACCGTGTTTCACAATCGGTGATTTTCTTGCTCAGATAGTAAATCACCTTTTCTTTCTTCCAGACTCATCATGTTGTCCCAAAACACAACCCATTGAGTTTTCAAAAACTGTTAGATACAAGATCAACGGCCTTCCTGGTACCGTGCTACTAGAATTAGAGCATTAGTCAAGTATCTCTTGATCTTATCCAGAGCCTCCTGACATTCTTTGTCCCATACTCCTGGATTATTCTTTTGGAGCAATCTAAAGACCAGATCGCATTTGTCGGTCAACTGAGAGATAAATCGAGATATATAATTTAATCTCCGCAAGAAACCTCGAACTTTTTTTAGGTATAAGGTGGTAGAAGATTTTGAATGGCTTCCACTTTATCCGGGTCAATCTCAATCCCTTTTTGGCTAACCACAAAGCCTAAGAGTTTACCGGACATGACAACGAAAGTGCATTTTGCCGGATTGAGTTTCAACTGATACTTTCTTAGCCTCTAGAAAAGTTTCCTCAAATTTTGGATATGCTCCTCATTCGTTCGGGATTTGGCGATCATATCATCTACATATACCTCGATCTCTTTGTGCATCATGTCATGGAAAAGGGTTACCATAGCCCTTTGGTAGGTTGCCCCGGCATTCTTCAATCCGAAGGGCATCACCTTATAACAGAATGTTCCCCACATGGTCATGAATGTAGTTTTCTCCATGTCGTCAAGATGTATCTTGATTTGGTTGTACCCCGAGAAACCATCCATGAAAGAGAACCACGAATTTCCTGCGGTGTTGTCGACCAAAGTATCAATATGAGGTAGAGGAAAATTGTCTTTGGGACTTGCCTTATTAAGGTCTCTATAATCTACACACATACAAACCTTCCCATCTTTTTTGGGAACAAGGACTATGTTCGCCATCCACTCCGAGTATTTAGAGACTCCTAAGAATCTGACATCGTACTGTTTCTTCACCTTCTGTCGAATCTTCAATAACATTTCTGGTCTCATCCTTCTAAGTTTTTGTTGGATCGGCTTATATTCTGGCTTGATCGGTAGCTTGTGCACTACAATATCTGTGTCCAGACCTGGCATGTCTTGATAGGTCCATGCAAAAACATCCCTGAATTATGAAAGCAACTCAACCAATTCACGTCGGGTCTGAGCCGAGAGGGCAGTACCAATCTTTACTTCTTTTCTTTCCTCTTCCGTTCCCATATTGAGGATCTCTAATTCTTCTTGATGAGGCAAAATTTGCTTATCCTCACTTTCCATTAGTCGGAGTAGTTCATCTGGAATCTCTTCTTATATCTCATCATCCTCTTTCTCGACTTCCATCGAACACGAGGGTCGCTCAAAATCTATCTCATAGTTAGACTCAAAACCATTCATACAGTCAATGATAGGGACCCTGAAACAATTTGAACGAATATGTATCGGGACAAGAAAAGAATACTTCTTATGGGATTAATGAAACAAATATAATAATAAAGAATAATGAATGTAATGAATGAATGTAAAAGAAAGAAAACAACATGTTTGCCATTTGAGAAAAACGGAAAGCATCATTTTATTGAATTAAAAAACAAGCAGATTAACATAGAAGCCCTTTACAAAAGATCCCTATTAATCACGGGCAAAAGCGAATAGGGTTGGTTCTGAGCATTACTCTGATCTTGAACTAAAAACTAATGGCAGATCCTCAACAGTCCAATTGCTGAGCTCTTCTCCTGGGAGGAAAAGGCAGATTCTAGAGAAGTATTTTCCATACTTTCCTTCCTTGGATATCATGTTGACATCTATTCCCTCTAGCGCCTCACTAAATTTTTCCTCTCTGCTGAATTCGGCGTTTTCTAGACCAGCTTCGTATATCTTCTCCACCATATTGATTATTCCCCTAGACATAAAAATATTCTTTAAACGAGGGAAAGTCATTGGTTCTCATAGGATGTCCTCTCCTCTGAGTCTGGTTTTCCTTTGTTCTCATCTCTTCTTCCATTCTAGCTTTCTCTGGTGAAAATTGGGTTTATGGCCGAGCCTGAATCGATCCTTCTTGCTGATGACGCTCTTGGGGCGCAAGCATCCTTGCAAACTCTTTCCTAGCCCTTTACCCTTCTTGGCTCCTCGTCCCAGGGTTTGCCAGACTGTCCTCTTGGAGCAATTTGATAGTTTAGGGCTTGGGATCTTGCTTTCTTCTGCCACGAAGGTAGCATTCATGAACTCCAAGGCCCTAAAGGAGCACTCAACAGCCTCTTCATCAGTTTGGACATAAGGAACGTCAGTAGTCACGAAAGTAGTGATGTCTTGCTCAGCTCCCACACTCACCAACTTCCTATTAATAACAAATTTCAATTTTTGGTACAGGGATGAAGGCACGACTCTGACCGAGTGAATCCACAGCCTGCCTAGCAAACAATTGTAAGTGGGTCGAATGTCCATTACCACAATTTCAACAACGTACTTCGTAGGACCAATCAGTAATGGTATCTCTATCTTCCCGATAACATCCTTTTTAGTCCCGTCAAATGCCCTAACGGAGTTCTGACACGGTTTCATGTGTGAACCGTCCACTGGGAGCCTTTGCAAAGTCACCATAGGTAATACATTTAAGGCGAACCCGTTGTCGATGAGCACCCTTGGTAAGACATGCCCCTTGTAGTGGGTGGTGATGTTCAAAGCCTTTGTTGACCCCATACTTCCGTCGAGAATCTCGTCGCCGGTAAAAGTGATATAGTTAACTGCAGTAATGTGACCCACTATTCTATCTAATTTGTCTACTAAGATATTGTTCGGAACGAACGTCTGATTTGGTACTTTCAACAATGCATCGCGGTGTTTTTTTTTGAACTTAATAGCAACTCAAGTACCGAAATCCGTGCTTGCTATTTTTTAAGCTGCTCAACAATGTTGTATTTGCTGTGCTTTAGGAACCTCAAGAATTCATGAGCCTGACTTTCTGTCACTGGCTCATAAATTCTACGGGGAGGTTCCTCTCTAAAAATCTTTTTAGGTTCGGCGGTTATCACTTTGCCTTTGTCTCTCGGTTCCTCTGACGCATTTTTTGTTTCTAGCGAATAACATCTACCGCTTCTGGTAAAATTCCATACTTCATTTACCACCTCGACGCTTGGTTCCACTGGGTTTTCCTCTTTTGAGGGTCCTTCATCAGATAGTTTCTCCTCCCCTTGTATTTCTGGCTTCTCTTGTATAAAAACGCGTACAGTATAGCTCCACGGGACTTTCTGAGCATCCTTAAACAGAAAGGGAGTCGGAGCTGAAATTCTTATCTTTGGAGTTACTTTGGAACTCTCATCTTGGGATGAGGTTTCGGGCTTTCGCCTGAGTGACATAATAAAAGGTCTATCTACTCCATACTTGATCTTAGGGGTATTCGATGTGCATACATCTGATTCCTTTCTCTCTTCATCTTTCTCAAAGAATTCAATCTCCTTATTGTCCATCATTCTCTGAATAATCTACTTAAACTCCTCGCAACAATGGATGTCATGTCCTTCTTCATGGTGGAACTCACAATACGGTCCGCTTCCTTGTTGCACGATCTCCATGCCCCAGTCGACGAGGCATGCAATACATAGCTGCTGAAACACCCACCTCAAAGGGTATTTAACCTCGGACACGCTTATCTTGGCTCTCCTGGTATACTAATTTTCGATTGCATTTTCGCCACGGCCTCTGTGATTTGGCAACGAGTTAGTGGCTACATTCGATTCGTTTAACTATAACACCTTGGAATTTATCATGTTTTGTACGAACTTCTTGAATACAATGCAATTCTCGATCGAGTATCTCGGGATGCCGCCATGATATTCATAGTTTGCCTTTTCATCGTACCACGCAGGGAATGAAGGTTTGAAAGGAATGACATAATATGGCCGGACCAAATCAGCCTTGTGTAGTTGCGAGTATAATTCAGCATATGATACTGGGAGTGGGGTAAATGACATATTCTCATTTTCCCTCTTCGGGGCCCTGGTCTTCTTCTTGTTTGGGGCCTTTCCTCCTCCAACTGTGGCTCGGGGTGGTGAAATAGTGAAACTCTTCAGAGCTACATATGTGCTTGCATTGCTCACATCGTTATCTCTTTTCATGTAATTCTTACGCATATTCTCCCCACTATCGATCCTTCCGCTCTTTATTTCTACTTCAATTGATTCTCCGGTTCTCACTATATCAGCAAAGTTCCAAGTAGTGTTGTTTATGAAACAATCAAACAACGCCCCCTTAAAGTATTGACGAACATGGGCGTGATCTCATGTTTAGAAATCGGTGGCTAGATTTGAGCAGCCACGTCAAGCCATCTCTGGGCATACCGGCGTAGATTCTCATTTGTCTTTTGCTCCATCGCTTCTAGCATAATTCGATTGGGGATCATGTCTGTTACATGTTGTAGTGTTCTACGAATGGCCTTCTTTAGGTCCTTCCATGACTTGATGTTTGTTCGGCTGAGCATGGTGTACCACCGTATTACGAACCCAGTCACTCTCCTGGAAGCAGTGGATAAGTAACTTCTCATCATTCATAAAAGCATCCATCTTTCTGCAGTACATGGTAATATGTGCTGATGGGCAAGTGGTCATATTTGATGAAGTCATGCACCTTGAATTTGGGTGGGAGAACCGAATCATCCACTAAACTCAAATCGCTTGCATCATTCTCATGTTCGTCGGCCCCTTGGATAGCCTTTAGCCTTTCTTCGAGCATACGAAATTGCTCCTCATACTTCTTCTCCATATAGACCCTAATTCTTTTCTCCATTTCATCCATCATACTCAAGTCTGGCACTTCATTCTCGTATCCTACTCCCAAATCAATGGGTTGATTTGTTGGAGCTCCCCCGTGGTAACTCGCTGATGCCCCAACAGCAGGGTCAGCAAAAAATCCTGTGAGATTAATGTAAACCATTTTCCCAGGTTCTGGCATGTCCGATTGCACCTTCGCATGAGACAAAACACCTTCCTACTCGTCAAGACTTGGGCTGTCGATGGAGATTCCCTCCTTGCCCTTCATCTTTGCTAATAAACTTGTTATCCGAGTGATAACAACATCTTGTGACTGAGCTATTTGGTCTCTGATATCTTGGCCAATCCCGTCCAAACGCGTTTCAAGGTCTTTTTGCCCCTATTCTACCTTGGCTAGTCTATCCTCCATGGTTCAGGACTGTAATTGGGTTCCGTATTGATGCGAAATGATTGAATTTTTAAGAATTAAAATATTTTCTCTCTGAAATGAAAATCTTTTAGTTAATTTTGGTATTTAAATGAAGTATGCAAATAAAATTATGATGTATGGATGGAAAGAGAAACACTGAATTCGGTAAATATCATCGTCAAACAACTTTCATTGATGGGAACCTCGTCCTGTTACAATAACTTAGAGGAAACTAACTAAACATATGGTTTCAAGGTAGTGTCGAGGTCGATAATCTCCCTCAAAATCTACACAATCCTCTCTCCTTCCTCAGAGTCATCATCGATACAATCGTGAAGCTCGGTAGCGTCTTCAGCTAGAAATTGTATCTTCTGGACAACCTCTTGCATCTGGGCTCACCACCATGCCAATTCTTGCTTTTGCCTCCAAATTGTGTAGGCGACAAAGTGCAACTGTTCCAAACTCAGAGTCCGGCATACTTGAATTGCCCCTCTCATGCTGGCTACATGGTCTTTGAGTTTTTGAGCCTCGGCTTCCAACTCTTCGATACGTGTCATCAAAGCCTGGTTTTCTGAGTTGCTGGTTTTCAACTTGCTAGTCGAGCCTTTGTGTTTGAAAAGAGACTTTTCCAAACATTTCGCTTGATCTCTCAAGGCTCTTCTTTGGTGTTGTTCCTTCTCAATTTGTTTTGAATATGAGGTTCGCAGATTCTTTATTTCTTGGGTCAAAGCGTGCACTCGATCTTTGTGCTTGAGAAACATCCTCTTATAGTTCTTAGCTCGTCATTTTCTTCCTTAAGCCGGTGCTCCAACCCCTCGCTCGACCTTTCTCCTACGACTCTCTTGCTTCTATTTAACCTCTTGAGCTACTGGATATCCTCTCTTTCTAGCTTGAGTTCAAGTTTAGCTTCTCTCTCTTCTTTTGTAGGTCTCTAACTACTCATTTGAACTGTGTCTTTTCTAACTCGAAGTCGACTTCTCCTGATGGGCCCTCTCATCGAGCTTGAGGTATTTCTTTCACTCTTCTTCAAGCTGTTTTCTCATTAGATCAGCTTCGATGGGGAGTGTGGCAATCTTTCTTCTAAAGATCTTCTGCTATCGGGGGCTAAACATGGAATATTGTCATTGACACTGTTGAATCGCCACGCCTCATATTCATGAGTAACCATATATGGAGCACTCATGATCCTAACCCGCCTTACACTATTCCATGTCAAAGAAGCGCCGTATACCACATCGCTTTATAGCCTTTCTCCTTTGCGTAATCTAAGTTGAACTCCTTTAGCCCTTTGGTGGCTGGCACAAACTGTTTTGATCCATATTGCATTAGGACTAACAGGGGTGGTAGGCAGTGTCCTCCCAAAGGCCAAGCAACGGTACCCACGAATACTCTCCGCATCTGTAGAGGACATTCTTCGCCAACAACCACGGTGCCCTCCAAACTATATCTTCTTCCTTTAGGTTCCAGAGAACATCCTGCCATACTTCCTTAGATCTACGAGTTGATTCTTTCATAAGAACTTTTCCAAGGGTGAGAACTTACCATCGTAAAGGGGTCTGGAGAAACTGGGATTGGTCCAAAGGTGTGCAAAACCAAACTGTCAAAAGTTGCGAACATCCTAGAAGTGTCCTCCTCCATTCTTACGACAAAATCTCAAAGATCGAAAAGTTTCAGCCGGAATAATAGGTACCAGATTAGTCCCACTACTCAAACGTTTAAAAAGATCCAAGACTGTCGGGTCAATAAGACCCAAAGCTTGGGGGAATAGTACAACCCCTAGATCAAAAATGCGAATAGGTTCCGCTGAACTCGACCCATAGGGCGTACAGAAGCCAAAGCCAGGATTCCCTACCATTTAAGATACTCCTTACTGTTCCAAGTGGTGACCTGCTGCTCAACCCAAGACATTAATGTATCCGATATTCTGACAAGCTTTCCTCGAAAAGCTTTGTTCTTACTCGGCTTAGAATACACTCGATCCATATCAATCCTTTTGCAGTTTATGAGATCCTGGTATTCTTCAATTGTAGGAGTGAGATCGAAGTTACCAATTGTGAAACAACTGTAGGCGAAGTTCGAAAATCATACCAGAGTTTGCAATAGTGCTTGATCAACTGAGACCTCTAGAAAATATGCGATGTCACCGTACTCTTCTCTGAAAGTGCTCTTTGTTTCGAAATCCCAACTGTTCTATATCGACTTCAAATCAGACACATCATTAAATTTGATGTTCATGAATGTTGTGGTTGACATGGCTGATCTGAACCCTCCAGCAATACTATCTCCCTCATGTAACTGTTCCCCTTCTGACCATATCTGAACATCAGAATTCTTCTCGTCATTGTTGTGAACTAAGTCTCCCATCGATCTAGTTTTTAATTTCAAACTATTCCCAGACTCAGTTTGCTCTTCATGATTATAACATAATATGCGAAATAAAAATAAAAGAACAGAAAACAAGAGAAAAGGTTAGTCATGAGGTGAAAAATAAACTTGCAAACAAGAATAGGTACAATTAAATAAATTAAGCGAAAGGCAAGCATATAAAAGAAAACCCCAATCACAGGAAATATAATTCGTTATGGTTATCTGCATGGCTCTAATGGGGTGGGCTTCTTATATTAACACACATGGGTTCGATTATAATTGGGGTACCTGAACCTATCTTATCACCTACTAAGGTAACAAGAGCCCCAATTCTGGCCTATTACAAGCTTGCGAATTGGTTTTAGTTTGAGGGAAAGCATGACCTAATGATGTGGAGGATTACTCACGTGTCAAGAGGTGTGGATTCTGGAAGTTAATTACCGACCCGTAGAGGGCTACTCATGTGGGTATGTGGCGTTTCACTCTCACTTAAGGGATGGAGCTCGGGTGTAGAGCTTGATGAGATGGTGCAACATATGTCGGTGATTCCACAGAAATTAAATGAGAAATTAATTCAAAGGCCATCAATTATCAAAGCCCGTTCAATTGCAGTTACATTTTAAAGAAAGGTTCAACCTTACTAGATTCAATTGAAATCTCGACAATTTTCCATCATTAATAAGCAAAAAATATCTTATTTGGCCTAACTCTCTTTTTGTTTTAAAAACAAAATTGATCCCCAGCGGAGCCGCCAACCTATAACGACGTTTTTGAAAAAACTACTTTTAAAAGTATCATACTTTTTGGGATAATATTTGCTTTAAATGGGAATTTTTGTTGAAAAATCGTAATCCTTTGAAAATTGATTGAGAACTGGGAGTCGCCACCGGCCATTTGGATAAGGTAGGCCAGACACCACAAAACCAGAGATTCATTTTGAAATGGCTCAGGAGTTGGTTACATGTGGGGAAGGATTAACAACCCCACCACGCTCGGAAATCGGTGCCAAAATATTTGTTGCTTTTAATCGAAGGAAATTGTCAGAATTTGAAAAGAAGTTAATTCGGTGACCTTAATTGAAAATTAACCTTAATTGAACGGGCTTTATCAAACTGGTGGATTCAAATTAATTGGACATTTAATTAATAAGGTTGACGATACATCGGACCATAGATTAAACCGACATCAAATAAGCCCGACTGCCGTGTTAATTTAGGGTTCAAATCTCGTATGTCACCTTTATGCATGGTGCAAGCAGTTAAGGAATGATGTAATGGCTTTGTCAAGTTTTAGTTCTTTCTTAAGTCGGTAAGGATTAATTCAAATATTTGGTCAACATCCTTTAAGCTCGGACTGTTGCGACCCAAATACTGGAACTAATGAATACCTCCCCTTTTTGTGACCCGAGTTAATTAATGTGTAATCAAACATTCCAGTAACATGAATGACAAAATAGGAGATGGAAAACAAAAGGCATAAAAGATAAGCACACAAGGCCCACCCTAAGACCTAACCTAAAAAGCCCAGATTATTGAAATTCAATTAGTGACCTAACTGTTAATTAAGTGATTCTAATATTTAATCCTAAATTAATTAGCCCTAAATGACTAAGATCCTAACAAATTATGACAATTAATCAGGAATTTAAGCGTCAATCTAAGTTTGAAATTAATTTTAACCTAAGCCATTAAGAAACGTTCAATTAATTTAACAAATTTAGCATTTACTCTAATGAGCCAAGAGCAAATTAAAATTCATTAGATTAACCCGGACGTTAATCTAACCAAGGCCTCAAGGAATCTAAATCTAGAATTAACTTAATTAATTTAGGAATCACGCCCCTATGAGCACGCGATTTAAATTAATTGAATTAATTCATTTAACGTAATCTAAAGCCCAAAAAAAACTAAGCTCGTGATCTAAGGCCCAAAGACCAAAGGCCCAAAACCTAAAAGCCCAAAACTTGACTAATTAAACAAACTAGGCCTAAAACACCCAAAGGCCCAAACTAAACTAACTAAGCATACACTAAAATTATACCAAACCTAAACTATTCCAAACAAATTTTAAATTAAAAGCCCAAGCCCACACATCACAAAAAATATTGCACCCCTTTTAAATATGTACATATTATGTATAACATATATATACATTTTATAAAACCTATTATATGTAGAGAAAGAAGGGTACATATATATATTATGAATTTCTTTAAGTCATATATATATATAACATTTTTATTTGTGTATATTTTTATAAAAACTATCACTTTCTACAAGAATTATATGTCATAAATATTTTAAAAAACTTTTATTACCATTTTAAAAAAAACCACACGTTCCATACTCTAAACCATATGTCACAAACACCACAAATCACTACGCTTAAGAAAAACGAACATCCAACACGAAAATTTCAACCGATATACAAAAATAGATTCAAACACGAAAAAAGGCAATAATCAAACGAACAAGATAAACTATAAATGCATGATGGGAAAAAGGAAACTGGAAAACGGATCGAATTGAAAAGAAATAAAATTTTGGGGTTTAATTAAAAGGATAACATGGATGAAATTGTAAGGAAACAGAAAGTTATAAGGACCCAAATGGAAATTATAAAAGGCGAAATGGCCTCGGAGGGGATTTCAAGGACACATAGGGACTATTTGTGTAATTAAAAAAAGGCGAAAGGGCTAAAGCTGGGATTATAACGACGTAGAGGTCCTTATTATGATATTTCCCCCTTTTTAAAACAGAAAGGTTTATAAAATCCTTCTCATTTCATTTTATTTCCTTTTTCGGCAAAACCGAACCCTCATCTGTTATAACACCTTCATCGGTGTTCATCTAGGTTCTTGATGAACCCAGATTCTGACGGTCCTCCGCCGTGAAACCCAAAAAATAACCTTATAACCCAATTTCCGGCGGCTCTGCCGGCGTGTCAGCCGCCGCTCGGTGGGGCTCGGTAAATCTCAAAAGTCACCAAAAACCCCTCATTTTTAACCTAGAACACAGATTCGAGTGTATCTTCCCCAAAATCTGAACCTTTCCTTTGAAAAAACACCAAAAATAGAACTGAGAGAAACCCCCTTTATTTCTTTTCTCTTTAAAAGAGGACCACCGGGGTTAGGGGGCTTCTCCGAGGCCGTCTCCACTCTATTTCACCATTCAAGGCTTATCAACGGAGGGGAAAGGCGAATTGAAAAAAAATGGAAAACAACAAGGGTAAGAACTACATGAACCCTAAACTTCTATGTTTTTCTTTATGTAAATACTCAAAATAGAAGAGGAAGAAAAGATTATACCTCTGAAACTTGAGGTCGTTTCTGTTTTCTATTGATTCTTTGAATATCCCCCTTTTTGCTTATTTTTTTCTTTTACATTTGCTTTGAGTTCGGCTCTTATAGCCAGAATTACATGAAATTCCGAAATACATTGAAATTACATCAATTAATCCTATTGGTTGCTGCTATTTTCTCTGAAATTTTTATGCATCTCTGCAATTTCCGACCTGTCCTCTAATTCGTATTGCTCCCTGACATTTTGTTGTTTTTGCTTTTGATTGTTTTTGTGTGCCTTATTGCATGTGAGCAACCGGTGGAAAAGGGGGACCAGTGAGAAGAGGCCAACGTGGAGCGGACGTGGAGCACAACAGAGATGTGGCACTAGGCCATTGGCTCTCCTTGCCAGCGTGGAGATACGGTGTCGGCGTGTGGGAGCATGCGAACAGACATTACGCTCGCCTGAGAAAGTGAAAGAGCGGCCGGTGCGGTACACGCGCGAGTGTGGGAATGATGGGCTGCGCGTGCGGCGCGTGACGATCTGAGGGGTCTCCTCTTTCTTTGTCTTGGACCGTCAGATCTTGCCAAATCTGACGGTGGGAAATGGGCTGCTAAAACAAGAAGTGGGGAATTAAGGTTGTTATCAGATGAAAGGGTTTTGAGTTTTAATTCGGTTGGGCCTAATTGGGCTAATTATATAATATATTGTTTTGGGAATTTTGTAATGGACTGTTATAATATATATTTGGGTTGTTTTTATTTAATTTTATCACTATTTTATGTTTCCAGATTTGTTTTATAATAATAATGATAGCATAATATAAATGGTAACAACATATGATAGTAATATAATAATAATGATATTAAGGTAATAAGATAATATAACACTCTAATAATATAAAAATGGATAATAACATAACAATGAGGAAAAAGAAGCATAATACTAGTAACCTAAGCCCGTTAAATCCTTTACAGCTTTTATTCCTTTTAAACAGTAAGGTATAGCCAACACATACATAACTTAATATGATATAAGATCCCTATTAGTCATGATTATAATAACCTTAGTGTTTAGTTCCTTTGTTTTTTGTTTTTTTATTATATCCAAAATAGGCAAGACAAGCAAAGCTTTTTATTGTTACATGAAAATAGAGATTTTTTTCCCCGGACAAAAAATAGTGATTATAGTTCCTAAGGAACTTGTAGCTTCTAATAACATTCATGCAATTGCATCTTGGATTCCTAAGGGAACCAAGTATTTGGGAGCTAATTCACATGGACCCAAAATGATTTGGGTACAAAAAACCAAGATTTAATTCTTTGTTTGTAGGTGGAGCATTGCTACAAGGCCAAAGCTTCAAGTCAAAACACATGGTACCTTGATAGTGGATGCTCAAGACACATGACCGGAGACAAGAGTAGATTCATGGAGCTAAAGCTAAAGAGTGGTGGAGTGGTGACATTTGATGACAACTCCAAAGGCCACATTGAGGGTATTGGTTCCATTGGTAATCTCTTTTCTATACTCATTGAAGATGTTTGATATGTCAATGGTCTAAAACATAACTTATTGAGCATTAGTCAATTATGTGATATGGGTTCCATTGGTAATCCCAAGCATGTTTGGTTGCTAAAGATGAAAATGATGCATGGTTATGGAATAAGAAATTAGGGCATGCTAGCATAAGTGTTTTAGAGAAATTAGTTTCCCAAAATCTAGTAAGAGGTTTACCTAAGCTAAAATTTTCTTTAGATAAAAATTTTGATTCTTGTGCCAATTTCTTATGCCATAACCATGCATCATTTTCTAAAACAAAAACGTGTCTCTTTTAAATCCATTAATGATGTTTCAACTAGTAGGGTATTACAATTGATCCATATGGATCTTTTTGGGCCAATTAGAACTACTAGCTTGGGTGGAAAATCATATGCATATGTCTTAATAGATGACTTCTCTAGATACACTTGGCTTCTCTTTTTAAGTACTAAAGATAAGGCTTTAGAAAAATTTATCACGTTTTCAAAAATCACTCAAAATGACCTTGGTCAAAACATTTCACATATTAGAAGTGACCATGGAACGGAATTTTAAAATCTTGGTTTTGAGGATTTTTGTAACTCTAATAGTATTAGCCATAATTTTTCTGCACCTCGCACTCCTCAACAAAATAGGGTAGTTGAGAGGAAAAATCGTACTTTAGAAGAAATGGCTAGAATCATGTTTTGTGAAAACAATTTACATAAGTATTTTTGGGCAGAAGCCACAAACACCGCTTGTTACATTATTAAACGAGTAATGATTAGGCCAATTTTAAAGAAAACTCCTTATAAGATTTTAAAATCAAAGAAGCCTAACATTAGCTATTTTCATCCTTTTGGATGCAAATGTTTTGTTTTAAATAATGGAAAATATCATTTAGGTAAATTTAATGCAAAAATTGATGAAGCTATTTTCTTAGGTTACTCGTTAAATTCTAAAGCCTATCAAGTTTTTAACAAAAGAACCGTAGTTGTAGAAAAGTCTATACATGTGGTTTTCGATGATAACCTCCTTCCGAGGAAGGATTCTTGTGATAATGATGATGTAGAGATCATTGAAGCCAATGATGGTGGACAATCATCAAATATGGATGAGGTTCCAACCAAAGAAGAAGAAGCACAAGATCCTCCCATAGAAGCCTTGAAGGACATGAATATTGAGGAAAAGGAAGTGAGCTACCCAAGGGAACTCAACTATGTCAAAGGTGGTGAAATCTTGGGTGATCCATCCAAGGGGGTAACTACTAGATCCTCTCTTAGATTAATGAATAATGTTGCATTCATGTCATGCATTGAGCCTAAAAATATCAAAGAAGCATTAAAAGATGATTTTTGGATATTGGCTATGCAAGAAGAACTTAATCAATTTGAGAGGAGTAAAGTATGGACATTAGTTGATAGGCCTAGTAATAAATCTATTATAGGAACTAAATGGGTTTTTAGAAACAATCTAGATAAGAGTGGTAACATAGTGAGAAACAAGGCTAGACTTGTTGCTCAAGGTTACACTCAAGAAGAGGGAATTGATTTGGATGAAACATATACAACCGTAGCTAGAATGGAAGCAATTGGGATACTTCTTGTATTTTCATGCTTTCATGAGTTCAAGCTTTTTCAAATGGATGTCAAAAGTGCTTTTCTAAATGGTTTTATAAATGAAGAAGTGTATGTAGAATAACCACCAGGTTTTGAGGATCCAAAATTTCAAAATCATGTTTTCAAACTCACTAAAGCTTTGTATGGTTTGAAACAAGCTCCTAGAGCTTGGTATGAAAGGCTTTCAAACTTTTTGATTGAAAAAGGTTTTGAAAAAGGTAAGGTGGAAACTACACTTTTCATTAAAAGATATGGTAAAGACATCTTAGTAGTTCAAATTCATGTAGATGATATTATTTTCGGTTCTACTAATGAAATGTTTTGCCAAGAGTTTTCTAAGCTAATGCAAGGTGAATTTGAGATGAGCATGATAGGGGAGATTTCATTTTTCTTGGGGCTCCAAATCAAGCAAATGAAGGATGACACCTTCATCAATCAAGCAAAGTATATAAAAGACATGCTCAAGAAGTTTGGCTTGGAGAATGTGAAGCCTCAAGCCACACCAATGAGCTCATCCATAAAGATTGACAAAGATGAAGGAGGTAAGTGTGTCGATTCTAAAATTTATCGTTCCATGATTGGCTCCTTATTTAACTTTACCACAAGTAGACCCGATATTATGTTTAGTGTTTGCTTGTGTGCTAGGTTTCAAGCTAGCCCTAGAGAATCGCACCCTATAGCCATTAAGATAATCTTTAGATACCTTAGAGATACACCTAGTTTAGGTCTTTGGTATCCTGGAGATTCCTCTTTTGATCTTCATGCTTTCTTGGATGCGAATTTTGGGGCATGTAAGATAGATAGAAAGAGTACCCCTAGAACTTGCCAATTTTTAGGTAGTATGCTCATATCTTGGTTCTCTAAGAAACAAAATAATGTAGCTTTATCTACCACTGAAGCAGAGTATATATCGGTCGGGAGTTGTTTTTCTCAAGTCCTTTGGATGAAGCAACAACTCTTAGATTATGGAGTCGATGTATGTACCATACCCCTTAAGTGTGACAACACTAGTACCATTTGTCTCACTAAGAATCCCATCCAACATTCTAGAACCAAACACATAGAAATTAAACATTATTTCATTAGAGATCACGTCTTAAACGATGATGTGGTTCTAGAGTATGTTGACACCTTACACCAAATAGAGGATATATTTACTAAACCTTTAGATAAAGACCGATTTTGGACTCTTAGGAGAGAGTTAGGTTTAACCAGCCTCTTTTGACCCTTTAGAGCCCTTTAAGGTCAAAAATCTGCTTGAATTCAATTTATTGATATGCATGTGTGATTTTGCTTCTTGATGCATCTATGCTTGTTGCTAGGGGGAGTATATATCCATATTAGACCATATATGTTGTTCACATATCATCAGAATGCATTTCGGTTCGAATAAAACTAAATTTTTGAGCAACTTGTGGCCCAAAATACATTTTTGGGTTATCCGTATCGAAATGGATGAAGGTGTTTTGATACACTATTCTTGTCTCAGCCCAAATTGCATTTCTCAGCACAAGTGTATCGATACGGGTCTGACCGTATCGATACGGGTTCAATAACAGGTTTTTATACAGTTGAGTCTGTATCGAAATGGTACTGATGTTTCATTACACCTATATCGATACACCACGTGGCATATCGGTGCGCGCGGATGAAGATCCTTAAATGAGTCTTTAAATGGGTTTTTAACTTTACATTAAAATCAAACACCTTTTTCTCCCCAAAACCCTAATTTCTCATCTATAAAAACCCATCAAATCCTCTAGATTTCTCACACAACTCTTCAAATTCTTTGGGGATTTTTACTCTTCAAAACAAATCTTTGCTCTCTCATCAATTAGGTGCATCATCATCCACTCATTCATCCAAATTCCATAACTCAAGGTATAAAACCTTTTTTCTTTTCAATTTCGTCTTGATTTATTTACTATTATTACTTCAAATTTATGTTTTTAAGATGTATATAGTATAGGTTTTAAGGATTTTGTAAAAATCTTAAAAAAAACTAAAAAAAATTATTCGAATATAAAAACATATTGTATATTTTTTCATTTGTTTTTCAAAACTCTTTTTACCAAAATTTTATTTTATACTTGTATATGTTTTTAAACTATTTTTTAAACAATACCTTGAATTATTGGATTGAATATTGGATCGAATATGATGATTTATGCATACATTGTTTTGTGCCTTAAAATTGTTTTTCAGATTATCTATGGCGCCAAGAAAGAGAGCTAGAGCAACCAAGGTTGGCGAGTCTTTAAACGAAGACAATTTGGCTCATCCCAACATTAGTGTTATTTATCAAAAGAGCATTACGACACCAGCGGCTTTAAATCACTTTAAGCAATATCAAAACTACAAAATTCATCGCGAAAGAGTAACATCTATTCCATTTTTAAATTCTGAATGTTTCAAGTTTAGATATTTTCATCTTTTGAGACGTTGGAATTTTATTCAATTTTTGAATATCCCCGGGATTTTATACCGTAACCTTGTCTTGATTTTCTTTGCTAATGCTCGATGTATCCCTGACCAAGACCGTTCTAAGGTCATTGCTATTGAGTCATTCTTAATGGGGAAGAAATTTTGAGATAGAAGATGAGGGAATCGACGATGAGGACTCCATGGGACATGTTCTTGGCGGTTCTGTCATTGTTCTTGATGCTCACGATCGCATCTTACACTTAATGATCACTTGGTGGTTTCGGCTATCCGGTGGAAAGTTTTCCACTATCCAATAAGTGGACGACATTTGAATTAGATGTTTTCATGAAGAGAAACAGCTCAATCTTGCTCGAATTATGTTCGCGGAGCTAGTTTACCTCATCCAACATCGCCACACCTCTTTAGTTTCATTCTTCACTTATGGGACATCATTGATTCACTTGTTTACTTAATTAGAGATCGATTGCTCGCAAGACTTTCCCGAGTCTCTTACCGATCCTATTGATGAACGCTCTCTTGTTTGTGTAAAGTTTCACTATTTCAATGGTGAGTGGCTACGTCTCACCAAGCTTCCACATGATGCAATCCCCAAAGTATCGGAAGCTCCTCCACAAGCCGCCCCTCAAGCCTCGATAGCTCCATTGACTATGGATGTTCTCATGGTTTATCTCAATGAGCAATTCACTACATTGAACACCAATATGACCTCACTAAAGGCAACCATGAATGAAGGGTTTGCGGCCATTGATACTTGATTCATTTCCTTAGAGGACCGAGTTCAAGCAATTGAAAGCCAACAAGGTTCGATGGACAAATCTCTCACGGCTTTCCATGAGGAATGGAGACAATCTCAGGCTACTCAAAACCATGACGAAGATGAAGATCAAGAAGACGAGGATGATGAGGATGCTCCATAGACATACATTGCATTGCATACATGTCATATTGGGCTTTTTATTTTTATGCACCTTTGTTATTTACTCTATGAACCTATGCTTTGATTTTAGTTTGTTTTTTAGTTTTAAGTTGGTTTTGGATTATGTTGCTTTGCACTTTAAATGATAATTATGTTGCTTTGAGTTATCTTCATTGTTATATTTCTTGTTTCTATCCTTTATTATCATTGATTTTGATTTAACAAAAAGGGGGAGAAGAAGAGCTTAAATTTTTAAAAACGCTTTTAAAACCTATCTTAAAGTAAGGGGGAGTTTTTCAAAAAGACTTAAAAATTTAACTTGGTTTTGTTATATCAAAAAGGGGATATTGTAAAACCAAAGTTTGATTTTAATATAACAAATTGTTTAAGGACCTATTTGTAAAAGAAAATAAAATTTTAAGTATCTCAAAGACTCACAATTGACAATGATTGTAACACCCCATCCCCGGGTTAGCCGTAACCCAGTTCGGGAGCGTTATCGGAACAAACAAAGCAATTGATAGGTAACTTTTCGAACAAGTAACCTCGGGATACTTGCCTTGATGCACAAGTAACCTAAACTCTAAACCTTTCAATACAACAATACATTCATCAATCCACATTAAACAACAAACAACATACATAGCATACTATTTTAGGTACCATTTTGTTCCATTTCATACTTATAACCTAAGTTAGTATTATCATATTACCAATCCATTCAAACAACAAACACAATTGCGACATACTTCACTTTAGGTTACTTCTAGTCATAATTCAACTTTCATTCTTATTTCAATTCCATGTGCTTATTCGAATTACACTAAGGGATTCACTAAGCATGCTTTAACTAGCTTACTTGCATCTTAAGAAACTACTTATTCAATCATTCAACATGATCATTACAAGCATACAATTTTCCAATCTTTACAAGTTTAAGCATCCTATTCGAATAGCTAGATGATACCTAAACTTATTAATTTTGTTTCTTTACAATTAAGACATCTCATTTCATTTGTTTCCTATTTCAATCAAACATAACATTTCATGGCATCCTTAGATAATACATTGTAAAGGCATGATTGTACATACCTTGGCCTTAACTCAACATGGTCGAATCATCCAATAGCCATAGGAAACAATGCATGATCATACCATTTCTAGTTTAGCATTCGATTCATACAAGGTTCAACAAGCATTGCAATACTATCATATTATGTGCAGCATCATACCATCTTATATATACAAATCAACCAAGTCACATACATAGTTTGAATCATCCAAATCGATTACACGTTAGACCCATCAAAACAATACCCATACTAGTCTTAAACACATACCCAATTGCATGATCTAGGCTAACTATTAAAAAATCTAGTGCCACCAAACTAGGAGTATACAAAGTGTATGAATTCATACTTTTAAGCTTGCCTCAAATGTTGCTTCAAACCCAATATATCCTCTTGAAGTAATCTTTAATCTGTTATGGGAAGAATGAAGAGTAAAGTGGTAAGTACAAGATGTGTACTTAGTGAGGTAACACTAAGTCTATCAATTTCAAAGTATACACATCCAAGTTTTCATGTTTTCAAGGAATCAAGACCATCAATACTATACATATGCTATTCGAATTACATAGGGTAACTTAGGCATCTTTTACATGTCATACAATCAACTTAACAACAATCCATCATGGTTTTCATAGTCCATTCGAATAACATGCTTAAAGGACAAGCAACCAATCATCAAATTATCAAGTAGGCATTTATACATAAAGCCATCATCCATACATTTCTTTCATGACAAGAAACAAGTTTAGCAACCATTCATGGGTCATCTTTCAAAGCAAGAAAGTTCATTCAAGTTTCTTATAATACAAGCAATGTTCATTAAGTCATCTTTCAACATTTCCTTGGTAAGTAGCTTACTAGATAATCAAATCTTATCAATATGCACCAAAGTGCCAATATGCAAAGTAGTGCCAATATCCACCGAAGTGCCAATATGCACCGTAGTGCCAATATGCACCATCGTGCCAATATGTACCGTCATACCAATATGCACCGTAGTGCCAATATGAGCTCAAGATTCTAAGGCATGCCCTCCTATCTATCAAACTAGCTACCAAGGTTGTTGATTATCCATTTCATTTAAGCTTTATACATTTCATGATTCAATACAACATTATGCCATTCAAAGGCCAAGCTCATAGGCTTATGGAGTCTTAACTCTCAATACATAACTATCCATACCATTTGATTCAATCAGTCATGTATAACATTCACAAACACAAGCATATGTATGCATTGTGCGTACCTTATTCTCCAAGCAAGCATGCCATTTCATACCTTAGGCATAAGCAATGCACATGACAAGCATTTGATATTATTTGCTTAACACCCAAGTAAACACAAAGATCATGGCATCAAACAAGTTATCGTACATTTCATTCTTCCCTTAATTAACCAAATATACTTTAAGTCATGTTACATGGCATTGACATTTCATTTAAGCAATAACAAGGTTGGTTAGGACCTAAGTCCCAACCCTAAGGATAGTTACACTCACAATACTCCTAGCAATTCAACTATCTTGGATCCAAATCCCTTTGCCTCTAGCTTTGGGATGTCCACTCCTATCCTCTTCTTCCCCAATCTGCTGCCCTTGATCTAGCAAGCATAACATATACACATTTCATCAAAACAAACACAATATCACACAATCATAGTAGCAATGTCATCAAATTTTACCTAACATTTAGCTATTGTTTTATGCTTCTTTTTAAGCATTTCTTACCAATTCAATTCCATATTGTTATTACTTCGTTTTAAGACATAATTGGACAGATTACAATGTCCCAAAACTGTTTTGGAAACAGTTTGCATTTAGGTGCAAAAATAGTCCCAAGCTGCCCAGGACAGTGCTGCCTGGCAGTTTGCACACTGTCCCTTTAAATGGCCATATCTTTTAATCCGTACGTTGGAATTTCGATTTCTATACACCTTTGAAAATCTAACAAAATTTCCTATAATACCATGTAAGACTTGCATTTTAGTTCTTAGCCAATTAATACAGTTTATTGCTCAAAGACAGGGCATTTACACTGCCTGGACAGTTTGCACTGCCCAACAATTCCTATTTACAGTTTTCAGTATAGGGCCCAGTTTTCAATTCTGTTTTCACCTAATGAAAATAGACATTCTAAGGATCATGTCATTAAAATTTCAGCCCTGAATTCAATCTATAAAAGTTTTGGTGAATTTTCAAAGTGACTGCCCAGAATAGAGCAATTCTGGGCAGATTGCATCTAATTACATTTTAATGCCTTTAATTCATTTTAACCAATGTCTTGGCCTTATAATTCAATTCATACGATATCCTAAACATGTTGAGTCAATTTTAATCCATTATACAAGGCTGTCAAAGCAGGGCAAGTTGGTTACAAAGCCTAATCTTGCATGTTTACTCAATTTCAATTCCACAAAACAGTTTCTATGTTACATAACTATGTTCATACTCTTATCCTTCATTTCCAGCATTGTTTGCTAACATTTCAATTTGTTTAACACCTTATTTACAATATATATTCATGATCATCATCAATTCATTAATTCCATAGCTAAATTTTAAGTTCTAATCATTCAATTTTCATCTTAACAACACAATTCAATATCCCAGCAACCTAGGTTTATTACACAATCACAAACACATGATTTCAGCTTTGTACCTAATGTTCATTCTTCAATTTTGCATAATTCTACAATCATTCAATCATCTAACAACATATTCAATGTCTAATTCATCTAACATCATCAAAATCAGTCAAATTCCACAATCATAGTTGCCTATACAACTAAACACAAGAAGAATTATACTTACTTTGCTTCTTGCTTAATTTCAATGAAAATTTCATACACATGCAAGCTTAATTTCTTCTTCAATGGCTGAATTTCCAAGCTTTCTCTCTCACTTTTCTTTCTCTCTAGTTATGGCCAAATGCATGAAGAAGATAATGACCATGTGGTTATCCACATTAGTGGAATTAGGATTTTACTAATCTATCCCTTAATTAGTTACTAATCATGTAATTAGTCAAGGGCAAATAAGAGAACCATGAATTTTATCATGCATTCCTCTTCTTTCTTATTTAATTCAATGTAGTCATTCTAATTTGGTCACTTATTTCATTCATTCTTTCAATTAGGCCCTTGACTATTCAATTTAGCTTAATTCTAAATTCAATTAAGCTATTCACTTATTCAATTTGGTTCCAATAATTCTAGGCTAGAATTTGGGGTGTTACAATGATTTTTCAAGTACAAAATCATTCAAAGTCAAAAAATTAAACCCCATAAATTTTTCTACCAAACTCAACTTTTACGCCCAGGCGTATCGATACACCCTCGAGCCTTTCGATACGGGCTTAACGTAAAAGGTCACTATACAAAAGTGTTTCGATACGTTTGATTCCATATCATTGCGGCCTTCATATGGGCTAAGGTTTTTACTCAGGCGTTTTGATACGGTGCCATCCGTTTCGATACGACCTTCATACTAGGTTTGAGATTTAAGAACAACGTACTGATACGGCTACTTGCGTATCGATACGGTTGTTGAGATTTTTCAAATATTTTCATTTATGATTCGAACGTTGCCTTGTCAGTTATTGGGAACATACGATTTTGAAAATCAGTTAACCCGTATCAATAACCTTCAAGGCATACTGATACAGGTTCAAACAGCAGCCCAAGTGAGCAAAATTGTATCGATACGGCCTTGCCCATTTCGATATGCCCCTTGTTTTACACTGAGATTGTACCAATATGCTTTCATGTGTATCGATACGCTCTTTGTTTTACCTACACAATGACTCTTTCTATTTTTCAGGTCTGTACCGATGCAGCCTCCCGCGTATCGATACGGTTGGTTGCAGTTGAGCATTTATTGCGGGAAAAATGTAGCTCAACGGCTATATTTATGATGACAACCACTCAAACGGCTAGAAATCAATGAGAAGGTATAAAAGCAAGCCTCCAAAGCCTCAGCAACAACTATTGAACTTATTTGCAATATCCAAGCATATATCCAAATCCTTGAGCTTAAAGAGTCAAATTCTTGTACCCCACTTGTAATTTTCATTGTATACATTTCTTTCAAGTTTGGGGAGAGTTTGTTTGTAATTTGGGCAACAAATCAATCTTGTGAGAGATACTTTTAAGTTTACCATTTCTTCTTTGTAAAGAGAGAGTCTTGGTTAATTTTTGGGTTGAAAGATTAACCAATTTGTAAAGGTTTCCTCCTAAGCCTAGAAAAGGGGAAGAATATCTAGTGGATATTGGTTCAAAATCCTTAGTGGGAGCTAAGTTAGTGGATTTAGAGCTTGTTCAAAGCTTGAATCACTATAAATCGCTTTGTCTTTAATTTTTATCTTTTTAATTTGCTCATTCCAATTTCAAAAAGCCAATTCACCCCCTCTTGGCCAATTACACATCGATTGATCCCCCCAACAAAGTCTAGCCTTGTTTCTCACTATGTTACCACTCCCATCTAGTTTGTTTCTAAAAAACCATTTAGTTCCTATTGTAGACTTATTACTAGGCCTGTCAACTAATGTCCATACTTTACTTATCTCAAATTGATTTAGTTCATCTTGCATGGCCAATATCCAATAGTCATCTTTTATTGCTTCTTTGATATTCTTAGGCTCAATGCATGAAATAAATATAACATTATTAACAAGTTTAAGAGAAGATCTACTGGTTACCCCTTTGGATGGATCACCCAAAATATCACCACCTTTGACATAGTTGAACTTCCTTGGGTAGGTGACCTCATTTTCCTCTAGAGCCATGTCCTTCAAGGCTTCAAAAGGTGGATCTTGTGTTTCTTCTTCTTTGGTTGGAACCTCATCCACCTTTAATGTTTGTCCTCCATAAATGGCTTCAATGATTCCTACATCATCATCATCACAAGAATCCTTCCTCGAATGAATAGACTCTTCAACAACTAAATTTCTTTTATTAAATACACGATAGGCTTTAGAGTTTTAAGAATATCCTAAGAAAATAGCTTCATCACTTTTTGCATCAAATTTACCTAAATTATCTTTTCCATTATTTAAAACATTTACAATCAAATGGATGAAAATAGCTAATGTTAGGCTTTAGATTTCAAAATCTCATAAGGTGTTTTCTTCAAAATAGGCCTAATCATTACTCTATTAATAATATAGCAAGTCGTATAAGTGGCTTCCGCCTAAAAATATTTAGGTAAATTATTTTCACAAAGCATGGTTCTAGCCATTTCCTCTAAAGTACGATTTTTCCTCTCAACAACCCCATTTTGTTGAGGAGTGGGAGGAGCCGAAAAATTATAGTTTATACCATTTTCATTACAAAATCCTCAAAACCAATATTTTGAAATTCGGTTCCATGGTCACTTCTAATATGTGAAATCTTTTGACCAAGGTCATTTTGAGTAATTTTTGAAATTATGATGAACTTTTCTAAAGCCTCATCCTTAGTAATTAAGAATAAAACCCAAGTGTATCTAGAGTAGTCATCTACTAAAACATAAGCATAAGATTTATCACCCAAGCTCATAGTCCTAATTGGGCCAAAAAGATCCATATGGATCAATTGTAATACTCTACAAGTTGAAACATCATTTATAGGTTTAAAAGAAACTCTTTTATGTTTACCCTTAGCACAAGCATCACAAATTTTATCTTGAGAAAATTTTAGCTTAGGTAAACCTCTTACTAGATCTTGGGAAACCAATTTCTCTAAAACACTCATGCTAGCATGTGTTAGTTTCCTATGCCATAACCATGAATCATGTTCATTTTGTGCAACAAAACATACATTGGAAATGTGAATGTCATCTAAATGCACCATATAAATATTACCTATGCAATGACCTATGAGCATTATTTTGTTAGTTTCAATGTTCAAGATTTTACAACCATTTACATCAAATAGAACATTAAAACCTTTATCACATAATTGACTAATGCTCAATAAATAATGTTTTAGACCGTTGACATAAAGCACATTATCAATAAAAATAGAAGAGTGATTACCAATAGAGACAATCCCTTCAATGTGGCCTTTGGAGTTGTCACCAAATGTCACCACTCCTTCACTTTTTGGTTTTAGCTCTAAGAATCTACTCTTGTCACCTGTCATATGTCTTGAGCATCCACTATCAAGGTACCATGTTTTGACTTGTAACTTTGGCCTTGTAGAAATGCCCCCTACAAACAAAGAATTAATTCTTGATTTTTGGTACCCAAATCATTTTGGGTCCATGAACATTAGCTCCCAAAATCTTGGTTCCCTTGGGAATCCAAGCAATAGCATGTAAATTATTAGAAGTAATTAGGTCCTTGGGAACCCAAACACTCCTAATCTTCTTACCTCTATAGGGCCTTTGGAAGCCTCTTTGTTTGTAACCATTAAAGTTTCTCTTTACATAGTTGGGTTTTGAAGAACATACTTTTTCAAAATTTTGTTTCCCAACTTGGTTAAGAGAAGCTTTAAGCTCATTCACCACTTTGTGGTGATCATCATGAAACTTGGAAAGAAGATTGTTTAAATCAACATTTTCTTTTTGAAAATATTTTTAATCATATTGTAAAAACAAAATCTTCTTTTCAAGTTTCGAGTTGGTTTTAGAGAGGAATCGTTTTGGTTTTTCAAATCATAAATCATTTTCTTATTTTTCAAAACCGATTCCTTGTATTTTTCAACCAACTCATTGTAAACCTCTTATAACTCATCATAAGCTTCTTGAAGCTCATCAAAGGTAAAATCAAGTGTAGATGAGTTAGGGTTTACCTTAGGATCTTCTTCAAGAGCCATGAGGCAAAGGTTGGCGACTTCTTGATATTCCTCATCGGATGACTCCGAATTGCTCCAAGTAGCCACATTTACATTGAGCTTCTTCTTCTTTCCAAAGCTCTTCTTTTTGAGTTGGGGGCATTCGGTTCGGATGTGCCCCAACTTCTTGCACTCATAGCATATTAGTTGATCATTTCCTTCCTATTTGTTCTTGTTCTTGAAGTCACATCTTTTTTGAAATTTTCTTCCTCGATTGGTATTCATGAACCGAGAGAATCTTTTGGCTATCATAGCCAATTCTTCAAATTCATCCTCACTAGAATTACTCTCTTCTTGTGAAGCTTTGAGAGCAATTCCTTGTTTCTTCTTCTCTACTCTTGCTTCTCCATTCTTTTCTCTCCTTTCTTCTTTTCTTCTTCTCTTCCTTGCTTCATGATCTCATGATTAAGGAGAGACCCCACTAGTTCATCGAGCTTCAAAGTCTTCAAGTTTTTAGCCTTGATGATGGCAGTTCTCTTCTCATCCCATGACTCGAGAAGAGAATAGAGAAGTTTCCAAACAATCTTGTCTTCGGGAATGATCTCACCGAAGCCCTTAAGACTATTGACGATGACAAAGAAATGATCAAACATCTTGGAGACGCTCTCGTCAGGCTCCATCTTGAAATTCTCATAGCTCAAATTAAGGATTCCAATTTTGGTCTCCTTTACATCGTTGGTTCCTTCATATGTGGTCTTGAGCTTGTCCCACACCTCCATTGTGCTTGTAAAAGAGGACATATTCGCATACATGTCCGGTCCAAGTGCAAAAAAAAAGATGTGCAAGGCCTTGTCATTAACTTGCAGTCTCATTCGATCTTCATCGGTCATCTCCATCTTTGTTTTAGGAATGAGTCTTCCTTCTTCAATCTCTTCATTTGGATTGTTGGTCCATCTTTCACTACATCCCAAAGGGTGCAGTCATTTGATTTGATGAAGAGCCTCATCCTATTCTTCCAATAAGGATAGTTATCCCCATTGAAGAATGGCGGTTTGGTGATAGATTGGAACTCGTACAAGTTTTGGCCAGAGGTAGACGTCATGTCTTGATTGATTGTCGATTGTAACACTTCTAGGATCACCTCTTGTGGATGTAAGTCCTTCAAAGAGTTAGGCTCTAATACCAATTTTTGTGTGGATCAATCGATAGATAAATGGCTAAGGGGGGTAAATTGGCTTTTAAAAATTGGAGAGGGGAAATTGAAATGATAAAAATGAAGAACACACAATTTATAGTGTTTCATGCTTTGAACAAGCTCTACATCCACTACCTTAGCTCTCACTAAGGATTTTGAACCAATTTCCACTAGAAATTCTTCCCCTTTTCTCGGATTAGGAGGAAACCTTACAATTCGATTAAGCTTTCTACCCAAATCTTAATCAAGACTCTCTCTCTTACAAAGAAGATTTGGCAAACTGAAAAATACCTCTCAATAGGTTGATTTGTTTCCCAATTACAAACAATCACTCCCTAAGCTTGAAATAAATGGATACAATAAAATACATAAGTGAGGGTTAAAAGATTTGACTCTAAGAACTCAAAGGGATTGGATTTGTGCTTTGATGTTGTAAAATTTTTCAATAGTTGTTGTTGTTTCTTTTGAGGCTTTCTTTTATACCACTTCATTGATTTCTAGCCGTTTGGGTGGTTGAGATCATCAATAGAGCCATTGGGCTGCATTTTTCCCGCAATAAATGCTCTTCACCAACCAACCATATCAGTACATGAAGGCCCGTATTGATACTTGTCTCAAAATGGAAAGAACCGTTGTGTATAAAATATAGGGGTGTATCGATACACGAGAGCGCGTATCAGTATGGTAATAGTGTAAAAAGAGGGGCATATCGATACGGAGTGACCGTATCAGTACGGGATTTGCTCACTGGAATCCTTGGTTAAAGTTTTGTAAAAATGGTATCAGTACGCTACTAGGGCGTATCAATATGGTTCAACAGTCATTTGAAAATACTGGTTCCAATAACTGACAAGCAACGGCTATAAAATTAAGTGTCAAGATTTTCAAATCCGACCAAACCGTATCGATACAATATGAGCCGTATCGGTACTTTAAAGTAAAATCTTAAACCTAAATGAAAGACCGTATCGATATAGGGACAACCATATCGGTACACGAAAGCCTATTTACAAGCCTAAATTAAAATCCGTATCGATACGGGGATAATCGTATCAGTACACTTTTGTCGATTAAAATTCTAGTGTTGAAAAATCGTATTGGTACGTTTAAGGCGTATCGATATGCCTGGGCGTAAATGCCTAATTTGGCTTTGAAACACTTAGAAATTTTTATTGGGTTTAAGGTTTTTGACTTAGAAAACAATTTTGGTTCAAATGCTTGTCATTTTTATGAGACTTTTGAGTAATTAAAAATTTATTTACTTTTGCAATTTGGTCCTCAACCAATTTGTTATATCAAAATCAAATATAGGTTTTACAAAAATGCAAGAATTCAGAGATCTGAAGAAAGAAGTTGATCAAATATGGGAAAGTGAGGAATGATATTGGCATCAAATGCTATAGTGGATTGTCTCAAGTTGGGCGATCGTAACACAAAAGTTTTTCATGCTACCACTATTCAGAATAGAAGATTAAATGCCATTTTCCGATTGAAGAATGAGATAGCGGAGTGGCTAGTGGAGTATGCGACTATTGTAGATCACTTTCAGAAGTACTTTCAGGAAGTCTATTAAAAAAACCATGCGATCGAGATGGAAGTCATTTCTGATACCATATCGTCTATTATTTCACCAGAGATGAATCTTCTGCTTAGTAAGGAAGTATCGAATGAGGAAATCCAAGATGCGGTCTTCAGTATGGGTCCTCTAAAAGCCCCAAGACCCGATGGTTTCTCAGGAACTTTTTATCAATCCTTTTGGAGCACAATCAAAGATGACTTAATCAACATGGTTAAACATTTCTTTCACAACAGTAGCCTTGATGAGGAGATCAACATGACTAACATAGTCCTTATCCCTAAAAGGAAAAATCCTACAAAAATCCACCACTTTCGACCTATCAGCTTGTGTAATTTCTCTCTTAAGATTATCACTAAAATCATAGCTTTGAAAGTCAAACGCGTCCTTAGGGAGATTATTCCACCATCACAATCGACCTTCGTTAATAGAAGACTCATCCATTATAACATCATTATTGCGCACGAGGCTCTCCATGCTATTAAAAGAATGAAGAAGGGCAAAAAAGATGCCATGGCTCTTAAAATTGACATGGAAAAGGCCTAGGATTAAGTTGATTGGGACGTTATTCAGTTTGTGATGACTAAAATAGGATTCTGTGAATGGTGGATCCAAAGAGTTATGCAATGCGTCACTACCCTTTATTTTGCCCTTATTATCAATAGGGAGAGACGTGGGATTTTTCGGCCGCCACGGGGGTTAAGACAATGAGTTCCTCTTTCTCCTTTCTTGTTTCTTTTCATCTCAAATGTCTTCTCTTGGTTGATTGATAAGGAAGTGAATGATCAGGCTTACGAGGGTTTCCAAATTAAGAGATGATGCTCGGTGTTTATGTCAAACTGTTAATTTCAATAAATCTTCTGTTTTCTTTTCACAGAACATAAGTCTCGGTCATAAAGTCCACCTTACTAATGTTTTGGGATTCGAATTTATAGATAAACACAATTTATACCTAGGCCTTCCTTCATTATGGTGTCGCGGTAAGAAAGAAGCCTTGAACTTTATCAAGGAAAGAGTCCGCAATAAACTTAAGGATAGAAAACAAATTTCTTATCTTGGGCAGGAAAAGAAATTTTGATTAAAGTCGTGGTGCAAGCTATCCCATCCTATGTTATGCAATGCTTTCTGTTGCCAATTTCATTTTGTGATGATCTCTGTTCGATGATCGGTCAATTCTGGTGGAATAACTCTAAGGAGAAGAAAAAAAAAGTATAGATTAGTTTAATTGGAAAAGCTTTGTTTACCGAAAGATAAGGGTGGTCTCTGGTTTAGGGACTTGAGAGTCTTTAATCAAGCACTTGCGCTAAAGGGGTTTGGAGAATTGTTAAAAACCCAAATTCTCTCTTGGCTCAAACCTTTAGGGGTATCTACTTCCCCAATGGGGACATTTTCACGACGTCGTCTTGTACTAATCCTTCATGGGCTTGGACAAGTATTCGGGATGGGATCAAAACAATTTTCAAGGGCACTTTATGAAAAATCGTCAATGGGAGAAGAGTCTCAATTTGGAAAGACAAGTGGATACCGAATTTGCCTGAGTTCTCGATCTCCACACCACGACCTACTAAGTGTAGAGGATATCTTATATCTTCTCTCTCTTGCCCCACATTTCAGGATTTGTTTTGTTCCGAGATCGTGTAATAGGGTTGTTGATTGGGTTGCAAAAGCTGCAAAATCTAATTTGTGCCTTTGTGACTGGCCGGTGCTTGTGCCTTCTGCCTAATGCCCCTGCTTTGAATTATTTTTGAGTAATATATCTATGTTTTGTAAAAAACGACTTAAATTTTGGTACAAAACCCGAGTTTTGGAACCCAAGCACTTAGTAGGCCGAATTAGAATTCTTGTAGGCTTTTTGGTTTAATGAATGTAGCTTGTTCTAGTTTGGGTTCGGCTTAATGGTTGAGGATAAGCTTCTTTAGTGACCCAATAGTAAATTGATGGACCAAAACATCAATTACCCCTTTTGTTGCTTTTTAGTTGATCTAGTTTTTTTTTTTGGGTCAAAGATCTGGTTTTGTTTGAACGTGAGAATTTGGGACTAATAGTTAAGAATTTTTATTGCTGTAACATATTGTTGACATTCTCATTTGGTTTTCATATCCCACCTTCATTTCCTCTACCATCTTCTTCTTTTTTCTCTCAAAAACACATCTTCTGTTCCATTATCTCAAGCTCCAAAGCAACCAGGGGCGAAACTTAAGCATGACTAATGGGGCCATGATCCCTCTAAATTTTGATTGTTTACACATAGAATAGAATTTTATTTTATTATAGAATATAAAACACAGTTAGCCAACTTCAGAGTATTGTACTTATTTGTATTTAGAGGCCATGCATATCATACCGTCTTATATTTCATTTTTTGGTTTGTAATTTTGAGTTATTGCTTTTGATTTTTAATATTGTTATGTTACGAAGCTTCAACTTTTATTTGATTGCTCTACGCACGTTTTTGCAATAAATTTTTTAACATTTATAATTTATTTTTTTAAAGACGATTTTATGAAGTTTCAAGTCGTAAGTTGTTTTCATGACCCATATGTGACTCTAGAGTTGTAAAATATTTTGATCGGTTTTAGAGTGTTACAATATGCATAGTGGTAAATGATTTGTATGTTAATTCAATAGTTCTATGTTTGATCTTAAGTAGTGAATTTCGTTATTTAAATATTATACAAAAGTATGAAAAGGTAAACTCGTCCTCATGATAATATTAATTACCCTTTAAAATAAAGACATTTTCATAATTTCATCATTAAATTAATATCAAGTTCACTCATAACACTAACTCAATATTCCTCTTTATAACAAGTATAGGTTCTAAATATAATTTTTTTTAAGTTAAACACATTGGCTGGAATGGTTTGACTTCTTAATTATATGATTAAAAAATGAGAATTGGAATCATGGTACTAAAACGTTTGCAGTATTAGATCAGAATCACAGTCCATATACAACTACACAATCATATCACAAACTTCAAAATTATTCATATTGGTGGCGAACACTAGTACAACAATGATACTTAACTCAGAAAACGAATCACTCTGATCCAAGAACAGAGCTTATTCATTGCCACACACATAAATATATAATCATATGATGGTGGCGATTTCATCACTTCTTGGCCTGCAACAACAACAATTCCCTTCACTGTTAGCAACTTCTGGTATCATAATAGTTACTGCTGAAATACTAATAATACAAGTTACAGATCCTATAAACAGATGGTTACCGAGAACATCATCTTGTAAAGTGCCACTATTTCTTTCGGATCTGCTTTCTTTGTCTGTTTATACGCATCGATCTTGTTCACCGCCTGTGTCACGCAGTCATGACAATTATTCAAGAATTGAAATACAGAAAGAAATGTTGCTCAAGTCATACATTGGATTGGAAGCTATATCTATAGAGATGTTGCTCAACTAATTATACCTCAATCCATGCTGCCAGTTTAGACCTGCCTGCTGTGATGTCGTACTTAAACACCTCCGATAAGTAGATCTGGAATCTTTCAACCAGAGGAATGAAAGTAATGTCCGCCTGCAATTCACAAAATTATTCATGCATCTTTGCCGAAAAAAACTCCTAACTATAAGCCTTTTTCTCTTCAACATTTTACATTTCTTCCAACACATTTAAGAAACAGAAACAGAAAAACTACAGCACCTGGGAAGCAAATTAGCATCCCTGGAGAGCCTAATTACCAGACTAAGCTTGTCACCAAGGAAGAATGGGCCATCGTATTTTGTAAGAGCATGTTCCAAGTGATCAAATGCAGTACCTGATGCAATTCACAAGTTTTAGCTGCTTCATATCATATTAATATATACAAATACACGCTACACTCGGTTAAACACAGGTATATTTCATTGAATCAGACAAACCAGCTTCAGTTGTTGAGTCTCCTTTAAAGGTAGTAAACACCAGCCCTGCAAATTGGTCTATGTGCGATAACATCTCCTCAAACAACTTCTTTTTGTCAGCATCCTAATACATTTTCAAAACAAGACTTGGTTAATAGAGATAAGGAGTGAGAAACCTGCACAGAATTAGAGCAGTAAACAATTCGAGAGACGTTACATTAGGTAAAAGAGAAGGGCCTTCAAAGTTGGTGTCAACATATTTGATCAAATCAATACTCTCCCCCATGACTTTTCCATTATGTTCCAAGGACGGCACCTTGTTTACAGGGTACACTTTCTCCTTGTACCAAGCAGGCCTATTTTGAAGGTTCAAAGGAACTAACTTAATCTTGTCTTGCAAACCCTGCAACTCAACCTGGTATAATTCCTGGTGATCCACACAGGTTGTGCAAAGGGGCAAGTATAATTCCCTGTACCAACCCTCTTGGTACCGACTTTAATATTTTATTTAATTTAGTCCATTTACTGTTTAAAGTCGGACCCTTTTGAAATCATCTTCATATTCATTGTTCAAAATGCAATATTTTGAGAAATAAAATGGTTGATGCCATATTTTGGGGAAAAATAAATTAAGACATCATGTATGGAAAAATTCCCAAGTTCATTCAAAAAACTATTTTATAATTCATTCGTAATAAAATGAAGTTGTTGTTATGAATATCTTTATTTATGGTAGATATCCATATATCAAATGAGACTTTAATGTACTTTATTATTAGGGCTTAATACTCATTGAAATTATGGTTTCTATCTTTTACCTATAAATATAGAGTTTAGAGAAAATATTGTGTACAACCCTACTTTGAGAATATAATACAAGTCTCTCTCTTTGTCTCTCATCTTGTTCTTGTTCATCTATTTTGTTCTTGCCATTTATTTTATTCACAACACGTTATCAACACGAGACTCTAATCAACTGAGGTCTTCATCGTTCGATTTCAAAAGAAGTTACTGGAAAGAATTCGATTATAGGATGAACCAAAGATATATTTTTCCCTCAATTTTTCTAAGTTATTGATTGTCTTTCTCTTTATTTATTAACTTGTTTTTAATTTTTCGACTTTGGGCACAAGATTGAAACATTTAATGTTCGAGCTAAATTCAAAATACCAATCCAACCGCGCAATTCATTGGCTGTTGGTAGTTGTTTGAGCCCTTGCATGTGATTCTTTTTACATGGTCTTGATGGTTGTAAGTACCTTTACTTTCTATAGAAGATTTTGATGACAAAGCAACGGGAATTAGATGTTGAAAGGTATTTTTGTCCTTGTACTATTTCAACATGCCTATTTAAGCGGAATTGAATTTTATTTATTTTCTATTTGAGCCCTTGCACAATTAAGTACTATTAAGAGGTAAGTTTTTATTTTTAATTATTTTTCTTATATATAAGGAAAATAGTGTTAATGGGATTTGAATCACAAACATACCCTAACCATTTGACTAATTCGACTATATTATTGAGATTTGTTGCCAAGGAACCACGAATCACATGTGTTTATGCATTTTTGTGTCAGTTTTCTTAACAGTACATGATTGATAGTTTGTGGTTAGTTATTTGCTACTTAATATTTATTCAATGAGATTTTGTGTTTTAAACGTGTTTTAAGTTTTACATGATATCTTTAAATGGCTTGGAAAGAGACGGAACGTAAAGAGATTATGAGAAGTTGTTTTAAACATTTGCTATGTCTTCATTGTCCTTGAGAGGATAATAAATATCGGTAAACTCTATTTTTATTTTTATTCTTTAAATTATGGTTTTAAGGTGTAGTAAATTATGGTGATTTATGATCTACAAGAAGATTGTTATAAATTATGGTGATTTATGTTTTATGTTCTGTTGATTTAATCCAAATATATTGGCTAGACATCCCGCTCTGCGAGGCTATTGGTCTTAAATAAGGTTTCTAAATGACCTTGTGAACTGGTTTAATAATGCCGCGTACGAGGATTAAATCTTTAGAATAATCTGCTCAAAATAAGGCCAGAGTCATTATACTTCTTCGCCCTCACCTCCATTAGGGGTTGAAATCTAAATATTTAACGGTGAAAGATCCTCTTATTCCTTGAAATACTCTAAAGGAACGGTATAACCATAAAAAAACTGTTATTCTACCTAAAGCTCAATATGGTTGGTTACATCTAAGATTGCAAGATTTTAAATCAGTAAGCGAGTATAACTCTACTATGTTTCGAATTACTTCACAATTGAAGTTATGTGGTTAAAATATTACTGATGAGGACATGTTAAAAAATATACTCCACTTTTCACGCAAATAATGTTGTCCTCAAACACAATATCGTGAAAAATATTTTAAAGGCCCATTGGCTCCACTCCATTCCCTGAAGTGAATGTGAGATTTTATAATGCAAAAAAATAAATGCCACATTAATAGTTGTGGTCATAGTCAAGGCTATGGACATAGACATTATGGTCATTTTGAGAATAATTATACCCACCACAAGTAGAACAATAAAGATGGCAATAGTGCAAAATATCATTCCAAGAAAGAGGAATCTATGTGTCATAGATGTGACAACTTAAATCATTGGCTTTGTATTTGTCGAACGTCGAGGTATTATGGACCTTTATCCACAATCATGAATGATAAAGGAAAAAATATATAAACAAATTTTGTTTATGACAAAAATAATTATGGCGTTTGTGGACCAACTCAATTAGATATTATTGATTTCCTCATAACCCTCTAAGGGAATAATTCATCATTTATTTTATTTCCCTTATAACCTCTAAAGGGAATAATTGATCCTTTATTTATTTTGGTTTATGTTAATTTGTTTTATTTATTATTTATTTATGTTAATTTACTTTATGTTGATTTGTTTTACATATTATTTATTTACTCTTTATGTTAATTTATCCTTTAAAGAATATGATTACATCCGGAATAAAATATGCAATGAATTGTGGTGATTTATGCTTAACAAACAATGCAAGTACTCATACTATACTTAAGCATAAGAACTATTTTTCCATTTAAATGCAAGGAGGAAAATGTGAGTATTATATCTCAAAGTACTAAAATATCAATGCTTCGGAAGAGTAATAAGTTCTTGTGACATTATCTTTGATAGATAATTGATTTGATATGTGCTATATTTAATATTTTTCATTCCCTGAAGTGGATGGTACAAAGCACATATTTTTCATTCTCTGAAGTGAATGAAACAAGGCACGTATTGAAAGGTGCATAATTATACATATTTTCCCATTTAAAATGCAAGTGAATAATGCGAGTACTATATTCGGAAGTACTAATATCATAGAAGGCTCCAGAAGAGCAAATATGTTATTGCCAAATGGAACTCTATTCCATATTCACAATGCGTTTACTCGCCAAAATCTCAAAGAGGCTTATTGAATTTTAAAGATATTCATAGAAATGAATATCATATTGTGACTATTAGTCAAGGGTTGCTGACTATCTCTATATTATGAGTATAAACTAAGGCAATAAGAAAATCTTGACAAAATTACATGCACTGTCATCCGGATTGTACTACACAAGAATTAGTACAAATTGAAGATCATGCTATTGTAAACCAAAAGTTTACTGATAACTTTATTATTTGGCATGACCGGTTAGGCCATCCCGGTTCAATTATGATGCGAAAGCCATTGATACTTCATGTGGTTATTCATTGAAGAACTGATAGATTCTTCAAAGTAATATTTTTCATGTGATGCTTGCTATCAAGGAAAATTGATTATTCAACCATTACTAGCTAAGATTGATTATGAATCTATTAATTTTTTTGGAACGGATACAAGGTGATATATGTGGGCCCATACACCCTTATTATAGATCATCTAGATATTTTACGGTTTTAATCGATGCATCGACTAGATGGTCATATGTATCCTTGTTATCAACCCTCAACTTGGCATTTACTTACTCTGTTGATAAAATTACGAGTACGTTTTCCAAATTACCTTATAAAGACAATTAGTCTTGATATTGTTGATGACATGCCATTTTACATGCAGCATCACTAATTCGCATCAAGCCAACAAATTATCATAAGTTCTCCCCAAAATTTTTGTGTGTGCAGTATATGTTCTAATTGCTCCACCACAACACACAAAGATGGATTCTCAAGTGAGGTTGGGAATATATGTCAGATTCAAATTCCCATTGATAATTAAATATCTCGAGCTTCTGATATGGAATTTATTTACAGCTCGATTTGCTGACTATCATTTTAATGAGTTAGTTTTCCCTACATTAGGGGGAGAAAATAAATAGTTGGAAAAAGAAATAAGTTGGAATGAATTATCATTATCTCAGTTTGATTCACGTACTCAACAATGTGAACTATAAGTTCAAAGGATAATTCATTTAGCAAATTAATTGCCAGATGATTTTGCTGACTCTAAAAGAACGACTAAGTCACATATACCATCTATGAATACTCTGATTAAATTTAATGTCCTGGAAGGACAAACTATTGTTGCTAATGAGTCTAACTTATGCTTGTAGCGTGGTAGACAAGTAGGTTCCAAAGATTAAAAAATCCTCAAAAAAGAAAAGGAGCTGCATATTATGATGGTTCGATGGTGGAATCAACGAATTATGAAAATCTCTAGAAAAGATTAAAAGGTCTCCAACAGAGATATTATACATGACTCATGTACCTAATACGAGATCTCAATGAATTATGTCATGTCTGGTAATAAATGAAACCGAAATTAAATCGACGTCGATAATACATTTGTATGTAATATAGCACTAGAGAATTTGATGTGGATCATGAATCATTGTCAATTGGACAATGCAAAAGAAATGATTGGCCAAAATAGAAAGAGGCAATTAAGGCGAAACTAAAATCTCTTTCAAGAGAGAAGTATTTGTGAGATATTAATAGGTCTTTGTGAGAAAGATAAATAAAAAGGGAAAATCACGAGATATAAGCTTGCTTGGTTGCACAAGGATTCTCACAAAGATATGAAATCGATTATGAGGAAACATATTCCTCAGTGGTGGATGCAACTACTTTTAGATTTTGATTAGTCTGGTGTCGCAACCCTTTTTAGGAAAAGGTTTTTGACGTTATTTGGAAAACTTAAGGAAACACAGAGTCGCCACCAATCTTTTTGAAAGAAAAAAAGTGTTATTGGATCACTTTTAAAATAATGGCTATTTTAATAAAACATTTTATTTATTAAAACAACATTTTTGGTCCACGAAAATAAGAGAAAACGGGTTCGGGGGTCGGTTACGTGTGGGGAAGGATTAGAAACCCCACAACGCCAAAAAATTGGTACCTAATTGATTTCAAAAAGTATTTTCAAAATGGGAATTTGCAAAGTTCACATGATTTCGCTTTATTTGTCCACAAAGTGAATGCAGATCTATTTTAACAACCTTATATGGCACTAACCCGTCATTCCCGCTTGATAAGACACCACATTAATTAAGTTTTCACTTGTTAAAACAAACCAAAGAAGATAATAAGTGTGTTGTCATTTTTAAAATTAACCTACTTAGTGATTAAAACCTAAAGATATATCTACATTCATTTTAGCTATTATAGTTTAAATAAAATTAAGTGTATTTATTTAAATTATGAGGAAATGTTTCTGCACACACGTCACTAATCTAAGTTTTCAAGTACCTATTCCTAAGTTTTCAAGTACATATATATACAAAGAATCAAAGAAATAAATAAATTGCATGATTGAAATAAAATTAAAATAAAGAAAGAGATAATTTATCTTTTTTTAAATATATATATTTCGGCTATGGGTTAAATTGAAAGAAAAACAAAATTTGAGGGCTAATTTGAAAATAATTAAAAATTTAGTGTTATAGTTGTGAGGGGAAGGATGAAATTGAAAGAAAGATGAAATGTGAGGGTTAATTTGAAAACGATTCAAAAAATCAATGCCAAATTGAGTGGGAAAAGGATGAAATTGAATGGATTTAAAACTAAAGGGCTGCGGTCTAAGACCCATGAAAGTTGGGCGTAGGTCATAGCCGGGCACGGATCGAGTCATCGGGTTGGTATATAAGCCTTTATCGGAAACATATTTCATTTTTTCTCTTCTTCTCAAAATGGATCAAAACCGATCTCATTTTTTTCTCTGATAACATTCATCGTATAATTCATGAATTGAAGAACACGGCGATGGTCCGCCATGCCTGCCACCGTTGCTGGCGGCAAAATTTCCTAGAAAACCCTAATTTCTCAGATTCTAGTGACCCTCAAATCACTTTTTTTCACTGTAGCTACGTCGGAAACAAATCATAGTGGTATTTTTCAATAAAACATAAGTAAAAACAATCCCTTTTCTTTATTTAAAAATGAATCTGAACATAAGAAGAAATAATTACTAGAAAATCTGCTTTATTTTACTAGAATTGCTTGAATACACTCGCCGAATTGCTACAACTTCTGGATTTTCGAATGCTATATGTATGTGCTTGCGTGTGATTCGTATCAAATTGTTGTGGTGTTACATGCATTTTATAATGCTATTTATAGTTACAACAATGCTTGAATTCCAAGCATGAATCCCTAATTATCACCTAAAAGGCTTCTGTCTTGGTTCCAATTTTAGGCATATTTGCTGTTGACTCGCGATCCACCTCTATTTTGAATATGATTTAGCTTGATTCTTGCCTCGGCTTTGATTAAGGGATTAATCTTTCCTATTTTGCTTCTAATTTGGTTCCAGCTAGGGCTTCGATTTAGGTTTTAATTCCCTTTCTTTGATATGATGCTAATTTTCCTTTTGTTTTGTCTCTACTAATCTTCAAATGGTGACAATACCGTCGGCGGGAGTAATTAGAGCATTGAGAGCCGGCCTGAATTCTACCGAGGAAGTCAAAACGTCCACTGGAAGCTGAAAGGGCAGACGCGTAGCCGCCACGTGCGCATGATGATCCAAGTGATTAGCCTCTGGAGCAATATGAACCGTTTGATGATTTCTAAACCCAAACGGTGATGGAGATGCAACGCCTAGTCTTCTCCAATTGGCCTGATCTATGCTCTACGTGTATCCTGTGTGCAAACTGTGTTGATTTGCGCATGATCAAGAAAGGTTAGGGCCCTTGGGGCTTCATCTTTGAAATTATGCCGAACGGGCCTTTGTAATTTAACTAAAAAAACGGGCCAAGCAGGCCCTAATGTAATGGACTCTATGTTATTATTCTATAATGGACTCTATGTGTTTATTTTTGTAATGGACTCTATACTATTATTTTTTTTTGCAATGGACCATACTCTTATTTGTAAGAAACAAAGAGTTTAAATGAAATAAGTTCATATTTGTTTTTAAAATGACTTGTTTCTATTTGTTTAATCAATAATGCAATAAACCCTAACTTAGAACCAATTACCTGTATATGTAAAAGAAACAAAAAGGCAAACTTGCTAATTATAATGTTATACCATGCTACTAATGCACATATGAATCGAGCTACTAAACCATAGACCATACTTAAACTAAGATATTGATATAATAAAACAAGAACAAAAAAACTTGGTGAAAATTCAGTGACAACAGCTGCCCCTCTTTGGTCATTCCAGTGAAACATGAATAGAGCAAATAACAAAAGACACTGATTTTCACCAATTACCAAACCGTCAATGCCTAAAAAGACAGGCGGGTTCTATTCTCCTTGCGCTCAAATAGATAAGCAGGTTCTATTCTCCTCATGCTTGAATAGATAAGCAGGTTCCATTCTCTGAATGCCCGAACGGATAGGCATCCTCTATTCTCCTCATGCTCGAATAGATAAGCAAGTTGAAAAATGTTACATCCTCCTTATGCTTCGATGGATAAGCGGGTTCTATTCTCCTTATGCTTGAATATATAAGCGGGTTCTATTCTCCTTATGCTCGAATAGATAAGCAGGTTCCATTCTCCAAATGCCCAAATGGATAGGCGGGTTCTATTCTCCTCATGCTCGAATAGATAAGCAGGTTGAAAAAGGTTCCATCCTCCTTATGCTTGGATGGATAAGCTGGTTCTATTCTCCTCATGCTCGAATAGATAAGCAGATTCCATTCTCCTAATGCCCGAACAGATAGGCAGGTTCCTTTGCAGAAAAAACTTTCACACTTCCAAAAAATCTGACATATGATGCAGTTATGATGATCAAATCCTTAAGGATGTCTAAAATATGAATGCATGTCTCTTTTTCTTTTTATAATACTTTTATCAGAATTATTTTTCTTGAATAATATTATCTCAAACATTTTCTCAACTCTGGCAATAAATGGTAAGTGTCTATTCTGATCCATCCCATCAAAAGAAGCAGTATGACTTCCTTTCATTTATCTACACTGAAAGGCTTTACACCATGTTATTAGGATCACAATGAGCAAGTAAACTTGCACCAGCCCATCCTTCAACACTAGTTGACTTCACCATTTTCTTGTTGTTAAAATTCCATCGACCATTCCTTGGAAAGTAATATTCACCATTGCCTACTCCTAACCTCAGGGCTGTAGGACGCGACCTTTGATTTGGAGTTCACCAAAACACCACTGTGTCGTATCATAAGTTCAATGCCCTATTCATCTTTTCCTGTGACTTCTGCCTTTTCAACTAGGAAAGATCTTTGCGAAGTGTATAGCGTTGCTAGAACACCTAAGAGTGAAACTCTATGGGGATATATAGGGGATGCTTTGGCTTGCCATCATTAATGTGTGGGAAATCATCTGAATATTGCAGTGGTTGACAACATAATCATTGATAGTCATCTTCATCGTCTCATCTTCTCCATTCTCATTCTTAGTACTTCTTTGCTTCATAGACAACATTTCTGATCTTTTGCATATTTGCCTGCTCAATCCAGTTATCTTGTACTCCTGGTTGGAAGGATTGACTTTATCCTTATATTCTTCAACACTCTTTTAGCCTTTGTCAAGTTATCATTGTAGTTGATACATCAATGTTCAATGACAAGCTTCCTAGAATCTTATTGTTCTCCCAAATGTCTCATATCCTTAGCTATTTCCTCCAATGTCTGTAAAATTGTTCTCATCGTTGTCGAAAACAAGCTATCTCATGTAAGCATCTCTGGTTTGCAACATGCTACCTTAGGGTAACATCTCTTGAGGATTCTCTAATTCTTGCCTCCGCAGAGATCTTCGAATGAAAATCTTTGCAGCAAAACCTATTTCCATCTTGAATCTCTTCATATGTTTGCTGCTCTTTTTGCCCTAAACTCCAAATTCAACCATGGAATACCTCATAGTTCCAATACCCTTTTAGACAAATATTAAAGTAATGCCCAAAAATCTTTTGTATATTTCAAGTGATGTCAAATTTTTTAATTCTCATTTCAATGCAAGATGCTTATACGAAAAAAGGGAAATGATGTAAGAAAAGAAAAGAGGGCTAAGAAACAAAACTTCATCAATATTGTGGCAAAAAGAAAAGAAGTTACAAAAATTCAAACATCAATGACCAAAACTCCTCTTGTCAAAATGACGTGAGATGTCTTGAATGTTACCCATGCTGAGCAGACTTTGACAATGGTGACAATGAGAGAAAGTTCATAACTCATCTGTGTTACGTTCCCGAAAGAATCTCCCTGGTTATTAACTACCTAAGCAGCCCTTTGTGGGTTTTCAACTTAGGTCCTCCTTTAGTTTCAAAACGCCCTTTGCAGGTTTTCATTTTGAACTCCCCTTTTCTTTTTTTTCTTTTTTCTTTTCTTCTTTTTTTCTTCTTTTTTTCTTTTTCCTCTCCTTTGTTCTTTTTTTTTCTCTTTTTTCTTCTTTTTTCTTTTTATTTTTTCTTCTTCTTCAGACATAATACTTTTTGACTGAATCTGAATTTATCAGACTCTGAAGTTCATCTCCATCCATTTCAGCCAAAATTAACGCTCTACCTGAGAAAACCTTTGTTACAATGTAAGGTCCTTCCTAATTTGGTGCCCATTTTCCTCGGGAATCGCTTTGAATTGATAACTTCTTTTTTAGTACCAAATTACATTCTTTAAATTCTCTCGGCCGAACTTTCTTCTCGTGAACCCTTATCATCTTTCTTTGGTACATTTGCCCATGACACAGTGCTTTCAATCTTTTCTCTTCAATTAAGTTCTGCTGGTCATATCTTTCTTGAACCCATTCCGCTTCTTCCAACTTTGCTTCCATTAAGATACGGAGCGATGGTATTTCAACTTCAATTGATAATACAGCTTCATTCCATATACCAATGAGAAATGCGTTGCCCCAGTAGAAGTACTTACTACGGTTTGATAAGCATATAAGGCGAAAGGTAGCTTCTCATGCCAGTCCTTATAAGTATCCACCATTTTCGCAATTATTTTCTTAATGTTCTTATTTGCGGCCTCCACTGCCCCGCTCATCTTCGGGCGATATACCACAGAATTATGATATTTAACATTGAACTGCTCACAGACTCTACTTATCATCCTGTTATTCAAATTGGAGGCGTTGTCAATGATGATACTTTTAGGCAAGCCATACCAGCAAATGATTTCCTTCTTTAAAAATTTACAAACCGCGGACCTGGTGACGTTTGCATACGAAGCTGTTTCTACCCACTTTGTGATGTAGTGTATGGCTACCAAGATAAAACGATGCCTGTTTGACGCCTTGGGGTGAATCTGACCAATGACATGGATGCCCCACATGGAGAAAGGCCAGGGTATTGTCATAACATGAAGAGGTTGAGGTGGCATATGAACCTTGTCAGCGTAGATATAGAATTTATGACATTTGCGAGAATAGTTGATGCAATCACCTTCCATGGTCGACCAGTAATATCCAGGACGCATGATTCTTCTAGCCATGGTGAAGCCACTGGGATGGGTTCCACAAACTCATTCATGAAATTCTTCCATAATTAACTAAGCTTCCTTTGTACCCAAACATCTTAGAAGCAACTGATCACGACTTCTTTAGTATAAAATTTCTCCATCAAGGACATACCCTGATGCCATTTTCCTAATCATTTTCTTCTCATTCTTCGTAGCTTGTGATCGGTAATGCTGAGACTTTACATATTGGAAGATTTCATGGTACCATAGCAATCCATCTATTTCTTCTTCCATATCACAATAATGAGCTGGCGAGTCTAGCATATGTAACCTGATGGAATCATCTCATAACCTTCATTTGCTTTAAACATGGCCGCTACAGTGGCTAAAGCATCGGCCATTTGGTTTTCTTCTTTGGGGAGATATTTGAAAGTGATCTCATCAAATTCTTTGGTCAACTCAAGGACCAACTTGTGGTATTCCACCAACTTTGCATCTTTTGTCTCCCATTCACCATGTACTTGATAAATGACTAATGCAGAGTCCCCAAAAACTCTTAAAGTTTAGATTTTCCTCTTTATTGACTCTCTTAGACCCATTATACAAGCCTCATACTCCACCATGTTATTAGTGCAGAAGAATTTCAGTCGACTGGTAAAAGAGTAATAATCTCCTTCTGGCCGAAACCAAGACTGCCCATATACCTCGTCCTAATGCATTTGTTGTACCATCAAAGTTCATAACCCAAGATTCTGTTGGTGTCTCATCATCTTCTAAAATACACATCAAGTCTTCATTAGAAATATTAAAATTAACGCTTCATATTCATCACAGGCGTGACTTGCCAAAAAGTCAGCTATGGCACTCCCTTTTATCACTTTTTGGCTCACATATTGGATATCAAATTCTGAAAGTAACATCTACCAACGTGCCAACCTTTCTAATAAAGCCAGAGCCTCCATCATGAATTTTAGTGGATCTAACTTCAAGATTCGCCATGTAGCATGATATAGCATATACTGCATGAGCCTTTTAGCCGTCCATACCAAAGCACAGCATAACTTTTCAATTGAAGAATATTTGGTTTCACAATCAGTGAACTTCTTGCTCAGGTAATATATCCCATTTTCTTTTCTTCTAGTATCATCGTGTTGCCCTAATACGCAACCCATAGAATTTTTATGCACCGTTAAATAAAAGATTAAGGGCCTCCCCAAAATAGGTGGTACTAATACAAGAGGGTTGGTTAACTGCTCTTTGATTTTTTCTAAAGTCGTCTGGCATTCTTCATTCCAAGTCCTTAGGTTAATCTTTTTTAGTAGTCTGAAAATTGGATCACATTTATCAGTTAACTGGGAGATAAAACGGGCGATGTAGTTTAGCCTCCCCAGGAAACCTCGAACCTCCTTCTGTGTTTGAGGTGGTGGGAGCTCTTGTATAGCCTTTATTTTATCAGAGTCGATCTCAATTCATTTCCTACTCACCATAAAGCCTAATAGTTTTCCTGATGTGACTCCAAATGTGCATTTGTTTGGGTTAAGCTTTAGCTGGAACTTCCTCAACCTTTGAAAGAGTTTCTTTAAATTCACCAAATGCTCTTCTTCAGATCGGGATTTGACGATCATATCATCTACGTAGACTTCTATTTCCTGATGCATCATGTCATGGAAAAGAGTGACCATGGATCTTTGGTAAGTTGCCCCCGCATTCTTTAGACCACAGGGCATTAACTTATAGCAAAAGGTTCCCCAAAGTGTTATGAAAGTGGTTTTTTCCATATCTTCTGGCACATTTTAATCTGGTTGTACCCGAAAAAACCATCCATGAAAAAGAAAAGGGCATGTCCAACTGTGTTATCCACTAATGTGTCTATATGATAACGGGAAATTGTCTTTGGGGCTTGCTCTGTTGAGATCCCTATAGTCAACGCACATGCGTACTTTTCTATCCTTCTTGGGAACGGGGACAATGTTAGCCACCAATTCTAGATACTTAGCTACCTCTAAAAAACCTTCGTCAAACTGTTTTTCATCGCATCCTTGATTTTTAAGAGCATATCTACTTTCATCTTCCTAAGCTTCTGCTTTATAGGCTCGCATCCTAATTTTATTGGAAGCCGATGTACAACGATGTCAGTGTCGAGACCTGGCATGTCTTGATATGACCAAGCGAAGATACCCTTGAAATCTTTCAAAAACTCGATCAAGCTTTATCAAGTATGGGCTGCAATGGTGGTGCCAATCTTTACCTCTCGTTTCTCTTCTTCAGTAACGAGATTCAGTACTTCTATCTCTTCATTGTATGAGAGAATCTGTTTTTCTTCTCCTTCTACCATCTTGAGCAATTCCCTGGGCAAGTCATATTCTTCTCCATTATCAACATCATCAACTTCTTCTAAGCATAAGGGTAATTCAAAGTCAACTTCAGTGTCGAACTGAGAGCCGTTTAAGTCATTGATATCTGAAGACCTGTAAAGAAAATGGACAGAAATATATACAGAGAAAAAAGAAAGAATAGAAAAATGTTTTAGTTTTATCTTTAAGTTTTATTTATGGGAAGAGTTTGCACACAAGACTTGTTGGAAGAAAGAGAATGCATATTTATTGAAGTTCAAATTATAAATTTTGACATAGACCCTTTACATAAGATCCCAAATTGCCTTCGGGTCTAAAGGCAAAAGGGTGGGTTTTTAGAATTACTCTGAAACTGTCTTAAAGACTACAGGAATTTCTTCAGCAGTCCAGTTGTCAAGTTCAGAGCAAGGGCTAATCTTGGTCAGGTACTTATTCTCTTCTTCCTCGTCTATCACAGCGTTGATCCCCAGCTTTCCAAACGCTTCACATAACTCATTCATTCCTTTCTCTTCCTCATTAACTGGGGCACTTGGATCCAACAGGCCCCCGAATCTAAAGTTATGGCTCAGGGGTGGAAATGTCAATGTTTTTCACTCAATTTCCTATCCTTTCAGCCTTGCTTGTCTTCTTTCCTGGCATTTCCTTATTTCTTCTCTCCTTTGCCAATTTTTGGGCTTAAAACCCAAGCCAAACTGATCCTTCTTTGATGGGATTACCACGGGATACAGCCTCTCTTGGTGTCTCTTTCCAAATCCTTTTTCGACTTCAGCTCCCTTTCTTAGAGTTTGTTTAACTTGCATCTTTGCACAATTGGATAATTCTGGTTCAGGCACCTTACTTCCTTCAGTGACAAAGGCCACATTGACTAGATCTAGTGTCCTAAAGTGACATTCGAGCGCACCCTCATCAATCTCGATAAAGGGTGCATCATTAGTTACTGATGTAATGATTTCTTCCTCTCTATCTACAGTTATCAATTGGCCATCCATCACAAATTTTAACTTCTGATCTAAGGTAGAAGGGACTGCTCTTGTTGTATGAATCTATGGGCGCTCGAGCAAGCAACTGTAACTAGGCCTAATGTCCATGGCCATAAACTCAACATCAAAGGTTGATGGTCCGATCTGCAAAGGCACTTCTATTTTACCCAACATATCTTTCTGAGTTCCGTCGAACACTCTTACTGTATTTTGATAGGCTCTCATATAAGAGTTGTCCATAGGCAGCTTCTTTAGTGTTGCTAACAGCATAACATTCAGGGCCGACCCGTTATCAATAAGAACGCTCGGTAGCATATATCATTTGCATCTTGTGGTGTGATGTGTAGAGCTTTGCACAATCCCCTTCTTTCTCCAGGTATTTCTTCGTCATTGAATGAAATAAAGTTATTGACAGCAATGCTACTAACTAGCATATCCATCTTGTCGGTTGTGATCTCCTTCGATATGAACGTTTGATTCAAAATCTTTAGCAAGGCCTCACGATGGCCTTTAGAGCTCAACAGTAATGATAGCATAGAAATTTGAGCCAAAAGCTTATGGAGTTGCTCTACCACAATGTACTCGTTGTGTTTTAGAATCTTCAAAAATTCTTGAGCCTCTGACTCCTTCACTGGCTCGTGGTACACTATTGGTTTTTCTATGAAGAAATATTTATCATCTTCCTTTTCTAACTCTTCAGCAGTAGCTTTCCTTTGTGCTGCATATCTATTTTCTGCCATTGGCTGGGAATAGAGCCTCTCACTCCTCGTAAAACGGCTCAATTCATTGACTGGTTCTTCCTTTGTTTTCTCTTCAATAGAAGATCCTTCTGGGGCTGCTACTGTGCAAGCATAATTCCATGGGACCTGCTTGCTATCCTTGTATGGAAATGGGGTTGGTTCCTTAATTACAAGTCACGGGATTACTCCCTTTGCGGGCTCAATAACTCTTGCTTTAGCCTTGATAACTAAAGGTTTCATTCCAAAATAATCTCTTCTAGAGGATGACTCCTCCGATGTGCAGATGTCCAACATGCACTCCTTGTTTTCTTTCTCAAGAAACTCTAAGCAACGTTCAATCTCGTGACATCTTTCTTTGTGATACTCACAAAGCAATCCATCTTCAGTTTCCATATTCTAGGCTTCTCCTTCTAGCATCCCTGGTGCCACATTTGAGCCCATACCCACCTCATGGGTGCTTTGACTTCAGCAACATGTTTCTTAGCCCTCTTGTCTTCCTCCTCCATGATTGCATTAACTCTTGCTTTCTGGTGATTTGGCAGAAGGTTTCCCTTCTCTTCTAACATGTCAAATGACAACATTCCATACTTTTTAAATCATCTACCACTCTCTTGAATGTGGTACAATTCTCAATAGTGTGCCCCCAACTCCTTCATGATATTCGCATTGTGCCTTCTCATCATACCATGCTGGATATGGTGGTGAGAAATGAGGAACATGTTTTGGCAGCACCATTTGGGATTTAATCAATTCGGCACATGTCATTGGAATTAGAGGGAAATAGGGTTTTGAGTTCCCCTGATATCTTCGTTCTTCTTTCGATGGGTTTTTAATTGTTGTAGCTACAGTCGAGACACTAGGCTTATTAAAGACCACACCCTTTGAATAATTGGGATTATAAACATTAGTGGCATTGAATTCACTTTCCCTCTTTTTATAGGGTTTCTTTGTTTCTCCGTTATCCAACATTCCACTTTTCCTGGCTGCCAGAATCAGCTCTCCATTCATTAACATATTTGCAAAGCTCTTGGTTGTATGATTAAGCACACGGTCATAGACTAAACCTTTTAATGTCTCCACAAACATTAGGGAAACTTCATTCTCTAGTAATGGTGGCTGAACTTGAGCAGCTACATCCCTCAATCTCTACGCATATTGGCGAAAACTCTCATGATCTTTTTCTTCCATCCCTTGCAGGACTAGTCGGGTTAGAACCATGTATGAGTGTTGCACGTAATAAGTGCTCCGCAATTATGCAAGTGTACACATCGCAAGTTATAGTATAAAAGATATCGTCTCCACAGGGATTGGTGCCGCTTCAAGAATCTAATCTCTTGCACTGTAAAAAGTAAAAGAAACACAAGTAGAAGATTGTAGGAGTTTAACTAACAACTAAACTAGAAAGCAATAAAGTAAAAGAATATGTAATTGAATGATAGAGAATAGGCCAGGTTATCGTGAGTTGAGGTATGATAGCCGATTAGATCATCTTGGTAAAAGAGTGCAAGGGCAACTCAGTTGCCGTGGCAACTTGCACAGCGGGGTTGCCTTGGCAACTAATCGATGGTTGCCTGGGCGACTAGTTGGGCAACTACTTGGGCGGCTGGGCAACAACATCAAGGTTCGGCGGAGCGTTCTTCAATGGTTTCTTCTTATCCCTAAGTTGAAACTCTAGCTATTTGTGCATACCTTGATAATACATCCCTGCGTGAATCAAGGCTGAACAATAACCAATCTTGCGCTCCTCTTAGCCGACAAAATCCTTAACTTATTCCTAAGCCGGATTAATCTTCACCATCAATAGATTGAACAAAGACCATACTCATTCGTTTCTTGAATCTAACTCTCACAATATTAGATAAATAAATGAAGTTACGAGATCCTCTCCCAATTCACTCGCAAACAAGAATATATTTAAAGATTCTCTCTTCTCTCTCCCGGAGTTGACAGCATGGTCTTTAATTTATAGGGCTAGGTCAAAGTCTTTTTTGAGGGGGGAAGTTAAGTTGGAATTAAATTATCTTTAAAGAATATAATTCTTTATTATATTTAAATTCCTTCTAGAACCTCTCCTATCTTCTTGGGATTTAATTTCTCTTTAACCTCTTTATAGAAATCAAACTCCTTTGGGATTTAACTTTGCTCCACGTCATCTTGGGCTTATCTAGTCATCAATTTCGACTACCATATCATCTTATTCCTTGTCGAAAATTGCCCTGGCAACTAGCTCGGCATCTCCTTCATGCATTGCCCTGGCAAGTAGCTCGGTATCTCCTTCATGCATTGCCCTGGCAACTGGTTCCATCCTTGCTTTCACAAGTGATTCTGCACACACACACAAAAACACACCAAAGCAGTATATTTTTCCACAAAATTGAGCAAAATATGAAATCAAGCTTGTCCACCAAGGAAATGATGCAAACATGCATGAATGACTAATAATGCAACTAATATGAGCCTAAGTCTAGAAATAATAAGAATAAAAAGGGTAATAAAAATAGTACCTTTGAACACTTAACACACCCCCAAACTCGAACTATTGCTTGTCCTCAAGCAATGCAAACTAATAATTACCCGCCAAGACTTCAATTTTCAAAGACATGCTTCAAACTTGAATTCAAACCTCAGAACCGTGGCACAAAGTATGATCACCTTTTAATTTTTTGAATAACACAAAATTACCCGAAATCGAACTATAATGCTTGTGACAATGTGTGTGCGTAGTTGTGTACAAGTTGATTTTCAAGATTCTATGTGAACAATAGGCTTTTATCAATTTAATTACCGGGGCATTTATTTTTATTTTCACTAGAGCCAATTTCGGGCACCTCTAGCGATTCTTTAATGTGCATTAACTACTAGAGCCAGTTTCGGGCACCTCTAGCAAGAAAGTGCATTTACTACTAGAGCCAGTTTCGGGCACCTCTAGCAAGAATTTAACTTTTAATTTTCAATTTTAAATTTACCCAAATTTTAAGCAACCTAAGTTCACTAAGTTTCTTTCAATCAACAAGCCACAACCGTGTAAAAAAAATTCAGCATCATAGTAAAATTCTAAGTTCTTTTCATGCAATCCTAAAATTAAAGGTTCTTTCAATTAAGTGCAGTGGCAAAAATTCATCATTGGATATTCAACAAGTCTTAAGCAATTAAATCCAATTAAAGGCATGGCAAGTAACATATGCAACCTATATGTGATTGCTAAAGATGAATGCAACTAAACATGAAACTAACTAGAAACCAACACCCCCCAAACTCGAGAGAAGCATTGTCCTTAATGCATGTAAAAGTGAAACAAAATTTAAAAGAAACTAAATGAATGAGTTAGTCGGAGAGGTCGTCACCTCGAGTGATAAGTTTCCTTCATTCCGTTTGCTTGATTCATATTTCGGTCGGTGGTTGAATGCTTGTAGTTGGTACCGTGTGAATAGCATTGCTTTGATTTGATCCATGTTTGCCGAGGTAGGTTCACTTACCTGGGCATCAGTAGTTGCTGAAGCTATTGTTTTCGCCTGGGCATCGCCAGTTTCTATTGCCGTGGCAACTACTGGGGCGGTTGCCGGGGCATTCTCTGTTGTGGTTGCCATGGCAAGTAGCCGGCAGTGAATTTCCTTAGCATGGTGGTTGTGAGTCTTGTTGTGGAAAAGAAAACAAAACAAAAAAACTTGGAAACCAAAGATAATGAAGAAAAATAAAATAAACTATCTCCTAAAAAATCCAAAAATAAATAAAGAAAGAAAAAAAACTGAAAATAATAAAAAAAATAGTTCAAAAATATAAAAATGAAGTATCGAAAGGAGAACATGCTTATGCATCTCCTAAGGTGACCACTTCTTTGTTACGTTCCACATGGGCACCGTTGTAGTATTTCAATCTTTGTCCATTAACTTTGAATTCATGTTTGTTAGAGATGGACTTGATTATCATGGCGCCATGGGAGAATGGTTTGACAACTTCGAATGGTCCCATCTTGATTTCAGTTTTCTCGGGAAAATTTTTAGCCGAGAATTGAATAAGAGAACTAGTTGCCCTGGCATGAATTGCCGCGGCAATAGTCTCTTGTCATGCCATTTCTTTGTTTTCTCCTTGTAGATTCGTGCATTGTTATAGGCGAGTGCACGGAATTATTCTATCTCATTGAGGTCCAACAAATGCTTTTGCCCAGCACTTTCCCAATCCATATTCACGGTCTTGATTGCCCAATATGCCTTGTGTTCGATTTCCACCGGTAGATGGCATGTTTTTCCATAGACAAGTCGAAAGGGAGACATACCTAAGGGTGTTTTGAATGCAGTGTATGCCCAAAGTGCATCATCTAGTCTTACTGACAAATCCTTCATAGAGGGATTTACAACTTTCTCGAGTATACCCTTCAATTCTCAGTTGGAAATTTCTGCTTGCCCATTGGTTTGCGGGTGATATGCCGTGGCAATTTTGTGAGATACACCAAAGCGTTGTAACATCTTAGTGATGAGTTTTTTGTCGAAGTGTTTGCCTTCATAACTGATAATTGCTTTCAGCATCCCAAACCGTGTAAATATATTTTTCTGCAAGAATCGTTTCACGGTCTTGGAATCGTTGGTGGGAACTGCAGCTGCCTCAACCCATTGAGATACGTAGTCGACAGCAAGTAGAATGTAGAGGTTGCCGAATGAATATGGAAAAGGTCCCATAAAATCGATCCCCCACACATCAAACAATTCCACCTCGATGATGTTTTAGAGCATCGATCACATTGCTTGTAAAACTCTTGGGCATCTTTGTACAGTGTTGGCCAATACAAATCGAATTGCAAAACTTTGGCCGCGGTACGTGTTCCTCCAAAATATCCTCCATAGGGTAAAGAATGGCATTGCCGGAGTACATTCTGCTGCTCTTCTTTAGGGACACATCGACTTATAACCTGATCTGCACATTGTTTAAACAAAAGAGGCTCGTCCCAAAAGTAATGCTTAGCATCATGGCGGAACCACTTCTTCCCTTGGTGAGTAAGGCCATAAGGTAAAATACCACAAACAAGGAAATTAACTAAATCTACGTACCAGGTATTGCCGAGGCATGTGCTGTCGTGGCAACTGCTTCCAAGATTGTCGAGGCGTGTGCGTCTAGAGTTGCCGAGGCATACGCGTCCATGGTTGCCGAGGCGTGTGTATCGGTGGTTACCGAGGCGTGTGCGTCGAGAGTTGCTGAAGCATCGAAGGTTATCGAGGCATGCGCATCTATGGTTGCTGAGGCATCAGAGGTTGCTGAGGCGTGCGCATCTATGGTTACCGAGGCGTGCGTATCAGTGGTTGTCGCGGCGTGCGCGTCGAGAGTTGCTGAAGTGTCAAGGGTTGCCGAGGCATGCGCATCCATGGTTGCAGAGGTGTCAGGGGTTGCCGAGGTGTAGGTATTCTTGGTTGCCGAGGCAACTAACAGTTGCTCATCCGGGAATGCATCGCATATCTCTAAATCTGCGTCCTCCTCCCTATTGCGTTCTAAGCATGATAAGGATCGGCCACTTGATTTTCTGTTCCTTTCCTGTCCTTAATTTCAATGTCAAACTCTTGTAAAAGCAATATCCAACGAATCAAATGAGGTTTGGCATCCTTTTTTAGCAAATAGATACTTAATTTTCGAATGGTCCGTATGAACAATTACCTTTGTACCAATCAAATAGGATCGGAACTTGTCAAATGTGAAAACTACAGCTAGTAACTCTTTCTCCATTGTTGTGTAATTCACTTGAGCACTATTAAGAGTTTTACTAGCGTAGTATATCACATGAAAGGTCTTACATGTGCGTTGGCCTAGGACTGCTCCTACCGCGAAATCACTTGCGTCACACATGAGCTCAAAAGGTAGCGTCCAATCATGTGGAACGATAATGGGTGCCGAGGCAAGCTTTTCTTTTAGGGTTTCGAATGCTTGGGGTTCAAGAATCATCAAAATTGAATACTTTATCTTGTTCAAGCAAATTGCACAAGGGTTTAGTAATTTTAGAAAAAATATGAATGAACCTCATGTAAAAACATGCATGTCCAAGAAATCTTCAGATTCCTTTAACCAAACTTGGTGGGGGTAATCTCTCGATCACGTCCACCTTGGATTTGTCTACAATTCCCTTGGATGAAATCTTGTGGCCGAGCACTATTCCTTCATCTACCATAAAATGACATTTCTCCCAATTAAGGACTAAATCGGTTTCTTCACATCTTGCCAACACCTTCTCTAAATTGCCGAGGCAACTGTCGAAGTCATTACTAAAAAAGGAAAAATCATCCATGAAGATCTCAAGGAAGTCTTCGACCATGTCTGAAAAGAGTGCCATCATGCATATTTGGAAGGTTGCTGGGGCGTTACACAATCCGAACGGTGGTTGTTCAATGGAGGTTGTCTTTTCTTGATCTTCTGGTGCTATGGCAATTTGATTGTAACCTGAATAACCATTAAGGAACCAATAAAAGGGTTTACCTGCAAGACGGTCAAGCATTTGGTCAATAAAGGGTAATGGGAAGTGATCTTTCCTAGTGGCTTGGTTTAGCTTTCGATAATCCATACAAACCCTTCAACCAGTCACAGTCCTGGTTGGAATAAGTTTATTGTTTTCATTACTTACCACTGTTATACCTCTCTTTTTCAGTACACGCTGTACAGAACTTACCCATGTACTATCAAAGATAGGGTATATGATGCCGGCATCAAGCCACTTGATGATTTCTTTCATTACAACCCCTTTCATAACATGATTCAGTCTCTTATGGGCTTCAATTGAAGGTTTGTGATCATCTTCCAACAAAATCTTCTGCTGCACACTACCGGGCTAATTCCCTTCAAGTCGGCAATTGTCCACCCTATTGCCTTCTTGTGTAGCATCAACATTTTGATCAGCTTCTTTTCCTACTCAGACTGTAACTTAGAGGAAATAATTAAAGGCAATGTATTATCGGTTCCCAAGTAAGCATATTTTAGTTGCTCTAGCAACTGTTTCAACTCAAGAATCGGTGGTTGTTCAATGGAGGGCTTTTCGATTTTACCTTTCTTACCTGAGGAATCTAGTGGTTCAAAGTATGTACCTGGTCGATTGACTAACCAATTTGCCTCTTCTTGTTGTTCCTCATCAATCGGTTCTCCATACTCCTCAGGTTCCTCTTGATCGGTAATGTAGTTGTCGAGGCAACTAAATTCCTCGTCGAAGTTAAAATCTACCGTGGCATGAAGAAGTTGGCATTCCTCTGGATCATCGGCATGCCTTAAGGTTTGGAACATATTTAGTTTAACTTGCTGGTCATTCACCCTCATTGTGAGTTCTCCTTTTTCAACATCGATCAAGGTTCTCCTTGTTGCTAGGAAAGGTCTCCCGAGAATGATAGGTGCATGCTCATCTGCTTCACAATTCAAAACAATAAAGTCAGCAGGAAAAATAAATTTATCAACTTTTACCAGTATGTCTTCGATTTTTCCCTCTGGATACACATAGGATCTGTCGGCTAATTGTAGCATAACTGTTGTAGGTCTTGCCTTCCCGATTCCAAGTTTCTAAAAACCGATTTAGGCATCAAGTTTATGCTTGCTCGAAGGTCACATAATGCTTTCCTGACATAGTGGTTTCCGATGGAACAATGTATTGTGAAACTTTCGGGATCCTTCAACTTGGGTGGCATGTGATTGTCAACATGGCCATGCATCCCTCTGTTGCGACAATTGTTTCAAACTATCCTAGCCTTGTTCTCTTGGACACAATGTCTTTAAGAAACTTGGCATAGTTCGACATTTGTTCAATTTCTTCAACCAATGGCAAGTTGATGTGGACTTGCTTGAGGATATCAAGAAACTTCTTGAATTGATATTCTTGCTTTTTTCGTTTCAACCTTTGTGGGAATGATGGTGGAAGTCGGATATCTTCGATCCTTTCATTGGTCTAGAACCTAATTGACAGCATTGTCAGTGCAACTGGAGTTGCCGAGGCATTGTCAACTGGGGTTGCCATGGCGTGCCTATCGTTGGTTGCCAAGGCATCTTTATCGCAGGTTGCCGAGGCATGCTTATCGCTGGTTGCCGTGGCAATTCCTGGTTCAGCATCTGAGGCTTTTCCGCTGAGTTCGTCTTGATTTTTTTCTGGAGTTTTGTTTGATGAGCGAGCTTGAGCCTCTTTAAGTTGTTGGCCACTTCTAGTGGTGATCGCCTTACATTGCTCATCGCCAGTTCCTCTTGCGACTTCAGTATCGCTAAGTAAACCTCCATACAGTCTAGTATTCAGGTTTTGAGCAAATTGCCTAACTTGATTTTCCAATGATTTGATTGTCGCCTCTTGGTTTTGCAATCTCATCTCGGTCCTGTTAATAAAAGCATCAGTTCTTTTTATGGAGTTACTATTCTCAGCCATATAAGATTCAGTTTTCAACATAAAAGCATTGAGAGAATTTTCCAAAGAACTAGATGTTGTCGGTTGTTGCTGCGAAAACTGTTGCCGTGGCATATTATGTTGGAATCCCGATGCTTGTGCATTCTGATTGTTCTGGTTTAGAGCATGTTGGGATTACTCCATGAAAAATTTGGGTGCTTCTTCCAATATGGATCATATGTATTGGACATCACATTGTTGTTCCGGTTGTAATTCCCCACATAAAAGCTGGATTCTGCATACATTCAGAAGAATCATGGTTACCACCACATAACTCACAAAAGGAATCCATTACCTTGACTTCCTGTGTATTGTTTAGTTTCTGCATGTTCTGGACCATCTTAGTTAGAGTGGCCAATTGTGCCGAAATTGAGTCTGATGACCCCAGTTCATGTATTATGGCTTGGCGCCTAACTCCTCCTCTTCTAGCAGAGGGGAATTGATAATCATTCTTAGCAAGCCTGTTTAGAATTTGCATTGCTTCCTCCAGTGACTTATGTAAGAGTATGTTGTTTGCCGAGGCATCTAGCATCATCCTTGTTGGTGTATTCACAGCGTTGTATAACATTGTTACTTGTGTCCACACTGGGAATCTGTGTATGGGGCATTTGTGTAGAAGTTCTCTATATCGCTCCCAAGCCTCGTACATGGATTCATCATCTGCCTGCCGAAAAGAAGTAATTTCGTTACGAAGCCTATCAGTAAAATTTGTAGGATTAAATCGAGCAAGGAAATCACGACAAAGATCGGTCCAAGATCCTATTGATCCGGCAGGAATACTATTCAACCATACTTTTGCCCTATCCCTCAGTGAATAGGGGAATAATCTTAGTCGTAAAACATCGGGGTCACTCCTTGTATTTTGAATGAATTGCAAATCTCGAGGAAAGATTTAAGATGTTGTTGTGCATCTTCAGTTGCTGAGCCACCAAATTGACCAATTGTGTTGATCATATTAAACATCACCGGTTTCAATTCAAAATGGTCGGCTTCATTTTCAAGTGTGACAACTCCTGGATTGAGTCCATCAAGATCTTCTTCAAGATAGTCTCGAATAGTTCTGTTTCGTGCAAGAATCACTCTTCCTCATGCTGGAACATCTTGATTCATATTGCCGTCTTAATTAGCCATTGCTACTCTTAACCTTCGTCTGAGTCTTTGCAAGGTTCGTTCGATTTCTGGATCAAAAGGATATTTTGGTGTAATTGGTCTCGCCCTGGTCATATACCAATGCAAAACCAAAGTTTGTTAACCCTTTGAATCTTAAACAAAAAAATAAAAAAGTGCAAGAAAATAAAAACAAAGTCACTATTGCCAATCCCCGGCAACGGCGCCAAAAACTTGTTGCGCGTAATAAGTGCTCCGCAATTGTGCAAGTGTACACGTCGCAAATTATAGTATAAAAGATATCGTCTCCACAAGGATTGGTGCCACTTCAAGAATCTAATCTCTTGCATTGTAAAAAGTAAAAGAAACACAAGTAGAAGATTGTAAGAGTTTAACTAACAACTAAACTAGAAAGCAATAAAGTAAAAGAAGATGTAATTGAATGAGAGAGAACAGGCCAAGTTATCGTGAGTTGAAGTGTGATAGCTGATTGGATCGTCTTGGTAAAAGAGTGCAAGGGCAACTCAGTTGTCGTGGCAACTTGCACAGCGGGGTTGCCTTGGCAACTAATCGATGGTTGCCTGGGTGACTAGCTGGGCAACTACTTGGGCGGCTGGGCAGCAACTTCAAGGTTCGGCAGAGCGTTCTTCAATGGTTTCTTCTTATCCCTAAGTCGAAACTCTAGTTATTTGTGCATGCCTTGATAATACATCCCTGCGTGAATCAAGGTTGAACAACAACCAATCTTGCGCTCCTCTTAGCCATTGAAATCTTTAACTTATTCCTAAGCCGGATTAATCTTCACCATCAATAGATTGAATAAAGACCATACTCATTCGTTTCTTGAATCTAACTCTTCCGATATTAGATAAATAGATGAAGTTACGAGATCCTCTCCCAATTCACTCGCAAACAAGAAGAAAAACCAAGAATGAGTAAACCTCGAATTGAAAGTGCAAACTCTTATTACCTAAACAAAATTCAATTGTTTCTCACAACCACAAGACACAATAACCTTAGCCAAATAGATTTAGTTCATAGCTAGGTTCCAAAGAAACACAACATAAAGAATTCCTAGCATAAACCTAATGGAACAAGAAAGAAAAATATGAAGAATGGTTGAGCCTTGTCGATATCTCCCCCTTTGATCTTGTCGAAAATTCTCTTTTCTCTCTCCCGGAGTTGATGGCATGGTCTTTAATTTATAGGGCTAGGTCAAAGTCTTTTTTGAAGAGGAAGTTAAGTTGGAATTAAATTATCTTTAAAGAATACAATTCTTTATTATATTTAAATTCCTTCTAGAACTTCTCATATCTTCTTGGGATTTAATTTCTCTTTAAACTCTTCATAGAAATCAAACTCCTTTGAGATTTAACTTTGCTCCACGTCATCTTAGGCTTATCTAGTCATCAATTTCAACTACCATATCATCTTATTCCTTGTCGAAAATTGCCCTAGCAACTAGCTTGGCATCTCCTTCATGCATTGCCCTGGCAACTAGCTCGGTATCTCCTTCATGCATTGCCTGGGCAACTGGTTCCAGCCTTGCTTTGGCAAGTGATTCTGCACGCACACACAAAAACACACCAAAGCAGTATCTTTTTCCACAAAATTGAGCAAAATATGAAATCAAGCTTGTCCACCAAGGAAACGATGCAAACATGCATGAATGACTAATAATACAACTAATATGAGCCTAAGTCTAGCAATAATAAGAATAAAAAGGGTAATAAAAATAGTACTTTTGAACACTTAACAATGAGACATGCTTGTATTGCTCACTAAAAGCTCTGGATAAATCTTTCCACGATCTGATGTTAACCCAGCTTAGCTGCATGTACCGTGCAGCTGACCCTACTAAACTGTCTTGAAAGCAATAAATGAGCAGCTTCTCATTATCAAGAAACATCGACATCTTTCTGCAATACATGGTTAGATGTGCTGACGGGCATGTAGTTTCATTGTACTTCTCAAAATCTGGAATTTTGAACTTTGGAGGTACTACCAAGTCTGTCACCAGGCTTAAGTCTTTGGCATCCACACCGCCGTGAATATTCCCTTCTTGGAAAGACTTAATCGTTCCTTCTAACTTCTCATAACGATCTTCCCATCTCTTCTTAGTTTTAGCCTTATCGGTAATCTCATCTAGGTCGGGTACTTTATAGTTGTGAGCTCCTTTTGTATTAGCTTTGAACTCATTTCGGACGGAGGACTCAGCAAAATGGGGAGTCAGCTTAGCCTTTGGTGTTGAAGCTTCCTTTTGTATTCCAGGATGAGTGAAAGTTATTCCCTAGAATCGGGGCAGAGCATTGGTTTCCCCTCTAACTTCTGCTTCATCTGGGTCTTTGAATCCCAACATTGCCGCAATTGAGCTAACTGTCTTCTGGTGAACTAATTCCATTTGCTGCTTTAGGTCCATTTCCAGCTTGTCTAGCTTGTCCTGGGTACTTTTGTGACTAGTTTCCAAGGCCATCACTCTATCTTCCATTGCTATGGCTTGGGACTGGGTATCGTACTTGTGAGTTGTGTTTGCTATTTTGAATTTCTGTAATGTTTTTTATTTAAGTTGGACTCTTATTATGTCATGGATGCATGTGCAGATGTAAACACACAAGTGCAAAGTAAAGAAACGGATCAAAAAAATGCAATGCAAATGCATGAATGCAAGCGAAGGGCCGTCAATTCTATGAAATATCTGCTCAAAAGCAACTCTTTATTGAATATGGAAAGGTCCTTATTACATCAAATTTCATTTTTTCTATAAATACTTTTCTGCACGAACTTCTAATTCCTTAATTTCTTCAATAAGCCACATAAGTCTCGATCCGACCTCCCCTACTGGTTTGATGTATTGACGAAGGGCTTGAGCTTCTGTGACTAACATCGTCACATGTCAAGCCACATCATGAACCTGAGTCATGACAGTCCTGTCAAACTCATCCCGCTTTTGGAATCTTCTGGCATTATCTCTAAGACGGGTGAACTGGTACTCATTTCCTCCATCAACTATATCTTCAATGACCAGGATCTTAGTTTTATACTCCTGAATGATATTATCCATTTCTTCCACCTACTCTATCAAGGAGTCATTCTCATTTAGGCTGGCCTGGAGTTCTATGTAAGTGTGACAGTTCTGAAATTCTTGCAACGAACGGTTCAAATCCTCTACCTTGGCTTGCAACTCAGTAGTACAAGCCTGGCTCTGTTTCAGCTTTTCACTAGTCTTGTCATATGTTGTTTGTAACTCAAATAGACGGATCTTGTTGTCGTGGGCCTTCCTTTTCCATGCAGCTATACTTTCTTTCTCTTTTTCAAGAACCCATTTCCCATTTCTATTTTTAGTTGCCAGTTTCCCCTTTTACTTTTCTTCAGCAAAGGCTCGTTTGTACTTCTCAACTTCCCGCTTCCCACGCTCTTTCTCTTTTCCCACAGCATGCTCAATTTTCTGTTTCCACTGTTCTGGGGTTTTTCTTAGATCAGTATTTCGAACAGTAGTCTGAAACTTGAGGAAATCAACTCTTTGGACTTCAAACTTCCTTTCTAAATCTCCATACAGTTTTATCACTTGCTTCGCCTCCCCTTTATACTTTTCTACATCAAGGCTTGAGTCAAACTTGTCCCGTTGGTTTTGCTCTCGCAACGCTTCTATTTCCAATTTGGCCCTTCTCAGCTCTTCTCTTAGGATGTCAGCTTCTGTAGGAACTACCTTCAAGTGTTTCTCTAAAGACTTGGCCTGTCTGGGTGTAGATGCCATGACTCTGTCATTCACTATTGTATGTCTCCAAATATCATAATCAAGGGTGTACATACAATGTTTATCAAACTCCAACTCCATATGATAGCAATGATTACATGCATCACTGATTGTCTGAACTTTCTGTCTGAACACTCCTTAGAACTCGAATTCTGAAGAGCCAAGACCAGTAGTGAATATGATGAATTGCCAAGATCCAAACTGACGAGATACCAGCAAAGGAGCGCATCCAATTCCTCCCCAAAGACCAAGCAGCATCAGGAAGTTGGAATCCCCGCACTTGTAAAAAAGCTTAGTATGACCCATCCAATGAACCATCCATCTGATGTTTTTCTCACGGCGCTCTTTGAAAATTTCAATCCACTTACTTTTCTTAGCAACTGGCCATTCTTTTGCTAGAAACTCGCGGAGATGAGAGAAATTTGGAGAAAATACATTTGATAAGGCCAATGTTGGGCATTTCCAGAAGTGACTAAGAGCCTAGACTTGTAGAAGCGGAGCACACCCTCCAAAACGAACACCTTCAACTTTTCAACAAACATTAAGGGAAATGTAGGTTTCAGCAAGTACCGCTGGCACTGGTTGACTCCTCTCTTTAGTTGTTCAAGGAAATCAAGTAATGTCACATCAATATTCCCTAAAACCTTTGGAAAAATGACTAAACCATAAATTGCAATGGCTAGGAGATCAACTCTCTTCTCTCTGTCGGGGTGAATTGAAATTATATTTTTGATGCTTGACCAAGGAAAATTAAAGCTGCCTCATCTCTTCCGTATCAACCCCTTGACCCAACCATCACTCATACTAGCGAAAGCTTGGAGCCTTGAGTGTGGGTTATTATTTTTAAGAGGTTTGGCATGGACCCAGTTCATCTTCACTTTGCGTAAATTGAACAGAGCCAAATATTCTTCAAATGTGGGCATCATATCCTCTCCATTGAAAGTGAAACATCGATACCCAGGATTCCATAATTGAACCAGAGCTTTGAGAAACTGCTCGTCTACCTTCACATAAATGAGATATGCTATATCATCGTAGACTTCATGGAACAACTACTTAGTCTCGTAATCACAATGCTCCCAAATTTCCCATAGCTCTTTCATGTTATTCTGTTTGATACTGATGTGAGCATATTCTGAAGTCTTTGTCTCATGATCGGCTGCTAGACTGTCCCCGAATGTTCTCTGGTTAACCTCAGACCAATGTCGTACTTTTGTATTCTCATATTCAGTTTTTAGAATCCTTCCATCCATGATGAGAGCTTTTCAAAGTTGAGCAAATATTTTTTAGAATCAACATCCTCTGATGTGAAATGATGTTGCATTAATGAATATACAAAACAACAAAACAAGAAGGAAAAATATTAGAATTAAGAAGACACAGAGAGACCAAAATAATTTCACGAACAATTTTGGGCAGCACATTCCAATACTCCAGGACATGTCCCCACGGATCATTCACAACAATTTGATTAGACTCAAAACCCTAAGCTTTCCACATAGCTCTATTGGGTGGGCTCTAAATTCTCAAACGGTCTGGTTCTAAAAGGGTACCCGAGCTGTCTTTGTTGTCCCCTACTAAGGGTAGCAAAGCCCTTGATTCTCACGCATTATAGGCTTCAAACGAACCAAGTTCAACTCAGGAAGACTCACTTCCTATGTCTTCTTGAAGGATCAGTATCCTTACGAAGACATGAGGCATATGAGTCCCGAAGGTACTTGCTAGGCTCATATGGAGAATCAATATTCTGACATGAGCAAAGTGTTTTCCCTTCACTTAACAATTGGGTGAAGCTAGGGAGCAGAGCTTTTTGCAATAATTTTAAAATGCTTAAAATAGAATTACATTCAATAAGTGGACAAATAGATTGAAACCTTTGTAAACTTGCAAATTCCTTTTCTAAAAACATTTTTTGAAAACAATTTGTGGCATGACCCTCTTTTGTTTTAAAAACAAAATGTCCCCAGTGGAGTCGCCATGCTGTCGCAACCCTTTTTAGGAAAAGGTTTTTGACGTTATTTTGAAAAGTTAAGAAAACACGGAGTCGTCACCAATCTTTTTGAAAAAAAAAGTGTGATTTGATCACTTTTAAAACAAGGGTAATTTTAATAAAACATTTTATTTATTAAAACAACATTTTTGGTCCACGAAAATAAGAGAAAACAGGATTGGGGTCGGTTACGTGTGGGGAAGGATTAACACCCTACAACGCTCAAAAATTGGTACCTAATTGATTTCAAAAAGTATTTTCAAAACGGGAATTTGCAAAGTTCACATGATTTCGCTTTATTTGTCCGCAAAGTGAATGTAGATCTATTTTAATGGCCTTATCGCCCGGGAAATGAACTTTAATCATCGCCAACACTCCTGGCGCTAACCCGTCATTCCCGCTTGATAAGACACCGCATTAATTAAGTTTTCACTTGTTAAAACAAACCAAAGAAAATAATAAGTGTGTTGTCATTTTTAGAATTAACCTACTTAGTGATTAAACCCTAAAGATATATCTACATTCATTTTAGCTATTATAGTTTCAATAAAATTAAGTGTGTTTTATTTAAATTATGAGGAAATGTTTCTGCACACACGTCACTAATCTAAATTTTCAAGTACCTATTCCTAAGGTTTAAAACGTTATCATATATTATACAAAGAATCAAGTAAATAAATTACATGACTGAAATAAAATTAAAATAAAGAAAGGGATAATTTATCTTTTAAAAAAATATTTTGGCTATGGGTTAAATTGAAAGAAAAACAAAATTTGAGGGCTAATTTGAAAATAATTAAAATTTTAGTGTTATAGTTGTGAGGGGAAGGAAAAAATTGAATGAAATGTAAGGGTTAATTTGAAAACAATTCAAAAAAATTAGTGCAAAATTGAGTGGGAAAAGGACGAAATTGAATGGATTTAAAACTAAAGGGTTGCGGTCTAAGACCCATAAAAGTTGGGCGCGGGTCATAGCTGGGTACGGGTTGGGTCATCGGGTTGGTATATAAAGCCTTTATTAGAAACATATTTCATTTTTTTCTCTTCTTCTCAAAATGGATCAAAACCGGTCTCATTTTTTTCTCTGATAAAATTCAACGTGTTCTTCATGAATTGAAGAACACGGCGATGGTCTGTCGTGCCTGTTGTCGTTGCTGGAGGCGAAATTTCCCAAAAAAACCTAATTTCCCAGATTTCGGTGACCCTCAAATCACATTTTTTCGCTAGAGCTACGTCGGAAACAAATCACAGTGGCGTTTTTCAATAAAACAGAGGTAAAAACAATCCATTTTCTTTATTTAAAAATGAAATTGAACATAGGAAGAAAGAATTACTAGAAAATCTGCTTTATTTCACTAGAATTGCTTGAATACACTCGCCGAATTGCTACAACTTCTAGATTTCCAAATGCTACATGTATGTGCTTGTGTGTGATTCATATCAAATTGTTGTGGTGTTACATGCATTTTACAGTGCTAGTTATAGTTATAACAACGCTTGAATTCCAAGCATGAATCCCTAATTATCACCTAAAAGGCTTCTGTCTTGGTTCCGATTTTAGGCTTATTTGTTATTGACTCGTGATTCACCTTTGTTTTGAATCTGATTTAGCTTCATTCTTGCCTCGGCTTTGATTTAGGGATTAACTTTTTCCTATTTTTCTTCTAATTTGGTTCTAGCTAGGGCTTCGATTTAGGGTTTAATTCCCTTTCTTTGATCTGATGCTAATTTTCATTTTATTTTTGTCTCTGGTAATCTTCAAATGGTGACAATACCGTCGGCGAGAGTAATCGGAGCGTCGAGAGCCGACCTGAATTCTACTGAGGAATTTGAAACGTACACTAGAAGCTGAAAGGGCAGGCGCGTGGCTGCCACGCGTGCGTGATGATCCAAGTGATTAGCCTCTGGAGCAATTCGGACCATTTGATGATTTCTAGACCCAACGGTGATAGAGATGCAATGCCTGGTCTTCTCCAGCTGGCCTGATCTGTGCTCCACGTGTATCTCGTGTGCAAACTGTGTTGATCTACGCATGATCAAGAAGGGTTAGGGCCCTTGGGGCTTCAGCTTTGAAGCCAGGCCGAACGAGACTTTGTAATTTAACTAAAAAAATGGGCCAAGCAAGCCCTAATGTAATGAACACTATGCTATTATTCTATAATGGACTCTATGTGTTTATTTTTGTAATAGACTCTATACTATTGTTTTTTTGTAATGGACCCGACTCTTATTTGTATGAAACAAAGAGTTTAAATGAAATAAGTTCTTATTTTTTTTTAAAATGACATGTTTCTATTTGTTTAATCAACAATGCAATGAACCCTAACTTAGAACTAATTACCCGTATATGTAAAATAAACAAAAAGGCAAACTTGCTAATTATAATGATATACCATGCTACTAATGCACATATGAATCGAGCTACTAAACCATAGACCATAATTAAACTAAGATATTGATATAATAAAACAAGAACAAAAAAAAACTTGGTGAAAATTCAGTGACAACATCTGTCAATAAATGAAATGACTTAGTTTCCACCTAATAGATGTTGTTACATCCTATTTGTATGAGCCTCTTGATAATAACATTTACATGAATCTTCTAGAAGGATTTAGACTGCAAAAGTAGTTAATTCAAGTTCTCGAGAATATTATTCAATCAAATTGAACTTATCTATTTATGGATTAAACAAATTGGGCGCATATTGTATAATCGTCTCAATGAATACTTATTAGCGGAAGGCTATAAGAATGATTCAATTTCCCCGAGTATTTTTATTAAGAGGTTTAGCTCTGGATTTGTCATTTTTATTGTTTTGTATGTTGATGATTTGAATATCGTTGACACACGTGAAGAGATCTCCTTAACAATGGAATCCTTGTGCATCAATCGACATACACAAAAAATGTTTAAAGAGACTTTACATGCATAATGCATATTCGTTGATCACCCTTATGGTTGCTAGGTCTCTTAATATACACAAAGTTCCATTCCACCCAGAAGAAAAGGGTGGTGATATTCTTGGTCTAAAAGCACCATATATATATATATATATATATATATATATTAATTGATATGGAAGCAACATATCTTAGTTGGTCCAGAAATACTATCTACGAGACCCTTACCTTTAGATCTTTCAAAACTTGATGCCTCTCCAGATCATGTAAATAATTGCTATGTACGATGCGAAGCCAAAATATGTGTTTCGCTAATCATATCCAGAAGATATGTGAATTACTTTCATAAGATAAGATGCAAACTATCTTGTGTAGAGATAATGCAAAATTTATATCTCAAGGTGGATACATCAAATGTGATAAAACGAAACATATTTCTTCAAAGTTCCATCCCTCATGATCTTCGGAAGAATAGAATTCGATGAATCCTTTCAAGCAATAATTTGAAATATATATTCACCAGTGCATAGTCTACTTTAACATTTGAAGATTATATTCAAGATTGAATTATGAAGATTCAAAGATCTTATGTGATATTTACATGGGGGAGAGTAAATATGCATTGCACTCTTTTTCCCTTAACCGAGGTTTTGTCCTAATGGGTTTTCCTGGTAAGGTTTTTAATGAGGCAACATGTTATGCATATCAAAGATGTGTGTACTCTTTTTCCTTCACTAATAATTTTTTTCTCACAAGGCTTTTACCTTAGTAAGGTTTTAACGAGGCACATTATCTTCATGGATATCCAAGGGAGTGTTATGGATATCTTTATTTATGGTGGATATCCATATATTAAATGAGATTTTAATGTACTTTATTATTAGGGCTTAATGCCCATTGAAATTAGGGTTTCCATCTTATACCTATAAATATAGAGTTTGGAGAAAGCATTGTATACAACCATACTTTGAGAATATAATACAAGTCTTTCTCTTTGTCTCTTATCTTGTTCTTGTTCATCTATTTTGTTCTTGCCCTTTACTTTATTCACAACAGTTCTAAGATTGACTTTGACAAAGTAATAAATAAATTTTATGATTCCTTCCAAATTCCGACTTGACCAATGGAGCAAGCTCCATTTGACCCCAATCTATAAAAAATAAAATATTTTTAGAATGATTAATTGTTTAAATCTTTTTAAAATTAAACACAAGGACTGAAATTGGTTGATTTCTTAATTCTTTGGGAGGGTTTTTCCCTCCAAAAAATTGGGTCAATTTATTATTTTTGATTCCTCGTACTTTTAAAATTAAAAAAATAAAATTTTCTCTCTAAATTTTTAGGTTCAATTACTTTTAAGTCCTCTTTGTTTTGAAGTTAAAAAATCAAGTGTTGAACCACATTTTTCGATTTAAATACTTCTTAGGTCCTTATTTATTTTTAAATTAGATAAATTAAATTTAACATTTAGTTTTTGTTTAAATACTAATTAGATCCTTATCAATTTAAAAATTAGGCAAAATAAATTCTGAGCCTCTAATTTAAAATTTTATATTGTTGATTTAATAATTAGGCGTTGTTCCCATTTCATTATCATTTATATTTGCCCCATGAAGTTTTTCACGGCTCTGTCCCTAATTAGAATCACATGCACATATTTATAATCCATTAAAAGAATATACATATTATTATTATTATTATTGTTATGCCTTGTTTCACGCTTAAAAGGAGGAGTTGGGAAACATTTATGCTAATTGAGGGGGAAATAGTGACTTAATGAGGTTTTGGGAATTAGGGACTAAAATGAATTCGAGCTGAACTTTGGTAGCCTTTCTGTAAACCCTAGAGAAATGAAAGGGCATGCCTTGCAGTTTCCCTTTATGTGTGATATAAATACACTTTTCCAGTCAACTTTGAAACCCTAATGTCATTTTTCCATTTTACTCGACTAAAATTCTTCTTTTCTTCTCCTTTAATTTTTTTTCTCTAATCAATAACTATCGTGGTTTTATGCCATTATTCCGATCAAAAGTTACCATCATTATTTTGTAACACCCCTATCTGGTCTAAATCGTAGATCCGAATAGAGATGCTATCGACAAAAAGATGAATCGAACAACAATCGATAATTCGCATTGCAAACAATTAGTTATGCTAAAATCTTCATTTATTATAATGTTAATCGTAATTCCATAAATTATCTTTCTTTTCGATTAATGACCATTTTATAATTTTACCAAGACTCAAAGACTAAAATGTAATTTACCAATATGAATGTTCATTCTTAATTCTGTTAATTTCCAATCAAAAGGAATAAATTTTTTTTGGTGAAAAGGTGTATAACTATGTGCCTCATTAAAAACTTCCGAAACATAGTCGGAAGAAAATAGTACATATGGTAATAGATACAAAATATCATAAGACAACCATTCAGACATTACAATCAGATCCCAACTTAAGCCAAGTCTCGTGCTCGGCCATCCTTCTGAAAAAGATGCATCAATGAATAAAGAGGTTCATTCAACTTCACACACTTTAGGTCATCCATATTAGCCAACTAGCCAAACCATAGCAACTAAATTGACATCCCTCGCCACATGCTCAATTTTCACTACCTATGCACGTTGAAACAATTCCGAAACATGGTGCAAGACTATTGGCTTAGCTTGGTGCACCATATGGTTTTGGATCATCGATAAAGCATCCAAGCTATTAGTCTCAATAATAATCTGTTGAAATCCACAATCCCAAGCATGGAGTCCAAGATACACATATTAGAGCTCTGCTTCTACCACCCAGCAAACCTCGATATACTTCACAAACCTAACTTGCCATACTTCTTCATGGTCCCGAATAACACCGTCAAAAGCCATATATCTCGTCGTTCAAGAGATGGTGCCATCAGAATTGACCTTGAGCCAATCCATTAGAGGAGGACGCCAAGTTTTGTGACGTGTTCTAGGAGCTTGCTGGCCGATTCCATCACCGCATTGGGTAGCTAATGCTCGACAAGTGATTTCCTTTAGTTTCATACTTTTTTCCAACACTGATCGATAATTGTTAAGCATCACCACCCAGTTAGTTAGTTTTGTATTAGTTTAAAGTCAATTAGTTTGTTGGATTGTTATGAATTTGTTAACTTCAAGCCTATATAAAAAATATAAATGCACTGAAGAAAGCACTGATTGTATTTCATTCTTTTATTAATGAAAATTCCTCTTCGTTCAATATTCTCTCTTGTTCAATTTTAAACAACTATCAATCTACATATACTCTTCTCCGATCAGCGTCAGATACTATGTTGACATTCTCACATAGTATCAGAGCTGAAGATCCTAACGCTAGTTCTCTTATGCTTTCGCCTTCCAAATCTAGTTCTACTCCATTCTTATTTCTCTACCAATTTGTTTGCTTCTTCATTTGTGATTCCAATCTCATATGCGATTACTTCTTTTGTTGGTTCAGTCGTACGTTTCACTTCAATTGTGATTATGCTCTTATGTTGATATTGAAGTCACTTCCACTGTTGACGATTGATTTTCTCAATCGTGAGTGCTTCAATTTCGCTTTTGTTCACTGTCGTTATCCGATGCTCATCTCGCCTTTGTCGCTAACCAACGATCCAATTGTCGGTTATCAAATTAGATTCCTCTGCCATGCTTCCTTCATCTAATGGTCATCTTCAGATCGAAAAAACTAAAAGGGTGTTTCGATTGATCATCTTGTTTTCCTTTCAGCGTCATATTTTAGGTTTAGAATTTTTTTCTCGATTCTTTATTCTGATTGTACTATTATTTTTTAGAGACTATTGTTACACTAGAGATTCTACCGGTTGTCAAATGATGTGAAGCATGAGAAGTTATCATCGTTTGTTCGTTCATTTGTTAAGATTTATTGCTAATAGATGAATTGATTTTGGTGATTTCTGGTTGATTCATAATCTCATATTTTGCTTCTAATTCCAATTTGGTGAAGGTTTGGTTACTATCTTTATTTTTCTATGTGTGGATTAGTTCTGGTTTGATTAGTTGGATTTGTTAACGGATTTGGTGATGTCCTCTCATGCTACTTATAACATAGTTGATGTTGATATCAATATATATTTTTTTCTCAATAAGAATAAATTGTTTGTTGACCTTGTGCTCATGGATTAGTTACACTCTAAAGCGTTATTAATATGAAACACTACTGCTACTACTCGATTGGATATTCAAGAGTTTTCTAAATATTATTTTCTGAATCGAGGACTCTAACATATTGGTTATTGATCACTGGTGATGAATTTCTATTTAATAATCTGATGGCGTATGGGTATGTCTAGGTTCTATGGTTATGGTTGCAAATGTGATGGATTTTTGAAATTAATTTTTGAGTTGAACATCTTCGATATTGTTGGTTATTGGATTTTGAGCATCTCATTTGGTGTCATCTAATATTGTTGCTTAAAGTTCACAACCTCATATTGTTGGAGAAAGCTAGTGATTTGATTTTTTTTGTTACTGATGCTTGGTGTTGTTGGTTCCATTGTTAAAGATTTTTGTTGATTAATTGAAATCAGTTTGGCTTCATTATCTTCTCCAAAGTGAACATGAAACTTGAGGCTTGACATCCAAGTTATCATGGAAGAAAATCTCTAGGGAGAGTTAAGTATTTAATGGTCTTGCCTTCCTCAATCAGACATAAAAGAGTGTTTTATTGCCCAAGAAAGACTCTAGATTGCACCTTGTAGCATGTAGCTTAACCGCCTTGCTTCTGAAAAAAGAAAGTCTGAATAAGAGAAGAAGAGTTGTAACACCCTGATCCAGATCTGAATCTGAAGTACTACATTCGGGTTACCCAAAGTTCGAACCAAAAAAATTTCGTTTACAAATCATAGAGTTAGCCTTTGTTCAAAACATTAATACATCAAATACTCTATATAATTAAATAAACAACATAAATCAATTTACAAAATAGGAGCTCCAAATTTATACATTGTATACCAAAATAATATTACAGAATCAATAGTTGTAAGTTCATATGAATATTCAACCCACTAAATACAAGTATTATACTCTAACAGACCCCGCTTGCTGGAATCCCATATAGACAATGCTTCTTGATCCTACGATCCCACGATCAACCTACGTAAAGAAATAACGATTATGAGCGTTAAGCTTATAAAGCTTAGTGGTACACATCTACGCGTTACCCATTGGAGAACCACAACCCATCAGATCGTAACCGGAGCCATCACCCACCGTCGGATGTAGCTTGCTTTTTCAATCCACAACATCCCGATCGTCTATCCTCGAATTCGAGCAGCCTCCCGATCAGGAATTCATTAAGGGCTCAAATAAACCCTTGCATCCGGAGCAATCATAAGGGCTCCTCCCTCTAGTCCCCTCTACCTCACATTCGGCCATGCTATGCAAAGAGACACGAAGGATGAATGTCAGAGAGGTTACCAACAAATTCAGGGATTAGCCAACAAAATCAAAAGGGCACATGAATCCGGCCAAATTAAAGCATAGGCAACCAATAGGATATTTCAGTGTTGTTTTTCTATTTTCTAAAAGTATGTAATTATCAAGGGTATATATAGCAAACCCTAAGACTATTGTAGTGGGGGATATTTTGGATTTTTGGGAGCAATAGAAGCAAAAAAGCAAAGCTTTTAGAGGTATCTTCTCCCTTCTTTTTCATTTTAATTTTGGAAAAAGCAAAAGGGGGTTAGAGTTTTTGCTTTTACCTTTGCGACGGTTTCTTTTCCCTCACGTCGTTGCTTCTCCTCACCCGTGATAAGCTATCTTGGTCTCCTCGAGGCCATGCATGGTGAGTCGGTAGAGAAGCAGGTGTTGAAAAGGAGTTGTAAAGCTAGGGTTAAAGTCTCGATTTTTTAAAGGTTTTTAAAAGCAAAATGAGTTTTTTAGGAAGGTTTATTTCAGATATGGGTTTAGATTAAAAGGAGGAGTCTTTTTGACTCGTTTTATGGTTCGTAGGCCGCTAGCGAGCGACAGCTGACGCAGCAGAAATGGCTAGTTTTTAGGGAAACACGACGGTGTTCATCGTGTTAGCAGAGGAAGAATGGGTATAGGAGTCTTTTTTAAGAAAATGGCAAAAATGATTTTGTTCTCAAAAATGGGTGGGCTTTATACTATGGTTTATTTTAAAAATGGATTTTTTGTGTTTTAAAACCCTTCGCATCTCCACAATAGTACTCGCGGCCCTTTCGCTTTTCAAAATCACAATCGTCGTCCCTTCAGCTTTCAAAAACGTTTCAATTTCGTCCTTTTTGAGTTTAATTTGTTGGTTAAATGGATTAATCCCCTTTGGGTCTCTAAAAGCTTCATATTTTGTTTAATTAAGTCCTAAATCTAGTGATGAAACCCTTAGCTTACCCCTTTTGTCATGCATATTTAATTTTATCTTGCATCTTTATTTTCCTTAATTTCCAGTTTTTATTTTCTAATGTTAGATGATGTTTTCTTTGTTATGATATAGATATATATAATGTGGTTTTGATATATACATATATGTTATATATTAGTATATAATGTATGTTTTTCTTTATATAATATATGGTCTTATATAGTGCATAATATATGTTTATATATGATATAGATATATACATAATATGGCTTTGATATATATATATATATTTCTTTATATTACATAGTATATGGTTTTCATATATATATCGTATATGTTTTTTTATATGGTATATAATATATGGTTTCGATATATATTATACATATGCTTCATTTTATATAGTTTATGATATGTAGTTTTTATAATATATATATATATGTGGTTATTGCCGAAGCTAAGCTATGGTTTTTTATACATATATAAATGCATATTTATACATATATATATATATATATATATGTATAGTACCTTATTATATGTATACAGAATAGTTTTCATATGGTATAGTGTTTTAATATTTGATGTTTGAATCCTTTATTTGTTTATTTATTTCATGCCTTTATATTTGACATGTGGTTATATCTTGCATACGGAATATAAATTGCTAATGCGATGCCCTTTTATTCGGGAATAAATGTGGCTAGTACCATCGTGTTGGTGGTGGTTTTTTTATTTATTCTCGAATAATAGGGCCCTTAAAATCTACTCGCATGTATAATCAAATTTTTACTTAATCGTCACTTTAATTCGCAAAATTTGACATTAATAAAATGGTACTTGTTTTGGTACCAAGTTTGGGCGTGGTGGGGGTGCAAAACCTTCCCCACTCGTAACCAACTCCCGAACCCATTTGAATCTCTGGTTTTATTTTTCGGTGTCCGGTCTACCTAACCCAAGTGACCGATGGCGACTCCAAGCTTTCTTATTTCAAAATGTGGTTTTTAAAGAAATCCCCCTCTAAATAAATATTTTCAAGAAAAAGCTAAAAACCTCGACACTTCGAAATACAAATTTAAAAAAACGTCATTACAAATGCTAAACATAAGCATGCAAGCTACTACGAGCAGTAAGGAGATATAATAAACATGTGGCGCTACTACTAGTCGCCTAGGCACATGCTCACAACATGCAAGTCATCAAACATGGCACATAAGGTCCATTCATACCTGGGATCCCACCAGATCATCCAGGAGAAAGTACACGAGGTTTTAACCACAAACAGTGGTAGTCAAACCTATAAACCTAACCATTGGGTGGTAGCATCAGTCATCTACCCGGAAAAACATAGCCACCGAGTAGAGGATAATACCTACTCAGAAACACACAACCATCGAGTAAGGGTCATCGCATACTCAAAAACACACAGCCATTGAGTAGCAACATCTTATATTCAGAAACATATAGCCATCGAATAACGAGTATCTCGTACTCGGAAACACATAACCTTCGAGTAACGAGCATCTCATACTCAAAAACACACAGCCATTGAGTAGATTATGAGGAACGAACACGTACTACAATACCACTCTAAGGTATCCAAATCCCATCAATCACATCATGAAATCAATCAAATGCCTACTCAACATACAAGAAACGTGATTCCAAGGATCCTCCTATTGTTGCTACTCGCCAACACATCATTTATTTTACATTAGCGAATTGTTAATACATTATGGATGAGTATAGAATTAATCTCATTTTTTATCTCCATTAATCAATATTTTCACATTAATTAATACATTAATCAACCCATTAATCTTCCACCTCGATTCCTATCTTAACTAGCATTGCAGGTTATCAAGCTCAGTAGGTACCGATAGTCGAACACGGGTATCGTTACGGTACCCTTAGTACTGGTACTCACATGCGTACCGATACTAAAATTGCTTACTAGAATTCTTCAATTTTCCTGAGTACCGATACGTGTCTGTCGAAACCATTTTTTACCGGCTGAAAATAGCTTGACGATTAAGTTTAGAAAATTAGGGCTTTGCCTTTTTAATTTGATTTTTGAAAATCATTTTGGAGTCGCCACCGATCACTTTGAGGTAGACCAGAAACCATAAAAATAACCAGAGATTCATTCTTTATAAAATTGGGTTCAGGAGTCAATTACGTGTGGAGAAGGATTAGCATCCCACAAATGATATGTTATCGGTACCTTTAATTTTACGTGGCATTTTGATAATAATAATTCGACTTTAATTTAACACTTAATTATTAACTAAATTCAAATTCTAAATGGAGATATCTTTTTATAAGGAAATATATGTTTTATCTGAATATGAGATCAAAAGCACCCTATTACGAAGCACCTCTATTCATATTCAAAAAATATATTTTCAACATAAAAGGTTTTAATGCATGATTTATTATTGTCTTGTTTATTTTAAGTTCTAACTTAAAAAGGCTCTAATTAATTAAATTGTTTAATACAATGAATATTATTAAATCTAAAGGCTTCCATGAGATAACACCCAATTGCTTGGACATCATCCATATTAAAACCCCTAAATTTAAATAATACTCACTGATTTAATTTGTCATTCTAATTAATTAAAGTGATAATACTAACTAAAGCTCTAATAATTAACTATGTTATTTATTTAATTCTAAGTTGTAATGAATATTAAGTGTTCCTCTTCAAAGACAATGTTGAGATAACACCACATTGCAAGTAATGGAACACCATCCAAATTTGATCCCCAAAGTTTCCACTTAACAAACATCAAATTGCTACAATGATCTTCCTAATTAAATTATTAAATCCTAATTAAAGAACCTAAAGTCTAAGGCTCTAAACAATTAATATCTAAATGATTAAATTGTCTAATAAACAAAACTACATGTTTAATTTTAAAACATGCATCAAACATATAATTAAACAATTAGAATAATTAAATGCTGTAAAAAGACTAAATTGAAAGCTTGAAACTTGATTTATATTAATATAGGGACTGAATTGAATTACAAGAGAAACTTGAGGCTAAAAGAACGAATAAACCAAATTCTTTAAGACACATGGATCCTCTGCCCGACCCGTCTCAGAATGTGCAGATCATGGGTAACCCGGCATCAAAACGACGTCGTTCCTTTCGGCTATGTAAGACCCCTAGCAAGCTAAAAATTGCCTTTTCCTTCATTTTGATCTCTCTCTCTCCTCTATCATCCCTCCCTCTCTCACTCTAAAACATTTTCAACTCAAACATCTAATTCCTAGAAACCTTCACCAAAATGGATCAAAATCCACCCTTTTCACTTAGTGTTCATCATCGTTCATCATGAACATACTGAATGCCCTAAACTCTAGCCACTCTCCGTCCTAAACTCTACCGTTCAATCTTAAGTCGTCGTCTTTTGGTCTCCTTCAGTCGTTCGTCGACCACCGTCTGAAAATTCGATCATCGCCAACCTTGCTCTGGTGGCCGTGAAGTAATTTCTGGCCGCTGTTGAGCGATTTTCGACCACCACTTCTCGAACTAAAAAATCTCTTATTTTTATCCCTAAACTTAGATCTAAGCTTGGTTCGATAGAACCGCCCAACTCCGACCACCTAAAGATCTAACTACCCGATCCCAATTCCCTCTTCAACTCCGTTGATTCACTCTAGACTCACCAGTGATCGAAAGCTAAGCTCCGATCAATGCTTTTTTATTTCTATTTTTCTCTTATCTCAAACTCAAAACTAATGCTTTTTCACGTTTTAACTATAGGAAATGGAAGTTTAGAAAGATATATACCTTCTGATGGCTTCGGACAACAATTCCAGTAAAGTTTTTGGTGATATACCATCTTCCTCGATGTTCTTTCGACTCTTCCGATGATATTTTGACTGATCCGGAGACGGTTCCCCTTCCCGATGGCGATTCAACTTCCAAGGATGGTAAACTCTCTCTCCTCCTCTATTTTATTATTTATTATTAGTATTGGTATTTTAATTATTAGTATTAATTATGGTAGTTAATGATCTGGCAGCATTTTCTCTCTCCTATTTATAGGTGAGTGGAATGTGGTGTAATGGATAATGTCACACGGGTGATATCATCATCCAGATTGTGACAGCTAAGGAGAAAGAAAACAAAATCTTTGGCATCTTATTTTAACCAATGAACGTTTACCACGTGTCCCTTGAATCACAAAATTTGGGCGGGAAAAGATTTTTGTGTGTTTGTTGGGCTGTCAATTAGTGTATCTAAGCGAGAAACATATTGTAAATTGGGAAGTTGGCTTTTATTTGCACTTTTGGATTTTTGACATATATAAATGGACATTGGACAGCATAACATGGATTTTTGGATTGTTTATGAAATTTATTTATTATTTACTATTTATTTATTTTTGGTTTTATTTATAGAAAAAATATATGTATATATAAGGGTACTTGGGTAAAATTCGGGTCTTATACCTGCCCCTCGTTGCTTATTATTATGGAAAAAGAATCAGGCATAGACTGAAAAGACACAAATTTGTCTGAAATTGCCAACTGTCACTCTGAGCTGCAAGTTCTTCCTATTATGAACTTTCACTCTTTCTTCCTCTTTAGAAGGCCTGAACAAGCTCTTCTTATGATGAACTTCCCAATCCTTCTGTCAAGGCTAAACTGAAGTCTGAATTAGTTCTTTTGAAAAATGTTGATCCACTTTTCTCTGTAAAAAAAGTTGACCCTCATCCACTGTTGAAAATGTTGATCCACCTTTCTATAAAGGTATCAAACTAGCGAGCTCTTGTCATTAGGGGCTCTTCAATCTTTCTTGGAAATTCTAATCCACCTCTCTGCAAATGTGTTGGACAAATGAACTCTTCTCATTATAAACCCCTCAATCTTTCTTGGAAATATTAATCCACCTCTCTACAAAGGCGTTGAACAAGCAAGTTTTTCTGTAATGTCGATCCACTTTTCTCTACAAAAATGTTGATCCTCATTCACTGTTAGGAATGTTGATGAAGTTTGAAAAAGTTGAACTATTCATTCTTCTAAAATGCTACAAAGCCTGAAGTAGAACACACTTTCCATTCTTCTGAAATGTTGGATAAGGTCTGAAAAAGCTAAACTATCCATTCTTCTGAAACATGGTGAAGTCTAGAATCATTACACTTTGAAATTTTTATCCACCTCTCTGTAAAGGTGTTGAACAAGTGGATTCTTCTCATTTGAAACTCTAGATTTTTGTTGGGCGAACTCTTCTTGTTAGAAGCTCCTTATTCTTTGTTGTGCGTACGAACTCTTCTTATTATGAATTGTGTCATTGCTGAGCGAACTCTTCTCATTAGGAGCTCTATATTCTTTGCTATACGAACTCTTCCCATTATGAGATCTTTATTCTTCGCTAGGAATATTGATTCACCTCATTCTATATAGAATAACTAAACCTTCAAAAAGAAATATCATCAATTAATAAAATGTCAACTTGAAGTGGTGTGAAATATCCTCAATTTTCAACTTGGAGCATTGAAATCTTTAGAGTCATTACTTTTTTCCTATGGTGTCTCGATCTTTCGGTTTGAAACTCACATTGGATCCTTTGTTCCTCTTTTTGTGTTGATCAATCTTTTTCTATTCTTGAAATATATGCGACCTACAAAAGTCGAATCTATCATTAATCTTTCAATATTGATTGTAAAGTAAATGTACAATTTGGGTAAATCATTAAGAAACTTCTATAGCCTCAACGAGAGACGCTAAAAATTTTGACCAATTCAATTGTGAATCTTCATTATTTGAGCCTAAAGTCGATCTAACTTGCTTTCCAATCTGGTAACTTGAACTCCCTTCTTTTCTTGAAACTGATGGTTCAAAAGGTGTAAATATTTGATGATTCCATGCCCTCACTGTCTTACCGCGATGACATTCGAAAAGTTCTCATCATTTCCGAATGTGTTAGCCCAAAGAACTTAACATCATGCTCAAAGAACTTATTGATGACTCGAAGGTTTTAGGATTGTGTTGCACTTTCTATCTTATGCAAACAATCGAATATCCTTATCATTCCCGAAGGTGACGGCCCGAAGGACTTAACATCATACGCGAAGGATTTACTGATGGCCCGAAGGCTTTAGAATTGCACTACATTTTTTGTCTTGTGTAGTCAATTAAATGTTCTCATCACTCCCGAAGGTGATAGCCCAAATGACTTAACATCATACTCGAAGGACTTAGTAATGACCAGAAGGTTTTAAGATTGTAATGCACTTTCTGTCTTGTGCTAACAATCAAATTTTCTCATCAATCCCGAAGGTGATGGCTCGAAGAACTTAACATTATGCCCGAAGGACTTACTGACGACCCAAAGGCTTTAGGATTGTACTGCACTTTCTATCTTGTGCAAACAATCAAATATTCTCATCACTCCCAAAGGTGATGGCCCAAATGAATTAAAATCATGCCCAAAGGACTTACTGACGACTCGAAGGCTTTAGGATTGTAATGCACTTTCTATTTTGTGCAAACAATCAAATGTTCTCAGCACTCCCGAATGTGATGGCCTGAAGGACTTAGCATCATGCCCGAAGGACTTACCGATGACCCAAAAGCTTTAGGATTGTAATGCACTTTCTGTCTTGTGCAGACAATCAAAAAATATTTGTTGAGATCCGCCTCTTCAAACGAATTGATATATTTCCTTTACGAAAATGTGATTGAAATCTTTGATAGTCTTTGCTGGATCTACTTCTCCATTCTCGAAGTTGTAGATTGAAATCATTGTTTGTTCTTTGATGATTCTTGTAAATTCCTGCAAAAATGTACAAAAATTCTTTGAATGCATGAGTTAGTATGCTCTTATCTTATGGATGATTAACTATATATGATGCATGAATTGTGACAACTGAGGACCACTTGGATAGGCTCTAATCTTCTTTGCTTCTCCATTAAGTTTTCTACCTCGATTGCAATGGTACCTCATCTCTTGAGATTATTCTTATCATATCTTGCTTAACTTGATCTTCTTGAGATTTGCCTCAAGCTCTTACTATCTTCATGCTTCGAAAAAAATTGCCCCAGATTTTTGTTTTTAAGCTCTTTTCTTGTTCTTATCTCTTTAGATTGTTCTTATCAGGTCTTGTTCAACTTGATCTTCTTGAGATTTGCCTTAAGCTTTTACTGTCGTCATGCTCCAACAAAATGTGCCCCAGAATTTGGTGTTGATTTCTTTTTCTTCTTAAGCAGATTTTGACTTCTTTAACAATTGAGTTCTATTACTAACTAGCTTCTTGATTTCTTCCATTAAAGGCCTACACTTCTTGATTTCTTCCATTAAAGGCCTACACTTCTTGGTAGCATGTCTTGGTGCCCCTATGTGAAAGTCACAAACATTGTCTAGATCATAGCTATAGGCATATGGCTTTAGCACTACCTTCATTGTCCTTGGAGTGAGATATTGGCCTTCAATAAGGTAAGGAAATAAGTCTAAATATATACTCCAAACATCTCTAGATTTGTACTTGCTCGACGAACTTTTCATGATAGCTCTGACGAATCAGCTGGCCTTTTTCTCTTGCGACTCTGGGAGCTTTCAACATTACACTCATTCACTTCTTTTTCTTGCTTTGCCTCCATATTAACATGGTCTTCAAATCTTGGTCCAATTTTCCTTTGTTGGATCCCCAGTTCTATTGCTTCTCCAATACCCATGAGGTCATTGAAACTATCCATTGAATTCACAAGCATTTTCTCGAAGAAAGGGGATGGAAGAATTTGAGGAAACATGAGAGATATTTTTTCTCTGTCATGGGAGGTTGTACTTGGGCTACTAATCTTCGCCACCTTAATGCACAGTCTTTAAAGCCTTCACTGACCTTCATATTCATGTTCTGCAGAAAATGGCAATCTAGAGCCAGATCTATAACATACTTGTATTACCCCATAAATGCTTTGGCCAAATCAACCCATGATCGGATTTGTTCTCTACTTAATCTGTTGTACCACACTGTAGCAGGTCCAACCAGGCTATCATGGAAATAGTGGATCAACAATTTATCATCATTCAAATGTCCTTCCATTTTTCTACAAAACATTGCCAAGTGGATTTTAGGACAGATAGAACCGTCATATTTCTCAAAACTGGGAACCTTGAATTCAAGCAGAATAACCAGATCAAGGACTAAACAAAATTCTTTTGCATCAAATTTAAGATCGGCAACACCTTCTCATGTCTTAATCTCTTCCTCATGTCTTGCATATCTATCTTTCAACTGCTCAAGTCATAATCCTGGGATAATATGCTTCACAAAACCTATCCCTACATTCGGATTGGATGCCCTGGAGTAAATGGTCAAACACCGCGTAGTAGTGTGGTTCTTCGCATTTTGTTGAGGCTTGATCATCCGTTCTTGTAACCCTTCATGAGTCTGTTAAATTCCTCTTATGTCTTCATCCATGATAACAGATTTCCAAATTTTCACTGATTCCTAGATTGCTACCATCAAAAACCCCGACTACTTCAGATCAGGAATGTTAATGCAATGCTATTAAATGATAATGTTATGTTGTTAAATATTGAATGCGTGAATGCAGGAGATATTGATTCTAAAAGTGATCATCGTAGAACAACTTTCATTGAAATAAAAAGATTCAATACATCAAATATCAGATACTACAAATATTGGTGAGCTCTAACTCCCAACTTCCTAACTTCCTCTAAGAGCCAAGTCAGCTTCCCTCCGTGATCTAATGTTGGATCAATACTCTAAATCAAAGCCATTGCCACGTCAGCTAGGTATGCCACTTCTTGTGCTTGATTAACAACATCTTTCATGTCATTGTCCCTTTCCTGTATCTTCATTCTCGATCTTTGAAATTGGGCATGTCGTTTTTCCTCACTTTCTTGACAATCTTTCTTAACATTATCAACGAGATCTTTGTACATCAATGTAAGATTGAGATACTCGTCTACCTTTCTTTCTAGTGCTTCATTTTCAGCTTGACTGTCATTCAGCTTGATAGCAGTATCCTCATACATCTACATGTACTTACTCATCATTTTGCATTTAGACCGACTAACCCTTAGATCATCCATAAAAGTATTGCTCTATGTTTCCATTGCCCACAAATCACACGAGAGAGTATTGATTCGATTTTCACTTGCCTTAGAGCTCATTTTCCAGTATTCAGCTTCACGTTTCAGTTCTTTGATTCTTTCTTTTGATTGTTCTAGAGTCACACCTAAATCAGCGTTCTTGAGCATCGAAAAAAGTTCTTGATAACTGAATTGATGACTTTCTAGCTCCTCATTCAACTCATCTCTCTCTTGCCTTAGCTTTCTTATTTGAGCATTATATTCGAACTGATGTCTTTCTTTTTGGGTATTCTTTTCTTGAACTTCATATTCATCCACTGAATCCGTATGACTTTCTGTCCCAAATTTCAATTTCCCATACTCCAAAAAAACTTGAACTCGACGTTTGAAGGTGATCCAATTCTCAATAGAATGTCCTTGAATTCCATCATGAAATTCACAATGAGCGTTGGTGTTGTACCATTTTGAATACGGATATTGTAAAGGTGTGACAAATTGTGGGGTCACCAATCGGGCCCTCAACAATTGAGAATACAGTTCTTTATATGAAAATGATATATGTGGTATACTGTCTTCTGACAATCAACCGAAGGGTTACTGGAATCTGAACTTTGTCCTGGACAATTGATTGACTTTGATGGGCTTGAACTTCCATTCACTTTTTCATCTCCAAGTGTTTTATTAATTATCAGGCCTTTAGGAAATTTGGGCCTTCCATCTTCAAAACTCAACATGCCTACTCGGATAAGATTTTCATCCTTGTTCTTCAAAGCCTCGCAATTCTCGGTAGTATGGTCTGATCTTTCTTGATGGTAATCACATTTTGCATTGGTGTCGCAATCCTCAAGATAAGAAGACACTTTGAGCTTGGACGGAACTCAGACCACAAGATTTTTCTACACTAGTATCAGAATCAATTCTGCGTATGTCATCGGGATTGAATTAAATAATCCTCATCCCTTCTTTTCTTCTTGAATTTCTTCCTGTTCGGTCATCAATTTCCTGGAATTTGACTCACTTACACCTCCAGTTGGTTTCTTAATGTGAATTGTAACGGTGTGTGGAACCGACTGTTTATTCATGTATTGGTTTTTGTTCGGTTCTCCTTTCAGCTCAGTATGCCCTTTTTCTTTACCATAATTGTCATCATAGTCATCATCTCAGCCATTTGCCTTTTTATTTCTTGCATCTCATTTTCCCCAGCATTAGCACTAACAAAATCTGGTGTGTGACCCTTGGGTGAACTACCATTCATTTCTTTTGTTGTTTATCTAGGACACTGCTTCATATTTTCACTCTCTTCTATCAAACTATGAATCACTTTATCTGTTATGATAACCAATTTTGAATCAATACCTCTATTCAATGTAGATGTAGTGCAAAAAAATCAAACAAAAACAAAAGAAATGAGTCAGTACAGAGGAATAATTGTATAAACAAAAATTAAATTACTGGGAATTAAAACAATTATATCAAGCAAAGAAAATAACCAGAGATGTGTATTTAAATCAGTAGCACCCTGTCCTATGTCCCTGTCTGCTCTAGTGAGGTAGGCTTCTAGATTACAACATGTGGTTTTTGTTCTAGACTCCGGGTACCCAAACTGTCGTTACTGTCTACTGCAATAGCAAGACATCGATTCAGGAGTATACAACCCCTTATAGCGGAGGAGCGACCTCAATGTGTATAAGGTTAGCATACATGAAGAAAGATAAAATTTCGATCACGAAGCTGGATAACTCATATAAGATCATGTCTCGCTCCCGCTTAAAGGAGAAAGCTCAGGTAGAAGGTTTATGCATGAATGACAATTTATATCACACAAAGGAAAAGCTATATCCATTCTTTCTAAAAGTCCATCCAATAATTATTGGAAAATTAGATTCAAATTATCATTCTTTAATGCCAAAATGTCACGTAAAATTAATTAGGTCTAACTCTCGAATATCCCCAGCTGAGTCACCAAGCTGTCGAAACCATTTTTTAGCACCGTGAAAATAGCTTGACGATTAAGTTTTGAAAATTAGGGTTTTGCCTTTTTTAATTAGATTTTTGAAAATAATTTTGGAGTCACCACCGATCACTTCGAAGTAGACCGAACACCACAAAAACAACCAGAGATTCATTCATTTTAAAATTAGGCTCAAGAGTCGGTTACGTGTGGGGAAGGATTAGCACCCCCTACAAACGCTCGTATTATTGATACCTTTAACTTTACGTGGCATTTTGAAAATAATAATTCAAATTTAATTTAACCCTTAACTATTAACTGAATTCAAATTTCAAATGGAGATATCCTTTTGTAAGGAAATATATTTTTATCTGAATATGAGATTAAAAGCACCCTATTACGAAGCAACTCCCTTCGTATTCAAAAAATATATTTCCAACATAAAAGGTTTTAATGCATGATTGTTTATTTTAATTTCTAACTTAAAATGGTTCTAATCAATTAAATTGTTTAATACAATTAATATTATTAAATTTAAAGGCTTTCATGAGATAACACTCAATTTCTTGGGCACTATCTATATTAAAACCCTTAACTTTAAATAATATTCACTGATTTAATTTGTCATTCTAATTAATTAAAGTGATAGTATTAATTAAAGCTATAATAATTAAATATGTTATTTATTTAATTCTAAGTTGTAATGAATATTAAGTGTTCCTCTTCAAAGCCAATGTTAAGATAACACCCCATTGCAAGCAATAAAACACCATCCAAATTTGAGCCCCAAAGTTTCCACTTAACAAACATTAAATTGCTAAAATGATCTTCCTAATTAAATTATTAAATCCCAATTAAAAAACTTTGTCGTTCAATCTTAAGCCATTGCCTTCTGGACACCTTCAGTCGTTCGTCGGCCACCATCTAAAAATCTGATCATCGTCAACCTTGCTCTGGCGGCCGTGAAGTGATTTTCGGCCTCCGTCGAGGGATTTCTAACCACCACTTCCTGAACCAAAAATCTCTGATTTTCATCCCTAAACCTAGAGCTAAGCCTAGTTCGATAGAACCACCCAACTCCGACCACCTAAAGATCTAACTACCCAATCCCAATTCCCTATTCAACTCCGCTGATTCACTCTAGACTCACCGGTGATCGAAAGCTAAGCTCGGATCACTACTTCTTTTATATTTCTTTTTTTTTCTCTTATCTCAAACTCAAAAGTAATGTTTTTTCATGTTTTAACTACAGGAAATGGAAATTTAGAAAGAGGTATACCTTCTGATGGCTTCGAACAACAATTCCAGTGAAGTTTCTAGTGGCAGATCGTCTTCCTCAATGTCCTTTCAACTCCTCCGATGATATTTTGACTACTCCGGCGACAGTTCCCCTTTCTGATGGCGGTTCAACTTTCAAGGATGATAAACTCTCTCTCCTCTTTTATTTTATTATTTATTATTAGTAGTAGTATTTTAATGATTAGTATTAATTATGGTAGTTAATGATCTAACAGCTTTTTCTCTCTTCTATTTATAGGCTAGTGGAATGTGATGTAATGGACGACGTCACAAGGGTGATGTCATCATCCAGCTTGTGATAGCTAAAGAGAAAGAAAACCAAAATCTGTGGCATCTTTTTTTAGCCAATAAACGCTTGCCACGTGTCCCTTGAATCACCAAACTTGGGCGAGAAAGGATTTTTGTGTGTTTGTTGGGCTGTCAATTAGTGTATCTGGGCAGGAAACATATTGTAAATTGGGAAGTTGGGCTTTTATTTGCAATTTAGGCTTTTTGACATATGTAAATGGACATTGGGTAGTATAACATGAATTTTTGGATTGTTTATGAAATTTATTTATTATTTACTATTTATTTATTTTTGGTTTTATTTATAGAAAAAATATATGTATATATAAGGGTACTCGGGTAAAATTCGGGTCTTACAGGGTCGACCCATACCGATACGGCATCGAACAGCGTACTAGTATAATTTAAGTTCGTACCGATACACTACTCATGAGTTCGTACTATTTCCTTGAATTACAATTTTATAATGCTTCGTTCGATCCCTAAAGCTTATGAAAGTCATTAGGGTTGTTTACTAGCTCATTCAATCAATTAATATTAATTACCAGCTTCACAATCATTTAATCGAGTATCTATCGGTATTATCCCTTAAGCATGTTTTTCATCAAATCATGTCAATTCATTCGAACTAACATACAAGGCATCACCAATTTTATCAACCAAACAATTAGTCATCAAATAATCATGCGAGCATCTCAAACGATCTTACCCTATACGGTCTCTAAAGTCTATACGAGTCAAATTATATCCTTAAACATCATCATGTCTCTCATAATTATCGTCTCATAATATTAGTCTCTACTCATGCTTATTAATCATCTACCTATTTCGCAGACACTAACATGCAAAGCAATCACATTTATGATGCTCATGAAGCAATAGAAGTTCGAGGTGTACTAACCTCAAGCACTAGTGATAAATCAACCTCTGAGCTTCTTGATACTCCTCTTGGTCTGATATCTGATCCCGAATAATACTCGTATAAAACAAATGTGAAAATACATTAATTTCCTACATCCCCTATTTAAAACACAAGGTCAAACTCATAAAACAACTTAACGGGTTCGAATATGGCAACACGAATTGCACCAACGAACTTAGAACGTGGATAAACCCCCAAGTAGGGTCCCCCAAAAAAAGTCAACGGTCGGTTAACGCTGGTCAAAGCCTAGTCAACGGCTGGTCAATGTCCATCGATCTGGTGCGACGCGGTGCAGGATAACTATGGTGCACCGCAGGCAATGATCCAGTGCGGTAGGGAGCAGGTGCACCAGGGCAGCAAGATCTAATGTGGCACGACACACTGTAGCTAGGTGCACCCGCCAGCTGCTGTACACGCCCACTCTCAATGGTGGCTCGTAGAGGTACGTGTGGTGCCTTTTGGTAGTCAGACGACGGCGGCGAGCTTTAGTTCGGCTATCCTGACATCGGTGAGCACGCTGGTGACCTCATACCTCATTTTTGATTGTTGAAACTACCGCTTTTCAACAACCTGAATATTCTCTCTCTCCACCCCCTCTCGTGGAAGCTCTATTGGCAATGCTGCTAGAACCGATCGACTCCAGACGGCAAGGGGAACACGATAGTGGTGGCGGTGTAGCACAGGGCGGCTCCGATGGTCGTAGATCAGATGAAAAATCAAGAAGGGAAAAGGAGAAGAAAAAGAAACAAAATGAGAGAAAAAGGAAGAAAGAGGGAAAATTAAAAATCTAGTTTTCTCACTCTCCTACACCACTTTAATTCAAACCATTGTCTTCCAAAAGAGGACGGGTAAATCGCGCCTTAGACCCTTCGACTTAAAATTCTTATATGATTGGGTCCCTAATTCTCCATGAAATTAATCTTCTAATTTAATTCCCTTTTATTTTATTCGCATAATTAAAATATTCAAACCTGTTTTACTAACCCAAAATTTTGGGTCGTTACAAGAATAGTGTAGATGAAGACTGAACTTGTGAAGCTATGAAGAAGAAGAACGAAAGTAAAATTAAGAATACTTTCGGTTCATGTCTCACCTAAGTAAGAATGAATGAAAAATGATATAATTTGTGAAACAGCTGACTATGCATTTGTAATTTTAGCTCTCTGTTTTCTTATTCAAGAAAATATAAAAAAGAAGAAAGATAAAGAAAAGTAAGGTGAATGAAGAAAGAAAGTATTTTTTTTTTGTAGCACGAATCAGCTCAGGCATCCTATTTCAGCTCACTATGATTGCATTTTTATTCGAGAATCAAATTCATGAACATCAAGAAGATTTAAGCGGAGAGAATGTTAAGCATTACCGTGCAGTAAATTAGTTTTGTATCAGTTTAAAGTTAGTTTGTTGGATTGTTATAAGTTTGTTAACTTCAAGCCTATATATCAAATGTAAATGGGCTTAAGAAAGCATCAGTTGTATTTCATTCTTTTATTAATGAAAATTCCGCTTTCTTCAATATTATCTCTTGTTCAACTTTAAACAACCGTCAATCTACATCCACTCTTCTACAATCATCGTCTGGTACTATGTCGGCATTCTCACAACAATCATCCATTACCTTTCGCCATAAGTTCCACAAGATAGCACCGAACATGATATACAATTGATCAATATCCTGGATGAACTGTTTTGGATTGGAAATATTAGCCACCAACCAAGCTTCAACGTCCATGGTCATAAATTTATTCAACTTCTCTTTTTTGACCACCACCAAACAAACCGCAACGATCGATGAGCATGTACGAAAAGCATGATTTATATCTTCAACCGAAGCCATACAACACGGGCATTGGCTATCTGATGTAAAATAGCGTCTCGCTCATTCTGCATTAGTCATAAGACGACCCTTACCCAGCAACCAAAAGAAGCTCTTGATTCTTGGCAGGCCAGGGTATCTATGGATAAGCTCACAAACATGCTCTTTGACCCCATTAGATTGCCCAAATCGAACCGAGTAGGCTGACTTAACCGAGAACCGAAGATCATCCCTTTCACGCCAACCCACCACATCACAAGTCCCATTTGCCACGGGTCTCTTCTTTGCATTGATCCGAAGTAACACACTAAGCAAAAGGTAAGACTGCAAAATTGTCCAATGCCACTCCCATCTTCATCAACCATATCTGCAGCCGAAGTTATTTCCATCCCAATAGACCCTACAGTCGTTACGTACTAAATACGTGAACTAAGATTATATAACCAGGGGTCAAACCAGAAGCCAACTGCTTGACCATCCTCAATCCCCCAAGTGATATTTCTGCCAACATCCTCCTAGATATAGGCAAGGCTCTTCCGGAGTCTCGAGCAATTGGTGTAGCGTAAACCCTCTGAAACACCCTGTGAGCACCTATATTTGATCGAAGAAACCTGACCCAAAGGCAGTCCGGTTTAGCAAGCAAATTGAAGGCAACCTTCATCAAGAAAGCCTTCTTTTGCACGTGCATCCGTCTGAACCCGAGACCTCCCTGATCAACCGACTGGTAGACGTCGTCCCATCTCACAAGGTGAACCCCTCTAGCACTATTAGTATTCCCCAAATAAAGCCTCGAATGAGTTTTTCTAGCTCATCACAAATCTTCTTCGGCAACACTGCAGATTGCATGGTATATGATGGGATAGCCTATAACACTGACTTAGCTAATGTGATGTGGCCCTCTAGCGAGAGAGATTAGGCCACCCAACCACTCAATTTTTTTGGACCATTGAGACTAAATACCGATAAGAAGCTTCAGTTACTCTATTATAGAGGAGAGGAACTCCCACTTCCCCATGTCATTGACTTTCATGATCCCAAACTTCGAGCTGATCTGCGCCTTTGCCACAGTCGGCACATTCTTAGAAAATAATGTAGTAGTCTTCGGGGCACTAGCTCTGTGACCAGAAGCCTCATAGAAGTCACCCAACACAGGTTGAATAAGGTCCGCTTGCTCTTCCGATGCTTCTGCAAATAACAGCATATCATTAGCAAAAAAACAAATGAGAAATACATGGGCTTGTTTTGGATGTTCGAAAAGGTTTCTAATTTCCCTTATTAATTTCCAACTGAATGTCATACGCAAAACGCTCCATGCAAAGAACAAAGAGATACAGTTACAGCAGATTGCCCTGGCAAATACCGCGCGAAGGTTTAAAGAAATTCTTCATCGACCCATTCCATAAAATTTGCGATGAAACAGAAGGGACACATTTCATAATGATGGAGCGCAAAGAATCCGGAACCTCAAGGTCCAAAAGGGTATCCTCAATGAACGCCTCAAAAGGAATCATTTCAACTCATTTACATTACAATTAACTGTTCCAAATCAATAAACACATTTCAAGTCTAATTCCATTTGTTAACACTTAAATTGCTTTATTCAATCATGGACCATAATGTAGATTTGACAAAATCTGAGGACTAATCTATAACATATCTAAGTTAATAATACATTATCAGACTTCTTAGAATCAATCACGCAATTAACTTTTAACCATGTATTGAAACTTCATATGCTATTAGTTATACAATCATGGGCCAATTTGTAAACGTTCAATATTTTAGGGCTAAACTATAATTTACTAAAATGTCAAGATTTATTTATTTTGATTAAATAGAGAGGTTTTACGTTCCTATCCCGAGATTTGAACTCATACAAGATGTGGCAATATGAGCATCTTTAACAAAATTCACTAACTTTAAGACAGGTATAGAGTTTTGAAGTTTTTAGGTTCGATGTTTTGGTGCCTTCTAAGCATACAATAGTCAATTAGATTTATCTCCTAGTGAATCATATTGACTATGCATGTACTCGATTCCTAAGTAGTGATTTCTAATTACAAGGTAATATCTTTACTTCAGTTTCGAATTAGATAAATTTATGCACGCTTACAGATTATGATGCTTGAATTCGAGTCACTTAAGAAGAACAACAACATCATTTACCAATGAGATCACTCAATGAGTTATTAATTGCTTTATTTAAATATTATATAGAAGTATAAAAAAATAAAAGTGTCCTCGTTATAATATTAATTAGCCTTTATAATAAGAACATGTTAAATTTTATGATTAATTTGGCATTAAGTTGACTCGTGACACCAACTCAATTATCCACTTAAAACTAATATAAGTTCTAAATATTTAAAACAAAGTTAAACACACAAAAAAGATGAGATTTTTTGAATCATGGTTGCAGTAATGGATCAGAATCACAGTACACATATAATTATCAAATTTATCACAATAATATTATACGCTTGAAATTTATTCATATTCGTGGTGGAAACTAGTACAACTTAGATTCTTAACTGAGAAAACAAATCACTCTGCTCCAAGAAGAGAGCTTATTGACAGTCACAAAAACATGTAACCATATGATGGTGGCGATTTCATCACTTCTTGGCCTGCAAAAACAACAACAATTCCCTTCATTGTTAGCAACTTCTGGTATATTAACAGTTACTGCTGAAATACTAATAATACAAGTTACAGAGTATAAACAGGACAGTACAGAGAACATCATCTTGTAAAGTGCCACTATTTCTTTCGGATCTGCTTTCTTTGTCTGCTTATACGCATCGATCTTGTTCACCGCCTGTGTCACGCAGTCATGACAATCATTCAAGAATTGAAATAGACAAAGAAATATTGCTCATGTCATACATTGGATTGGAAGCTATATCTATAGAGATGTTGCTCGACTAATTATACCTCAATCCATGCTCCCACTTTAGGCCTGCCTGCTGTGATGTCGTACTTAAACACCTCCGATAGGTAGATCTGGAATCTCTCAACCAGGGGAATGAAGGTAATGTCCGCCTGCAATTCACAAACTCATTCAGACATCTTTGCAGAAAAAACTCCAACCATAAAGAATGATATCGACATACTTATCAAACTACAAAACTACAGCACCTGGGAAGCAAATTAAGCATCACTTGAGAGCCAACTTACCAGACTGAACTCGTCGCCAAGGAGGAATGGGCCATCGTATTTTGTAAGAGCATGTTCCAAGCGATCAAAGGCAGTACCTGATGCAACTTAGAAGTTTTTAGCTGCTTCGTATCGTATCATATAATAAATACACGCTACACTATGTTAAACATAAGTATATTTCATTCAATCAGACTAACCGGCTTCAGTTGTTGAGTCTCCTTTAAAGGTAGTAAACACCAGCCCTGCAAATTGGTCTATGCGGGATAACAGCTCCTCAAAGAACTTCTTTTTCTCAGCATCCTAATACATTTTCAAAAGACGACTTGGTTAATATAGTGATAAGGAGTGAGGCCTGAGAGCAGTAAACAATTGGAGAGATGTTACATTAGGTAAAAGAGAAGGGCCTTCAAAGTTGGTGTCAACATATTTGATCAAATCAATACTCTCCCCCATGACTTTGCCATTATGTTCCAAGGACGGCACCTTGTTTACAGGGTACACCTTCTCCTTGTACCAAGCAGGCCTGTTTTGAAGGTTCAAAGAAACCAACTTAATCTTGTCTTGCAAACCCTGCAACTCGACCAAATTACTCACATGAAAAACCTGGGGAATTGGAAAAGTAATCTGCAATTCTGCATGCATAACATAAATGAAAGAGTGGTGCAATGCAAAGGAAATGAGGGGAATGAGAGAACCTTATAATTCCGGGTGATCCACACACGCTGTGCAAAGGGGCAAGTATAGGTCATATACAACCTGGTAGTTCCATCAAAGAGAGCGGGTTCCTCTGCGGTGGCATCCAAAGGAGGGGGCAAATACTCAGTAGCCATTGCTGCAGCGGAATTCAAAAGTTTTGGCTTTTGTGTGTTTTGTTGCTTAACACTTGTGTGCACATTGAGGAGGGAATTATTTGTCTTTATATTAGTGTAGGAACTGTAAAGGTGAGAGTCAGCAATGACGAAGTTGATATAAATAAATGTCAATTGTCAATTAACTTTGATCTTGATTTTTTTCCACCAAGTTTTCTTTATATATTTCCTAGTTTTACTTTGACCAAATCCAACGACTAAGATGGAGTGTTCTCAAAGTCTTCATCATCGACGGCATCGGGCAGTAACCTTTATTTATTTATTTATTTATTCAATAGAGTAACCTTTATATCTTATGACAATATAATTTCGTAAAGTTTTATAAACGTAAACTGGACAATTGATCCTCCCCTGCTCCGTTCCTCCGAGAATATGAACGGCACGAAGCGGAAACATCGAACGATAAACTACTCGATTAGTCCTCTGATTATAGATCATTTTTTTACTATGAAAAACTATAAAATGTTCATCTGAGTTAAAATAAAATAATAAATAAATTATTTTAAAAAAATGCTAACAGATGATACACTGTTAATAAAAATGATATATAATAATCAATTTAATTCGTAATTTTTACACTTTCTTTAATTTAATTTTAATATTGAAAAGTAACCTTCAACATTTTTACATTCTACCAAATTAGCCGCTCTTCTAACTTATTTTCTATTTCTTCTTCCCTCCATCTACAAAACCAACACCAAAAGTAACTCCGACCACTTATCCCATCATTCACATTATTGTTTGCTACCACCATTTAAATCATTGTCTCTTCCTTTCTCCTTTATTTTGATTATTTTCTCTCCCTTCTCTTTTATTTTTCAACAAAAATTATACTTCAGATAAAAAAAAAAAGCAAGTTTCATCTCTTTATCTTTTTTTGTTACCAAAAAGAATTCGGATTGACAAGAACATCTAGATTGTTACGAGAAAATATAAAAATTAAAAATTTTATTTGATTTTTTATTTAATTTAAGTTTACCATTACCTCGACTTCTGTCTAGAGGAAGACAAATCGACTGATCCCTTTAAATTTCTTGTTTTAAACTAAAATTTTCTAAAATTTTCCTTTAAAGCGGGTTCACTATGCATGTCTCTCTTTTTTTCTCTCTTTTCAATGCATAATGTAAAATTTGCGTTCATCTCACAAAATGTCGTCGTCTTCTTGATCTATTGGAAGGCTATTGAGGTATTTTCTTCATTAAATGAGTTCCGAATTAGGGGGGGAGTAAAAGATATGAATTGACACCCAATTTTTTTTATTTTTTTAAGTTTTTTAGAAAAAATTAATATAAAAATATTAAAAATAAAATTGACACTTCATTAGAAAAATATTAATACCACTTTAAGAAAATGATCCAATAATATAAGTTTTGTGATTACGTCTATTATCATGAGTGGTGCAACCATATATGTTGTAGCTCAAAAGGTAAGAGAGGGATTGTTGTTATTTATTTATTTTTGGAATTTGGGGTCCTCTCCTTGATAAAATTCATAAATCGCCTTCACTTCAGTTTTTTAATAGCCCTCCCTTAATTTTTTAACAGTAAGAAAAAAAATAGAATGGGTCAAACACTAGACAATTTATTTTATAACTCAAGTTGATTCAATAAATTATTTTATAATTTAATTTGATTTGAATTATCATTCAAAATGAATTTTCAAGATGGACTATTATCAAGTACTAAAAAAATAAATCTTATGATTCCTTCCCGCTTGACTGTTTTGGTATTACTGTTTTGGTATCTCAACTATTATTAATTAAAGGGAAAACTACATAATCACCTCACTTATTCTCGTATTACTGTTTTGATATTCCAACTATTATTTTTGGCAAAATAATACCTAATGTTATGTTTTTTGTTCTGTTTTGGTACCTTCTTCGTTTAAAATATAACGTTAGTGACGATTTTACCAGAAAAATATTGGTAAGCTACACCAGTCATCCTATTTTAATATCGTTTTTTATTTTCGTAAAAAACTGGTGGGTACCCTATTTTCGGTAAAATCATCACTAACGTTTATATTTTTTTTAGTTTGGTCACCCACCGTTAAATATTTTTACTACCGAATTAATTTTTTTATATTTCACAAATTTCACGCCAATTTTTTATTCATATTCAGCATATACACACGTGATTTTTTAAAATGATATAGTTATTTAAGGGTTTGAAACCTAATTTTCTATCATTGTCCCTTTCTTTCATTTTTTACTGTTTAAAGAAAAACACACAAAAGAATATTTTAAAAAGTACAATGATGGACACCAACTAATCCGGGTAAAAAAAATTAGATGTCAAAATTTTGGGAGAAAACTAGAAAATATAGATTCTTCGAATGGTTTGATGTTAAAATTGTTGACCGCCCAAAATTGTGATTGCTGGTATGTTAAAAAATGGAGTGCGATGGAGAGTGCAAGGAAACATGAACCAATATTTTGGGTGTTTTGTGTTGTCGTTCTTTTGTACATAGCATTCTTTTGGTAATTTATGGTTTTATGGTGAGTTTTGTTAAATTTGGCTAAGAACTTGTTCATGGTGAAAAATGTTGTGTGGGTTTTACCCTTAAATGTATAGGAATTTCGTTTTGAAGTTGTATTAAGGATTTTTTAGTTTAGAGTTTGACTTAAAGGTTAATCATTTAAGGTTGATGTTTGAACTTCTAACATAAGCTTCAACAAGAATAAAAAAAAAATAGAAATAAGCTGGATTTTGAAGTTAGTGTCTGGGTTCTTTTTTCAAATGAGAAAAAGTCTGAGAAATTTGATTAATTGAAAGTTTTTCTTTGTTTAAGCTTGAGAGGCTTATATGAATTAAAACGCTTCGTTTTGATTAACGTCATGGTCTTCCAAAAAAATTACGTGTATGTTGAATAAGAATAAAAAATGACGTAAAATTTGTGAAATATATATATATATATATATATAAATCAACTCAGCAGAGTTGTTAGATATTTAACCGTGGGTGATCAAATTAGGAAAAAAATGTTAATAACGATTTTACCACAAAAATAATTCGATGATCAAAACAAGAACGAAATAATAGTTGGGTGACTATTGGTGCAGTTTACCATTTAATATTTCGTCAGCAAGTACGGCATAATCTTCTGGAATCCATTTCTCAAACCAGAAATTAGGACAGATAAATTATTGGGTAAAATACTTAACTCGTCACTCAACTTTGCTATATGACCTATTTTGGTCATTAAACTTTTAAAACGCTCAATTTACTCATTAAACTTTATTTTTGACTTATTTCGATTACTCTGAATTATTTTATTAATATTTTTATATGACATGGCATATTTTATTATTACTAAATATAAGGATAATTTTAAATAAAAATAATTTATTGGGTAAATTACACAAACCATCACTGAATTTTGCTCTGTGACCTATTTTGGCATTGAACTTTAAAAATGATCAATTTACTCACTAAAATTTTTACATTGACCTATTTTGATCACTCCAACGTTAATCTATTAATTCCATTATGGAGTTGCAAAAATTTGAGTACAACGCAACACAACGAGCTATGCTAGGGCGGATTTAAAAATGGGTTACGAGAAGTTTTTACAGTCTTCAACCCAGAAGTAGGTTAGTTCAACAAACCTTGTTTTGGGTCATTGAAGTAATAGAAATAGAAAGCTTTTAGCAATGATGTTTGATTAAAAGAAGCTCCAAGCAGTGATGGTTTGAGAGTTTAAAGGCGGTTGTTGCTGTTAAGCTTTTATGCATTTTTTAACTCAAAAAAAATCTTTAAATTAACCAAGCAAATGAAAACTAGAATCGTAAAACTAAAAAAAAAAAAAGAAATCTCAATCATACTCAAACAATAAATTTCTAAATTCACCCTAATTTAGAATCGTAAAACTAAAACCGCAAAAAACTAAAAAAACTCCTTAAAAAGCAGAGCAATGAAGAAGGAGAAGAAGAATGTAGAAGGTGAGAATGCTGTGAAAACAAACGGGAAAATTGTAAAATCCTTATTAATATAAGAGAAAATATATGATGCAATATAGAAACATTTTATTCCTTTAATTTTAAGTGTTAGAGATTTAATTTAGGGTTTATAATTTAAGGGTTTAGGTTTATGGGTCTTTAAATTTAGAGTTTGTGGTTAGAATTTAAGGTAGAGTGTTAGAGTATAGGGTTTAAGTTTTAAAGTAATATAGTAGAAGTTTAGTTTTTTACTTATAACCCCTAAATCTTAACTCTAAACCTAAACTCTAAATTCAAACCACAATGCCTAAATTTTAAGCCCATAAACCTAAACTCCTAAACTAAATCCCTAACTCCTAAAATTAAGGCGCTTGTAAAAATAAAATATTTTTACCGCCGATAATATAATTACCCTATAATATAAATATAAAATATAAATTTTCATCGCTCTACATTCTTACTCCTATTTTGTTCATTTAAGTTTAAATTTTTTAAATAATTATTAAATTTTTGATTTATTTTTATTTTGATCATTAAAAAGTTAAATTAAAAATAAAGAATAACAATACAAGGTAGGCTGATGTGGGCTATTTTCTTGACATGATAACCATATGTCACTCTCACCATTTTTCCTATTTTTTTATCTATTTTTTTTCAAAGATAAAAATTTTACAATTTCATCTCCTTATCACATTATCAATAAAATAAATATTTTTTGGTGTCAACTTTAACCACTCAAGACACCAATAAACTCGTCCTACCACTATTAATTTAAATTTTTCCGAAATCACTTTAAAACTTGTAAAACTCAACCCAAATTTAAAATGTACAAAACCTCTAACTACTCTAATATATAATATTCATCGTTCGGTATTGCTCTCTTCCTTCTTCTCTACCTCTTCATTGTTGAGATTTAGAAGAAGATGGTTCATCGTTAAGAAAATAAAAGAAATTCAAAGCTAGGGAGTTCTTATAAAAAATCGAGGTCATTTCATAATTTTTAAAAGATATCTCCAGTCATAACGTCGTTAAATATTTAACGAAAGAATGACCAAAACAATAGCAAATTAAAAGTTTAATGATTAAATTAAAAAAAAAAATTAAACATGAGTATTCAAAATAGGAGTGAGAAGAAAGTTGAGTGATGAAATTTGTACAATCTGATTCGATATCTATCTGACTTCGAATTCATCTTTTGTAGAATCCGATCTATCTAAACTCTAAAAAAATTATAGCTTCGGGTCAAATCAAAATCGGTCAATTTCAGATTATTTTCCCATCATAGTTAAGCAAATTGTAGTCGTTTTTATTTATCGTAATTACGGACAATAACAAATGTATTACGATTATTGCATATCGTTATTTTCTACAATGATGATCTCGAACGATGCCACTATCGTTATATAGCGGACCACTATTTGAATCTCCGGAGCTAAGTTGTGTTACAATCCAGGTTACCAAACGTGGTGTTCCAAGTCATTCCAATACTACAAAGCAGACCTTACAACCAGAATGCACTTCAACACTCACACATAACTACCAAATTCAGCCCAATAAGATCAGACGCTTCTAATTTATTCAAATACTGGCAAATACTAATACAACTTAGATTCTTAACTGAGAAAACAATCACTGCTCCAGCAGGCGTTATTGTCATTCACACACGCGCACAAATATGTATAATCATCAGGTGCTGGCAATTTCATCACTTCTGAGCCTGCAACAATAAGAATTGGTTTCCGTAGTTAGCGACTTCCGGTACAACAATCAACGGTGAAATACTAATAATCCAAGGGTATAAACAGAACAGTACTGAGAATATCCTCTTATAAAGTTCCACTAATTCCTTTGGTTCGGTTTTCTTCGTCTGCTTATAGGCATCGACCTCGTTCACCGCCTGCATCACCAAGTTATGACAATAAAAAGTACTACTCAAGAACTGAAATAGATACAGAAAAGAATTGATAAATGCAACTGATTCAAACATTGCTGAGGCATAGAACTCGAAATGTAAACATATTGTTCATGCGAAGAGATGACATCTGGTAGGTTGGGATTTTAACTACATTGCTAAAATCATACCAGTTAAATTTCACAAGTGGTTGCAGACAAAGCATATATGTCTGTGTGTATGCTCTAAATTATACCTCAATCCATGCTGCCACTTTAGGCCTGCCTGCTGTGATGTCGTACTTAAACACCTCCGATAAGTAGATCTGGAATCTCTCAACCATAGGAATGAAGGCAATGTCCGCCTGCAATTCACAAACTCATTCATATATTTTTGCAAAATAAACTAAAAACGATACGGAATTATATCACCATAGTTATTTTACTGATTACAGTAGTGCAAGCAAACTATAACACATTACCACTCATTTAACAAACAGACAATGACAATATTACAGCACTGAGAAAGCAATTTAGCATCACAGGAGAGCCACATTACCAGAGAAAACTCGTCACCGAGGAGGAATGGACCATCGAATTTTGTAAGATATACCTGATGCAAGTCATAAGTTTTAGCTGCTTCATATTATATACAAATACAGGATAAACTTGGTAAAACAGAAGTATTTTTCATTCAGACTAACCAGCTTCAGTTGTTGAGCCTCCTTTAATTGCACCAAACCCCATCCCTACAAATTGGTCTATGTGTGATAACAACTCCTCATAAAACTTTGTTTTTTCAGGATCCTAACACATTCGAAAGACGACTTGTTTAATATAGGTAAGGAGCGAGAAACCTCGACCGAGATCAGTAAACAATTCAACAGATCTTACAGTAGGTAAAAGGGAAGGGCCTTCAAAGTTGGTATCAACATATTTCATCAAATCAAGACTCTCCCCAATGACTTTGCCATCATGTTCCAAGGCCGGCACCTGAAAACGAAATTAATTATTAAATGAACATTGGATTTGGATCAACATTTTCAACAAAGCAGAGTTTTGATTCTCCAAGGAAGTTGCAGAATGCACTACCAAATTCAAACAGCATAGTATCTTGATAGCTTCACAAATCTCACCTTGTTTTCAGGGTAGACTTTTTCCTTGTACAAGGTTCAAAGGGACCAACTTAATCTTGTCTTGCAAACCCTGCAACTCAACCAAATTCACAACAATTATTTACCTGAAAAACTGGGGAAAAGGAAAAGTGATCAACAAAAATAAGGGAATTGGAGAACCTTATAATTCCTGACGATCCACACACGCTGTGCAAAGGGGCAAGTGTAGGTCATATACAACCTTCAAAACATGGAAGAAGAAAAAGGGTCAACTTTATTGTGTAGAAATAAACACAAGCAAACAAGATAGCTATTAGGAAAGGAAAGAAAAACAGAGGAAGATACTCCGAGAAAAGCAAGAGTGAAACCTGGTGGTTCCGTCAAAGAGAGCCGGTGGCTCAGCGGTAGCATCCAATGGAGTGGGAAAATACTCGGTAGCCATTGCTGCCGGGGATTTCAAAAGTTTTGGCTTTTGTGTGTTTTGTTGGTGTTAGTTGTTTTGCTTAACTGATCTGTACACATTCAGGGAGGACTTCTGTGCGTATATATAAGTCTAGGAACAGTTAAGGTGAGAGTCAGCAATGACGAAATTGACGATAACAATAATAATAAGTTAATAAGTATTATATTAAAGTTGTTCCCATCCAATGGAAATATAATTTAAACGTTACATTTTCTATAAACTGAAAACAGACATGTCTGAATTAGGGATGTAAGTGGATGAGTTTTGCCTAGGGATAATTACAGATTTCGTTGGTCTAGAGATAAAAATTAGATTTATCGTGAATGGTAGAACAGACGTAAAAAATAATTTTATACCCAACTTATCTCCACTCGTCACACATCATCCTTACCCGCCCAACATATCTTGCATGTTATTATAAATATTATTAAAATATTTATTAAAAATGTATTCGAATTTGAGATTAATCAGATAAAATATATAAATATTTTTAAAAATATCTGTTTGGACCATAGTCAAATTTAAGATAATTCATATTAATTTATCTTGAGATATTTATGAAAAGTTATATATATATAATATACATTTATTAATTTGTTTTTTATTGTTGCATGATGTTAAACTTTCTTTTTCTTTAGTCTCGCCATAAGTATATTATTTTTGTATTTTTTAATTTTATTTCTTTAATATTATATGTTATTTAGATTTTATTGATATATGTTTTTATTTTTTAAACCTTATTTTTTATTATTTTTTTCTTTTTAGTTCTTTTTATATCGTTTATTTGTTACAACTGAAATATTATTTTACATGTTATTGTGCTATTTTTTGTCATTTACAATAGATTTTGATTTTTAGTTCAAACTTTTGTGTTGTACAAAATCTAATTCCGTATACTATTATTATTATTATTTAAATAGCGTCAGTTAGAATAATGTCACATATGTGGTGGAAGTTCGAATGATAAATATTTTATACTTTTTTATAATAAATTTGATTTATATTTATTTAACTAATATTTATAAACATATTAGATGGTTGAGTCATGAGGCGAGTAAAGAGGAGATTAGATGGGTTTAGGACCCGCATGGGTGATGAGGGCGAAGATAATTTTAATCTTGTGGCTTGCGGGGAAGGGATGTGTTTAGATTTTGTATTTACAACAAGTCAGTAGGTGGAGATGAAATAAAAATATTATTCACGATAATAAATGCAAAAATAGTACCCTTCGCAACCGCCCTGCCTAATTAACCTACCTAGTTTGAATCTTAAATATAGAATTAGTTCGACATTAATAATTCAATTTATATTGTACCAATATTTTTTTATATTGTATCAATATTTTTTTCTCCTATTAAAATCATTTACCAAAAATAAAGACAAAAAAGGTTAGCATACACGAATTTGGTGACTTGGTGAAGTCAAACACACCAGCCTGCCAGACGGCTATAAAATATTAAATATGTAAACAACAATGGAAGTCCTTTTTTATTTTAGGTCTGTTTGATTTTGGTCACTAATTTTGAAAAAGTTATATTTCGACTGCTTACGATATTGATTTATCACATTTTCACCCCTGAATCCTTAGCTCCCGTTACAATGGGAGTCCATGGAATTACTAGTGGAAGAAGATCTGGACCCAAAAAGATCAGTCCAAAGATTACCACCATGAAGCCAGTGCTGACCATTTCCAGTAATTACTACAAAATTCCTTTTCAACCATGGAGTTTCTTTTATTTTAATAGCTGAAGACTCAAAACAATCGTGCTTTTCTAACGGCTTAGATCGAAGTTACTGATGATGGCCAGCATAACATAGCTGCATAACTGGTTAAAAATGAAAATTGTTGAACTTGTTGCAGTGATCTCCAATTTGTTAACGTTTAATAAAAATTAAAACCTCTATTTCCTTCAAATTATTATTAAGTACGAATGAAGATGTATGGGAGTCGGTCATTGATCAAACAAACAAGGGTAAACTACATCCATGACACCTACCAATTAACTATAGGTTTGATTCTATTTTGACCACTGATCTTTTAATTTTGTTAATGAAATCATGTAACTATTTAAATGGTATCGATTAACTCACTTGTCGCTAAAATATAAGGGAGAAGATGACATGACAGTTAACAAAAAATTGTATAATTACACATTTAGTTCCTGTTACTTACATATTATGCCAATTTGATCCTAATTTTAATTTATTTCAATAAAATTAATCATCCAATCATATGATGACACATGTCATCATCTTATTAAAAAATTTAGTTTATTTCTTTCATAACTATTTTCCTCCAATTATATGAAAGGATTAATAAGTGAAATGAGAGTGCAAATGGAGAGACTAGAACCTGTGAAAACAAGACGGTAGTTGTAGGTTGTCAAAATGGACAGGAGTTGGAGATGGGGGTCTGATAGTGGCTGGAATGGCTGCTCTAGGTTGGAGCCTGTGTATTATCCTTGCTTTTGGGGTGGTTGTGGTGTCTTTAATAGAGGAGAGTTCTTCTTTCTTGTTGCATGTCCAGTTTTATACTACTTGAACAAGTGTCATGATAGGGTTGTCGTGGTGCGTTGATTGGACTGGCTATAACTTGACATTCTAGGTTTCCCTCATCATCTGTAGTGGGCACGTGTGAAAGCATGTGATCGTCGGATGAGACACCGTGTTGCTTGTAGTCTTGTTTGTTCACCACAGATTGTAAAGGGTACCGCCCAGTTCGCGAGTGATCCTGTGTGTAATGGTTCACATGCGTTGCTATGCTTGTCGTCAGACGTCCCTTGTGTTACACCGTCTGCAGTCTCCCTTACTCCAGTTTCGACACGTAGCAGTAGGTGTTTATAGGTACTAACAATTGCCCCTCAGGTGAGGGAAGATTATAAAGTGACCTTGGCGAGCCTGAAGATTTTTATAGAGGTTGAGTGGGGATTTTGTGGTAAAAGACTTTTATAGGTACTAACAATTTCCCCTAAGTGAGGGAAGATTATAAAGTGACCTCGGCGAGCCTGAAGATTTTTATATAGGGCTCTTTTGAGTGGGGGTTTCGTGGTAAAAGACTTTCAAATTTGAATGGCAGCTCGCCTTTTATAAGGGTTATGGAAGTTATACGAAGCGTCGCGTGATAGCTTTTTTGGAATAGATCGTTTGATTTTCTTTAAGGATAAATTGTTGCGTTCAAAGCGTTAATCATTTTCTTGGAGGTATTAGAGTGTCAGGGCCTTTGTTGGATGTTGATCATTTTTTTCCATTTGTTTAGTGTCCAAAAGAGGGGAGGTCGCGGTCACCCTTATGTTTTGAAGAGGTATGCACTCTGAAAAATATTTGGTTGTATTCACTACACCAAATTTGGTATATTGCGGCACTTTTAACGGCGTTTTTTGAGTAAATGCCGCTAATTTTAAACATATCGCGGCGTTTATAGCAGAAATGCCACAAGCTGATAACATTAGCTTTGTTTATCTCAAAGACGCCACAATGATGGTACTTTAGTGGCGTTTGTAAATAAAAACGCTGCAATAGGTTCGTGTATAGTGGTGTTTGTATAAAAAACGCCGCAATAGGTTTATTTATAGTGACGTTTGTATAAAAAATGCCGCTATAAGTTTTAATAAAACACCTTTTCATTTTGGATTAACCTATCACTATCGTCGGTGATAAAGGCACTGTTTTCTCTCTCTGAACAACGAGAATGGTGGGAACAACCGAGGCAGAAACCCCTCTTCTTCTACGTTAATCTCGCCAAGGTTCCTTCACTTTCTTAGTATCTCTCTTCCGGTGATTAATGAATGATATGAGTTTGGGTTTCATTTTTTTTTCTTTTCGGAATTTCGATGTCGTTCTGTACGCTTAGTGGATGTTTATGATCATGATGTGAAAAATTACTAGACCAATAGGTGTTAGGGTTCTACGTTAATCTCGCCAAGTTTCCTTCACTCCCTCATTCTCCCTTTCCTTTACATCAGTGAATTGTAATTTAGATCACCATATTTTAAAGTTGACTGATGCTTGAACTCTGTTGTGTTTAATAGAACCGACCTACTGAGCTGATTGCAAAGTTTCTGGATGAAAAGCTTTGTGCTGGTAATAAGGGTACTTCTGAAGAGGAATTAGAGGGTACACTTGATAAAGTTTTGGTTTTATTCAGGTTCATTCAGGTAGAGTTTCCAATAAAAATTATTACATTTACATATTTTGGTCTTATTAATCATGTGTAATTACTGCAAGCAGTATGTATTGAACTAATGATCATGTAATAAATTTGTCATGCCTGAGGATAGATCATACAAATAAATGTTAAAGCAATAGAATCATGTCAGACGAGAAGAAAAAGGACTCAACAAGTCAAATTATTTTTTAATTCTTGGATTACCTGCTTGTGTACTAGTTAACATAAAATCAAACAATCTAAAAAATATATGGAGTTTTTGTGGTACTGGAATATATTTTTATGTGACTATATTCTTATGTTAGAATATTTTACAATGCAAAGTTTACTCTTAAATTTTTTGTACTTCAGTGGTTGGGTACCTGGATAAGAACTATGAGGTTGTGTTTGTAATGAAACCACCTCATGTTCCATGGTTGATCTTGCTGTATGTGGTTTATGGCAAAGAGTTCTTATCGTATGCATGCATGTTTTGTTTGACCTATGAGAAATTGCACTGTGAAACTTAATTGTATCGTATGTGGATTCTTGCTATTTTTAACCAGGATATTGAACTATCAAAGGAGATAAATGAATCATTCAAGCAGTCATCCCAAGCCAGGACAAAACTACCATCGGGAATCAAGATGAGTGTCCATGTCTTAACAACTGGGTAAATCATACTTATTCCATTATTTGAGATGAACTATAGTTGCTTAATCATTTAGTTTATTCTCGAGGAAAAATTACATGCTATCTGTTTAGCTTTTGAAGGATAGAAGTAGACCTGATAAAAAATCATTAAAAGATGTATGTTAGGGTTAGTAAGTACTTTGCTTATCAAACAAAACCTTGTGGTTACAGTATTCTTGTATTTTTCCTTTGTCTTCATTTTAATTTGGTCATTTTATGTGTGATTTTGTTTTCTTCTTGTTGGCTTACTAGGTTTGGAAAAACTAATGTATTGAATAGGACCTTGGCTGTGTGGTTCAGCAGTATCTTTATGTTTGTAGGCACTTTAGCCTGCTTTCGATCTTAAGTAAATGCAGTTAGGATTTTAAATTGCTCATACCATAAAAATTCGAGCAATTAAAGGTCTAAGAAGGATATTTTGTGTTTATATTAAGCTATGCCTTAACTAGCCCTTGCATTTTATTCTGAATTTCTAATCATACAATGTAAATTCTAAGAATGCCAAAAGTTATTTGTTACTAAAACTTTATGCATGCACGTAATTTGAGATTTGTCTTGACTTATATCTAAATCTTTAACCTTTTGACTTATATCTAATACAAAATTTGTGTTTACAGCAACTACGACATCTTTTTAACCAGAGATTGCCTAGCTTACTCCAAAGTGAAGCCTGCTGTAAACCATATCGACACACATTTCAATTTCTTAGTGGGAAGCACATCCCTCCTAGCCATGTAAATATATTAAAGTAAGGAACCATGATGTACTCCGTTCACATTTCAATTTCTTTTCTTTGGATGTCCAAATAACTTAATTTGGTGCAACATTTGTAAATAGATTAAAGTGAGCCACCATGGTTGATCGATTATTATATAATAATAGTATTATTTTTATTTGAGTTATTTTTGGAAGCATGGTGTTATTCATGGCGTTTGTGTTTACAAACACCACTATAGAGCAATTTTTCGCGGCGTTTGTGAAAACATATGCCACTATAGAGCAGTTTTTCGCGGCGTTTGTAAATACAAACGCCACTAAAGAACAGTTGTTCACGACGTTTGTTAATGCAAATGCCACTAAAGAACAGTTATTCGCGGCGTTTGTAAATACAAACGCCACTAAAGAACAGTTATTAGCGGCGTTTGTAAATACAAATGCCACTATAGATCTTGACCATGTTGCGACGTTTTTTTCCCAAAAACGTTGTGAACTGTTGCGACGCTGGTTTCAGCGGCATTTCTTATGGCGCTTTTTTAAGTGCCAAGAAAGTTTTCGCGGCACTAAAAATGTCGTTATAGGACTGAAAAAATGCCACTATAGACTTGTTTTGTTGTAGTGATTGCTTAGAGTGGAAGACCCCTAATGGTTGGGATGAAGGAGATTATGATGTATTTCCAAAGAGCTCTTTGATGAACGTGCCCTGTTGCGTGGAAGCTTGGCCTTTTGGTGAATGGGAAAATGAATGGGTTGCTGGAAGTCTTCTAGGTGGTAAAACGAACCGGAGTATTTGTTTTCTGAATATATCGGCACTTGTTCTCATTTTTGGAAACATAGTGGGGAAAATGTGCCCTCATATGAGGTTTATGAAGAATCTGCTCTTATTGCCCCTAAAGGTTATACTGACGTGATTGCATTTAGTTCTGATCGTAGTTAGGGGAAGAGGAAACATGTGGTTACAAATTCGCCCGCTGTGCCGAGTCTGGCAAAGGAAAAGAGTTGCTTGCGTTTTAAACGTAGGTCGAAGAGGAGAATGGATATTGGTAATTGTGTGCCATGGATATTAGGAAGAGGCTGGTGGTTGATTTTGGGATTACCAGAATTTTGCCTGAAGTAAAATGTGACACCCTATCTGTTTCACTCCCACTTCCGAATTTATCTTTTGTTACTATGGGTGGCGCTGCTGTGAGCGTTGTTTTCATTTGTTTGGGTGCTGGCCTTCCTACGTTTATGTGCCCTCATGTATTTTATGTGATACGTTATTGCTCTTTTGGGTTTGGAAATTTTTTTATTCATCTTATGACAAGGTTTTGTTTATTTTTCTTACTTGTTGGGCTAATTGTTACAAATTCTATTGTTGTTTATGCTTCGCTAAAGATATGCTCCTTGAGGTACCGCTTATTGATTCTACGCATGTTTTGAGTACCGCGATGACTCATTTGGGGCCTTTGCCGCTAATGTTTCTCCGTGTCAAGGTCAGTGAAACCTCACTATGTGGAGCACATTTTACTTTTATAGGGGTTTGCCGGGTATAGAGGGTTAGTTTCACCCTGAATCTGCTGCCAGAAGATTGTTTGAGTTGTATTCGGGCAGTCTTGACACTTCTCCCCCTTGTTCTAATATTAGGAAAACTGTTGAGTGGGGGGTTGCAGTTATCCCTCAAGAACTATGGTGCATTCAAGTTAGCATGGAAAGGAACGGGAAGGTCTTTCTTGAGGAAAATGCTAAGTTGCGTTTGCAAGTAGAAGGCTACACTCCTCTTCTTGAGGAGAATGTAAGGTTGCGTTCGTAGGTGGAAAAGTATGTTGCTCGGTTGAAGGAGCTACAGGAAAAACACAAGGTGAATGTTTGGGTGCGAGTAGCTGACCTGCACAGAAAGCATACAAATAAGATTGCTAAGAGAAAGGTCTTGTGGTGCGGCCATTCTTAGCTTTTAGTTAATGTGTGGTCCTTTCAATGTTAGCGACGTGGATTTTGGTGCTCTTTGCGAAAAAGCCACAGATTTTGATGTGAAGAATCCTTATGGGCCTTCGTGGGAGAATTTTGTTGCTAGGTGTAAAAACATCGTGACTCATTTTTTCTTTGATCCGAACGCGTCCTCTTTCCTAAATGATCATTGTGAAGGTGCAGACATAGTAGGTAGTGGCGATATGTTGGGTGATTGCAGTGAGGGCTATTATCATTTATTTTGATTTTTGTTTTATGGAGGTAACCTTGTTTTGGGGATTGTTTTCAGTGGTTTTGATGTTATTGCCCTTTCATATCTTTACGCAATCTACTTTTTAGAACTTTGCTTTGATAATAGAAAATGTATGATATGAAAAAATTAAGAAAAAGTCTCACTTATTTTTCTTTAGCCAAACAAATTTCATGTTGAGATTTGAGGCACAAAAAAGGTTAAATTTTTTTGAGTAACCTGAAACTATTTGTGCTTTCAATTTCTTTGCAACTTGTGATACTTTATTTTGTACTTTTCGTATTAACTTTGTCAACTGGCGAAGTTGTATGACAGGATTTATCAAACTTGACGTGCGCAGTTCTTGTTATTATTGTAATCCTAAATGGTTTATTGGATCACATCATTGGTTGCGTTGTTTTAGCTTAAATTATTTTCTTTGGAACTCATGCATTGCGTATATTTTGAATCTGAAAATTATGAGTAAATTTCCTTTGCCAACGTTCGCTGCAAAGCATATGCATAATTTGCTTAGCAGCGATTTACATTATGTGTGTTCATATGGCCTTATTAATGGGAAGATGCTGGCAGATTGCTTGTGTTTGGTTTCTATTAGCTTTCTTTTGCGGTGATTAGACAATTTGGGTTAGGCCACGACGATAGAGAAAACTTTTATTGGTCGTGACCAAACTTATTAGCTTGCTTGTGTATTTACTGATTAGAGGTTTTGAGATTGCATGATTTTAGCTATATGCTCGAGATTTCGGGGTCTGGGAATCAAATGTTGGTATTAGTGACCCTCCACATGGGTATTCGAAATGTCATTGCTTGGTATGCTCGTTGCCGACTATAAATAGGGTGTTTTTGGGTATGTTTTTTCATGACCTAATTTACAAGCGGTTTCTTTTTTCCTCATACGGTTTTATTTTTTTCAGTTTTTCTTGTGCCGCTCTAAGAGGAGAAAAGAAAATATGTATGTGGAGAGGATTTAGTTTTAGGAACCACTTTTAATAGATCTTGGGAGAGTTCTAGTATTGTAGTTTGGGTTAGTTGTTTCATCAGGCGATAGTATTCAGAAGGCTATAATTAGCCATTTGTAGTAAGGGATGTCAAAAGGCAAGTAGTCAGAAAATTTTGGGTGCAAGATTCTCTAAGCGCTTTTGCATGTTGGTGTTCGCTGCTATAGTGATGGGAGGCAGTAGAGTCAGAGGCATATTGTTGAGGAGGTTGATTTGTGCTGGGGTTTGACCGTTCTCCCTTTGGTACAAAGTATAAGTTTTTGGAGCTGAAAATAGGAGAGACTTTTGTCATCTCGATATGTTCTGCCTGCTACATTAAGAAGCCCTCTTTGGCGATATGCTCTGAATGAGTTATCCCGTTCCACCCTTTAATTATCAATGAGGTTGTTCGTTTGTCAGTTGTGGTGTTGAGTACCATAACGATAAACAATTACGGCTCAAGCCAAAGATTTGGAGTAATGAAACTCCTCTTGCAAAATTAGGTGTTTTGGAGTAATATCAAGAAGGCTTTGACAGTTAAAATTTAAAGCAATGATCTAGATCACGAAATTTTTGTACATTCACGGTTTTGGTGTTGTACTAGCATATTAATAATAATGTTTTTTTGTTAAGGTGAGTTGCTGCTCCCTAATTAGTAAGAAATTTGTGGGTTTTTGTTCCCTTTTGAATCGTGTTAATCACAATCATTGTCTCTCACTTGTTTCGGAAATGTTGCTGCAATATTTGTATTTGTTTTGCTTTGATTCTCATAGGACGATATTGCTTTCTTGAAATGAGCTGTGTTTTGGCGTTGTTAGTTAATTTTGAGAGGATTTTTTTCTTCTAGGCAATAAAATATTGTATTTGAATATTTGTCATTTTTTAAGTAAGTGACATATGTGGTGAGATTGGATTTTATTCGTCTCTTTCTTTCGAATATGTTCTCAATTAACTTTGAGGTAGACCTACTTAAGTGGTCGTACAAGGAATTTGGTTGTGTGTATCTGCTTTCAATATTGAAAGTTTGTGATATGCAGAAGTGGTTAACTGTCTTTTGTTATATGCTCGTATATTTCTTTAGGGTAAACAGACTTCGCTTCTTTTGAGGGTCACATCTATTGTGTGCTACATTGTGCATTGGGGGTTCATATCCCCTGATTGAGATGGTGACTAAGTTTAATGTCTCCATTATTATATAATTTCAAGATCACGATGGATCTCTGATAAAATCGCTTATTTACAGTGGAATGATATACAAATTCAACAGGTCTCACTAAATACAAAATAAGTGCAATGATATATCATTAAATTTAGAATATGGTAAGATGATCCCTGGATGGGGAACGACTCCTTTGATGGGTGTCGCAATGGCTTTAGTTCATGGATTTTTTCCAAAGGACAAACCTTTCTTTCAATACAAGAATTATTTTAGTGTTTTTTTTTATCTCGATCAGGAAGTTTTTGATTTCTTTAGTTGCGATATCAACTATATAAGCTGAAATTGTTCTGTCCTTACCTCTTGGTATGTACTTGCGTTACTTTATTCTATCCTATGTTGCAGAATGAATTTTTACTTAAGGTTTGAGTTGTGACAAGGATTATAATTATCTATATAGGCTGGAATCGTTTATGTTGTTGTTTCCATTGTAGCTAGCGATGTTTCATTTTATATTTTGTTAGTTATTGTGTACTGATGTCGAAAAAGAATTCCGTCTTTCTTGTAGAAGTGGATTTGTGAAAGTAATTCTTCTTCTTGGCGTGCAATATGCTTACAGGGTTTCTTCCCCCTGGGGTATGGTTTTTCTAATTGCTATTGCGCTTCGTTGCTATTCCATTATTTGTAGTCTTTGGTTTTATTGGCTATTAGCATAATCTGTTTTATTGTACCTTGTTACTTCATTAGTTGTATAATTTTTTGGCTATAATTACGCTCTTTGATATTCGCGTATTATTTTTGATGCATGTTTAGCTTTTATGGTGATTTAGACAATCCGAGGCAGACTATGATGAAAAAAAGGAAAGTTTTAATTAGTTTTGGCAGATGTGTAGGACTATTCATGTGTTTATCGATGAGAAGTCCGAAGGTTGCGTGATTGTAGCTAATTTCCCTAGACTTAGTGATCTGCGAATTGAATGCTTGTTTTGGTAGTTTTCATTTTTTGAATTTGAAGCGTTAGAATTTGGTAATCTTACTTTTGCTATAAATAGGACTCGCTTAGGTTTGTGTTTTCATAGGCTAGTTTATGAGTTGTTTACTTTTTATTTAGTAGTTTTGTAGTGTACAACTTTTGGTGCTCTTTTAGATAGGGAAAAAAGAACATATTTGTGGCGACGAGCAATGAGTATGAATTCTATTTCATAGATCCTAATGAAATGTTACTTGGTATATGGGTTATTCATATCGATGGGCAATAGTATTCGGAAGGCTGTGAGTAAGCGTTTATGGTGAGGAATGTCGCCAGATGATATTGTTGTCCATCAGATTTTGGAACCATATTAGGTGTGAAAAATACAGGTTGTATTGCACTTGTGAATGTGATAGGTATATGCCGCTTTTCGTGTGTGTATAACAACAAGACGACTGCTTGTAATGTTGGCAACTATCAGTATTTGTAGTATTGTAATCATTTGGTTTCACTGAATTGTTTACGTATTGTATTAATTTTCAATGGATAGACTGTCTATTTATTCCCTTGATAGCATACAATGCTTTTGTTCGCATATTAGTATTTTGCTATTGTGATTCCTCTATGCATGCTTCTTAACCTTACGTAGGGTTTGCGATTGTAAGACTTTAGTTATCCTTATTTTCTCAATAACGCTTTGTCTTGTTCTAACGTTGGGGGTATGATGGTTATTTATCCTGTACTGACTCACTTGCGTACAAAGTGATTGATTGATTTTGATAATGTCTCGTTTGAACGAATTCTTGTTTTCTCCGTGCATGGCTTTACTGGTTGCGATGTTTATGCTTATGTTTTTGCATTTGCTAACATAACTATTTTCTTTGAATGGGATTATGTATAACACCCTCGACCCGAATGTTATATTTGGGCCTCAAGCCCAAACCAAAATCATAAAATTTCATAAACTGGTTTAGCCCAAACAAGGTATTTTCTAAAACATTTAGATCCAATAGTTGAAAACATAGATAAACAATTTAAATCGTTACAAATGAGCTCTACTTTAATTTAAAACATTTAAACATTCAACTTGATTAATACAATTTCAAAAGTAAGAATTACAAACTCAACCATGTAAGGTCCTATGAATACATAGCCCACTAAACACAAATACCATACTCTAAAGACCTCCACATGCTGGAATCTCATGCTGATAATGATCTTCAATCCTACGATCCAACGATTAACTTACGCACAGAAACAACGATTTTGAGTGTTGAGCTTACAAAGCTTAGTGGTACACATCTACTCTAATATACTTCATGTTAATCATAAACATATACATGCAAGCTAGTACAAGAAATAAGGATGGATAAATAAACATATGCCGCTACCACTAGACGCCTAAACATATACCGCTACCACTAGTTGCCTAAACACATGCTCTCATCATAGCAATCATCATACATGGCCCACAAGGCCCAACCATACTCAGGATCGCACCAGATCATCCGAGCGAAACACACAAGTCATTCTACAACCTAAAGTGAGTCTCGGTGTCACACAACCTCGGGAATGTACACTCTGAGTGAGGCCTGATGTTATACAACTTCAGGAATATACACCCATACTCGGTACCTTTCATCGAGTATTACTGAATAAGGCTCGATGTCACACAGTGTCGGGAACGTACATTCGACATCTCTAACCATGGTGTTGTAACTCTCATTCTCTGGGTATCCGGATCCCAGCAACCAACGGCAACTCAACCACACAAGTTCCTATAGTTGGCACATCACAACACACGATCCACCAAGGATCCCTATGGTTACTATTACAAACAAGTCACTCAACATTTACAGATTTATTACTTATTAAACTCATATAATTAATCTTATTCATTAGCTCCATTAATCCATGTTATCACGTTTATTCAAGGCGTAATTCAATTATTAATACTCACATCGATTCTCATTCCTTATCTTGCACTTACAGATTATTTATCGTATCGGGTACTAGTACACGTACACGAGTATTGATGCGATACCCTCAGATATCAATACTCACACGTGTATTGATACTGAAACTGCTCACTGGAAATCTTTAATTTCCACAAGTATCGGTACGGGTTGACCCTTACCAATATGACCCCTAATTGCATACTGGTACTACCAAAGCTCGTAATGATACCTTATTCACGGGTTCACACAATTTTCTCAGATTACGATATTACCACGCTTTATTCGATCTCTAATGCTTATGAAATTCATTAGAGTTGGTTTACTAACACATTTACCCAATTAATATTAATTATTGGCTCCATAATAATTTAATCGAGTATTTATCGATATTGTCCCTTAAGTATGATTTTCATCTTATTACGTCAATCCATTCAAACAAGCATACAAAGCACCACAATAAATCAACCAATCAATCAATAATCAAATGAACACACAAACATCTCAAACGACCCTAACCGGTCTTTAAAATCTCTATGAGTCTCATTATATTCACAACATCATCATGCATCTCATAAATATCAAGTCACTTAATATCGGTCTCTATTCATGCTTATTAATCATCTACCTATTTTACAAGCACTAACACGCAAGGCAATCACATACTTTAATGAATTCAAAGGTTCAAATACGTAACAATAGCTTATTGGGTTCAAATTTGGCGAAACGAACTGCGCCAAGGAACTCAGAACGTCGAGTAATCCCGGGGTAGGATCCCCCCAAAAAAAGTCAACGCTCGGTCAAATTCAAAGTCAACGGTCAACCCAATTGGTCAACGGTCCATATGATCCAGTGCGGCGCAGGTGCAAAGAAGCTACAGTGCACCCGCGGGCAGTGATCCAGTGCGCGTATATACAAGGGAGCATGGTGCACTCCAGCTACTAGACAACGCCCACTCTAAGTTGTTAGAGAGTGCGACGCGTGCGGCGACTTTTGGTGGCCAAACGGCAGCGACAATCTCCAGGTCAAAATATTTTTGGCTAGAGAATCCAATGGAGACCTCTGTTTTTTATTTTGAACACTTGAACATGGCTAACTCGCAAAACCCGAATATTTTTTCCTCACCCCTCCAACGACAACTACAATAGCGATTTCGAGACCACCGTCCGACTTGTCTCGGCGAGATGAGCACGATGGTGTAGGAGGTGTCGTAAATAGACAACCAGATTTTGATAGATCATAGTCAAAACTCTTCACCCAAACTTTTCTCCCTTTTCGCTCTCCAACAAAATATCATATATTTTTTTCACCTTTTTTCTATCTCCCCCATCATATCATCTTCTACTCTTTTTAAATTCAAACACCACTATCACCAATAAAATAATAATAACATGTCATCCTCTTTATTTTTACTCTAGACTCCACTTAAATCCTTATTCGATTAGTCTAAACTAAACCATTTAATAAACTTCCACAAAATAATTATTCTTATTTTAATGACCAACTTAATGATTCGAAACCCGAATTTGAGACCCATTTAATTAACCCGAAATTTGGGTCATTACATTATGTGAGTATTATTTTCTATGAATCACATACTTATGGCGATTATGTGGCCTTGTTAGAATCAGAAATGAAAGTGAGGTTTGTGGGTCATCACAGGTGTTATATATATATGCAGCTTCGCATCGTCGTAGTGTCTTTTCCTTAGAGTGAATTCTTGCCCTTAGTGTCAAGAGGGTGTATGGGGAATTGTGCGTGCATTTTAACATTCGTAGCACGCCTTCTCCCTTTGTGGTGGTGATGCACGAATAAAATCTTGTTGGTAAGCTATTGCCCCATTTGTTCATTTTTTCTTTTATCTCGATTGCTTTGGAAGCGGCGACCATTGAGATGATTCCTCTATGCACGCTTCTTAAAAGCGACAGATGCTCAAACGACCCTGTTTTCGTTTTTTCTTTTAGCTCGCTTACTTTCGAAGCGGCGAACATTGAGATAATTCTTCTATGCACGCTTTTTAAAAGCGGGAGACGTTCAGACGACCCTTTGTTCATTTTTTCTTTTAGCTTGCTTGTTTTGGAAGCAACTTGTTGAGCTGATTCCTCTATGCACGCTTCTTAAAAGCGACAAATGCTCAAATGACCCTTTGTTCATTTTTTCTTTTAGCTCGCTTGCTTTGGAAGCGGTAGTCATTGAGCTGATTCTTTTATGCACGCTTCTTAAAAGTGGCAGATGCTCAAACGACCCTTTATTCATTTTTTAGCTTGATTGTTTTGGAAGCGGCAGCCGTTGAGCTGATTCCTCTATTCACGCTTCTTAAAAGTGGCGGACGCTCAGACGACCCTTTGAATTGGATGAAAAATATTAGTAGGAAATATATTTTCATTAACCAAAACAGTCACATAGAGCATGCAATAGAATATACATACTGACGAAAGATGGAAACCAAATGCGTATTGAACAATATAAGTTAGGTCATACCTTTGCATGTCTGGTGCATTTCTACTTTGTGACGAATCTTCGTTCTCTTGTGTCTTTGCTACCATGCTTAGTTGCTAAATGGTCTGGACGCCAACCTTGATCGTTCTTCAAGTGATCGTTGATTTATGAGGGAGTAGCTAATGAAATTCAAAGTTGTATAACCTCGAATTTCATCAACAAGGGTTACTTTCTTTCTTCTAGCAGGAGGACTATGAAGGTCCTTACATCTTTAATCCGAACTTTCTACCTCTTATGCCCATGCTCATTCATATCACTTGTGGTGCTCTTGGCTTTCAATCTCTCATATGAACCTCTACATGCCGGTGGGTTTCCTTTTTTTGTAGTTTTGTCATTTTTCTTCTCTGATCGACGGGTTATGGCTCCATGATTGGTTTTTATTACATACATGTGCCCATTCTTTAACCTTTTTCCTAATTTCGTCCATTCCTCCATTTACTCCCCTGTCGGGGGTCGCTCTTCATTGTTTTTTGGGGATTAGAATGGAAAGGTGAAGGTCTCGTCCTTGATCCACGCTCACCGTACCAATTGTTTATTGTCAAAATGGACAAGAGTTGGAGATGGGGGTCTGATAGCGGTTGGGATGGTTGCTTTAGGTTGGAGCCTGTGTATTATCCTTACTTTTGGGATGGTTGTGGTATTTTGAATAGAGTAGAGTCCTTCTCTCTTGTTGCATGTCCATTTTTATACTACTTGGACATGTGTCATGATAGGGTTATCATAGTGCGTTGATTGGACTGGCTATGACTTGATGTTCTAGGTTCCCTTCGTCATCTGTAGCGGGTGCGTCTGTAAGTGCGTGACCATCGGCTGAGACACAGTGTTGCTTGTAGTCTTTTTTGTTCGCCACAAATTGTAAAGGGTATTACCCAGTTCACGGGTGATCCTGTGTGTAATGGTTCGCATGTGTTGCTATGCTCGTCGCCAAACGTCCCTTGTGTTACACCGTTCGCAGTCTCCCTTACTCCGGTTTCGACATGTGGCGCTAGGTGTTTATAGGTACTACAATAGTGTAAGTGGATCCTAACCCTACATATATATATATATATATATATTAAAGCAAAGACAATAAAGGAAATAAAACAAACATTTCACGTACTTAAGGTTTTATGTTAGAGGTACGAACACTTAGAGGATTAGAAACTTAGGGGTACAAAAGTACAAAATTTTTAGAGTGCAAACTTAGACCATCGATAGAAATATAAAGAAACTACATGAACTATATGAGAGTTTGAAAATTTTAGGGGTGCGACTGCCCCCTCCGACACTCTTCATCTATCCAAGAGACTTAAAAGTTATACCTGGTAATTAAGGCGGAAAATATAAACCCATACCACTAATGCACCAAAGCAACTAATTAATGTATAATTTACAACATTATGTAATATTTTTTTTTGAATAGAACATTATGTAATATTTTAAACTGTAGTTAGTATAAGATTTAAATACATATGTAGAATCATTGAATAAGATTTTTCAACTTAATTAATATTTTTTATTTTTTAAAAAAACTTAAACCCAAGATATATATGTTATTAATGTATTATTTATAAACAATTTAGTTAGTGCATTATTTTTTTTTTATAAAATTTTAAAAATTATTAGTTAAGTTGAAAAATGCAATTCAATAATTTTCATTTAAAACGGTTAACGATGAAGAGTTAAATTGAATAATGGAATATAAATAAAGAAACTGAAATGAATAGAACAATAAAAAAGCCAAAGTGAAAATTTTATTATAATATAGGAGAAAAATATGTCTTAAATGAAATTTTCCGCGAAATTTTCTTACAAACGTTTCATCGTCTTACATTTCCCAGTCCAATAGAAAGTTCTTCCGAATGTCTTCATCTTCTTTTATATATATTTCCTTGTCTTACATTGACCAATCCAATGGAGAGTTCTGAATCAATGACGGCATCGACCAACAATTATTTTTATGATATTTTAACTGTCTACGTGACAAGAGACGAATCCATATGAGTTTTGGATGGAGCTCTTAGCCCCACACACGATTTTTTTTTTCTCATTTCGATCAATCCGTTGACGCAATTAATTTATCATATTTAAAATAATCATATTGGTGGTTATCATTTGTCAGAAGTGATTTTTTCTTTCGTTATCATATTGGTGATTAAAAGATAATATTTGTTTATATATATTCTTAATTTTTTGACAATAGGCATACATTTTGTAAACAAAGCGATTTGAACTTGTATCTCATAGAATAAACATCATCTGTTTTTCTATTAAGACACATTTTTTTCGTTCTCTATTAACAAATCTATCATATTTGTTTCCACATCAATCATCGAAAATAATTAGAAAAACTAAAAGAAATAAAGTACTATATATTAAAATAGGGACAAACAAATTTTGTTCCCGCACACATATATATACATACATTCAAATTATATGACAAACTTTTTAATATCTCATTCTTTATGTATCTTTGTTTTGCAACTTTATTAGAGGAATTTATCTCATTCTTTAGAGCTACAACTTTTTTTAAATATTTCTAAATTTTAACATCAAACTTTTGCATGCAATGGGAATATGAAAAAAGAAACAAAATCAACATAGACCGGCAAGTTTTTTTTTTTTTTTGAAGTAAACCGGCAAGTTTTTATTCACCGGGCATGCGCACATAATTACAATAATATCATATACTACTACTATTACTTTTTGAAGTATATTATTTGTTGATTATTTTATCTTTCGTAAATCCATTAAAATTTTAAAGAATGTAAAATGGATTAGTTTAATATATTTTAATTATTAAAAACAAGTGCATCACAAACGTGTTGATTAGAATGGTTAGACTTTTTACTTATAGATAAGATTTGGAATTATAATACTAAAAAGTTTGTGGCAATGGGAAGATAAATTCATAATTAATTTTTTTTGAAAAAATAATTCAAGGATAAAAAAAAATATGCTGGGGAAAGAGCTCCTCCCTGCATATATAACTAACCAATGTAACGCAAACTTATCAGACGCTTCGATTTTATTCATATAAGTACCAAAAACTAGTACAACTTAGATTCTTAAACAGAGAAAACTAATCACTCCGATCCAAGTAGAGAACTTATTCATTGCCACAAACATAAATATATAATCATATGATGGTGGCGATTCCATCACTTCTTGGCCTGCAACAACGACAATTCCCTTCACTATTAGCAACTTCTGGTATGATAATACTTAATGCTGAAATGCTAATGATCTAAGTTACAGAGTATAAACAGAAGAGTACCGAGAACATCATCTTGTAAAGTGCCACTATTTCTTTTGGATCTGCTTTCTTTGTCTGCTTATACGCATCGATCTTGTTCACCGCCTGGTCAGGACAAAGAAGTGTTGCTCAAGTCATACATTGGATTGGAAGTTATATCTATAGAGATGTTGCTCAACTAATTATACCTCAATCCATGCTGCCACTTTAGGCCTGCCTGCTGTGACGTCGTACTTAAACACCTCCGATAAGTAGATCTGGAATCTTTCAACCAGAGGAATGAAGGTAATGTCCGCCTGCAATTTACAAAACCATTCATACATCTTTGCAGACAAACTCCAACCATAAAGAATGATATTGAGATACTTCTTTTATCCATTGCAGATTTACAGTAGTGCAACCAAACTATAAGCCTTTTTCTCCTCAACATTTTACATATTTATCTTCCAACACATTTAAGAAACAGAAACAGCAAAACTACAGCACCTGGGAAGCAAATTAGCATCACTGGAGAGCCTACTTACCAGACTAAACTCGTCGCCGAGAAGGAATGGGCCATCATATTTTGTAAGAGCATGTTCCAAGAGATCAAAGGCAGTACCTGATGCAAGCCATAAGTTTTAGCTGCTTCATATCATATATACAAATACACGCTACATTCTGTTAAACACAAGTAGATTGCATTCATACTAACCGGCTTCAGTTGTTGAGTCTCCCTTAAAGGTAGTAAACACAAGCCCTGCAAATTGGTCTATGTGTGATAACAGCTCCTCAAACAACTTCTTTTTGTCATCATCCTAATACATTTCCAAAAGATGGTTTGGTTAATAGAGATAAGGAGTGAGAATTGAGAAACCTCCACCGAAAGCACAAAATAATTCGAGGGATGTTACATTAGGTAAAAGAGAAGGGCCTTCAAAGTTGGTATCCACATATTTGATCAAATCAATACTCTCCCCCATGACTTTGCCATTATGTTCCAAGGACGGCACCTTGTTTGCAGGGTACACTTTCTCCTTGTACCAAGCAGGCCTATTTTGAAGGTTCAAAGGAACCAACTTAATCTTATCTTGCAAACCCTGCAACCCAGCCAAATTCACAACGCTTACTCACGTGAAACACTGGGGAAAAGGAAAGAGTAATCTGCATGCGTAACATAAATGAAAGGAAAATGCAAACAATGAGAGAACCTTATAATTCCTGGTGATCCACACACGCTGTGCAAAGGGGCAAGTATAGGTCATATACAACCTTCAAAACAAGGAAGAAGACAAAGGGTCAACTTTATTGTGTAGGAATAAACACAAGCAAACAAGATATATGTTAGGAAATCAGGGAGAAGAGAACAGAAAAGAAAGAGTGGAACTGGAACCTGGTAGTTCCATCAAAGAGAGCCGGTGGCTCAGCGGTAGCGTCCAATGGAAGAGGCAAATATGCAGTAGCCATTGCTGCCGGGGAATTCAAAAGTTTTGCCGTTTGTGGGTGTTATTAGTTTTGCTTAACAATGTTGTAGATATCCAGGAAGGAGTTCTTTGGCTTTATATAAAGCCAAGGAATTGTTAAAGTAATAGTCAAGAATGACGGAATTGATGATAATAATAATACTAGTAGTGAGGAAAATTGGCCATCTTTTCCTAATCCATTTTCTTTATATATTGTCCTGTTTTACTTTGACCCAATCCAATAGGGAGTTCTGAAAGTCTTCATCAACAACGGCATCAGGCAATTACCGGGTTTTTTTTTATGATAATCTAAGCAACACGACAAAGTGTTCATAAATCCGTAAAGTATTTGCAATATAGTCACTGCTGATTAAATTATATAAGATCGTTGAGTTTGTCACTGGAAATATATTAGAATGGGTTAAAATTAATCTCAAGCACCCTAGCTATTTCTCTAAGGATGATATTGAATTGGCTTGTGGCTGCAACGGAACATGTTTGTTTTTTACCCTGATTTTGTCAAAATTGAAACTGTTTTAGAACGCAGCAGGCTAATGGTGTTGGAGACGAGTCGTGCGTTGATTTGTGCACGTGCAAGATCGCTAGTGGATACCAAGGTGGCGCGGAAACGTATCAGATGGCAACCACCACCCTCAACGTGGTTCAAACTTGTTCATGCAAGGAGGGAGTCAATGGCAGTCTTAGACGGTTCACCCGCTTCGGTTTTGAGTCGAGAGTTGCAGATGGTGATTAGAGTGAGGAGTATGTAGAGAGAGAAAAAGAGCTGTGTCCTCCCCCATTTTCTTGGATCAATCTGAATGTATATGTGTTTTTAATACTTTTATTGTGCGGTGATTTTTGAAATTCTTATTTACGGACGATGCCAAACATAACATCATGATGACTACTAATGAATCGGTAAGAATAGGCTCAGCTGATGGGACATGAGTCATGTCTTTTAGTGTGCTTCAGAAAAGGTGACCATGACACTAAAAGTTCAGGAGACAAGCATCTTTTCGAAGGTATTACCGCGTTTAATCCCTAGAACATTTAGAGGAATAGACATCTTTTTGAAGAAAAGATCGAGTTTAAGGTTAGGACATTAACAAAGATATAATAAAACTCAATACAGGTGAAGTCTGACGATTGAAAGAGATAACATGACTTGTTGTGGCACGATTCGTAACAAAAAACGCTATCAGCTTATAGGTTTTTCAAAAAGTATCGAAATATGTTCGACAATTGAAATGAAGCTGTGGGGTGTGTTTGAAGGACTATGTTGCACATTGAGGCCAGATGCTCAATGATTACTCTTCAAGAGGACCACTATTTACAATTGTGTACCACAATTGAACTATTTTAGAACGTCAATGAGAAGCTATCATTTTACACGTTCGTCGAGAAAATAGTTAATTAACGGTATGATTTAATTAGCATGACAAATCTCGTTAGGTCTTCAAAAAAATTCACAATTCACTAAATATAATTTTATATATTTTACAAAATAATTACTCGATTTAGAATAATTTCTGTTTAAATTGACCAATAATTTTTTTAACATTAACATTCACCGATAGATATCTTCCTCATTTAATAAAAAACTTAAGTTTAGTTTAACAAACCTATGGGACGCTCTAGATCTTTAGATGGGTTGGATTTAAAGTGTTATAGATACGAATATGTAACCTTGTATAAATAGGAGGGTCTTTCATCATAATTATTTTATTAAACTATGGTTGTATTCTTCTTCTTATACCACATTTATTTAACACTGCAAAAAAGAATCATTTGTTCTCTGAGGTGGAATTAACTTTGAAAATTTTAATTTATCATTAGAAACAATTCCAACTCAACCTTATGATTCATACATTTTATGTTTTGAATATTATTGCTCAAAAAATATTTTTGAATTTATTGCACTTTTTTATTTTCAAATCTATTATACTTTCTATAACAAAAAATGAAGTCAGCTAGACTATATGCCGACTTCAAACAAATATAGAGGAAGTCGATAGGCTGAATATGAAACTTTGTATAAATAAATAGGAGAGTAAGCAATTTGATATCGCTTAAGCATGTCCCAACTTTAAATTTCCGCTGGGAGACTCACCCACAAAATATAGGTGTGCAACACAGTTCGGTCTAAATTAGTCAGGGTGTAATCACTAATTTTTTTCCGGATTTTATAATTCTTAGTATTTTAATATTATTGTTGTTTAATATTATTTAGTATTATTATTAATTCTATTTGAAAAACAAAAAAACAAACAAAAAATTAATTAAATAAAATGGATATGATAATATAATAACATCCCATTAATTCGTGTCCAGTCCATTTACATAACTTAGATTTTGATTACAAAGGCCTGTTTTGGCCCAACATTTAACAAGAAACCCTAATTTGATAATCTGATAAACCCTTTTGCGCAGCCACACGAGGATTGTTGGATCAAGCCAGATCCAACGGCCAGGATTGAAGCCCTGCATCCCTTTAGATCCCGCATGGAGATCACACGCCGATTGTTCATCGCCCACGCGCGTGCAAGGCACGCCCGAGACTCTTCTGCACCCAAGCATCACATGTCGCCATCTGGAGCTGCAACATCACCGCTCAAAGGTTATTCAGGCCGTTCATCTCCAGATGAAATCACAATCATTGGATCAAAACTGATCCAATGACCCAGATTAAATATGGTCGATAGACGCTTTCCCTTCTCTTTCACCTATGGCCGTCGCGTGTCATCATCAACGACCCCCTTGTAGCCGAAAATCCACTGTCGCCGGATCTCTCCCAATTCGAAAAATAATAAAAAATAGGAGAATGTCAGAATCGATATCTCAACCACAGTAGATCCATTAAAAGTTTATCTACTCTTGTAAACAAAGAGATCTGATATATAGGTAGTAATAAATCCTAAGTTGTAATCAGTTTTTTTTTTGGGAATCGAATACAAAAAAAAGAGCAAGAAATTTCCAGAAGGTATCCTCTTTCCTTTACTTTTGCATACAAAAAAATAAAATAAAAGAACCAGATTAGCATTCTTACCCTTCTGTTGCCGTTTCCTCAACCGTCCTAGGGTTTTCGGTGATGGATGAATTTCCTCCTGGTGATAATCCCTCGACTTTAGCGCCGATAAAGGTGAACCGGAAGACTAGGGGTTCAAAAATGGTTACGGACCTTTAAAAATACGAGGGGTTAGGGTGTTTATTTATCAAAATAAAGGTCAATTTAGGGTTTAAAAGAGAAAACGAGTTCGGAAAGATGGTTTTGGGTTGCGTTTCGAACTTGCTTGCCGTCGACGAGCGGCAGCCGATGGTGGGACACAGCGGTTGGCATGGTGAAGCGTCGTCGGAAATTGAGTTTATCCCCAGATTCAGGATGAACACGGTGGTGTTCATCCCAAATCCTCAGAGGATTTTAGGGGTTTTTTGAAGCAGGTTTAAAAAAATGAGGGAGAAAGGTTTAGATTCGGTTTAAAAGTGTGTTATATACCCAGGCTTAAAATAAATGGGTAAATACCCTTATAAACTCCACCGCCCTAAAATAATTGCCACCGTGGCCCTTCTGCCCTTTTTAATCACATCTTTCGTCCCTCGTAGTTTTCCAAAATTTTCAATTCGGTCCTGTTTTAGTATCAATTAGAGTTTTAATGGTCAAATTCCCTTCTAATCCCTAATTAAGCATGCATTACTTAATTTCGGCCATGTTTTTACATTTATTTAAATTCAGTCCCTTATTTTGTGTATTTATGTTCAATCATTTCTTTGTTTGTTCGATACATCTCGATTATCCTTTTTTGTTGTTGCTTTATTTTGTTTCATGTATATGTGGTCATACATATGTATAGGTGTACATACATATATATGTTATGCTTGCTTTTGTTTATACGTTTTGCGCTTAGTATACATATATATATATATGTCATTATTCATGTATATTAGTATATAGTATATGTATATTATAATAGGTAATTTTCATAGGTATACATCTCATATACTACAGTGAATAGTTTGGGTGACATTGTAATGTTTTCTTTTCATGTATATGTTGTGTATATGTTTGTTATCTTCTTGCTTTATTTATTTATGTTCTTATATCGGTTCATGCATGATTAATTGTCATGTCTAATTTATCACTTTATTTTATTTTAGTACTCGAGATCCCGATATTCTAGTGGGAGTGTCGTCCCAAGTATTTAGGCGTCATCTCTTTTGATATTGGGATTACAGGTTAGGATGTTCGATTCGTATGGCCATGCATATTTTAGGGATTATATATTAAACTAAACTGAATTTTAATTCTTCTTAACATTTATGATACGAACCCTTAGGTACCAATTTTGGGCGTTGTGGGGTGCTGATCCTTTCCGACACGTAACCGATTCCCGAACCCTTTTAAATCTTTGGTTTTGTTTTTCGGTGTCCGGTCTACCTAAACCAAGTGACCGGAGACAACTCCAAGTCTTATTTAAAAAACACAAGTTTTTTCAAGAATTTCCCCTTTAATCAAATTTGTACAAAAGTGGGACATTTCGAATTTTTTAGTCGCTACATAGGGCAAAGTCTTGGAGAACTGGAAGTATAACTAAAAGAATTTTATACAATAATAATTCGGTGTCCAAAGTAAAAAAAAAAAACAATAGTTGGTGACTAATAAGTAATAACGTAGTTATCCTTAATAATAATTAGAAACATGACTCAGAAATTAGCCTTTGTTTTCAAAGAATTATAAGTGATAGAAAATGAAAAAAATTTAATACACCGACAATGTAAATTTTAATTTAAATTTTAGAGGATATAATTTTAATTTAAGGTTTAAATTTTAAGTTTTAGAGTTTAAAAATTTAGATTCATGTTTAAAAATTTAAGGGATATAATTTAGAGTTTAATTTTTAATTTTTTTAACTCAAAAAAACCTGTATCCGTTGAATATATAGAAAAAACAAAGAATAAAACAAAAATACATGGAAAAGAAAAAGAAACAATAAAAGCACAAAACACAAACAAAAAACGAAAACAGAAAAAATATAAACACAAACAGAACAACAACAAATAAACAAAATCAAAATACAGAAAGAGAACAGAATTCCGCACTCAACTGAATACTAAACTGTTTGATAATTTTAGACATACATGTTTATCTTTACAAGAGTCAAACGTCCAAAAAATAAAAAAAATTAAATTTTACGATGTAAATATATACGCTTTATGTAAAATGTATTAAAATGTCACCCGATAATTATATCTCATTTCTGACTTGCCGCATTTGTTCTCATCCTTCCCTTGAAAACTATACTACGATTTGTATATAGATAAAGATACCACCGCCTCCACGCTCTTAGGTTTCAGCTCGTATTTTTCACGCGACCCTACCTACTACCACTCCTATGGCATCCACCACCGAGAGACCCGGCGCCGGTTCATCCGCAGAAGCAAACCATGAGAAAACCGTTGACACCGCCTCACCGTCCTCTGAAAAGTCAGATCCTCCTAGCGATTTAACTCATCCCAATGCTGAACTATCTGTGAAGGAGAGCAAGGATCCGAAGACCATCGGAACTGCCGCGGGTTTGGTCGTTGGGGAAAGCGGAGGTCCCGTGAACGATATCCAGAAGAAGATTCGGCGAGCTGAGCGATTCGGCCTACCCGTCCAGTTATCTGAGCAAGATAAGCGTAATTCTAGGGCTGAAAGGTAACATCTTTTATTTTTTCCCTTTTTCTTTGTGCAATATTTAGGGTTTATCTGGTGTTAATGGGATTTTTTTTGTTCTTTTCTGTTGGTGAGAATTTCTAAAGAGAGAGGATAGAAGAAATTGGTTATTTTGTATTGATTTATTATCTTGATAATTTTCTTTAAATGCAAATTTTGATTCTTGATAAGCTTAGGTTAATGCTCTTGAATTTGTTCTCCACTTTAAGCTCTCGATCATTGTCATTTAGGATCTCTTAACAGCTCATAATTTTCAAAATTATTGTCTTAAATTAAGCCAATTTATCCATTATTTCTCAAGAGATGAGTTTAACCCATCATAACCATACCTAGTTTGGCAGGATAAAGTAAATATTACGTTAGATATATACCTGTATTTGGTTAAAGTGAAATCTTATGACTCCTTATTCTATTATACTGGAAGAGCTTTCTTGATGGTAAAGGTGCAGTTGTTGATGATGAACACCATTTCTTGACTTCTCCATGTGTTTGTAACTTGCTGATTTTGGGCCAATAATATTGTAGGTTTGGCACTGCACCGAGTGCAAATGGATCAGAAGCATCCAAGCAATCAGAGGAATTGAAGAGGAAGGCTACAGCAGAGAGGTTTTTATTCCATACCACCTTTACCTATTGATACTCTAACTTGCAGCTGTATTTATAAGTTTGTTTTATTAAATTTTTGTGGTTCTCAGGTTTGGGATTGCTGCACCCTCTACAGCTACTGATGAGGATGCAAAGAAGAAAGCACGTCTTGCCAGATTTGCACCATATTCCAAACCTGATTCAGTAGAAGAGGAAAAAAGAAAAGCAAGGGCAATCAGGTATGTTCCACTTCTAAAGAATTGTTTCCTACATTTTTAGAGATATATAATTACCTTCAGAAAACTTTATTTAATAGGTTTATGCTTGAAATTGAAATTTAATATTTTCTGGTCTTTCCAGGTTTTCAAATCCTTCCGCTAGTTCGTTATCGCAGGAGAATGGCAAGGGACATCCTGAGCCAGTAAGGCCTTGTTAGTTGTTTTCCGGACAAATTTCTTTGATAGGCAAATTCAAGTATGTTAAAGGTGCTGTCTGAGATACTGATTTCTGTATGCCTTCCCTCCTTTCAGGAAGCTCCTGTTTCTGGAATGGCTGGAGGAGAAATCTAAATAGAAATTGTCCACATAGTTTAGATGGTATTGTTGGAGATATGCATTGATTTAATCTTATATATATACAACTAAGAACACAGATATACTTGTTTAGATATGTCCATTCATATTATTAATTTATTTATCAATGACATATTTTACATAATCGCTTTCTTTTTTTCTTGTCAGGTCTAATGTTCTAACAGCTTGTGATTCCCTCAATGGCTTCTTTACAATGTTTTCTTTCCAACCTCAGAATTCTTAGATGCAGCATTCCTTCATCCCCAGATCAATTCCAAAGTAGTGAACTCTTTCTGCAGTATGGAAGGTGTTTTTTTCCTTCTCATTTCAGGCACAGCTATGGTTTCTATTCATTTGGTGAGGCCGGAATCAGCAACCACCTGTACTGTTAACCTGTCTCAAATCTGACAAAAAGCATTAGAAATTCTGAAGTAGCGTCTAAAAATATTTTCAACCTTTACCTTTTGATAATATAAATGAGAAAGAAGTGAGCCGTAAGTAGTTTCCTATTAAAAAGGTTGATTGACTTGTTCCTTTTTAAAGTTAAAATTATGGTAGCAGCTAATACTCTTCTAAGTTGCATCATGTGAGGCAGCAGTAGGAATTCATATCGAGTCTGACATCTATATCGCTGGCTTTATAGGAATTCTTTGTCTGTCTAACTTGAAATGCAGGAGGAATTTATATTCTTGCTTTGCTTTTCTTTTTTTTTTTTTTTTAGAGTTTGTAGGGTCTGTTTTTTTTTATTTTTTGGGGGTTGGCTGTAGGGTAAATGGTAATCATAGTTCATAGATGCTTTTGATCTGAAGAAAACATTGATAACTTCATTTTCTGTACTTAAGATTAAAAAAATGAGTGTTCTCTTTGTTTAGATTTTTTTCTTTTGATTTGACTGTCATCTTGTTATTTTTGCTCCGTTTAGATAGATATGACATATTTTCCTCTTAAAAAAAGAAAAGGAAATATAACGTTTTGATGGATATGTGCATGAGCATGCCTGGTTCTTGATGCGCTTGTTTGTGGGTTTGTGTGCATTTGTATGCATGTCTCTGCTATATGTCATTATACTCACGGTTCAAATTGCATTAAGTCGAACATAATTAGTTACTAGTATCTTTCTTTTCACAAAATAATCTGTGTGATATTATGGTCTATATGTTTTCTACTGCTGTTCAGCATTTTATCATGAAAGAAATGTTGAAAATTGGGAATGGTTTTAAGGTCTGACGATTGCCTGCAGAGAATGTATTCAATGGATGATGAGATTATTTGATCCAAAAGCTAAAACTCTTGCTCTACCTGCTACTTCAGAATTTCTGATTTTTTGTGGTTTGTGTTTGAGATAAGTGAACAGGTTTTAGGTGATTGCTAGCTTCCATTGGTCTCACCTTGTGAATCCACTGATCTCCAAGGTAAATGTATGCTGGGAATGAAGGCTGTGTAACGTTTTCTCATTTTTTAGTCAGTCATGTAATATGTTTTTCTTTTGTTCACTACAAATTTACAGTACCTAGCTTCTTTGGAATTTGTGTTTTGGTTGGATATGTTTGTTCTGTAAAGGAAGACCGGTTAAACAATGATTGGGGGAATTAGAATGTCTAGCATTTTGTTTACAAACTTTTGTTTAAGCCTCCGGGTATTTTTTGGCACAATTTTAGTTTAGTTGATAAATACTTATTCTATGAAAATTAAGTGGATAGAAAAGGATGGAAAATGGTACAGAATTTGATCTTTGATAAATTTGGAGTTGGTATATCAGCAAATGAGTGAATTGAAAATGCCATTATAATTGAGAGAATGAGGAGAGTGAAGGCTTAACTTTTTTACCCAAAATTGGTCTCAATTCTCATGGCATTGAACTCACAATAGAACATAAATTTACTTCTAACAGCGCATTTGCTGGATTTCGAGTAATTAGTTTAAATTAATTTTTGCTTGAAAGAAGAATACAATGCTTGATATCCAAACAGGAATACGAGCAAGTCGAGGCTTAAGAAACATAAAATTGGGTACTGAATGTGCAACATTTATCAACACGTTCTCAAGGAAAGCAAACAATTAACTATTAGATTACATGGAAATCATATAATACAGTTTATCTTGCAGTCTCATCCTAAGTTTCTTTAGCAAATACCAGTCTCAAAGTATATTTTGCTATTACTCTGTGAGAATGCATTACTGAAAGAAAGAAAGAAGAAAGTCCCTTCTTCCTCGCAGCTATGGAGGATAAATTTTGAAAAATTCAGCTCCAATCTTTGCTGGCTATGAGACAATACGACCACCACCAGCCAGCCAGTTCTCCGCCTTTTATCGATAATGGGGAGTAGTAGGAGGAGCTCCCATTGATCAAATGGGGGTCTATAAACACAACTATGACTGTGATATCATCATGAAAATGCCGTCTCACCCCTCTATCAATCTTTTTCAGGTCTGAGTACCTCATTTCTCTCTTCTTCGCTGCTTCCTTGAGTGCAGCCTTCACAAGTCTCCTAGCAATTCCCTGCATTAAAAGGGGACATAAAATAAAAGTCAAAACATGATCGACCAATTTCAGCATTTCCCTGCTATCTGGAAGTGCAAACTTACATAGCGTGGGCTACTCTGGACAAGTTTAACAGCCTCCTGGTTGCTAAGGTGCTCCCACAGACCATCAGAAGCAAATACTAGAAACTGGTCATCAGGGTGCAGTTTGTGTAGGACCGGCTTTCGCAAAGGTTCAGGCAGTCTAAACTTAGGCAGGAGAGGCTCTTTGTTGAACTCTGCCTTCTTTAAATAGGCATCACCGATGGATCTTGAGATCTAAAGAAGAACCCACAACTTAAGTACACTTCCAGTTCAGTTTTCTTAAAAGAAAAAAGAAAAAGAACAGAATATGAACCTGTATCAAGCCCTTGACACGCCAAATTTTGTGTTTCATCACAATAATTTGTGGATCATTGGGATGCAATGAGCGAAGCTCTTCTCTTACAGCATCTATGATAGCATTATGTTCCATGGATAATTGCAGGGCTTTAACTCCCTTTGTTCTTCCTCCTGATCTGCCTAATACTACTCTCGAATCAACGGCGTTAGCGATATATAGCAGTCCGTTGCAGATCACTCCAGTCAAACAGCACGATCCCACCGACGCCATATGCGGCTTACCGAGCCATTGTTTCCTCACAAGGGACAGAAAATTTTCTTCTGTTGCCAAGAAAGCTTTTCTAAGAACAATTACTGATATTTCTTGATGCTCAGTTGCAATTGCTGCACATCAAAGGGATACAAAATAAGCATTCGGCAATACCAAAGATTAGCAAAGTTTAGGTGGAAACGTACACTTAAGATTGTAAAATAGGTTGCCATTGATGTAGCGGGAAGCCTCAGTTCCACCATGTCCGTCGTAGACACCGATGAACGTCCCGTAAGGACCGGAAGTACTCGAACTTAACGGCCCCGATTCAAGTTGGCTTTGATCCTCCAACAAGCTATTGGCTTGAATCACTGCCATGGAGAGTTCTCCATAAGCATGTTGTCCCAAATCTTTATACCACAATAAACCATCAACACGGCCGCAAGAATCGACTTCAGCCGATGGATTCCAACAGGATTTAACCATTTTCAATAAATATTTCAAATGTATTAAGTGAAACAAGAAGACCAAGAATCAATCTGGGGTCAAGCTTTTGTCTTTGTTCTACACTATACTAGAATCCCACTAGGTGGAAACTATATAACCAAAGAATTAGACAGTAGACACCATTAATCTGAGTGTCTGATAATTCTCAGACAGGACCAAAGCTGGGGTATGGGCTAACTCAACTGCTAAGCGTGTATTTGAGACAAGGAAGCAAATAGTTTTATGTGAGTTCAGAGAATCTGGAGGTGTGCTGGTTGCCGTGTACCTTAAATATGGGTTTAAATTGTTTTTTGGGCAGCTTCACTGTGTGGCATGTTTCAGCAACAGACTTAGCTGGAAAAGCACATTGGGATTTGGTGGAGACAGAGTTTGGTCTTGAGATCAAAGGATGGAAGATGAAGCAATGGATAAGAGAAAAAAAATTTAAAAAAAAGAGTTTGGGAGTTTTATGTCAGAAGAAGATCTTGAGTTTTGTTGTCAGAAGAGATTCTAAATCACTGACTTCTGACATTGTTTTTGTTCTTTGTTCCCTTTCTTGTTTTTTAGTATCATGTGTTTTTCTATGTTCTTTGCTTGTTCCAAAGCTAATTTATTATTGCATGGCTGAGATTTTAAGTTCTTTCCTCCCCCTTATTTACTTGCAATAAACCATCGTTATTCCATGCTTGATATTCTGTAATAACACTATTTCATGACTATTCCGCTACTAAGATTAGAACTCGAATTCCCTCATTAAAAGTACAACACGGTTTGTCAAAACTTCATTTCCTGCAAACCTGTTAGGAAAAGAATAGGATTCCTTTTCAATTAGCAAAGTTCCATTGATATGTTTGTCCAGTTTTAATCCTCAAGATTTGTGATCCAAACAATATATTTTTCTGTTTTAGATGAATCTGAAGGACTGATTAAGGATTACAGAGTTTTTGAGTTTGAAACAGGTGGGGAAAGGGGTCCATGAGATTGGTTTTGGATTGACTGATATTCAATTGGTGCATGCATTCCAGCTCTTCTCTTTTCAGCTACATGGACATCAGCAGTATAGTTCAATTTTGGCTCACAGCCCACCTGACCTCTAGGGACCATTTCCAACCATGGAACACCATCATCTCCACTGTAGAACAACATTAATGGCTGAATGTCACATTATTTTACTACTTTCTTTTTTTATTAAAGTAGGTAGGAGGATGAAAGGATAAAGTAATGGGCAAAGTATGCATGCATGTATATTATAAGGACAAATTTAAATTATTATTTTTATAATCACGGATGTCCAATCTATTACGAGAGGTGGTCAAAGTTAAAGTAAATTTAACTCTTCGTATTTAAAAATTCTATTAATTTAGCCTTTTTGTAATAGTCAAAGTAAACACGCCCATCGAATCAAAGCAGTAATATAATTGCATTCTTTCATAAAACAACATGTAATTGTTTTTTTAATAGTTTAAATGTGATTACAAGGTAGTATCTGTTCGTATATATTCTTAACATTTTGACAATACACATGCCTTGCAGACAAAGCGATTGAATTTAGGTCTCCTAAGATGAACATCATCCACTTTTTCACTGAGAACACTTGTTAGGATTCAAGTAATTGTTAAACTATTATTACTCTAGAAAGGTAATAGGGAAATAATATACATTTTTGGGGAAGAACAAACAATTTAGGAGAATGAACAAATTAATATATTGTATAAGTGTTGATGACTAAAATTGTTATCATATCATGTCGTGTCACTATTCTCATCTAATATTTAATAATCAATGACCTATTTGTAATAATATTTTAATTGAGTAATTTGTAAAAGAGAAATGACATTTATTATCAGACCTATAATTAAGTGACTTAAAGAGTAATTTACCCTTTTAATTGACGAGTTACATTTTGCTAACTAAATATATTTGTATTAGAATTCTAATTACTATAATAATTAAATTTTTTACAACTACTCTATAATTTTCCATCTAGATAATAGTGGTATAGATTTGTCATCGTATTTTTTAAGCATTTCGTAGGGAGTGAGGAGCTAAAATAATTTAGATTGGGTGTTATAATTCAATTTTTTTATGAATTTTTTTAAGTAGGTAAAAAAAAATTATGTATGTCAATTTTCTTTTAAAAGTGTTAATATTCATTAAATTTTGTATTAATTTTATTTTGAACATTATTTTATATTAAATTTATAGAGAATTTTTTTTTCCAAAAATTTTGGGTGCTATATGACACCTATGTTCTGTTCAAAGGGCGACTATTCATCTCTAAAAGTGAGTGTGAGTTTATCTAAATTTTTTATTAACAATTTATAAAGCTCTAGCCACGTAACTCTCGTCTTCTTCCTTTGTTTTTATTTACTTGCTGGCGGCGTCACTAATTCTAATGTTGGTTGTTAGCTGCCGAAAATCCATCATTATTCGTTTTTTATTTTTCATTGTTTTTTTTTTTTTACTTTTTAATTTTAAATAAATAATTCTACCCTTGTGGCACGCTTTATCTTTTGATATATATATATATATTGTCTTTTGATACGTTTTCTTATCTTCATCGATCGTTTGGCTCCTCTTTCATTTGATTCTCTATCAGGGTTGGATTTGACTTCGCCAAGACTGATCAAGGTGACGCTCTTTTGGTTATCCTGTTGATCTTTTTATTTTGGACCCTTGAACTAGATTTTAATACACGCTCACAGTCACCATTTTTGTTCGCGGTTGAGTTGTGGTAATGACCATGTTGTCAGCTTGCCTTATTGTAATATGCATTTTTATGTTGTTTGTTGATGGTTTTACCTTTCATCGTCGATCTTTGGTAAAGTTTGTATACTTCTTTTGTTTTAAGTCTTTAGGTTGAGTTATTACCTTTTCCTTGTATGATCCTGTTATGATCTTAAGACACTAGTTTTTTTATTTTAATGGTTATAGGAATATGTTCGGATTGTTGTTTTGTTTACTAGAATATAAACTTTTATTGTAATTTTAAATATGTATCGTCCAATAAACCAGCGAGTTTCAATTCAAAAAAAGAAAAGAAAAAGATCCTACCTGAATTAAAATGCTAAAAAAACAAAGGCAGCAAGTTAGGCTCTTGCCTTCTTGGATCTGGGATATTTGGGTTTAGAACGTACATGGTCCGGATTTGAATGGGCTGTTTTGGGACAAAAATGGTTCAGTCTGTCGGAACCCTTGTCAGTTTTCACCACAATTCCTACAAAGCTACGAGTCAGTTCGAAAATCACAAGAAAAAAGGTTAGATGAATGGTCCCAACACTAAACGTCAGAGAAGCAATCTTAACGAGCAACGTTTACACTGCTCCAAAAAGCTTGAACACAAGAGCTTTGTTAAATATGGTTGGTCATAAACCCAAACTCAGAGAAGACCCGGATTTGATATTCGAACTCAATTCTAACCTAGAGTGGAGGATAGGAAAACTTAGCACCAACCAAACGATTTGATCAAGGCAAATATGAGTGCAACAAGCCTCCCCCCCCCCCCCCCCATTTATGTTTCATTGCAAGAAGAACATCAGTCACTTTGTACTTTATTTATCTAAATGCCACAATAATTACTGTTTACTTCCTATGAATTCAAGATGGCCCCTACTCTAATCATTTGCCTTCTTTCCATTGAGCTCTGAATTCTTTCCCTGGCATGCCTTAGAGTCTCAACAACTTCACCTGTACTTGATGCATTTTCCTCCATGTTTTCTGATGCATTTTGAGACATGGAAGCTGTTCTGTCTGGGATTTTGGTGCCTGAACTGCTTGTGGATGAAACACAAGAAACTGCACAGTGTTCTGATTCTTCCAAACTAGGCAATAGTTTGAGGGATTCAAGCTTCTTCCTCAACAATTTGAGCCTTTTCTCAGCTTTGTTCCTCAGTTTGGTCTCTTCTTTGAGTTCTTTCTCAAGCTCCATTAGCTGCAGTTGGAGAACATCAAATTAGAACAGATAAAAAAATTCAGATCTTTCTCTTTAGCACAGATTGAAGCAAAGGCTAGTATAACCTAACCTTGTTCCCCATAAGTTCAGCATCTTGTTTTGCAGACTTTGAAGCTTGTCTCTCAGCATGAAGCCTTCCCTTCAAGCACTCTACAGTCCTCAATCCTTCATCACTTTCCATCTTCTTTTCACTGAAAGGAGAAAACAAAAACAACCCAAATTATATTATGAAGCACTGACATTGTATTGAAATGGCAGCACAGTAAGCTATGGCCTGTAATTAATGGCGGGTTCTTCCACATCAGAAGACACTCTCGGAGTGCTAACAATGTTGGAAACCCAAGTTAAAGTCGTTGACCTCTCAATCTGCTCCAGGTGGCTTTCAAAACAATAAAAGGTTTATCCTTTTAGTAGATGAGATTTTGACATGCATCTGTCAAAGGGAACTCTTTTTGACATCAACTAATCTAATGTACTAGTCTTTATCTTTTTTTCCACCGAAAAAACCAAATCATGATGTTTTTTTTTTTTTGCATATTCATCCTTCCACGTAATTCTTCATTGTATTTAATTGCTTATTTGATTTTGTTTTAGTTCTTCATAATTTATTTCTTTAACTTCCAAATTGATGAATTTGAGCTGATTCAACTCTATCAGTTAGCAGAAATGTCAGTTTTATGTGACAGATGAAGAGGTTTGTAGCATTTATTCACCCATCTTTTAGTTTTATTTTTTTAATATGATTGCATGGTTCTAGAGTATGGGAAAATTGGATATCACTTTACTCGAAGAAAATTGATGAAGATGAATAGCCAAATGTTACAGCTTCATGCAAACTCATTGTCAAGGACTGGACCATTGTTATTTATTTATGTATTTTCTTTAGAAACTGGTAAAATAGGCCCTGAGAGGTCTTTTTCTTGTGGTTTTTGACCCTTAATAAGGGTTTGGTCTTTTTAATTAAGATCCACACTCAGTATCAGTATGGGTGAATATTTTATACACTATTTGTGTAAAAAAAATATACACAAGTATTTCTGTTTTTATGCCAAAATCTAAAATCTAAATTTCTAACCCTATTACATAAACCCTTAACCTCTAAACCCTAAACTAAAACTCTAAACCCCTAAATAATTCCGCTTGTGAAAAATTTATTTTTCACCGCCGGTATATAGAATAATAATCCTTTTAACTTTTGGGTTAACCACATGAATTAAGTAAGTTTGATTCTAATATGCTGCTAACGGTATACATTGATTGAGCATCAATGGCTTTGAGAGGTCTGGGTTATCATGTATGTGTGGCCAAAGGAGGGATGCTGGTGGTTTGAATTATAATTGAATTGGCTGGCAAATGGCAATGCGGGCATTCTGTCAGCAAGTTTATGTACATTCAAGAATCTGTTGACACCCTATTTCTTATCATTATCTCTTCCCACTATGACATGAAATAAAACACGAAGAAGAGAAAACAGGAAAAGCTTGACCCATTTCCTCAAGCCTTCATCTTATCGTCTGTTATTAGTGCAAAAACAAGCTAAAATTATAACCAGGGAAAACTAGGTAAGCACCAAGCTTGTGCGCTCATCACGGTCAGTTGACGCCCTTTACACCTGCAAATCCCGATTCTTTCTCTTCATTCACGGCTAAACGAGTCCATTTCCACATTCTTTAATGCATAAAGGAAAATGTCATAGAAACACTACAAAAGAACTGAAAAACTTGGGTGTTACTATTTACCAACTAAATGATTCATAACACAAAAGAGTGACACTTGAAATAGTCTTATTTTCATGATAGAATGTTTCAGGTACAAGCATCGGTTTCCCACTAGCATAAGAGAAAACCAAACTCAAAAGACTACCAAGCAAAGAAATAAACATGACCCAGGAGACTTCCATGTCTGCAAGATGTGATCAATAAATGCTAAAATTGATAAGTAATGCTCTGTTCAAGTTCAAAAGTTATATTTGCACCAAAGAGAAAATAGAAAGCTTACAAGTGAATCAGACAGTGCCCCTTTACTTAGCCAAGAAGTATCAATTTTCTGCTACAATTAAAAGAGAAATGCATTAAGGATTCTATGTCCTCAACATATTTAGCAATCTTTCAAAAACAATAATTAAAGCCTCAAGGTTGCATTTGAATCCTTGAGAGGGTTGCAATATTGATCAACATAATCATTATCCTCGTCAAACTTATCATACAAAGTATATCCTTCTTCCTTCATCAAACCAAGCAGCCCTTCTAACAGAATGTATATCTCTTCAGTTCTTTCGCTCGATCTTTCCTTTGCAATAAAGCTTTGTAATCCTCCACTAGTTTCAATCCAACTAGTGCCTGAGATCTTCTTTAGCCCAATATTTGTCATTTTTCCTCGGATCATATCAGCTTCTTTCCACCTGCCAGCTTGTGAATATAGGTTTGCCATGATGATATAATTTCCAGTATTCTCAGGCTCTATCTCAAACAAATGATCACAAATCGACTTCCCAAGTTCGACATCACCACAAACTGAAGCCCCGTGTGGCAATGCGCCCCAGACCTTAGCACTTGGTTCAACTGGCATTTTATAAATAAATTCTGTTGCTTCAGAGTCTCCCTGCTCGGCTTAGAACCCCTACCATACATGCATAATGCTCAACTGAGGGCGCGATGCCATATTCTTCGAGCATGGAATCAAAGATCTCCTGTGCTTGATCTACCATTCCTGAATGAGCAAAAGCAGAAAGCAGTGCGGTGAAAGTGACAGGATCTGGCTGAATTTCATTATTAATCATCTCATGGAAATAACCTAGAGCTGCATCAACATCTCCATGGGCAGCATATGCTGCTATTATTGCTGTCCAAATGATCAAGCTCCTACGTTTTGATTGATCAAAAACCCTTTGTGCCCCACATAGAAACCCTACCTTTGCATATGTATCGATAATGGCAGTCGCAACATAGATGTTGTGATCATAATTATTTCTAACAGCATAAGCATGTATCTCTTTCCCTCCTCTAAGGTTCGAAAAATACGAAAAGGTTGGAAGAATGCTTGAAAGTGTCACAGCATTGGGTCTAAAACCACGAGCTTGCATTTCCCAAACTAAATCCAAAACCCCATCATACTGTTTGTTTTGAAACAAACCCGAAATGACAGAATTCCATGTACTCAAACCTGGGTGTTTCAATTGGCGGAAAAGCTCCATAGCTTTGTCAGTGAACCCATGAAACATACAACCATAAATAAGTGAGCCGTAGGTAACTTCATCTTTATCACTCATACCCTCAAATAACTCATTAGCATAATCTAAACTCCCACATTTTGCGTATAATGCAATCAAAGCATTACAAATCAAAACGTCCATCTCCATCGAATTCTCAATGATAAACCGGTGAATTTCCATTCCGAGAATAAGATCATTGAACTGTCCACAAGCTTGCAAAATTCCAAGTACAGTCACTCCATTAGGCTTAAATTCTAAACTATCCACCATTTCTCTATATAAAGCCTTACATTCATCGTAAAGTCCTCCTTGAGAATACCCTGAAATCATCGAATTCCACGACACAATATCTCTTTCACCCATTTTATCAAACACTTTCCTCGCCAAGCCAAATTCCATGCATTTTGAATAGTAGGTGATCAACCCATTGGAAACAAAAACATCCTCATTGAACCCACCTCGTAAAACGAAGCAATGAACCTCCTTAGCCAACCCTTTCACACAAAATGAACCTGCTAACGCCTTTAATAAGCACGTAATGGTAAAATTATCCGGCCGAATAACGTAGCGAAAATCTGAAAACAACCTTAAAGTGTCAGCAAACATGTTATGCTGGCAATAGGCGATGAGCAAGGCGTTAAAAGAGAAGGTATTTGGTTGGGGAATTCGGTCGAACAAATTGTGAGCTTGGGGAAGACCATTGGTTTTAGAGTAGAAAGATATAAGCTTTGAAGCAAGAAAGTTATCGGGCTTGACTGAAGCGAGAACGATGCGCGCATGGAGTTGGTTGGCCTGGCGAGGGAGGAGGTGGTTGGTGAAGAATTGGATAAGGTGGCCGTACGCGCCATAATTAAGATTGGAATCGGGTGGGTATAGAGCTCGGAGTGATTCCTGGAGTTTGGTCGGCGGCCACTGAAGTTTGTTTAACAATGGATTTGCGGTCCTCATTCATTTCTTTGCTTATGCCTATTCATCTGCTTCATGGCTTTATTTTCATAACTCGGGGTTTTGGCGTCGAGGGAAGGAAGAAGAAGACCGAAAGTCGTATCAGAAAGACCTTAAAAAAAAACGGCTTTTATGTCGAAGTTATTTGGACTGTTTGGGAGCTGGTTGACCAAAATAAAAAGTAACGCTCAAAGGGTGTGGAGTTGGTTATCTAATCACTCTCCCATTCCATTGTCAATTAGGGTTTTAGAGAAGGGAAAAATTTAGGAAACTCCTAAAATTATCCCATTGTCAATTAGGGTTTCAGAGAAGGGAAAAGTTTAGGAAAGTCATAAATTAAAACCCTAATTACGCCAGTAATCACTAAACTATTTTTTTATCATCGAATTATTTTTTTGAGTAATGTTATTTTTTGTTTTTATTTTGGTTATTGATGCAGTTTATGTGTTATTTTGTAGTTGTCGCGACTATTTTTTAAAACCGAGTGTGAAAAGTAGCCCGACAATTGGTTCTTTTTAGAAATTAGGGCTTTTTTATTTTAATTTATTTAATCTTGAAATTAGGGTTTTTCATATTAAATCGGATTTTCCTTTTAATTATCCTTGAAAATCAATTTGGAGTCGTCATCGGTCACTTTGGTAGACTGGACACCATAAACAACCAGAGATTCGTTTTTTAAATTAGAGTTCGGGAGTCGGTTACGTGTGGGGAAGGATTAACACCCCCACAAGCGCCCGTTATCGGTACCTTTTAATTTCACATGGCATTTTGGCATTTCGAACAATCATCTGAGTTTAATTAAATCCTTAATCATTAATTGAATTTTCATTTCAAATGGAGATATCCTTTTGCAAGAAATTACATTTTTAAACGAATATGAGTTTTGAAACATTCAGTTACTTTAGGATACTTCAGTTTATATTCAAAAATGTATCTCAACACAAGGTTTTAAATGCATGACTATTTATTTTCTTGCAATTTTAAGTTCAAACCTATTTAGGGCTCCAATTGATTAAATTAATTAAGAATACTATGAACATTATCAAATTTAGGTGTTTATGTGATAATACCTAAACAATTGGGCACTATCCATATTAGGCCCTAAATCAACAATATTCCTAATTATTCTATGATTCTATCTAATTGAACCTAAATCTAATTTAATTTTAATTAAATTAACAATGTTGTTATATGTTCTAAGTTCAAATGAAATATTAAATGTTCTACTAAAATGCCCCCTTTGATCCTTTGATTAACATCTCATTACAATGAGACACTAATCAACTTAGGACATTGAAATTTCCATCTAATAATCATTTATTTTCTACAATTATATTCCTATTTTAAATTAATTAAATTAATTAAAGATCCTAAGTTTAAAGCTCTAATTATCTTAATTAAGTGATTTAATTCACCTGGCAAATATACTACATGCTCTTTAAAATATATGACAACTAAGTAATTTAAACAAATAAATTAATCAAACAAATAACAAATTGGGGACCAAATTGAACTACTATTGAAATATAGGTGCCAATTTACAAGCCATTAGGACCAAATTGAGAAAATTGCAAACAAGAGGGCTGCGGCACAAAAGCCCATATAAGCTAGGCGCGAGCTCTCACGGGGATTCGCGGGCCCTACCCTTTGGTCTATAAGAAGACCATCTCAGACTCTCGTTTTTTTTTCTTTTTTTTCTTTTTTCAGATTTCACTCTCCCTCTACCATCTCTTTACTCTCAAAATCCTCTCGACTTAAACACTCTAATTCCAGATTTCAACACCCAAAACCAATTAAAACACCCCGTTCATCCAAAGTTCATCTTTGTTTTTCACATTCCTACCCGTTTGATCCATTATAAACACCAAAATTTACTTTTTTCATGTTTTTCGATCAAACACCCAAAAAATTTCAATGTTCATCTTCTATTCTTCATTTTTTCTTCATTTGATCCATACAAACACTAAATCATCTTCATTTTTTGGTTTATGAAAATCAAAACCCCAAAAATTTATGAACTCATCCCTTGTTCTTCATCATTTCCAACTTTGATCCATCTTCGCCCCAACTGATCTTCCTCGGCCTGTTCGCCGGCCACTGACCGTCGTCTCCGGTTATCTTCTCCGACCATCTCTAATACTTCCAGAAATCGTCTGGCTTTTTCGGCCACCGTCTGGTTCTTTTTCGGCCACCGTCTATCACCGTAGAGCGATTTTCGGCCACCGTTTAAAACCTTTAAAACTCTAAAATTTCCCATTTTTTGGTCCTAAAGCCTAATCTACCGTCCGATTCAACAAAATCACTTGTCTTCCCCATTTAAACTAACTACCCAAACCAAAACCAACTCATTTTTGACTCCGTCAATGCTGTGAATCCTCTTCGGTCACCGTAAATTCTCCGACTATAAGATAAGTCTCCTCAACTTCTTCATTTCAGATCTAGCTTACTTTTAGGTTTTAATACATTTTAGCTTCTGTTTTTAAGTCTTTAGAAGTTAGATCTAACGTTTTTATCATTTTTGTTGCAGGGAACAAATAGAGAAGAAAAAGCTTACCTTTTCGGTGTGTAAATGGAACTTCGGTGATGAACCGATCGTCTTCTCCGGTGGCCTTTTGTATTCCAGGCAGCTTCTCAACTTCCAGGTACGGTTCCTCCACTTTCTCTCTCTCTTCTCATAATTATTACGATAATAATTGCGTAATAATGGCCCTCTTTTTCTCTCTCCTCAGAGATATTTATAGTGCCGACGATGGTGACTTCAGTGGAGGCTTTAATCCGAGTGAAACCATACTCGGCCAATTCTGAGCTACCACGTGGGTTTTTGGTGGGTAAACAAACATATATGTGTTTTTTTGGGCCACTTTATCCGATTTTAGGCAAATTTGGGTGGGAATAGCTTGTAATTTTGGGCTTTAGGATTATTTGTGGACTTATGTAATGTATAATGGGCATTTAAATTGTACTATTGGACATTATGGACACTTATATTTGTTTTATTCAATGGATTGCTAATAAGGATCATCTTTATTTATTATTATTTGGTTTTATTTATATTGAATTATATATATATGAACCCAGGTAAAAATCAGGTATTATAATAGTATTTTTATTCAGACCAATAAAATGAAGGTTCAAATAACTTGAAATTTTTAGTAATTTGTGGATTTATTTTCAAGTTTCAGTTAAGTACCTCAACTATGCATGATATATGTATATCACATATGAGAAAATATAAAAAAAACTTTATACATATATTTTCAGAGCCGCCTCAGACATTTTTTAGGCTCTAAGCAAAAATTCAAAAATAATCCCCCATAAAACGAAAATATATTCTATTACTTTAAACAATTAATTTAATATTTCATTAATAAACCATAAAAACATGATTAAAATTTATCAAACACATTATTTTCATTGAGATTCTTAACATGAATGAACTTGTATATACGAATTATGTCACGGGGCTAGATTTTGACTCTAGCGGATCCGTGCAGCCTTAGACGCCTTCGACGCAAATCAGTCGATTCGTACACCTAAGTCAGCCTTCAACCAGCCTTGTGAGTACTCCTGCTCGACAACGGCTCCGACAAGCCCTCCAGGTTTCGATGAATCTTGTCACGGACACCACTTGTGTCGCGGGGCTAGACCTTTGCCAGACGAATCGTGTGAACCTTAGTCGCTTTCTCAGTTGAAACGTCGGCTAAGTCACTCTAAAGCACCTTGTCACGGTCTTAGGTGAAGCTCTCTCGACAAACACCTAACTCAGCCAGGATTCTCGCTCCAGAAGATCAAACACTTCCCGAAGCCCTCGAATGAAAGATTGTTCTAAGCGGAAACTAATCAAAGAACAACGGAAAGAGATTGGCAGCTAGAACAACGAAGAACACTCAAGAATAATGAAGAACACTTAAAGAGTTTTAGAGTAAATGCTTCTTGTATTACTCAAAGTGAAGTGGTCTAATATAAAGTGAAGTGATTTACAAGTGAGGAGGGAGCCTCTATTTATAGTTGAACTCCCCTACATCCAACGGTTCAGTTTAAATTACATCGACGGTCGAGATTGATCTTATCTAATCAAATCTCAATTTCAAATATCTAATTATCACAAACATTATCTACACATTATATTCAAATAAATGGATAATGCTTTGACCAAATTACCCTCCTGAATCCTCCATGGATTTGGCGAAGTCCTGTGGGCTTGCGGGCTTTCTAGCATTCTCCAAGTGCCGGGCCAAGTGTGATGGTCTTGGCAAACCCGTTCCACCGTGCAAACCCTTTTTAGTTGGTTCTTGCGCTAACGCCTCGGTCCCAAAGGTTTGGTCCACGCCTTTCTCCAAGTGCTGGGCCAAGTCTAATGGTCTTGACAAGCTCGTTACACCGTGCAAACCTTCTTTGGCTGATTCTTGCGCCAATACCTTGGTCCCAAAGGTATGGTCCACGACATTCTTCGAGTGCTGGGACCCATTTGGCAAGCCCGTTGCATTGCGCACAACCTCCCTATTTGATGCTCGCGCCAATGTCTCGATCCGAAAAGTTTGGTCCGTGACATTCTCCCCCACTTGACTTAGCGACGCCCTCGTCGCTGCACTCGAACGATCCTGGGCAAGGTCAACTTGATTACTCGTCGATGCCTCGGCTTCATGTAATTCCCCCATATGAACTGCTCGCCTCGCCTCAAACTGTTGTTGAACATCGCGTGCTAACACGCCTCTTGATACATCTCTCTTGTAGGAGCATTCTCTCACAAACTCCGATTTACCTCGACTCAGACCCACTTGGTCCTGCGGCAAAGACTTGGAAGTTGTCACATCATTGAACACAGACTGAACTCTCAGATTCGTCGACAGCTCTGGCTTGCCCCTTAGAACTCTGAAAGGTCTCTTCCAATCTTCTTTTCCCCCGCACTGAAGACTAGGTCTTACTTGACCTACGCTCATCAACAATGGCAAATCAAAACCAAAAACACTAGGAATGTGTTTGAGATGTACCTTCTCCTTGATCACATTAACTCTAAAACAGGTCAGTCCTTCTTTCTCCTTGAAGTCTGGCCTCCTCTGCAATGAACCTTCTTCATCGAAGTTCTTTGCATGCATCGGCACTTGCGCCACAAAGTCCGTTGCGTTACTCTGCATCGGCTCTTCTTCCCTGAAGTCCGTTGCTTCTGGTTGCATCCGCCCTTCTGACTCGAAGTTTGGTGCTCTTTTGCTTCGACCCTTCTTCCTTGAAGTTCGGTGCTTTCTCTTACATCGACACTTCCTACCTGAAGTTCGTCGCTCGTTTCCCACCTTGCCCATTGGTGGTGTCTCCACGTTTACTATGTCCTTTAACGGCTTGGCCCCCTTCGACTCTTCAATGGTCTCAAAAGCGATACTCTTACCCTGAACAACCTCGGCAAGCTCCTCGGTAGCCTTTTTAGACATGGTCACTCATTTCTGCTTTCGGTCCCCCTTGGCCTTGGCAGAACTCGACATTATCGGATCAAGCGATGCAGCCTCGCTCTCTTCGGGCTCACCCAACTCCTTGGATGGCTTGACTCGATCCAAGCACTCTCGCAATTTGTGAGGCCCCTTACACTGGTAGCACTCTAGTTGCTTAATCTTGCGTCGGTACTTCTTCCTTGAAGTCCTTCGCTTCTTTCCCACCTTGCCCATAGGTGGCGTCTTAACGGTTGCTATGTCCCTCGACGGCTCAACCCCCTTCGACACTCTACTGGTCTCAAAAGCTATGTTCTTCACCCGAACATTCTCGGCAAGCTCTTTCCCAGCCTTCCCAGACATCTTCAACCCATTCTGCTCATGGTCTCCGCTTACCTTGGTAGAACTAGACAACTCGGAACCAAGTTTCACAGGCTCTTTACTCTTGGCCTTGTCCTGTCCCTCGGACCACTTGGCTCAAAACGGGTATCTCCGTAACTTATGAGGTCCCTTACATCGGTAGCACCTCAATCGCCTCGTCTTTACCCTTGGCTTGATAGCTTCCTCACTTGCTATCGCACCAAGTCTCATCGCTGGCTGGACTACTTTGGCACTCGTAGTCGAACCACGGCTCTCACTTCGCTTGGCGGTGTTGACACTCACAATCGCCCCAAGTCTCATCACTGGCTTGACTACTTTGACACTCGTAGTCGAACCACGGTTCTCACTCCGCTTGGCAGCATTGACACACGCAATCGCCCCAAGTCTCGCTACTTCACCCTTTGACTCGTCTGCTGTCTTCACCATGGCAGCTAGGCGGTTCTTCTCAGGACATCCCCTTATCAAATGAGGACCATCACAGAAGTAGAACTTCAACTTCTTGCTCCCATTCTTTTCTGGCACGAACTTAGCCTCACCATTCCCCTTCTCTCTCGAATTGGGCTTGGCTGACTCAACACTCGCCTGCTTGCATTTTGCGGGCTCGGCCAGAGGTTCGGCTACAACAAAAGCCTCTGAAAGTCCCTGGGCATTTCCCTGCTCTACTGCGAGCTTCGCCCCCGGTCTAAATCCCTCTAATAAGGTCTTGAGCGCATCACATTCACTCATTGCCGTCTTGCAACTGAGCAGCTCCCTCTTGAGCTCATCCACTTCTTTTCGCAAAGCTTCTATCCTAGCTTCACTAGCATTACTCCCTCGAACAGTCACTAACTTGTTGAGAACTTCTCGTGTCTCATCCTTGAACCGGTCATCTATGGACCTACTTCTTCAAGACGGGACTCGAAAACACCTTGGGTCTGTTTAGCCTCCTCTTTGGATTTTTCAAGTCTAAGAACCCTCTTTCCTAACGACTCCAATTTTGCCTTCATTGCCTCCACTGCATCTTGAAGGGAATTATCTTGTTCGTTCAACTTCTCGTACATCGAGTTGAGAACTTCTTAGATCTCTTTCGCGGTTTTCTCCTTGGAAGAGTCCTCCGCTTTTTACAAATCCACCATCTTGGCTTCACAAGCACAACTCTCTCGGACTACCTCCAACTCGTTGAGGATGCGTTGCGTCTCGTCATTGAACTTGCCCTCCATGGACTCTAACTTTTCAAGATGTGACTCCACAACACCTTGGATCTTTTTGGCCTCCTCTCTTAGAGTTTCCACTACAGCCTCTAAGGAATTGCCACGCTCAGACATATTCACATCCAAGCCATTAACAGCCCATTGAACCTCCTCCTGGATCCCTTCCAGAGACTCTAACATCTCAATATCCAACGAACCCAGCGTCTCAAGGTTTACTGACTCTAGCTGTTCAAACACCACCTTGGCCTCATTCTTGAAGTCCAAGAGTTTATCGACCCAAGTCTCCACGACTATTATGAATTCAAGATTCGATTGTACCTTATTTTCAAGACGGTTGCTCCTCTCGTCAAATTCATTCAGAGTCTTTCTTACATCGTCCATTGTCAGTGTCTTCTTCTTCGGTGCCATCTCAATCACCACTTTGCCACGAACTAGTCTGATCCCTAATCTCTTCGACTAACTCGAACGTAAACCACCACCACGCTTAACTGCAACTACAAGCTGGAATCCACCACACTTGACTGCACCTACAAGCTGGAATCCACCACACTTGACTGCACCTGCAAGCTGGAATCCACCACACTTGACTGCACCTGCAAGCTGGCTTGAACACAAGTCACCACCACACTTGACTACAACTGTGAGCTGGCTCGAACGCAAGTCCCTTACTCGACTCGCTCGGATACCACTTATCACGGCACTTCTCTGATTTCACCTCTTGTGGCTCGCTCTGATACCACTTGTCACGGGGCTAGATTTTGACTCTAGCGGATCCGTACGACCTTAGACGCCTTCGACACAAATCAGTCGATTCCTACGCCTAAGTCAGCCTTCAACCAGCCTTGTGAGTACTCCTGCTCGACAACGGCTCCGACAAGCCCTCCAGGTTTCGATGGATCTTGTCACGGACACCACTTGTGTTGCGGGGCTAGACCTTTGCCAGACAAATCGTGTGAACCTTAGTCGCTTTCTTGGTTGAAACGTCTGCTAAGTCACTCTGAAGCACCTTGTCACGGTCTTAGGTGTAGCTCTCTCGACAAACACCTAACTCAGCCAGGATTCTCGCTCCGGAAGATCAAACACTTCCCGGAGCCCTCGAACGAAAGATCGTTCTAAGCGGAAACTAATCAAAGAACAACGGAAAGAGATTGGCAGCTAGAACAACGAAGAACACTCAAGAATAATGAAGAACACTCAAAGAGTTTTAGAGTAAATGCTTCTTGTATTACTCAAAGTGAAGTGGTCTAATGTGAAGTGAAGTGATTTACAAGTGAGGAGGGAGCCTCTATTTATAGTTGAACTCCCCTACATCCAACGGCTCAGTTTAAATTACATCGACGGTCGAGATTGATCTTATCTAATCAAATCTCAATTTCAAATCTCTAATTATCACAAACATTATCTGCACATTATATTCAAATAAATGGATAATGCTTTGACCAAATTACCCTCCTGAATCCTCCATGGATTTGGCTAAGTCCTGTGGGCTTGCGGGCTTTCTAGCATTCTCCAAGTGCCGGGCCAAGTGTGATGGTCTTGGCAAGCCCGTTCCACCGCGCAAACCCTCTTTAGTTGGTTCTTGCGCTAACGCCTCGGTCCCAAAGGTTTGGTCCACGCCTTTCTCCAAGTGCTGGGCCAAGTCTAATGGTCTTGACAAGCTCGTTACACCGCGCAAACCTTCTTTGGCTGATTCTTGCGCCAATGCCTTGGTCCCAAATGTATGGTCCACGACATTCTCCGAGTGCTGGGCCCCATTTGGCAAGCCCGTTGCATTGCGCACAATCTCCCTATTTGATGCTCGCGCCAATGTCTCGATCCGAAAAGTTTGGTCCGTAACAATTACGATGAAAAAAGTAGTAATGTCAGAGGGAGTGATATTAAAGCTGGACTTCTCAAAAGCATATGACTGCGTACTTTGAGATTTTTAAGATATAATGCATTAAAGAATGTGCTTTGGTAAAAAAGACGGAATTGGATTAGCAAGTGTGTCTCGACAACAATTGTTCCAGCGTTACTCAATGACTTTCCCATAAAAGAGTTCAAAATGTCTCTAGGGTTGAGAATAGAGATCCTCTCTCTCTCTTTTTCTTCATTATGATTATAGAGTCCCTTCATCTATTGCTAGAAAAGGCTCTAGATAAAGGTATGATCAGAGTCATTCAGAATGTGATTCCAAACTCTGCTATTAGTTACCTTCAGTTTGCAGATGATACGATATTATTTTTTCAACATGAGGTAAGGATTCTGATAAATGTTAAGAAGATTTTGAGATGCTTTGAAGTCTTAGCATTAAGCTTAAAAAGCTCTGTTCAGTGGGGGTGGGGCTAGAGGATTCGATAATTGAGGTTTTAGCATCTGCTTGTGGTTGTGTGGCGAGTAAACTACCATTTACCTATTTGGGTATCTCTCTAAAGACGGATTTTAGAAGAATTGGTACATGGGATCATGTAGTGGATCATTGTAGATCTAAATTAGCGGGATGAAAGTGTAGATTCTTATCTTTTAAAGAGGAAATAATCCTTGTAAACTCGATTCTCTCAGCTTTACCGTTACATTATGTCTCTTTTTGTTGTTCCAAAGATGGTGCTACTCAAAATTGATAGAATTAGAAAAGACTTATTTTTGGGTAATTGAGGCCGCGTTTGTCTGTCAAATAGGAAGGGGGCTGGTGTTATCGACATCAAAACCAAAAACAAGGCTTTCATAACAAAATGGGAGCAGAAACCTACAAATGACAATCTGTTGAGTACTAATGTGACAAATGGATGAATTATAATTCTTTTCGTTGGCAACTTGGTGATGATAAAACCATCATGTTCTGGGAAGACTACCACTGCCAGTTTGGTAACAATTCCTTGAAGGCTAGTTTTCTTCGTTTGAACAGGCTGGTACAGAGAAAAGGGAGGACCGTAGCAGAAATAGTTGGTTCATGAAGTTGGGAAAATGTTGATTGGGAAGCTCTGTTCTCAAAATTTCTATTGGATCGAGAAATATTGAGCCTAGATAAAATAAAAGAGCAAATCCAAACGGTTATGGTGAAGCATGACATACCTGATCGAGTTTTATGGATCAACGAAAAAGTTATAAACTTCTCGGTTAAAAGCCTTACAAATTTAATAAACTCAGAGGTGAAGGATCTAGATTTTAAATTTGATAGTATTTGGAATTTAAAAGTGCCGCCTAATTTTTGTAGTTTTCTTTTGAAAATCATTCTGCAAATGGTAGAGAGTTCCTTAGACAAATCCAATCAACATTGCTGAACTTTTAGAGCTGTGTTTTCAAGCACACTGGACTGGAGTTGCAAGATTAGTTTGGCTCATTTGTATTGCTGTTGCTATACGGAGTCTATGGTTAGCCACAAATGAAAAAGGTTTTACGCAAAAAATACAAGTTTCAAAAAGCTTCTGTTTCTAACAAAGATGAGGGCACTTATACAGTGCAAGGCGATTAAAGAGAACTATTTGTTGAATGAAAAAGACTGGTGGAAAAACCCAATGGAATGACTTGCTGCTAACTGGAAGAGTAGGTTACCAGAGTCGAACTGCATGCCTCCAAACTGGACAAGTAAAATTCAGTGTGGATGAGGCTGCAAAGGATGGTAATGTTGGTTGTGGTGGAGTACTTAGAAGGCATAATACAAAAAAATGTCCCTAATGTAGGATTGAATGGTTATTTTAGCTCATATTCTTTTTTTGAAGCAATTTAACTCTTAACGTTTCATTTTGGATCAAAATGGCCCATATACGGATGAAAACTGTTAGTCAACTAACGTTAAATGTCTTGAAATGACATGGCAAACTTACATGATAGTACACGCCGCGATAGCATTGTCATATAGACAAATATGTCGACTTTACAAAATAATACTTCAGTTAAAAAATAATTTTATAAAACTATATAAAATTTAAAATATTTTTTCTTCTGACGTGATATTATGTCAAATCATTTCAAGTTATGTTTTCTAATCCTGTTCTTTTTTTTTTTGGCTCAGTCTTCACTGAATTATATGCCACTAAAATTGTTTTAGAATTATTTTTGGAAGCTAATTGGTTAGGAAAAGTTGAGTTAGTTATTGAATCTGATTCTCAAGTTGCTTTGAACTAGGTCACTATCATGCTTACGAGATCGTAAAGGTGGTGGAGCATTTTTGAAGAAATTGATCGTATGATAACTAAGATCATAAAGATTCAGTTTGTTTATATCCAGAGGGAAGCATATGCTATAGCAGATTTTTTGGCTAAGGTTGGGACAAGATGAACTGATTTATTTAAAGCTCGGTGGCATGAGCGGAGGTACTGTAGAAAGTGGAGGAGCAATTGACCCCATTTAATTTGTTGGGGTATGAATTTTTAAGGATTTAATTTAAAATTTTCATAAGAAATGTTAGATTTGATCCCAATTAATTTGTTGAGATATGATATCAACGATACTTATTGTAATAGTATGAGAATTACTCCTACCTTGTATTTCATTCTGACCCCACTATATAAAAATTCTGACTCCCTCACTATTTGATGGTAAAGATGATCTTAGAGTTTTGGGGATGCTTGTTAGGAGAGTTTTTGGTTTGTTGTGGTTCGAGGTCTATAACACCCCGATCCTGATCCAGATCTAAAGTACTACATTCGGGTCACCCAAAACCGACCCATCAAAGTTTCTATTTAAAACCACAAGTTTAGCCATTTCCAAATTATCAAATTATTCATAAAATCCATGCACTTAAATAAGCATTTAAATAAGTTTACAAAATAGGAGCTCCAAGTTTAAAACACCGTTTAACAAAATAACATTTAAAGTAGAGTTACAGACTCAACAATGATAGGGTCCTATGAATACATTAGCCAATACTAAAGTAACAAGTACTGTACTCTGAAGCGAACACGGTGCTGGGAAATCCTCGCTGATGTGCTCCACCAAATAGGGTGACATGTCAACCTACAAACGTAAAAACCACATATCCACACGCTGAGCTAACAAATCTTAGTTTTACATATCTACTCTACCGCAATTCATGAATATGATAAAATAAGCATGCAAGATAAACATAGTCAAGAGAGCATAGGTAAGACTTGCTATCTACGAGCTACCATCTAGCCTACACTAGTTAGAGTTCCTAGGTCACCTATCTCAAGGTATCATTAAGCTTACAACAAGTTTTGCATGATTTCTACAAGCTTTGCCATACTCGAGGTCATATAGTCTATCGAGATACTAGAGCTCACACAACATATTTAATTAATACATGCTATACTCGGATCACTCAGTCATCGGGTGCATAAGCTATCATCTATAGTATCCACACAACATACATAAATACACCCATACATCATCTACATAATGGCCAACGAAGCCCTACTTTACCCGTGCTCACACAACCATCGAATTACTCGTGTTCACACAATCGTCGGGTTAAATGAACCATACCCGGATCACCATAGCCACATATACTTCCTAGACATACTTGGATCACATTAGCCACAAGTAGTCATTACCTGAGGTCACTCAGCCTATCAGATTACTCGATCTCACTCAGCCTATCGAGTTTCTTACCCTATCCGGATCACCATAGCCACAGATAGGTTCCTAACCGCACCCAGATCACTCAGCTCGTAGGCACGTCGGATGTACTTGATCTCTAATCCCGAAGTACATATCTCCTTATATAAGTATCGTAGTACTGACTCTAGAACATCTGAATTCCTTTTCAACAATCATAAGATAATACATGCTCCCCGAGCATTCATACACCTCACCATGCCATCAACAAATGCCCTAAGGCATAACGTTAGTCATCATATTTAGATAGAGTTATCATTTACGAAGTTTTACTATTTATTTTACAACATTAGAAGCCCATTGGGCCTTAACCCTCGAATTATTGACCCCTCAAACTCATTTTCAACATTTACGGGCAGATTGCCAGTGGGTATTGGTACTGGTCCTCGTGTACTAATATTGGAATAACTCACTGAAATTCTTGAATCCTTGGCGTATTGATACTAGAAAATAGAGTATCGATACTGGAAATACATGGCGTACTAATACTGGAAAACAACGTACCGATACTGGAAATACATGGCGTACATATACTAGAAATACATGGCATAACGATACATGAAAAGCTCACTGGAAATCCTAATTTCCCTGAGTACTGATACGGACTCACCGTGTTCGGTACCGAAGCCCAAAAATGGCTTCCAAGGCTCGAGAAATCACTTTCCAAGCCCCAAAAACGTAACCCTTAACCCTTACACTTAATCCTACATCTTAAATGAGTTAATTAAGGTGATTTGCTATCATTTTTACACAATATTAACAACTAATATGAAATTCACCATTAAAGGGGCTTTAAGCTACTAAAATAGCCAACCAGAAATCTTCAGCCATAAAATCAAGCAAGACAATTACTTTAAGATATTCAAGAATTAAAGGAGTCAGAGATGTACTGACCTTAAGCCAAAATCCCGAAATGCTCTTTTACTCTATGCTCCATCAACTACTTTCTTGGCTCAAGCTTGAAGAAGCTCCTCAACCTCCCATTTTCTCTTCAAAATATACTTTTTAAAAAGCCTACGAGGAGGATATTAACATACTAAAAAACTTGGACCTTAGATGAAAGAATTGATTGGTAAAGTTTGGATTTTTAGTTTGGAGAAATGAGTTTGAAAATGGGAGAAGATGGAGTGTTTGGGGAAGATGAAAAGATGATGGAGAAGGGTGATACACCATGTTCCCTAAACCACCCACGTGAGAGACAAAAAATAAAGGGATGGTCAACCCTTTTATTTCAAAAAGGGTATTGTAATCACTAATTTTGTCTGGGGGTGTTAACCCGTTTTTTTATATTTTTTTAATAATGAGCTTATGTGGGTTGTTGCTTAATTATTATCTATCTATCTATCTATCTATCTATCTATCTATCAATATATATGTGTGTGTATGTAGGTGTTGTTAAAATCCAAAAGCAAAAATATTACTATTAGTATATGTCTTATTAACTATATATATATATGTGTGTGTGTGTGTTTTGCTACTTGAAAAACCAAAAACATTACTAGAAGTATGTTTATTTTCTTTATTTCTTCATTATCCTTTCTTACCTTATTATATGTTATGCTATATTAAAACCCAAAAAATTGTACTACATAGTATATATATATTGTGTGTGTTTTGCTACTTGAAAAACCAAAAACATTACTAGAAGTATGTTTATTTGCTTTATTTCTTCATTATCCTTTCTTACCTTATTATATTTTATGCTATATTAAAACCCAAAAAATTGTACTACATAGTATATATATATGTTATCATGTTATTGTTATATTCCTATATGTTATTATCCAAAAAAAATCCCTAAATATTATTGGTATAATATATCATTTTCCTCTATGTCATCTTATTATTATTGCTTTGATTGTTATCTTATTATTACATTCTATTGTTGTCATTACATTCTATTGTTGTCAGCATTATTGTTGTTACTACTGTGGTTACATTATATTATTATTAAACTAAAGAGATAACAAAATATATATGTGTGCCCGATTATGAATAAAGTCAGTCTATATATATTATTAAGTCATTTTTACATTTAAAAGCCCCAAAAAATTATTTTTGTATACATCTAGCCCGTTCTGGCCCATAAATAAATTAAACCCTAATTTCATCTAACCCTCCTCCTATCTCCAGCGCCGCAGGATCTCCATCATCAGATATGGATTAGATCTAATGGTCCAGAATCAAAGGATAAAAGCTCTTCAATTTCTCCCCACACGCCAAGCAAAATGACGCTTTAGCCCCTCACTAGCGCGAGTGACGTTACGCGTCGTTCGAGCCTCTTTAGCTTCTTGCCACAATCGTCCAGATCCCTTATCGGCAGCTAAGATTGCTCAACGCCGTCCCCCTCGCCGGTTGTTCCACATCCTCTTCATTCAGCCACGACACATGTAAAAGAGCAAAAAAACAGAATGTCAAAATGGCATATTTCAACAACTTTTCAGAGCCTCCCAACCATAATCAAAAATGCATATGAATACCAACAAAGAACATAGGCAACCAATAGGGAATTTCTTTTCTGTTTTTTTTCTTTTTTAATACATGTAAATCGGTTATAAAACCGAAAATGAACTGTTGTAAACCCTAAGTTCCAAGGAGGAAAGGTTGAAATCAATAGAAACAAAGGCCTTAAGTTTCCAGAGGTATACCTCTTCTTTCTTTTTTTTTTATTTCGAATATCATCATAAGCATGTATTAGAAAACTAGGGTTAGATTTGTTTTACCTTCGGTGTTCGTCCCTTCCCTCGAGTCGAAACGCCCTTATTTGCCATTGACAAGCCTTTTGGCCTCTCGGGGTCGTGAATGGTGAAACGAAAGGGTGTAAGTCAAAGAGGAGGCCGGCTTCACATCTGGGTTCTCAAAAAAGAGGGGTTTTTCTCGTTGTTTTCAAAGAAAGAGTGGTAGATTTGGTTTTTTAAAAAGGAAAAAAGTCGAGCCATGATGGTTTTGGGGTTGTCGGCCGTCGCAGAGCGTCATCGGTTTCTGGGTTTAATGGTAGTTTCTGGGTTTTTTTGCCGTTTTTTGGGTTTGAGGGATGAACACACGACGGTGTTCATCCCTGTTTCAGAGAGAAAAGAGAGGGGCATGGAGTTTTTTTGTTTGTTATAAGGTTTTTTGTTATAAAAAATATGTTTTATACTAGGGCCATTTTAAAAGTGGGGTAATACCCTCATAAATCCCTCCGCCCCGAGCTATTCACGCCCGTAAGGGCTTTCGCATTTTGTAATAACAAGTTTATCCCTATGTATGGGATAATTACAGACTCATGCCATTCTGCCTTTACAAACTACACCCCGGGTCCCTGAAATTTTTCGGCCATTTACAATCTCATCCCCGTTTTCTTTTAAAATTCGGCCGTTCGATTTTGTTTCTTTTTAATTGAGTCCTTTTTCCAGTGCTTAAACCCTATTTTATCAGGCATATTTATTTTCTTGTTTTGCACCTGTATTTCATAAATTCCCAGTTTTATTTTCTGTTGATATTGCTTGTTTATTTCATTTTTGATATGGTTGTGGTTTTATATAATATATGTTTTTTATGATATTTGGTATACTATATGTAATATGTAGTTTTTATAATATGTACAATGTTTTTTTAGAATGTGTAATATATGTTATTTCTTATTTTATGATATGTAATATATAGTATTTTCATATATAATATATATTTTCATATAACATATAGTTTTACAAAGTTATGGTTTTCAAAATATATATAGTTTTTTTAAAAATTTATAATGTATATATATATAGTTTCTCTAAATATATAATATATTCTTAAAAATAGATAATATATATATATTCTTTAAAGGGTTTATAATATATATAGTGTACAAAGTATGTCATATATAGTTTTTATAAAAAAAATTATAATTTATATAGCCTTACTTAGCATAATATATTTGTAATATACATATATTTGGTTTAAGCTTAATTTAGTAATTTGGGCCTTGTTATGCTTTAGGCTTGTTTTGGGCTCGTTTTTTTTTTGTAGTTTGGGCCTTGTCTTTTTAGGCTTTTGGTTTTTGTTTGGGCTTTTGATCTAGGACCTAGTTCTAGTAGTTTTGGGTCTTTAGGCTTTAGATTAAATTAAGTAAATTAATCTAATTAATTTAGATCGTGTGCTCGTCTCATAGGGGCACGACATTAAATTAATTAAATTAATTCTAGGATTAGGCCCTTTTAGAGCCTTAGTTAGATTAGGGTTCGAATTAATTTAGTGAAGTTAAACTTACCTTTGGCTTACTAGGGCAAGTGTTAAATTCACTAAGTTAATTGAACGTTTCTTAAAAACCTTTAGGTTAAAATTGGCACTGAAATTAGATTGACGTTAAATTTCAAATTAATTATCATAATTTATTAGGGTTTCTAGTCTATTATGGCAAATTAACTTAAGATTAAATATTAGAATCATTTAATTAATAGGTAGATCATCATTTGGGCTTTCTATAATCGGGGCTTTTATAGGTTAGGACTTCGGGTGGGATTTTGTGTGTTTTCCTTTTGTGCCCTTATTTGTCATCCCTTATTTGTCATTCATATGACTTTTAATAATTTGATTGCATGTTAATTAACCTAAATCATAAAAAGGGGTGTTCATTAATCCTGATATTCGTGTCGTAACAGTCTTGCCTCAATAGATGTTGACCGAATATTTGGATTAATCCTTACCGCTCTGGGTAAATGATAATTAAAATGGACAAGATCATTTCATCATATTATAACTGCTTGCACCATGCATAAAGGTGACGTACGGGATCCGAACCATAAACTAACACAACAGTCAGACTTATATGATGTCGGTTTAGTCTATGGTCCGGAGTATCGTCATCCTTATTAATTAAATGTCTAATTAATTCTAACCCACCGGTTTGATAAAGCTCGTGCAATTGAAGTCAATTTTCAATTAACAACGTCGAATTAAACTTAATTCAAAATTCCAACAAATTCCATCAATTTTGAAGGCAGCAAATATTATGGTACCGATATCCAGACGTGATGGGGTGCTAATCATTCCCCACGCGTAACCAACTCTCGGACCCTTTCATAATGAATCTCTGGTATTTTATGGTGTCCGACCTACCTTACCCAAGTGGCTGGTGGCGACTCCAATTTTTTATGATTTTCAAAAGAAAAAGACTTTTCCAAAAGAAATCCCCATTTTAAACCAAGATTTCAAATAGGTGATTTATGGGATAATTCGTATCGACGAATTTTCTAAAACAAAACCACGCCCACGCTTATATTTTTAAAAAAAAGAAAAGGAAAAAATGTCGCTATAGGTATATTCACATTATAAAACCCTCATATTTTCTCTTTTTTTCAAAACAATCAATTTCCAAGTTTACAAGATCCAAAACTCATCCAAAAGGGCGCAAACTTGGCTCAATGAGTCTAATAATCCAACCAACACGGAGGTCTATAACCCGGGTCAATGCCCAATCGTTAACTCAGAAATCCGGGTCGTTACAAGATCTTTATTTTCTATCATTTATGTTTTGATTCCATGTCTTGTATTGGTTTGTTATTCAAATGTATAGGAGGGACTCTTATATGTACTCACTCTGATTGTTTTGCATTTTTCCCTCTATTTAAAATTAGGAAGGTTTTTAATAAGGCTTACAATCAGGTTTAGGCTTGTATGATTAAAATTAATAAAATAATATTTGACGAGAAAAAAACATTTTTTATTGTTTTGTTAAGAAGACACTATAAATACAACTAAAAAAATAAGGGCAACTACTAACTAACTATGTTGTCATTTGAAAAATCTGTAAAGTTATGAAGATAGAAGGTAGGGCCCTGAGCGGTCACCCATGCTGCTCACTCTTGCCAGATGCCACTATATATTGAATACAGGGGAGGATGCACCATTGTGCATGGTAGGTGACCTAACATTAAAAAAAAGGGTAAACTATATTGGTAGTCACTGAACTTTTAGACCACTATATATTGTATTCGTAGTGGTCCTCGCGTACCTATACCAGAATAACTCACTGAAATTTTTGAAGCCTTGGCGTACCGATACTGGAAACCAACATACTGATACTGGAAATACATAGAAATATACGTCATACCGGTATTGGAAAACAACGTACCAATACTAGAAATATATAATGTATCGATACTGGAAAACAACGTACCGATACTGGAAATAAATGGCGACCGATACTGGAAAACAACGTAACAATACTAGAAAAGCTCACTTGAAATCCTAAATTTCCCGAGTATCGATACGGACTCCCTGTGTATCAGTACCGAAACCAAAAAACCCTTAACCCTTAAACTTAATCATACATCTTAAGGGAGTTAATTAGAGTGATTTGCTACCATTTTTACACAATATTAACAACTAATATGAAATTCATCATTAAAGGGGCTTTAAGCTACTAAAACACCCAACTAGCAATCTTCAACCATAAAATCAAGCAAGACAATTACTTTAAGATATTCAAGAATCAAAGGAGTCAGAGATGTACTAACCCTAAGCCAAAATCCCGATATGATCTCTTACTCTAAGCTCCTTCAACTCCTTTATTGGCTCAGGCTTGAAGAAGCTCCTTAACCCCATTTTCCCTTCAGAATATACTTTTCTAGAAGCTTACGAGGAGGAGATTAACATAGTAAAAACTTGGACCTTGGATGAAAGAATTGATTGGTAAAGTTTGGATTTTTAGTGTGGAGAAATGAGTTTGAAAATGGGAGAAGTTAGAGTGTTTGGGGAAGATGAAAGATGACGGAGGAGGGTGATATCACCATGCTCCCTAAACCACCCACCTGAGAGACAAGAAATAAAGGGATGGTCAGCCCTTTTATTTCAAAAAGGGTATATTCACATTAGAAACCCCCAATCTTTTCCTTTTTTTTTCAAAACAATCATTTTCCAAGCTTATAAGATCCAAAACTCAGCCAAAAATGCCCAAACTTGGCCCAATAAGTCTAATAATCCAACCAACACAAAGGTCTATAACCCGAGTTAACGCCCAACTGTTGACTCAAAAATCTGGGTCATTACAACTCTCTTATCCTAAAAAGAAATTTCATCCTCAAAATTTAAATGAAAGGAGGAGATGCGACCATCTCAAATCTAACCATTACCCAACTCTCAAACATTTACTTTGATTCTAAAATTCCTCTACAACCTTAATTTTCCAAAACTCATATTACTGGTCTCCTCAACAACCATCTCATGAATCCCCAATGATTCATTTTCCAATAAGCGAACAACACTCATATTGAACCTCAAAGTAAAACAACATATGATAACCTCCAACGATGTTGTACAACATCAACTCAAGGAATCACTTTGGATGAGCTTCACCTCGGTTAACAATTCTTTCGATCATTATCCGTGGTTCAAAACTCTTGAACTCAAACCTCATTTATGTCCAGAACACGACACCCACTTGAAAGTATACTACTTGGAACACTTCTTTGTTTATCATCAAAATCCTGATCAAATGTTTCAAAAATATGCGAAACTCTGACAACTGGAACTTTACCACCAATCTATCTTGAATTAGCAGTCCTTGTATCTCAACTTGGCCAACTAAGACAAAATTTAACACTTCCCTTAACTAGAACTCGCCCCAACTCGAACAAAAGTGAACTCATGACCATGCGATCCCACCAAAACGAGCCACTTTGATTCTAAAAGGAAACTGCTGATGCTTACGAACTCTACTAAAGATCCAAAACTCTCTCAACTATCCTCAAAGGTCCAAACATTTTTTCCAATGCAACCAATTAATCCCAACTAATAGTTGTGCTGAATTTCTAATAAGCATCCATGGATTTACAATGGTTCTTCTAACAAGATCTATTGCAACACAAGAATCCAGTTCCAAGCAACCATAGTTGTTAAACAACACTCCCGCTGCACTACCCTGATAATATTCTCACTATTTTACCCAGCATATAGATAATTCATCTCAAAAACTCAGTAGAACAACCACCCACATCATTGAACTCAAGATTATACCAATGCTCTCGCGTGTCCAAACCATCTCACGACTTGTCCTTAAGGTCCAAACATTACATCAACACAATCTTTATCAAAACTTCTATTTAACTTTCAACTTACGATACTCAAATTCTGAATGATCATACGGAAAACTAAAAACTTTTTAGCCATTTACAAGATCATCAAACACAAGAAACAGGTAACGGTCCTCCACCGTTACACATTGACTATAACACCCTATGCTCGGCCTAGTAGAAGACCGGGTCAGAGTATGTTACCGATAGACAAGCGATGGTCGATACAATATTTTCATGCAATAAATGATGATATTGGACTCAACCTACAAAAAAACATTACACCCAAGCCATCAATTTATCTCGAGTCAATGATTAGCCAATTATGACAAATTTACAACATTTACAAGCTTTAGGGGCTTAAACATAATTTCAGTATTCTAGTGGCCCATTTCTGCAATTAACCTTACCACGATGAAATTCATCATTCAAACAAAAAATGATGATATTTTCATGCAATAAATGATGATATTGGACTCAACCTATAAAAAAAACATTACACCCAAGCCATCAATTTATCTCGAGTCAATGATTAGCCAATTATGACAAATTTACAACATTTACAAGCTTTAGGGGCTTAAACATAATTTCAGTATTCTAGTGATCCATTTCTGCAATTAACCTTACCACGATGAAATTCATCATTCAAAAAATGAGTAAACAAATTTTCATATCATTCAGAGTTCATTTGTCCATTCAATTAAACCTTGCATTAATCAGTGACTAAAATGTAAACAATGCAAAACTGTGTTCTTCACCTTTTAACCGATTTAACTGTCACCGTACTGATACACTTATTACCGTATCAGTACACCTTAACCTAATTCCCAAATTTAGATTCAATTGCAATACACCTGTAATCGATACGGTTGAGGGTCGTACCGATACTGGTTCACCATGTTGACTCCGTATCGATACACCTTGACCCCATACCGATACCATTTTTTATCCCAAATTCCCGTAGCCAAAACTCGTACTGATACGCCTAGGCCATATCGATACTCCCCTTGTTGACCTGACCAAATATGCAAGGCCGTATCGATACACCATCCACCGTATCGATACGCCCTACACTAAGATGATAGATATTCGCTGGTTTACATTCGAATTGACTTATGTATCGTGGTTCAAATGTAATGAAACTTTACCTACAAGTTTTAATCTACATAACCTACTAGCATGACAAATTTCGTGTTGAACCGAATCTGTTTACCAAGTTTTTACCTTTTTGAGCCCAAAATGCATTTTTAGTCCTTTTTATGCCAGTAAAGAGTTCATTTTAGGCCCTATATGCTAACATTCCACAATCACATAATATACATAACAAAAGGACCTTATAATACTGTTCTAGGTACTTTGCCACCATACTAGGAGTTTAAAGTTCGATATACATTACTTCAGACTTGCTTGTGACTTGTGCAACACAACAACTTCTCCGATCTCCAACTTGAATCTCTTAACCTGAAATGGATGAAATGTAATGCATTAGGCATGCTTTGCCTAGTGAGGTAGTAAAAAATAACACAATGTCATGGAAATGCACTACAATTCATATCTTTCCAACAACAATGCAATAGATCTATGATAGCAATTAAATGTTCATGTACAATAACAATAAATCCATGTTTCATCGATAACCCTTGGATCGATTTCGGATAGTGGATACGCGAATTCCTATGCCTCGACAAATTAATAAATGGTCTAGTCCTTCCGCCTTGCCAATATGGCCAATATCACAACACATCCCTCCGCATTGCCAAATCAATATAGGTTGTAGCCCTAGGACCGTAGTCTACCCGTACACCGAGCTCATGAATTCTATGGCATGCCAATTGTATCCAATGTCCTTCGAATCCAAGGTCCGGTAACAATATCGATAATTCACATTCAATATCAATAACCATGTTCAATGTTCTTAACAATAAACAATATCTCGATGTCTATGTTCAATGGCAATATCAATAACAATGACAATGTCCAATGGTCTCAATGATATTAATAATGGTCGATGCTTCAATTACAATGTTTTGATAACAATAGCGAAGCTAACTTCAATGATCGACGATGATGGCCACATGGGTGCTATATCAATGCTATATCGATGCTATGTCAATACCTTACACTTTCATGGTTCAATGACAATGGTGATGGTAATGACGATAACAATATTCATTGACAATAACGATGCCTATGTCTGATGTCCAATAGCAATAACGATGACAATGTTCAATATTCAACACGATAGCTTACCAATGCTTGCCACAATGTCCGATAAGTGATTCGATGCAATAATCCCTAACAACGGTGTTGACAATGATAATTTTATTAACAATAAAGTCAGGAAAGGTACCTAGACTAATCCCGAGACTTCGACTACACTCGCCTCGATAATCTGAAGCTTTCAAGCCTCTCGGATAGCAATCCCCTTGTCATAGCTTTTGTTGGTGACAGTGGACGTTCTCCACCAACTTCTTGAGCTAGGTAAAAAATAATAGGATTCGATTAGATTCAATAATACGATACCGAAATCAATATAACGATATGAAAATCAGCATCGAAGCTCGAAATAGCTATTAGCTAGGAAACTCCATGGATAGCCAAACCCTAGCTTATGATTAAGCTTGATTTATCCATGGATTCCAACAATAGTTTAGGGATTATGGCTTACCCAATTGATTACAATAATTCGATAACAATAAATCGAAGAAAAAGCTATCTTGAAGTCAAGCTCCAATGGAGGTGCTTACTTAGGAAGAAGAAGATGACAACTTGGTGAGGAGCTTGCTTGAAGAAGTAACCGGGTAAGTCTTCCTAACTCTTAATTCTTTCATTTTTTTAATTAGGATAGCATTTCTTCATATGAAGGAATTGATTCTGGTTATCCCACGTAGGGAAATTTTAATTGAGGAGGGGCTAATCACAAGATTAGTCCCTCAACTCTCAATGGTCTATAGTTCTACCCCAAACATCCAATTTATTCAATTTAGCCACTTAAAGGTTTTCTACACTTCCCTTAAGGCCCTTAAACAATAATTCAACTCAATTAGAGTCCACAATCGATACAATTGATCTTGTGCTCAATATCAATACAATATCTAAGCATTTTTTATGTAGGTTTCTGATCGCCGGAACCCAATTCTAACTAGGCCAGATTTTAGGGTGTTACAATTCTCCCCCTTTAGAAAAATTCATCCTCAAATTTTACCTGGATTGAAGAGATGACGATATTGTTTCCGCATTGTCTCCTCTGTTTCCCATGTTGCTTCCTTATCGGTTTGACTCCCCTATAGTACTTTAACCAATGGAATAGTCTTGTTACGTAGTCTCTCGACTTCCTTTGCAAGAATTTAAACTGATTCTTGCTCATAGGATAAGTTGGATTGAATTTCTATAGACTCGGGTTCAATAATGTGCGAAGGATCAGAATGATACTTTCGAAGCATGGACACATGAAACACATTGTGGATTTTTCTCATTTCTAAGGGCAGCAACAATCGATAAGCCACAGGGCCAACTCTTTCCATAACTTCGAAGGGTCCAATAAATTGGGGACTCAGTTTTCTTTTCTTACCAAACCTCAAAACCTTCTTCCACGGTGAAACCTTGAGAAAGGCTTTTTCACCCACTTCATATTAAATATCCCTTTGCTTAAGGTCAGCATAGGCCTTTTGTCGGTCGAAGGCTGCTTTCAATTGGCCATGGATATTGGCAACTTGTTCTTCAGTTTCTCGAAGTAAATCAGGGCCCAACATCTTGCCTTCGTCGAGCCCATACCAGCATAAATGAGTTCGACAATGCCTCTCATACAATGCTTCATAAGGTGCCATCTTGATAGAAGCTTGGTAGCTATTTTTGTAGGCAAATTCAATAAAGGGTAGGATTTCTCCCATGACCCACCAAAATTGATAACACATGATCGTAGCATGTCTTCAAAAATCTGTATTACTCTTTCCGATTGACCATCAGACTGCAGGTGAAAGACGGTACTAAGATTAACTCTAGTGCCCAGAGCTCCTTGCAATGACTTCCAAAACTGAGATACAAATCAGGGATCTCAATCGGAAATGATAGATTGAGGTACTCTATAGAGTCGAATGACTTCCATGATATACAAGTCAGCCAGCTTGGGAAGACCATAGTCCATTCGAACCGGTATGAAATGTGTCACTTTGGTCAAACGATTCACAATGACCCAAATTGCATCGTGTTTAGTGGGAGTTAGAGGCAAACCACTAACAAAGTCCATGGTGATCTTCTCTCACTTCCAGTGAGGTAGATCAATAGGTTACAGTAATTCGGTAAGAACACGATGTTCTGCCTTAACACGCTGACACGTGAGGCACTTGGACACAAACTCAACTATGGTTTGTTTCATGCCCGACCACCAATAAAGCTCATGTAGGTCCTTGTACATCTTTGCTAACCTCGGGTGAATAGAGAAAGAGCTCGAATGGGCTTCCTTGAGGATATCTGTATGAAGAGATTTATCATCAGGTACACAAATCCGATCACGAAAGTATAAGAGTCCTTCAGAATTTAATATAAAATCTAGGTTATCTTGCAGCTTGGAGATGATGGCTTGAAGTTTAGAGTCCTGTCCTTACAATGCTTGAATTCTCGATGTAATGGTAGACTAAACTTGAAGTTCAGCTACAAAGCAACGATGCTTTTTAAGATGAAAGTGAGCGTTGATAGCTTGAGGAGCTACAACACAAGGATTTGCAATAAGTCGATATACAAATCATCACAATAGACTTAAGAGTCAACAACAAAACTTACCAGGCATAGGTTTGCGGCTGAGTGCATCAGTTACAACATTTTCCTTGCCCGAGTGGTAGTCAATGACAAGGTCATAGTCCTTGAGGAGTTACATCAATCTCCGCTGTTGAAGGTTCAACTCCTTTTAAGTTAGGAGGTATTTGAGACTTTTATGATTGGTGAAGAGGTAACATTTCTCCCCGTAGAGATAATATCTCCAAATCTTCATCGCAAAGACAACTGAGGCCAATTCTAAATCGTGAGTAGGATAATTCATCTTATGTGGCTTGAGCTGTCTCGATGCATATACGATGACTTTTCCTTCTTGCATCAATACACATCTTAACCTGAGATGTGATGCATCACTATAAACCATGTAGTCCTTTCCCGAATCAGGTTGAGTTAGAACTAGTGCGTGAGTCAAAACTTGTTTCAATTGGTCGAAGCTCCTTTGTTGATCTGTAGTCCAAACGAACAGAGCTTTCTTTCTCAATAACTTAGTTAGAGGGGCTGCTATCATAGAAAATCCTTTGATGAACCTCATATAGTAGCCAGCAAGACCAAGAAAACTACTTGCTTCACCAATATTCTTCGGTGGTTGCCAATCAAGAATGGCTTGAATCTTTTTCAGGTCCACTTGGATGCCCGAGGCCGATACAATGTGCCCAAAGAAGGCAACTTTAGTAAGCCAGAACTAACATTTGGAGAACTTAGTGAATAACTGCTTCTCCTTAATGGTTTGAAGCACAATGAGAAGATGATCACGATGCTCTGCTGCATCCTTAGAATAGATTAGGATGTCATCAACGAACACCACCACGAACTTGTTGAGATAGGGTCTAAAAACCTGATTCATTAGGTCCATAAAAGCTGCCGGTGCATTGGTTAGCCCAAATGACATCACCAAGAATTCATAGTGACTGTATCTTGTACAGAAGGCAGTTTTAGGCACATCACATTCTTTAACTCTCATTTAGTAATAACATACCTTAGGTTGATATTGGAAAACACAGTGGCATCTTTGAGTTGATCGAATATGTCATCAATTCTTGGCAATGGATATTTTTTCTTGATGGTCACCTTGTTCAACTGCCGGTAATCAATGCATAACCTCATAGAACCATAATTCTTCTTCATGAAGAGAACTGAAGGTCCCCAGGGCGAGGAACTCGGTCGAATGAAGCCTTTATCAAGCAAATCTTGAATCCGGATCTTTAATTCTTTCAGCTCAACAGTTGCCATTCGATAAGGTGCAATGGACACTAGAGTAATTCCAGGTTGTACATCGATGCCAAATTCAACCTCACGGAATAGTGGTAAACTCGAAAGTTCATCAGGGAAGACATCGAGAAATTCTCACATAGTGTCAACCTTTGATAATTACGGCCCATCCTTAGATTCAATTGTCAAAGAATACAATGATGGTTTCTTAGAATTTATCAACACAATGCTCTCCTTGCCAAGGCCTCAGAGATATAGTCTTCGTTTATTACAATCCAAACATGCTTGATGTTCACTAAGCCAATCCAGACCCATTATCAAAACAAACTCGCGGATCGGTAAAGCCAACAAATCGTCCATGAAAGGAATCCCTTGAATCACCACAGGGCAATCCTTTCATACAAAGTTTATAGTGACACAATCACCAAGTAGAATAGTTACAGAGATCTTCGGTGATATAGGTTCACTAGTCATTCCGTGTTTCTTAACCACTTCAGTACTTATGAAAGAGTGGGTAGAACCAGGGTCGATCAATGCATGTAAAGGATGAGAATACAGTTCAATGGTACATACAATAACATCAGGCTCATCTTCCTCCTCCCTGCTCCTCACATGATACATATGAGCAGAAGTCTTGGATTCTTGCTTACTTGGTGCCTTGCCAGAGCCACTAGGTTTCCCTGTAGCTCCTAACGAACCTTGCCTTGACCCTTTACCTCAGAAAGATTGGGCAGGGGTTATAGTATTTGTCGGTGTAGCCATAGACTTGGTTGGACCCAAAGGACAATCGTGGATGAAATGACTCTGCTCACCACAATAGAAGCAGACTCCAAACTGCTTGCGACACTGATCTGCTGGGTGTCATTTCTGGCAGTAGTTGCAAATTGGGTTCTGTGTATTTCGGTTGGAGCCTCTAGTGCTTTCAACTGAGACCGTCTTAGCAAAGGACTGGGTCACCGTTTGAGGTTTATTGATATTCCTAGAACGAGAAGGTTGGGAATACACATTTTGCTTGGGGCCATGATTCTTACTCTTTTTATTCCACTTGGGAGGTTGAGAATCATACCTAAACCTCTTTTCGGACCTACTAGATCCGTCTGACCTTAAGGTCTTCTTTGCAACTTCAATGGCCTTGACTCGGTTCACAAGGTCTTGAAAATTGGTGATCCCCAAAGTAGTAAACATAGGGCGTAATTCATTACTAAGCCTAGCAATAAACATACTACATTTTTTTCTTCTTCTTTCTTAATGTATTCTACACCATATCGGCAGTACTTACATAAATCATGAATATACTGCTCAACAGTTCGACCACCTTGCTTCAAGTGGAGAAAGATATTGCGTCTTTCTGCGAGATAATACTCGCTAATGTACTTCTTTTGGAATTCTTGAAGGAAAAACTCCCAAGTAACCGATTCTTCAGGGACGGTAAGAATCGTGGTCTCCCACCACTACAATGCTTTGTCAGCTAGCAATGCAAGGGCACATTCCAGCTTGTGCTCGTCCGAACACTGCAGTTGTTTGTTCAGGATCCTTAACGTATTGTCTAGCCAGTATTTCGCAGTCTTAGGACTATCGTCATCCTGTCCGGTGAAGGTGTAGGCTCTAAGTGACGACAACTTATCAATAGGGGCTCAAGTGTACGGAAAAATGGGTGGGGTCAGTTGCACCACCGTCTTGGCCCTCATAGATGCCATGAATTGCTTGAACATGTCGATCGTGTTCCGATAACATTCTGCATATGCATCGGGCACCACTGGCTCATCATGCTGAGGTGGGGGATTAGGTAGGTTCGGTAGGTCTCCCCCCTTCACTTCCTCGCCATGTGTCGAGGAGCCAGTGGCATGCTCGTAAATGTGAACCTCGTTCGTCTTAGACATAACTATAACATAAAGAGATCAGATTACTTGACAAGTCACAATATACACAATGTAAAAACTCCTAGGTGGCAATGTAACACAATAACAATGCAATAAGCTTCGTTCTAGTCCTAGAATTGACTAAACTCTAGCTCTAATACCACAAATATAACACCCCCTTCCCAGCCTAGTCGAAGACTAGGTTAGAGTATGTTAGTGATAGACTAAACGGTGGTCGATACGATATTTTAATGCAATAAACAATGATATTGGACTCAAACTACAAAAAAAACATTACACCCAAGCCATCAATTTATCTTGAGTCAATGATTAGCCAATTAGGACCAATTTACAACATATACAAGCTTCAGGGGCTTAAATGTGATTTTAGTATTCTAGTGGCTCTTTTCTGCAATTAACCTTACCACGATGAAATTTATCATTCAAATAGTGAGTAAACAAATTTTTAAAATCATTCGGAGTTCATTTGTCTATTCAATTAAACCTTACATTAATCAGTGACTAAAATGTAAACAATGCAAAATTGTGTTCTTCACTTTTTAACCGATTTAACTGTCACCATACCGATACCCTTATAGCCGTATCAGTACACCTTAACCTAATTCCCAAATTCAGATTCAATTGCAATACACATGTATCGATACGGTTGAGGGCCGTACCAATACTGGTTGACCATGTTGACTCCGTATCGATACACCTTGACTTCGTACCGATACCATTTTTATCATAAATTCCCATAGCCAAAACTTGTACCGATACGCCTAGGCCATATCGATACTCCCCTTGTTGACCAACGTTGACCTCACCAAATATGCAAGGCCGTATCGATACACCATCCACCGTATCGATACGCCTTGTACTAAGATGACAAATTTTTGCTGGTTTACATTCGAATTGACTTATCTATCGTAGTTCAAATATAATGAAACTTTACCTACAAGTTTTAATCTACACAAACTATTAGCATGCTAAATTTTGTGTTGAACCGAATCTGTTTACCAAGTTTTTACCTTTTTGAGCCCAAAATGCATTTTTAGTCTTTTTTATGCCAAGTGAAGAGTTCATTTTAGGCTCTATATGCTAAAATTTCACAAGCACATAATATACATAACAAAAGGACCTTATAAGACTGTTCTAGGTACTTTACCACCGTACTAGGAGTCTAAAGTTTGATATGCATTACTTCAAACTTGCTTGTGACTTGTGCAACGAACAACTTCTCCAATCTCCAACTTGAATCTCTTAACCTGAAATGGATGAAATGTAATGCATTAGGCATACTTTGCCTAGTGAGGTAGTAAAAAATAACACAATGTCATGGAAATGCACTACAATTCATATCTTTCCAACAACAATGCAATAGATCTATGATAGCAATTAAATGTTCATGTACAATAACAATAAATCCATGTTTCATCGATAACCCTTAGATCGATTTCGGATAGTGGATACGCGAATTCCTACGTCTCGCCAAATCAATAAATGGTCTAGTCCCTCCGCCTCGCCAATATGACCAATATCACAACACATCCCTCCGCCTTGCCAAATAAATATAGGCCGTAGCCCTAGGACCGTAGTCTACCCGTACACTGAGCCCATGAATTCTATGGCATGCCAATTGTATCCAATGTTCTTCAAATCCAAGGTCCGGTAACAATAACGATAATTCACGTTCAATATCAATAACCCTGTTCAATGTTCTTAACAATAAATAATATCTCGATGTCTATGTTCAATGGCAATATCAATAACAATGACAATGTCCAATGGTCTCATTGATATCAATAATGGTCGATGCTTCAATTACAATGTTTTGATGAAAATAGCGAAGCTAACTTCAAGGATCGATGATGATGGCCACATGAGTGCTATATCAATGCTATATCGATGCTATGTCAATACCCTACACTTTCATGGTTCAATGACAATGGCGATGGTAATGACGATAACAATATTTATTGACAATAACGATGCCTATGTCCGATGTCCAATAGCAATAATGATGACAATGACAATGTTCAATATTCAACACGATAACTTACCAATGCTTGCCACAATGTCCGATAAGTGATTCGATGAAATAATCCCTAACAACGAGGTTGACAATGATAATTTTATTAACAATAAAGTCAGGAAAGACACCTAGCCTAATCCCGAGACTTTAACTACACTCGTCTCGATAATCTAAAGCTTTCAAGCCTCTCGGATATCAATCCCCTTGTTCCTAGCTTTTATTGGTGACGGTGGACGTTCTCCACCAACTTTTTGAGCTAGGTAAAAAACAATAGGATTGGATTAGATTCAATAATACGATACCGAAATCAATATAACGATATCAAAATCAATATCGAAGCTCAAAATAGCTTTTAGCTAGGAAACTCCATGGATAGCCAAACCCTAGCTTATGATTAAGCTTGATTTATCCATAGATTCCAACAATAGTTTGGGGATTATGGCTTACCCGATCGATTACTATGATTCCATAACAATAAATCGAAGAAAAGGCTATCTTGAAGTCAAGCTCTAATGGAGGTGCTTGCTTAGGAAGAAGAAGATGACAACTTGGTGAGGAGCTTGCTTGAAGAAGTAACCGGGTAAGTCTTCCTAACTCTTAATTCTTTCCTTTTTTAATTAGGATAGCTTTTCTTCATATGAAGAAATTGATTTTGCTTATCCCACGTAGGGAAATTTTAATTGAGGAGGGGTTAATTGCAAGATTAGTCCCTCAACTCTCAATGGTTTATTGTTCTACCCCTAAACTTCTAATTTATTCAATTTAGTCACTTAAAGGTTTTCTACACTTCCCTTAAGGTCCTTAAACAATAATTCAACTCAATTAGAGTCCACAACCGATACAATTGATCTTGTGGTCAATATCAATAAAATATCTAAGCATTTTTTATGTAGGTTTTCGATCGCCGGAACCCAATTATGACTAAAACAGATTTTGGGGTGTTATATTGACTCACCACATCCAACGCCACCACTCTTTGCCATACCAACACAAGAATTTCCCAAGGTAAACCACTTGGAAACGACACTCGTATTCGCTTACTTTTACAAGTGAGTCCTCACTCTAAAACTTCAGTTGGTGTCATGCCACAAGGTGATGAACACTAACACTGAACTCGACATTACTGCTATCATGGGTTCTAATCCAAGATCAAGAGGTAAGCACACTCATTTCTCGAAGAGCATTCTAACATTCTCCTAACCGTCCGCAACTCTAAAGCTTTAGACTCTCAACCCTCGTATTCAATGTGGGCTAAAAACATCTTGCAACCCACAAGACCCTCTTGAACAAGCATTACAAGTTACAGACTCCACAATGATAGGGTCCTATGAATACATTAGCCAAAACTAAAGTAACAAGTACTGTACTCTGAAGCGAACACGGTGCTGGGAAATCCTCGCTGATGTGCTCCACCAAAGGGGGTGACCTGCCAACCTACACATGAAAAAAACCACATATCTACACGCTGAGCTAACAAATCTCAGTGGTATATATCTACTCTACTGTAATTCATGAATATCATAAAATAAGCATGCAAGATAAATATAGTCAAGAGAGCATAGGTAAGACTTGCTATCTACGAGCTACCATCTAGCCTACACTAGCTAGAGTTCTTAAGTCACCTATCTCAAGGTATCATTAAGCTTACAATAAGTTTTGCATGATTTCTACAAGCTTTAACATACTCGAGGTCACATAGCCTATCGAGATACTAGAGCTCACGCAACATATTGAATTAATACATGCCATACCCGGATCACTCAGTCATCGGGTGCATAAGCTATCATCTATAGTATCCACTCAACATACATAAGTACACCCATACATCATCTACATAATGGCCAATGAAACCCTACTTTACCCGTGCTCACACAACCATCGGGTTACCCGTATTTATACAGCCATCAGGTTAAATGAACCATACCCGGATCACCATAGCCACAGATACATCCTAAACATACTTGGATCACATTAGCCACAAATAGTCATTACCTGAGGTCACTCAGCCTATCAGGTTACTCGATCTCACTCAGCCTATCGAGTTTTTTGCCATATCTGGATCACCATAGCCACGGATAGGTTCCTAACCGCACCTAGATCACTCAAGTCGTGGGTACGTCAGATGTACTTGATCACTCAGCCCAAAGTACACATCCCCTTATATAAGTACAATACTAACTCTAGGATATCTTGATTCATTTTCAACAATCATAAGATAATACATGCTCTTTGAGCATTCATACACCTCACCAAGAGGTAAGTGACACAAAGCCAAGCCATCAACAAATGCCCCAAGCCCCTAAAACATAACCTTAACTCTTACACTTAATCCTACATCTTAAAGAAGTTAATTAGGGTAATTTGCTACCATTTTTATACAATATTAACAACTAATATGAAATTCACCATTGAAGGGGCTTTAAGCTACTAAAATACCCAACTAGAAATCTTCAACCATAAAATCAAGCAAGAAATTACTTTAAGATATTCAAGAATCAAAGGAGTCAGAGATGTACTGACCTTAAGCCAAAATCTCAAAATGCTCTCTTACTCTAAGCTCCACCAACTCCTTTCTTGGCTTAAGCTTGAAAAAGCTCATCAACCTCCCTTTTTCTCTTCAAAATATACTTTTTAGAAGCTTACGAGGAGGAGATTAACATACTAAAAACTTGGACCTTAGATGAAAGAATTGATTGGTAAAGTTTGGATTTTTAGTTTGGAGAAATGAGTTTGAAAATGGTAGAAGATGGAGTGTTTGGGGAAGATGAAAAGATGATAGAGAAGGGTGATATCACCATGCTCTCTAAACCACCCACGTGAGAGACAAAAAATAAAGGGACGGTCAACCCTTTTATTTCAAAAAGGGTATATTCACATTATAAAACCCCATCTTTTCTCTTTTTTCAAAACAATCAATTTCCAAGCTTACAAGATCCAAAACTCATCCAAAAAGGCGCAAACTTGGCCCAACGAGTCTAATATCCAACCAACACGAAGGTCCATAACCCGAGTCAACGCCCAATCGTTGACTCAGAAATTCGGGTTGTTACAAGATCTTTATTTTCTAGCATTTATGTTTTGATTCCATGGCTTGTATTGGTTTGTTATTCAAATGGATAGTAGGGACTCTTATATGTACTCACTCCGATTGTTTTGTACTATTTTCCTCTATTTAAAATTAAGAAGGTTTTTAATAAGGCTTACAATCAGGTTTAGGCTCGTATGATTAAAATTAATAAAATAATATTTGACGAGAAAAAAAATTATTTTTATTTTTTTGTTAAGATGACATCATAAATACAACTAAAAAAAATAAGGGCAACTACTAACTAACTATGTTGTCATTTGAAAAATTTGTAAAGTTATGAAGATAGAAGGTGGGGCCCTGAGCGGTCGCCCATGCTGCTCACTCTTGCTAGATGCCACTATATATTGTATACAGGGGAGGATGCACCATTGTGCATGGTAGGTGACCTACCATTAAAAAATAGGGTAAACTACATTGATATTCACTGAATTTTTAGGGCACTTTCACTTTGGTCACAAAAACAAAAAAATTCATTATTGTCACTAAATTGTTTTATTTACTTTCATTATGGTCACTGTCGTTAACCCTATTAAAAAATATCGATGTGACACATTAAAGTCTTCTTAAAAAAAACCCTAATTTCCAAATTTACAACTACTTTCAAGATCAAAATTCCTATTAACAGAAGGGTTGTCGATTAATCCTAACTGTGGGAAAGATTCGTTTTGCCAGAAGTTAAACATAGCTTAGTTTCAATTTGACATTATGGTTAACATCGGTGAATTAGAACTAAAAATCTCAATTGAAACTAAAAACTAAAACTTTTCAATTTACCATTGTTAATCGTCGGATCAACTTGAAACCAAACTATAATAACCTTTTGGCCAATCGAATCCTTCTAGCCATTGGGATTGATCGTCGACATTTTCATTCATCATAATTTTGGCCTTAGTGGCAGTTGTAAATTTAAAAAATTGGGATTCTTTTTTGGAGGAAGACTTTAACGTGCCGCGTCAACATTTTTTATGACAGTGGTTGTAATGAAATCGAATTAAAAGTTTACAAAGTTTTTCGATTACAGTAACCAAAGTGAAAGTGCCCTAAAAGTTTAATGAATACCAATCTAGTTTACCCTAAAAATATTAAGTATGTTTTTTTTAAACAAAAAATTAGCTCTTAATTCTTTTTTGCTTCGAGGTACTAAACTATTTTGGTTAAAATAAGTCCCTACACTATCGTTCTATAACTATTTTAAGTATATTTATTAGTACCGTTAAAAAATATTGGTTAAATACATTGACATTCATGTCAAATAATTTAGCTAAAATTTTGATTTAAATTTTTAAAATAAGATTAAAAACTAATAAAATATTTGTTAGTTCTAAAATAAACACATTTACCTCTAAAATAATGTTTTCTAATCGTGTAACCATCTTCATTTGGAAAAGTTCTTCTAGTTCCAACTATTTGAAACCTAAATTTCTATTCAATTTTTTTGTTCCCGATAAGTTGTAATCAATTTGAATATTTGAAACCTAAAACCATTTTGATTTCATAATCTCTTTGAAAAGTCCTAAAACTAATCGGTGTTGAAATATAAAACTCATGCTTGCTTGCACCAATGTAAATTGATTCTATATTGTTACATTGATTAGTGAATTACCAAGTTTAAATTTCTAGATTCTCCCATGATTGTATATGATTATGAAAAGTCATTTAAATTGGAACCAATTAATATCATAACATTATAAATGTTTACAATTAAATTTAAACAAAAAGCCGAACAATTCAACTCAAAATTTTTTAAATAAAATTTAAATTATAAAATAAAAATCGTCAACTACGAGCGCTCATCCTTAATAACATGTGTCGCCTTTTTTTAGTGGAATAAAAAATTTGTTACCGCTTGCTCGATGGCCGATTAACGTTCTTCCAGATTAAGAAACCCAGTTTCTAACAACTCATTGTTACACAAAAAACAATATTAATACATTGAAATTATTATAAACAAAAGTTGGAATTCCAAACCAAAATAATTGCTTTATGCGCCAATGATGGAAGTGGATCACACTAGGACTATATTCGAAACATCAATGGTGACATAAAGTAAATAAGTCACAAAATTAAAACCTAATTCCATAAAGCCAGACCATAAGATTACATTTTTTTTCACTTTCCAGCATATTAACACGATTGGATCTTAAATTTCAAGGAGATTTATTAGATTCTTCCAACATGGTATGTTTTCTTGAGTTTGATTTTGATGTAGAATTTAGTTGATGTCAATTTTCGGATGACTCTAGACAAGGTCGTGAATGAGGCTTGTTATGGTAGTTACTGACGGTTCACTTCTTTTAATTTGAGTGGAGAGTTATTGTAGACGGTATCCAAAATAAGTAGAGACAAAATAGAGGTGAAGATGCCAGAAGAGTAAGATTGAGGTGATGGAGTAATCTTGTGTAAGATTGGTTTTGTCCCCTGTTATTCCATCCTTGGAGTATTTATGGACGGAAGTTAGATACCCTCAATGAACAAGTGGCGAGGACAAGTGTGATGGCTTGATGTATATTGACGTGTTAGCCTAGCAGGCAGGTCTGTGTGTAATTAATTATTGAAGTGGATAAACTTGACGCCAGCCTTATCAATATGTTAATTGGCTGAAGGATGCATGAGGTAGTCTCCGGGTGATATCTTGTTATTTTCGGGGAAAGATTTCGAATATGAAGAGGTTTCGAAACTAAATAGAGACGGAACCAAATGGGGGTGGGGAGGGACAATTGCTTTCCCTATTTTCAATTTTTTTTTATCTTTGTCTTCCTATTTAATTTTTAAAAAAATTAATTTATTTATGAATTTGTCCCTCATTCTAAAACATTTATAGTTTGTCCCCTCAATCTCAAACCCTAGCTCCTTAAAGACGTACGTAATATCTCTTGCGAATTTTTAGCGTTTGAGAATGTCGAAGAATATTTTACACGGAGAATTGGATGACGAAGAATATGTGGAAAAACAACTTTATATATATCACAAGCTCATTTTTTTACTGAAACATGTATTGATCTTAATTATTGAGAATGTCTATGGGTCGTGCATGCTAATCACGTGTCCATCAAGTGCAGCTGGATATTAGCATCACAGTCTGAATAATTTTTTTATCAACGGCTGACTTAACCGATAATCAAGATTAGAGGTAAGTATAATTAATCGTAAAAAGTAATGTTCAAATTGATTAAAAATTAAGGGTTTAAATAGATAAAATCCTATTATACTCTTTTGTAAAAATAAATTTTGAGGTTCAGAGTCAAGGTCACGCCAGGCCAGGCTATAGATCCGTCCTTGGTGGCAAGTGTTTGCATAAAGGAAATATACAGGACAATCGAGTTCTTTTTGCAAAGAGTTTAAAATATGTTATACCGATTGTAATGAAATCATACAAGATCATGTTTTCCTTGTCACAAACGAGATTTCAAAATTATTAAAAAAAAAAACAAAAAAAGAAACGGTCGAATAGCTTCATCCCTTGTTGAATATGGCTGGTGCATGGATCACTTCCTCTTATTCTTGCTTCCAAACAACAAACTCAAGTAGAACAAGATCCTAAAGAAGAATCCCCATGCAATAATAACCAATAGGCAGTTCCATTTGCTCAACTCATCGATCCCTTGCAGTTTCAATGCATCTGTACCGGTTGTTATGCATGTTGAATCCGTAAAATTGGTGCCCGAACTCTTTCCCATGCTACTCAGCATAGCATCCTGCACCGATCTCGGGAAACTTCCGATCGGTGTATTGTCAAACATCTGAGTACCTCGAGTGAAGCATTTCGATGCGCGGAATTCGTTTTGCATGAACGCTTCATAGGGGTATTTCACTAGCGAAATGTAATGAATCCATAGCCAATACTTGGGGAGTCGTTTTCGAGAAATGAGGAATCCGCAGAAGAAAAGGTAGTAGGAAACGAGGGCGACCGACATCACAAAGGCCATGAAGTAATCTGGGAAAACCCCTGAAATGAATGCCACTAGGGAGGTTCCGGCCCAGAATGTTCCGAATACGGTGAAGAAGAAGAAGATGAACCCGGAGATGCCACCGGCTAGGCCGATAGCCGGAAAGGCTATCAAAGAAAAGGTGAGGGAAAGGACGATCAATGCCGGTATAGAGATTAAAGAGCGAGCGAGTACGTATGAAGAACGTCGATAAGCATTGTAAACTGTTTCTCTTATGAAAATGAATCTCTCTTGGATGAACTCTGGGGCTTCGGTTGAGCAGGTAAAGAAAATGGTGCTTACGGATATAGCTAAGCATCCTATTCGTTCTTGGATTCCTTTCGGAGAATCGTCAACCTGCCAAAACATGGTGCCTAGAATAATCGCGGTGAGTGTTATCACTCCGAATCGGAGTACGAACACCTCCGGCATTCTTCTCGAGTTAAGTGACAGCCTTTTGAGTAATACCAGCATTTCGTACCACAGCGGATTGGCAAATGATGGGACTGAAGATGTTAGATTCTGGTCATGGCCACCTGTGGCAGGGGCACCAGTGACTACTTTCCCTTGAGAAATGCTTCTCCTTATTGCATCTTCAAGTGAAAGACTCGGCTTATTGGAGACGTCGTCATCGCGAATCATCGAGGCCTGCCATGACTTGTTGAATTCAACTAATTTCTGGGATTCAGAGGGAGAATCCTCAAGTTCACGTATAAAATCAAGAGCCAATTCGCACGGATTTCCGTAATCGGGACACGGATGCCCGAACTCATCGAAGAAATGTGGCAGGTCCGCCGGGGAGCCGCAATACATAGTTCTCCCACGTGATAGGAAAATCATTCTATCGAGTAGGTCAACAATCCTGGAACTCGGTTGATGAATCGACATTATAACAACGCTCCCACTTCGTGCAATTCCTTGTAGGACCTTGATGACACTGTATGCACTGGTTGAGTCGAGCCCCGAAGTAGGTTCATCGAGTAACAATAGTATCGGATCATGGATTATATCGATTCCGATCGAAACTCGCCTACGTTCACCGCCAGAGACACCTCTATGCGCTTCATCGCCTATCACAGTCTTGGCCGCATTTTTCAACCCGAGTTGATCGATCAAAGCTTTCACCCTCGCTTTCTTCTTTTCCTTCGAAAGCGATCGGGGGAGCCGGAACTCGGCCGCAAACATCAGCGTCTCCTCCACCGTCAGCATAGGGAACAACATATCATCTTGCATAACATATGCAGAGATCACCCTCAACACCCCTGACGGTAAGGGTTCACCATTCAGAGTGATGGACCCTTTCAGACTATGCTTATCAATCCTATTCGCAAGAGCATCCATTAGCGTCGATTTCCCCGAACCACTCGGACCCATAATCGCCATTATTTCGCCTTCCTTGGCTTCACCGGAGATGTCGTTGAGCAAGCTCTTGGTATTATTCTCAGGTGAAACAACGTTGTTCTTTCCCGGAAACGGAAACCTCGACTTCTGGCCGACTTTGACATCATAAGTTAAGTTGTTGAATGAAAGAACAAACGGATCATTTATCGGAACATGGGAGCTGCCGGCACCTGTGGGAATCTCTAGGACCATATCACCGTTTTTGCCTTGATCTTCCATTGGAATAATGAAACCTCTGAATGTTGCAGAGCCCGAGTATTCGGTTTCCGAAGGTAATTCTTCAAGCTCCATTGATGTCATTGCAATTTGATCTTTTTCGGACAAGCAAGTGTTTTCTATTATTGAAATGAAATCAGTGCAGAAACATGTAATCGTTTTAACTAGTACTTAAAGCAATGATAAACTGATGTCTTGTATTGTAAAATAACTACACGTGAAACCATGAGGCAATCGTAAAGATTCCTCGAAATATTTTGTTTTGGTTGCAGGAGATCTCGACGAGATTATATTAATTTTCAATTATAAGACCGTGTGAAAATGAATAGTGTGATGGGTGCAATGAGAATACACATTATTTTTTTAAAGAAAAAATTCGGATTCAAATTTTAGAGACAAATGTTTAAGAACGGACGCAAGATTCTATGTTAGGAAGCGAACATTTAAAATTTTGAGAAAGAAACTTATAATATTTTAAAGGAGGCGAAAATTATTTTTTAATAAAAAATATATAAAAAATATTTTAAAAATATAAATCAGATATGAATTTCATATTTTCGGAGAGGCAGTTGCCCCTCCAACCCTCTCTGAGTTTATCCATGAGTTGATATTTGAGAGGGAGAGAGTTAAGAATCCCAGCATAAACTATTAAATAAACCTGTATTGTACCCAAAAAAATCATGTGTTTGTTTGATTAGTCTTCCATTATCTTTTCTGATTCACTGATAAACTTTTATTATTCATTTCATGCTGAAGATTCATATTCGAGCCTGCAGTTAAGAAAACAAAAAATGGATTTGCCAAGATTTAATTCTAATTTTTTACAGGATTACATCATGTCCACAACTGTATTAAAAATTTGGCATCAAACAAGCATCCATGCTTCCTGGAAAAGATTATGAAATGAACGGGAGTCAAATTTCTTCTTAATCCTTAGGCCTCTTCTGCCCTAATGTCTCAAATGAAACGTGTATATATTAAAGGCAAATTTAGAGAAATAATGTATTTAAAATATAATATCAGGGATATAAGGGATGTTATAGAATATTTAGGAAATTGCAGCATTTGCTACGGTAAGAGACGAATTCTTTGAGTAGTCTCAATGAGTTATATCTGAAAATATTTTTTTTTATGAAATCTGCATGTAGGGATGACAAATGGATGGGTGGGTGCGAATACTTTCTCTCTCATACTCATACTTACATAAAATTTTTATATCCACTACCTACTCATCACCCACGGTGGGTATAATTTTCAAATCCGCACCCGCCCGCGCAGGTACATTTTCAAATCCACCCACCCACACTACCCAAATGAATACCCACCACCTAACTCGTACCCGTTTGTATTCACTTGGTAAACAACCACTAATATCGAATTGTGTAAAAACAAACTATAGACTTTTGTAAAGAAGAGTAAAACTTAATATATTTTATTAATTGATCAAGTGCATCTATATAACACATTTGTACTGGTATAAATTTAACTACATTTAAATAACTATATCTAACTAAACTAAAGCATATTTACATCGGTATAAATTCTTCTAAAACTGGATAATTAGTATGGACAAAAGACATATTTACACAACTATAAATTATACTTAACTACAACTAACTATGGACAAAAAACATATTTATACCGGTATAAATTTTTACTTAACTGAACAAAAGTATATTTGGTTAAATTATAAGGCATGTCCTTTAACATATCTTAGGGTTTACAGAATAATATGTGAACTTTTTCCTAAATTCATAATGGTCCAAGATTCTTATGGTGGATAGTTAGTGAGCGGGCAGATACGGTACGAGCAAAGTCTCAAATCCATCACCTACACACTACCCACTGCATGTATGATATTTTACATCCACACTCGGCCACTATTCACCAGACTCATACTCATCCCGCCTCAACTAGGACGGTACGATGCAAAATCTGCGAAATCGTACCCATCTGCCATCTCTACTTGCATGTGTTCCCTACAAGATTCATTTATTAATATTTTTTCAAGGATAAACTATTGAGATGGCCACTTACGTTTAGTAATTGTATAATTTTGCTCACCAATTTTAAATAACTAACATTGTAGTCACTTACGTTTTTGTTTTCTAAATATTTGGTCACTCGTGTGTTAATTGTCGTTAGACAACTGACGGCGTGCTAACTTGACATAGTAAAAAGAAGAATAAATTACCTAAATATTCACTAAACTATTACTTCACTCTTATTTTGACCATTGAACTGAAAACAATTTGTATAATTACACATTTAGTCTCTATATTTACACATACAATCAATTTAGTCTTAATTTTAATATAAAAATTAATTTTAGTCCATCAATTCAAGAAATAATTTTTAAAAAATAATTTTAATCCATATTTAAGGAATAATTACAATATTAGTTATCAACGTTTTATTATTTTTCAATTTTACCATTGGTCTTTAAAAACAAAGAAGTAAATATGTATTTTTTTAAAAAAAATCATAAGAATACATAAAAATTAAAAAAAAATCTTTATTTCCTCTTCTCAACTCTCTGATTAATGATTATGATGAAAAACTTATGTCGATTCAAACTAAGGAGAAAGAGAAAAATTGACACTCGATTGAAGGGAAGAAGACCGTGTAATGGAACCAGAGAAAGAATGAGAACTCCTTTCGCAGTACTTGAAATGATGTCGACTATGAGTGGTGGTGCTGGAGAAAACAAGAGAAAGCCAGACAATTGTGGATATAAGCAAAGCGGAAGGGGCAGCACTCAATTGAGATCGGTGGAGGCTATAACACCCCTAAAAATTTTAAAAATTAAAAAAAATTAAGTTGATGTAATAATAAAATTATATTTTAGTTCTTTAAAAACACATAATTTATATTATCACTCTTTTTTAAAATTAAACATTTTTAAATAATTTTTTCAATAAATAAGGTTGAGTTTCGCACTTGTAAGAAAATAACTACAACAAAGGCGGTGCCTGCAAGACCTTGACGCCAATGACGACATCAGCTTTGAGAGAGTCGTGAAGATCGGTCGGGTACAGAAAAGTTACTATAGCAAGGCATCATCATGAAGTCTAGTGGCCTCACCCTCAACGCTCATTTTCGCCACCACGCTTGATCAAAACGGCAAAGTATAAAAAGAAAAAAAAACCATGAGGAAAGCAGAAATTAAAGGGCCTAAGATTTGAAGGCCAATTCAGAGTGAATCCTTCACAATCAGGCGATAAAATCACTCAAGCAGCTTAAACTCCTCGATTTCCCACCATTTTCAAACAAATCAAAGGTACATTTTCGCTCGGAGAAGTAATGAGAATATGATGCTTTGAGCTTTTGTTGTGTTGATGTTTTAAGAATCATTTCTGCAATCTAATTAACAGTTTAATGATTATCTAGGTAATTTATTATTATTTTTACTTTATAAAATTAGCACGCTCAGTTCTCTAAGGGCAATTAATGCACGAGTGACCAAATATTTAAAAACCGAAAACGTAAGTGATTAAATGTTTAAAAGTAACTAGAATATGAGTTTTTGTTGTGTTGATGATTTGAGAATCATTTTTGCAATCTGTTGTTGAACTCAAAATTTCTTGGATCATACTAATACAAATATGTCTTATTTACAATCATCTTGTTGCAATGGCTCACTAAATTTTCTTTTCGACTTTCTTTAATGACGTGCATTGGTTTTATTTGCAGAAAAATCTAGTTTTTCACGTTGTTCCCCCCCCCCCCTTGAATTTGCAATAGCTTATATTTTCTGGGAAATTTTATTTGTTATGAACAAATTTGCAGTAATCAAGTCTCCACCAAATAAATATATTAAATTCTAAATAATTCTAATTAAATTCCCTTAATCAGATGGTAACAAGTGTCACCATCCGATTAATAGATTAAAATTACTTTTATATTAAAATTAAGATTAAATTAATTATATGTGTAAATATAAAAGACTAAATTATAAATATATAAATTATTTTTAGTTCAACGGTCAAAATAAAAATAAAGTAACAATTTAGTGACTATCTACATAATTTATCTTTTTTTTACTGTGACAAATAGAATGTAATAATTTATTAATAAAAGAAGTAGAGTGTAACAATTTCATTAGTATCATCGGAAGTCATCAGATGTTCGAGCAGATTAGTACAAACAGCGATTCCCTGCGGAGTATCAGACCACAAACTAGTAATCCTGAAAGAGGTAAAAGAACAAGAAGGACCTAAACCATTTAAGTGGTTCTCACACTGGGCTGATGAAGTCGATCTGGTAAGAATTGTGGAATCAACTATAAATAGTTCAGGCAGATTGGATGCAGGATCCCTGTTGAGGAAAATAAAGGTGAAGTTAAAGTTTGGGCAAGAGACTTTCGAGAATCAGAAAATAAGAATACATAGGCTACTGAACAAAAAATTGCTTACTTGGAGGGCAATCTTGTTAACCTTGGGTATAATCTAGTAGTGGTGTCCCAAATTCAGAAACTGAAATTAGATCTCTGGGCCTCACTCAGAAGGGAGGAGCGAGAGTGGTTGCAAAAATCGCGCCTAAGGTGGTTCCAGGAGGGAGACAGGAACATGAGGTTCTTTCACCTTACAGCTTCCGTTAGGAAAAATCGCAATAGGATCGATTCCATTTCAGTGGGTGAAAAACATTGAAAGAGCCTAATCTGATTAGATCAGCGTTTGAAAATTACTACCGCAAGTGGTTCAACAGTTCAAGCACACTGCCAGTCAAGAGTTTCGAGGTTAATTTCTCAAAGTTAGATGCATCCGAAGTATAATATCTAGAGAGGCCTTTTTTACCAGATGAAGTATGGAACGCAATTCAGACAGCAGATGGAAATAGGGCTCCTGGCCCTGATGGATTCATTTTGGATTTTTACAAGAAATTTTAGGTGTTGGTAAAACCAAAAGTGATGAAATTTTTTAGAAGTTCATCAAGGAAGAATGAAGGATAAAGCAGTGAATCATTCTTTCATTGTCCTAATTCCAAAGGTACCTTGTCCAAAGTTTATCGAGGATTACAGACCGATATCCCTGGTCAGCAGCCTATATAAGATTTTGGCAAGGGTTCTCTCAAAAAGATTAGCACGGTGCCTTGGGAGTGTGGTGAACGAAACCCAATTCGTGTTCATTGCTGGAAAACAAATAGCCGATTGCTCAAAAATCGCAAACGAAGTTATTGATGATATCAGGCAAAGGAAAAATGAAGCTGTAGTACTGAAAGCGGATTTAAAAAAAGCTTATGATACTGTCAATTGGAACTTTTTGGACTCTTGTATGGAGAAGATGGGATTTGGAAATCGGTGGAGAACATGGATTCGAATTTGCTTGGATACGACGTCCATATCCATTTTGGTAAATAGTGTCCCAAGTAATAGATTCAACATTAGCAGTGGACTAAGGCAAGGATGCCCACTGTCACCTATGCTGTTTAACATTGTGGGGGAAGCTTTGAGTTGCCTAATCAAGAAGGCTGTACAACTGAATCTATTCGAAGCTGTGGTGGTGGGTAATTTGAACTTGGCTATTTCACACCTCCAGTTTGCTGACGATCTCATAATCTTCGGCATGGCTTCGAGTCGTAATGTTATCTTTATTAAACGGCTGCTCAAAGTTTTCGAAGCTACTGCTGGTTTGAGGCTTAATTTAACAAAAACAAAGCTGTTCGGGGTTAACGTCCAAAATTCTCAGCTAAAGGAATGGGCAGAATCAATTGGTTGCAGTGTTGGGTCCCTCCCAACAGAATATCTTGGATTACCATTAGGCCATCCTCGGAATTCCATGGCTATTTGGACTCCCATCATTGAAAAAGTTTGTTCGAAGCTCGCAGGATAGAAAGATAAACTACTATCATTTGCTGGCAGAATTACATTGATTAAATCTGTTTTTAGTAATTTGCCTGTATACTACTTCTCAATGTTTCAATTGCCTTGCAAAGTGGCTAACATTCTTAACAAGTGTGTGGCAAATTTCTTATGGGGTCCCAATTCTTCACGTCCGATCCATTGGGTGAAGTGGGAGAACATATGCAAGCCTTTGGAATTTGGAGTTATGAGAGTAAAAAGCAGATCCTTACTTAATAAATGGGTGTGGAGATTTAGTTGTGAACCAAACGAGCTATGGATGAAAGTCCTCGTAGCAAAGTATGGGTTCGACCAGATAAGCTTAATTCTGAGAGGTGGAGCAAGAAGAAAGTACTCATGGGTGTGGAGAAACATTTCCAAACCCCTGGAGAACTCGGAAGACACTTTTACAAGAAGTATTAGATTTATCTTGGGTGATGGGTCCTGCATAAATTTCTGGGAGGATTGGTGGACAGAATTCGAGTCTCTCAAATTAACTTTCCCTAGATTTTACGTTGCAGCAGTTAGAAAAGCAAGCAAGATTGCCGAGTTTGGGTCAAAAATTGGAGGAGTGTGGGTATGGAAGATCGAATTGAGAAGGTCTTTGTTTGATTGGGAACGGGAGCTTTGGGATGTTTTTCTCGCCACATTGGATAGAGCTGCTATGGCCTCAAGAGAGAGGGATGTTTTGAAATGGTGCACGGATACAAGGGGCGTATATAAACCAAAATCCCTTTGCTATCTATTATCCTCTTGTGGAGCGGCGAAGAATATGGTCTGGAAGCTCGTTTGGTCAAAATTACCCCCCAAAAGTAGAGGCTTTTGTTTGGAAAACAATCCAAAATAGAATTCCCACATGTGCAGAATTAGAAAGAAGGGGAGTTTTCGTCCCTAGTTCAGGAAAATGTGCTTTTTGCTCTTTAATGGTGGAAACTGTCAGCCATCTTTTCATTCATTGTCCGATTATTTGGAGAGTATGGCAGAAATGGTGCAACATGTGGAATACTTCTATGGTAATGCCGGGTGATTTGCAATCTTTTTTACTGCTGTGGGAGGCCCAACTTATATTTTTAATCATCAAGCAGTGTGGAGTATGACTTTCTTTGGAGTAATATGGACAATCTTGCTTTGTCGCAATAATATAATTTTTAATCAGAAATGCTATAATGCTGATCTTGTTTTCGATTTGGCAATGGTGAGGACTGGCTTCTGTTGCAAATGTCGATGGCCTAGATCCATCATAAACATACTGAATTTCATCAGAAACCCTCAAGGTTGCAGCATTGGTCCGAGGCGATAAATGGTTACCAGTGAATGCAGATGTTTCGTGGTCTTTGCACTGATGATTGAACCTTGCTGCAATTCTGTGTTCTGGCAAAGGTGTGGTAGGATTGTTGTGGTGCAGGGTGGTGTTCGCTTGGGCACCTAGGTAGTAGCAGTTTCGTTTGTGGTGCAGGACGGTGGCCAATGGCTTGGCTATCGCAGCTTTGTAAAATACTCTTATTTGAGGAGTTAGACACTGTAGTCCTCTTTGTGGTGGTGTAATTCGGTATCTATATTAACAATATCTTGGTACTCTTTCCCCCTATTTAGATTTAAAGGGAATTTTTAAAGAGACCCGTTTCTTTTTAAAAATATATATATATTTGACATCTATAAATGCAGATGTTTTTAACAATATACAGATGTGAGACAGATGTGGACGAGAAAATCATCATCCGACACCATTGTTATACCTATTTCAAACTAATTAAATTGTTTACCCTATTTGTCTCAAAATCAATAAATCATAATTCTAAATATAGATTTATAAATTATAGCTGAGTATTACTCTTTGCTCATGCAACTATGGTGTCCTTGTAGCGACGTTTCTGAAATTCAAATTGGTTCGATGTATCTATTTTTTTTTGAAAATATTTATTTTAAAGAGGATTTATTTTAAAAATCGTATTTTTAGAAATAAAAGATTTGGAGTCGCCACCGGTCACTTAGATTAGGTAGACTGGACACTAAAAATAAAACCAGAGATTTTGGGTTCGAGAGTCGGTTACGAGCGAGGAAGGTTTGCACCCCCACTACGCCCGAGAATCGGTACCAAATTAATTACCGCTCTATTAATATTAGATTTTACGTGTTAAAGTGACAATTAAACCAAAATTCAGTTATACATGCGAGTAAATTTTAAAGGGCCCGCTATTCGAGAGTAAGCGACAAAATCACCTCCACTACGACTGGTACTAGCCACGCTTACTCTCGAATAGAAAGGCATCGCATTGACAATTACTATTCTAGATACAATACTTAACAACAAGGCAACTAATCATAAACAAAACATAAAACAAAAGATTCACATGCTCAAATATACAAAAAAAAAAAACATACATATACAAGCATATATACATATGTAAAGCCCAAGGCAGTAGTAACATATACATATAACATATACTACACGATTAAATACACATATATATAAGGCGTATATCACATGCATATAAGGCATTATATACAAATATGCGTACCAATATACTTATAAAATATATAAGCTATAGTTAATATTTTGGGCAGTAACCATATATATATATATTAAAACTACTTATTGCATGCTATAGAGGAACGTATATAGTATATATATATATCAAAAATCAAATATTACATATATAAAAGCTGTACATCATATACCGTATAAGTTATATTACAAATACATATTGTACATATATATATATAATATTTCGAACTATTGTAACTTTTAAAAAACGTATACTTATATAAAAATCATATATTTTATGTAGGATATATACACGTTAAGACTATATACTTTATGATAAAACATACCTATATATGTAATATTGCATATCACATATAAGAATATGTTATATATAAAAAGCCATATATTACGTAAAACTTATACCATAGTAACATAATATATACATACCATGTCTACATTAAGCATACATATGTCATACCAATGCAATATATATATATATATATATATATATATATATATATATATATATATATATATATAAAGGATTGAAATAAAAGGAAAGTAAATTACAAGGTAGAAATTAAACATGCATGAAGAAAATGGCTAAACGACAAAGATTTAAAAAAGACAGGGACTACAGCTGTGGTTTAAAAAGGCAGAAGGATCGTGGGCATAATTTTAAAAACGCGGAAGGATTTAAAAAGAGAATAACCCATTTGTTTTTATTAAAACACGTATAAATTCACATTGTTTTGTCAAAAATAGAAAAAAAAACATTCAAAAAAACCGATAACCCTCACGTTCTCCCCTTTTCTCTAAAATTCGGATGAACGCCACCATGGTGTTCATCCTTGCCGCTGTAAACTCCAGAATCCGGCTCTCTTTCTTTTGTGAAAACAAAAACCGAAAACAAACTCCCTTGCTTGCTTATCTCCTCACCGATTTACCACACACGACCTTGAAGAGGCCGGTAGGCTTATCACAGGCAAGGGAGGGCAACAAACGTAGAGAAGACGAAACCCCGCGAAGGTAAAGAAAACAAAACTCTCTCTTTTCTGTATGTATGCACTTCGAAAGTAAGAAAAGGATGAGATACCTCTGAGAATTTTACTTTTTCTTTTTGCTTCAATGTTCGCAGAATGAAAATCTTCCCTTTACAAATGTTTTAGGGTTTTGTATATATACCCTGATAATTACACTAATTTAAGAAAAAAAGAAAACCTAGAAATTCTACTATTGGTTGCTTTCTAGAAATCTGGTGTATCGTTGCATCCTCTAAAATATTGGGTTGCTCCCTAACAGTAGTTTTTTTTCTTCTAATAATCGTCCTTTGTGTCTCTTTGCATGTGGTGGCCGATCGTGAGGGGGGAAGGGACCAGAGGAAGAAGCTGCTTGGGGAGCAAGGCTTTGCCATGGCTGACAACGTGGAGCTCGGCCATTGCTCTTCCTTGCCAACATAGAGGTGTACTAGGAAGATGAGCAGACGTGTGTGGAGGCTACGCAGAAGATGAAGCGACGAGCACACACGAGTGAGGAGATGAGGAGTTGCATGTGAGCTCCACGCGCGCGTGGGGTATTCAAGGGGTCGTGCGTGCGACACGTGATGAAGCTAAAAATATGTCTTTGCTGAAATCTGGTCCGTTAGATCTAATTTAGATCTACGATTTTGATACAATTGCGTAGAAATAAGGTAGATTAGGGTTTCTTATTTTTCAGGTTAGGTTTTTAAGGTTTGGGCCCAACGGTCCCTTTTGTATATATATATATATATATTGGCTTTGTAAATGGACTATATATATGGACTGGAATTTATGAAATATGGTCTTTTAAAGTTTGTTTTTTGGGGTTTCAGATCTGTTTAATAATAATAATAATAATAAAACAAATACTAAAAATAGACAAAAATGGTGATTACAGATGCTCCTCTTTGCTCATTATAGTAAAACGAGAATAGAACAGAGATCAAAAGCACTAATTTTGTCCTACATCCCTGTTTGAAGATTTTGAGTTGCGAGTTCCTCTTATATAGAACTGCTCACCTTTCCTCTTCCTAAACCCTGGAGCTATGAGTTTTTCCTATATAAAACTCTTCACTCTGAAGTCCTTGGGTTGCGGGTCCCTCCAATATAGAACATTTCACCTTGATATCCTGATGCTGTGAGTTTGAAATTCCTCGCCTAAAATCCCTGAGCTACGAGTATCTGCCTCTTTCGCTCTGAAATCTTCAAAGCTACGAGTCCATCTTATATAGAACCTTTCACCTCGAAATCTTGATGTTGCGAGTTTGAAACTCATCACTTGAAGTCCTTGAGCTATGAGTATCTGCCTCTTATACTCTGAAATCCTGATGTTGCAAGTTTGAAATTCCTCGCTTGAAATCCTTGTGCTATGAGTATCTACTTCATTTGCTCTAGAATCCTGATGTTGCGAGTTTGAAACTCTGCGCCTGAAATCCTTTCCGAGTTTTCACATTGTTGTTTGCTCATTTTCTCAGAAAGTACCCGATCTAACCTTCAAATACATGTAAAAGAGGTGAAATGCTATGATGGTATGAGTTAGCATGCTCCTAACATAGGGATGTCTTACTATGTATGATGTGTGAATTGAAAACACTAAAATTTGCTTGAACGCATTCACTTTCGTGGTTGATCTTTCTCGACCTTCTTTTTACTTCATTCTTCTTCTTGATATTCTCAATGACCGTACTTTATCTCATATTCGGGTTCAACTATCAGCTTTTTCTTTTCGAACTTTCTAATCTTTTGTTCTGAAGTGCCTTCTTAGGTTTTCACTTTAGGCTTGCTTTTCTCAAAGCGTTATTTCGAGTTTTCACTTTGATTTTTCTTTTTTTTATGTGCCTTTTCGAGTTTTCACCTTGAGATCATTTTCTTTTTGCAATCCTCTTGTTTTCGCGTGACTAGCTTGGATTTCGACAAGGTCATCATTCTTCTTCTTTTCGGCCTATTCTCATATCCTGACAATTGGAGTCTTTTCTTAGTTCGAGCTTAGCGTACCTTTTTGTACTACCTGCACCTAACAGGTTAGAACATAGTAATACCAAGAAATCTTTTGCTTTTCGTGAATCTATATCAACCTACTTGTAGAATGCTTATAGAAAAAGGTAAGAGAAGGCGCAAAATAATACTTCATTAATATTTTGAAAGTTCAGAATGAGTTACAAAGGTAATGGCAAACATGAAAGGAAAAGAAAACAAAATATGATGCAATGTCCTAATCATCCACTATATGACTGATGCGAGAACCCATCGACCGAAGTGGATCCCTCACCAGAAGTACTTCACTAAAATCTTTGACACCCAATGAGGTCTATTTTTCGGATGTCTGATCTTCAAAGATTATCTGAGCCACCTTGCGCGGGTTTTCGACTCAAATCTTCCTCTGGTTTCAAGACGCCCTTTTTGGGTTTTCATCTTGAACCCTCATTTTTGTTTCTTCTTTTTTTTTCTCTTTTTTCTCTTTTTTCTTTTTCTTTTTTCTCTTTTTTCTTTTTTTTTTCATGCATAGTATTTCGTGACTGAATCTGATTTTACCAGATTGTTCAACACCTTACCGTCCATTTTATTAAGATTAACGCTCCTTCAAAAAAAGCATTTTTTACAACATAAGGCCCTTCCCAATTAGGCATCCACTTCCCGCGGGAATCCTTTGAATCGACAAGATTTTTCTAAGCACTAGATCCCCCTCACGAAATTCTCTTGGGAAAACCTTCTTATCGTAAGCTCGCACCATTCTCTTCTGGTACATCTGGCCATGGAATATGACTTTCATCATTTTCTTGTCAATAAGATTCAACTGGTCAAACCGAGCTTGTACCTATTCGATTTCTTCTATCGTTACCTTATTTAGAATTCGAAGCGATGAAACCTCCACTTCAATAGGTAGCACTACCTCCGTGCCATAAACCAATGAGTACAGTGTAGCTCTTGTTGAATTGTGTACGAACGTTCGGTAGGAAAATAGAGCAAATGGAAATTTTCATGCCAGTCCTTGAAGGTGTTCGTAGTTTTTGATATGATCTTCTTGATGTTCTTGTTTGCCACTTCTACCGCTCCGTTCATCTTGGGACGATAAGTAGTGGAATTATGGTACATTATTTTGAATTGCTCGCATACATCGACTATCATCGTGTTGTTTAGGTTAGAAACATTATCGATAATGATTCTTCCCGGTAAACCGTAGCGACAAATGATTTCCTTCTTCAAGAACTTGCAAACTGTTACTTTTGTTATGCTAACATGGGAAGCTGCTTCCACACACTTAGTAAAATAGTCGATAACAACCAGAATAAAATGATGCCCATTGGATGCTTTTAGATGAATCTGACCAATGACATCTATTCACCATATAGCGAAAGGCCATGGAGAATTCATAGTGTGTAGAGGTAATGAGGGAGAATGGATATTGTCGGCATATATCTGACATTTATGACATTTCTTCGCATAGTCGATACATCCCCCTTCCATGGTTGACCAAAAGTACTCGTATCTCATGATTTTCCGGGCCATGAGAATCCGTTAGCGTGCGTCCCACATAATCCATCATGCACTTCGGCTAAGATACTTTTAGCTTCTCGAGCATTAACACACTCAGTAGTATTTGGTCTTTGCCCCTTTTGTATAAGACCTCTCCGTCTAGAAAATATCCCGCAGCCATTCTTCTAATAGTTCTTTTATCATTCTCATTAGCCTCTTTAGGGTAGGTTTGGAACCTAATATATTGCAGAATATCATAGTACCATGGGTTTCCATCCGCTTCCTCCTCCAAACCATAGCAATGAGCTGGTTCTTCGAAAATTTGCATCTCAATTAGCTTTATTTCTGCTTCGGCGCTTGCTTCAAACATTGTGGCCAACTTTGCCAAAGCATCTTCCATTTGATTTTCTTCCCTCGAAAGGTAGGAAAAACTAATCTTCTCGAAGATTTTGACTAACTCTTGGATCAAATCATAGTACCTAACCGACTTCAGGTCTCTTGTTTCTCATTCTTTCAAGAGCTGATAAATTACCAAAGATGAATCTCTAAAGACTTGAAGCACTTTGATTTTCCTTTCAATCGCTGCATGCAAGCCCATAACACAAGCCTCGTACTCAGCTTTGTTGTTTGCACAAAAGAATTCTAATCTACTTGTGAAGGGATAGTAGATATTTTCTGGAGAAATTAGCACTGTCCCAATCATATGGCCTAGAGCATTGGATGCTCCATCAAAATAAAGCTTCCATGACTCAAGCTCTGAAGTAGATTTTTTTCAACAATTATGCACATCAAGTCTTCATCGGGAAAATGGAAGTTCAAAGACTCATAGTCATCCGAAGCACGGCTTGCCAAAAAATTTGCTATAGCACTCCCTTTTACCACATTTTGACTCATATATAGTATGTTAAATTCAGACAACAACATTTGCCAACGGGCCATTCTCCTGCTTAGGGCCAGTGCTTCCATCAAAAACTTTAATGGATCCAACTTGGATACCAACCAAGTCTTATGATACAACATGTATTGCTTGAGCCATCTGGTTGCCCACACTAGAGCACAACACCATTTTTAAATTGGTGGGTACTGCATTTCACAATCGGTGAACTTCTTGCTCAAATAGTAGATCGTTTTCTCTTTTTTCCCGGACTCATTATGTTGCCCCAGAACACAGCCCTTCGAATTCTCAAAGACTGTTAGGTACAAGATCAAAAGCCTATCTAGAACCGATGCTACTAGAATCGGAGCATTAGTCAAATACTTCTTGATTTTATCTAGAGCTTCTTGGCACACTTCATCCCATACCTCAGTTTTCTTCTAAAACAGCCTAAAAACGGGGTTACACTTGTCGATCAACTGAGAAATGAACCGAGATATATAATTTAATCTCCCTAAGAAACCTCAAACTTCTTTTTGGGTCTGAGGTGGCGGGAGATTCTGGATGGCTTTCACTTTTAGGGTCAATCTCAATCCCTTTTCGGCTAACCACAAAGCCTATGAGCTTACCAAACGTAACGGCGAAAGTGCACTTAGCCGGGTTGAGCTTTAGCTTATACTTTCTCAATCTTTGGAAAAGTTTCCTCAAGTTTTGAATATGCTCTTCTTCGGTTCGAGACTTGGCAATCTTGTCATCCACATATACCTCGATCCTCTTGTGTATTATATCGTGAAAATGGTTAGCATGGCTCTTTGATAGGTTACTCTAGCATTCTTCAACCCAAAAGGCATCACCTTGTAACAGAATATCCCCCACATAGTCACGAACGTAGTTTTCTCCATGTCATCAGAATACATCTTTATTTGGTTGTATCCTGAGAAACCATCCATGAAAAAGAACTGTGAATGTCCTGCGGTGTTGTCGACCAAAGTGTCAATACGGGGCAAAGGGAAATTATCCTTGGGGCTTGCTTTGTTGAGATCTCTATAATATATACACATGTGAACCTTCACATCTTTCTTAGGTACCAGGATTATATTCGCCACCCACTTCAGGTACTGGCAACCTTTAGGAAACCAGCTTCATACTACTTTTTCACTTCTTCTCAAATCTTCAACAACATTTCTGCCCTCATTCTTCTTAATTTCTGTTGGACTGGTTTACATTTCAGCTTGATTAGTAGCTTATGTACCACAATATTCGTGTCTAGCCTCGGCATGTCTTGATAAGTCTATGTGAAAACATCCTTAAATTCTAGAAGTAATTCAATCAACTCATACATGGTCTTGGATAAGAATGCAGTGCAATCTTCACTTCTCTCCTTTCTTCCTCGTTCCCAAGTTGAGGATCTCTACCTCTTCTTGATGGGGCAAAATCTATTTGCCTTCGCTTTCCATTAATATCAGCAATTCATCCGGGACCTTATATTCTATCTCATCATTTTTTCCCTCGATTTCAGCTATATACAAGGGTTGCTCAAAATCTACCTCGGGCTCAGGATTAGATTCAGAATCATTTATACAGTTAATAATAGGGATCCTGAAACAAATTTGAAATGAATATGCATTGGAAAGAGAAAAAGATATTATTTATAGAATGAATAAAATAATAAATGTGATAAAAGGATGCAACAAATATGATGTTTTTCATTTGAGAGAAAAAAAGGGTGGAAACATCCTTTTCATTGAATCGAAAAAAAAATAAGTTGATATAGAAGCCATTTACAAAATATCCCTATTGCTCGCGGGCAAAAGTGAATAGGGTTGGTTATGAGCATTACTCTGATTCAAACCTAGAAACTACAGGTAAGTACACACTGGTTCAATTGTTAAGTGTCTATCCCGGAAAGCAAGGGCGGATTCCGACCAAGAACTTACCATTTTTTCCATATTCGGCCATCACATTGATGTTCATCCATTCTAAAGCCTCATTGAAACTCCCCTCCTCACTAATCTTGGTACACTCTAGACTGGCCTCATGTATCTTCTATCCCACATTAATTATCCCGCCAAACACAAAAATATTTTTCATGTTAGGATAGGTCATAGGCTCCAATAGAATGTCCTCACCTTTCAATCTGGCCTTCCTTTGCTCCTCTCTCTTCTTCCATTCTACCTTCTTTTGCTAAAAATTGGGCTTGTGGCTGAGCACGTACCGGTCCTTCTTGCTGATGACAGTCTGGGCGCGCAAACACTCTTGCAAGTTCATTCTGAGTCATTTACCTTTCCTAGGGCATGAGATCTTACTTCCTTCCACCACAAAGGTAGCATTCATAAATTCCAAAGCCATGAAGGAACATTCAACAATGTCTTTATCACTTTTTGATATAAGGAGCATTGGTGGTTACAAAAGCAATGATATCTTGTTCAGTCCCCACGCTTACCAACTTCCCTTCAATAACAAATTTCAGTTTTTTATGCAGTGAAAAGGCACAGCTTGGGCTGAATGAATCCAAGGCCTTCCTAGCAAGCAATTATAGGTTGGTCGAATGTCCATAACCACAAATTTGACGATATACTCAGTAGGTTCGATTAATAGTGGAATCTCAATCTTCCCAATCACATCCATTTGGGTCCCATAAAATGCTCTAACAGAGTTCTGACATGGCTTCATATGTGAACTATCAATATCCAACCTTTGCAACGTCACCATTAGCAACACATTCAAAGCAAAATCCATTGTCAATGAGTACCCCTGGTAATACATATCTTTTACAGTGGGTGGTAATATTCAAAGCTTTGGTAGATCTCATGCCCCCATCCGAAATTTCATCATCACTAAAAGTGATATAGTTATTTGCGGCAATATGCCCCACTATTCGATCCAATTTGCTTATTAATATGTCATTCAGGACGAATGTCTAATTTAACACCTTTAACAGTGGGCTACAGTGTTTCTCCTAGCTCAACAACAATTTAAGAACTGAAATCCCTGCTTGTTGTTTTCAGAGCTGTTCGACAATGCTATACTCACTATGCTTTAGGAACCTTAAGAACTCTTGCGCTTGTGTCTCTGTTACCGGCACATTAATCTTCGGAAGAGGCTCTTTCCCAAAAATCTTCTCAGGCTCAGTCATCACCAGTTTATCATTATCATTTGGCTCCTTCGCTGTCTTCGAGATTTCTGGTGAATAACACATACCACTTCTTGTAACATGTCCCACCCCATTCACTATTTTGACTTTTGACTCTACTGGATCCTCCTTCTTTGCGGGCTTCTCTTCATCAAATGACTTCCCACCTTCTCATAGTTCTAAATTCCCCGGTATTGAGATGTGAGCGGTATAGCTCCACGGAACCTTTCAGGTATCCTTGAAAGGAAATGAGGTCAGAGCTAAAATTCAAAGCTTCAAAGCTACCTTAAAGCTTTCTCCTTGGGACGGATTTTCTTCTTTCAGCTTTAGTGATACAACAAATGACCTATCTACCTCATACTTGATCTTAGAGCTATCCGATGTACATACATCTAACTCTTATACTACGCAGAGAATGGTGGCTTGAAAGGGTTGAAGTAATAAGGCCAAACCAAGTCTGCTTCATGCAACTGCGAGTATAATCCGGCATAAGACACCGACAGAGGAGTGAAAGACATCTTCTCACTTTCTTTCTTCGCGGCTCTAGTCTTTTTTTTTATCTTTGTCCTCCTCCAGTTGTGACTTGTTGCGAAGAAATAGTGAAACTCTTTGGGGCCGTATAGGTGCTTGTGGTATTCATCTTATTATCTTTTCTCTTTTAGTTCTTTTGAGTGCTTTCCCCACTATCAATTCTTCCACTCTTTATGGCTACTTTGATTGACTCCCCGGTTCTTACCATGTCGGTAAAATTTTGAGTGGTATTGTTTATCAATCGGTCAAACAATGCACCCCCTCAAAGTATTGATAAAAAATAATGTGATCTTATTTTTAGGGATCAGTGGTTGGATTTGCGAGGCCACATCGCGCCATATTTGAGCATACTGGCGTAAACTCTCATTTGACCTTTGCTCTATTCCCTCTAACATGATTCGGTTAGGGGTCATGTCAGTTACATGTTTGTATTGTTCTACAAAAGCCCTTAAAAGATTTTCCACGAATTGATATTAACTTGATTGAGTTGGGTATACCATCGGGTCACAGAATTGGTCAAGCTATCTTGAAAACAATGGATGAGTAGCTTCTCGTCTTTTACAAAAGTTGCCATCTTCATGCAATACATAGTGATGTGAGCTGAGGGGAATGCAGTTCCATCATACTTGTCAAAATCAAGAGCCTTGAATTTTGGTAGAATGACCAAATCTGCTACAAGGCTCAAATCACCAGCATCGTTCCCTTACTCATCCATCCTTTATAAGGTCTTGAACTTTTCTTCAAAGAAACAGAACCTCTCCTCGTATTTCTTTTCCATTTCATTCCTAATCCTTTCCTCCACCTCATTCATCATGTTTAGTTCTGGTAATTCATTCTTATATGTTGCCCCTAAATCAATGTGTTGATTTGCTGAAGCTCTTAGGTGGCTAGAAGATGCCCCCACAGGATGATTAGTGGATGCCCCTGCTAGATTGATATATACTTTCTTTTTTGGATCTAGCATTTCTGGCTGAACCTTTACATGAGATGCAGTACCCTCTTGTTCTTCAACATTCAAGTTATCAACAGAAAATCCTTCATTGCCTCTCATCTTGATTAACAGATTGGTCATCTGAGCAATGATAGAAGCTTGCGACTGTGTGATCTAATCCCTGATATTATGTTCAATCCCATCCAAACGGACCTCGAGGTCCTTCTGACCTTGTTCTACCTTAGCCATTCTCTCCTCCATTGCTCTTGATTGCAAACGGGTACCGTACAAGTGTGGAATGGTTGTAGGTTAAAAATTCACTTTCTGTCATGATATTCCCACCATTAATTTCATTGTTTCATTAATTAATGTGTGATATATGTATGTATGTCATGAAATGTATACATAGATGATAAAACAAATAAAAGAGAATATATGCAAATAAAGGTGTAGATTCCATAGGTGATCACACTAGAACAACTTTCTTTGAAAATAAAAAGGTCCTCATTACAAAGCATATAAAACAAGTTCCTATAGATAGGCGCCAGCCCTAACTCCTAATTCTTTGATAGCTTGGATTAATTGAATGAATCTCGGTGCTTCATCCATCTCTGGGGCAATAAAAGGGCGCAGTGTTTTGGCTTCTGCGGCTAGACTCATCACGTGTTGTGCCACCTCTTGCACCTGAACCATCAAAGTGGTGTATAAGTCATCCCGGTCTTTAATCATCTAGGTGGCATCACGAAGTCGCTTCAACCAATAATTGTCTCCCTCTTCCGCGGCTTCTTTAAGAACCGTGAGTCGACCCAAGTAATCTTGAATTGTAGCCTCTAAAACCTCAATATGGGCCTGAAGCGTCGCATCCTCTTGTTGATTGGCCTGAAGTTCAAGAAAGCCATTTCGATCATGGTATTCTTTGAGAGATTGATTCAACTCCGCTACCCTTGCCTCTAGTAGGGTATTCTGAGCTTGACTCTAATTCAAACTCTCAAAAGTGGTGTATACAGACCTTGCATCTCCAGCAGATGATTCTTGTTTTCATGTGATTTTTTTTCTAGGCGATACTGTTCTCCCTCTCTTAATTCACTACTTATCTGCCTTTCTTCTTTTATTGCTTGGCCTTCTCTCTTTCTCGATCAATTGCACTTTTACAAGCATTTCTCTCTTTCTTGATGACCAACTTATGGCTTTCCCTTTCTTTCTCAATGGCTCACTTACTTTTTTCTTTTTCTTCCTCGACCAACCTCAAGCCATCAGCCTCTTTCGGCCAGCACTTCTTACCAAAGCTTGAAGCTTGATGGTATCATTTTGGTAGAAGGTCTTCTTTTCTTTCAAGTCCGTATTTTCTTTCTTTAAGTCCTTGATTGCCCCATCGTGTATATCCATATCCAAGTTTACCTTGTAGAGCTCGCTTGCATGTTCAGTTTGCAAAGCCTCAATCCTTTTCTTGACCTTTTCTAATTCATTTCTCAAAATATCAGCTTCTGAAAGGACTATCTTCATGTGCTCTTCTAGTGCCATGGCTGGCCCTTGATCCAGCTTTGGAATTTCATCATTTATCCTCCATCACCTCCAAAAGTCATAATCAGAAGTGAACATGCATTTGTTATCACCCTTCACCTTCATACGATAGAAATGATCCCAAGCCCTCGAGATATTTTAAACCTTCTTTTTGAATTCATCTTTGAAAGCAAATTCGGTACGACTTAAACCTGAGGTAACATGAACGAACTATCGAGACCCAAATTGTCTTGAAACAAATAAAGGGGCACAACCAATCCCTCCATGCAAACCCAACATCATTAACCAATTATAATCTCCACACCGGTATAAGAAATGAGTAACAATGCCTAGCCAAGATACTCGCCAAACTATGTCACCATCTTGAAGGTTCTTGAGAATCAAGGTCCACTTCTTCTTGTTGAAATCTTCTCGCCATTCCATGGCCAAATATTCTCGTAAGGGAGAAAAGCTTCCCAAGAATATACCGGGTAAAACTTTCTTTGGTGTTTACCAAAAGTGACTTTGGATCCAAACCTGAAGTAACTGAGCACAACCTCTAAGTTGCCCCTCTTCATTCTTTCGGATAGCGTTCAAAGAAATAAAAGTCTCAGTCAAGATTGTCGGTGCCAGATTCACCTTCCTCTTCAAGCGTTCGAGTAAATCCAAGACAGCTACATCAATGCCATTCAAGACTCTCAAAAAGATTATCAAACCAAATACCCCTAAGGCAAATAAATCCATCTTCATAACCTCAGCCAAGTGTGTAGGTATTATATCTCAAATGCATTCCCATGAAAAAGTGACACTATCACCTCGACTCAAAATCAAGCCTTTTACCCAATCTTCACTCATTACAGTTATGTTCTTAAGCTTGGCGGGATAATTCTGAGACTTTGGGTGCTTGGAATAAATCTAATCTTTCTGAACATTTCTATGATTAAGTAGTGTCGTGTACTTTTCAATTGTAGGCATCATGTCCTCCCTATTAAAAGTGAAACAACAAAAGGCAGAGTTCCAAAACTAAAATAAGGCTCGAAACAGGGGTTCATTGATTCTGACATACATCAAATTGGTTACATCACCAAAGCTATCACGGAACAGATTCTTTAACCTTGAATCTCTACTTTCCCATATCTTTTTCAAGTCATGAAGATCACTTTGTTGTAGATTCACATAAGTATACCTCAATACTATGCGCTCACTCAGCAAACTATCACTTTGAACTCTTTGGTTACTCTTGGACCAATGTCGGACTTGTGAGTTGATCTCTTCCTTCTTAAGATACCTTTCATCCATAATGAAATATCTCTAATTGGGCGAAAAGCTTCGAATCAACACCTTTATGTCATGTAATGTAAATGCAAAAAGAAAAACAAAAAACAAAACAAAATAAAATAAAATAAAATAAACAAGACACAAAAGAAAAAGTTAATATCGAATAAAGAAATAAATAAATAGGACAAGAAATAAAGTAGAAAACTAAACCAACAAAACAACAAGTAAACCTAATTGCATCCCATCTAAAACCTATAGGTTATCTGCATGGCTCTAAAGGGGTAGGCTTTCTATATTCGCTCATGCAGTTTTGGTACTAAGAGGGTACCCGAACTATCCTCGATGTCCCTTACTATGGGTAGCAAGGCCCCCGATCATCACCCATTATAGGCTCATTTCAACTGAGTTCAATTCAAGGGGACCCATCCACTATGTCCGTACAGAGAAACAATATTCCTACGTAGACATAGGGTACTCGATCCCCGAAGGTACTTACTAGGCCTATACGGAGGAACGATATCCACACGAAAGCACTAGCGCTTTTTCCCACCTAAACGGACGTGTTTATATGTAAACTTTTAAAAATACGTTAAAATAAACTCGCATTTATAAACAAATATTAACCTAATTATCACTTTAATTCACAACTTCAAATATTAATAAAGTGGTAACTATACTTTGTTTTTCTTGAAAAATGGCTTGACTCACTTTAGTTTTTTTAAAAATCAAAACCAGTCCCCAGCGGAGTTGTCATGCTGTAGCAACATTTCTGAAATTCAAATTGGTTTGATGAATCCCTCTTTTTGAAAATATTTGTTTTAAAGGGGGATTTATTTTAAAAATTGCATTTATGGAAATAAAATACTTGGAGTCGCCACCGATCACTTGGATTAGGTAGACTGGATACCAAAAATAAAACTAGAGATTTGGGGTTCGAGAGTCAGTAACGAGTGGAGAAGGTTTTGCACCCCCACTACGCTTGGGAATCGGTACCAAATTAATTATCGCTCCATTAATATTAGATTTTGTGTGTTAAAGTGACAATTAAACCAAACTTCAGTTATACATGCGAGTAAATTTTAAGTGCCCCGCTATTCGAGAGTAAGCGACAAAACCACCTCCACTGCGACTGGTACTAGCCGCGTTTACTCTCGAATAGAAGGGCACCGCATTGAGAGTTAATATCTCGGATGCAATACTTAACAACATGGCAACTAATCCTAAACAAAACAAAAAACAAAAGATTCACATGCTCAAATATACAAAAAAAAACATACATATACAACCATATATACATATGTAAGGCCCAAGGCAGTAGTAACATATAACATATGCTACACTATTAAATACACACATATATAAGTCGTATATCACATGCATATAAGGCATTATATACAAATATGCGTACCAATATACTTATAAAATATATAATCTATAGTTAATATTTTGTGCAGTAACCACACACACACACACACACACACACATATATATATATATATATATATATATATATATACACTTATTGCATGCTATAGAAGAATGTATATAGTATATATATACATCAAAAATCAAATGTTACATTCTATATAAAAAATGTGCATCATAAACCGTATAAGTTATATTATAAATACATATTGTACATATATATATATATAATATTTCGAACTATTATAACTTTTAAAAAACATATACTTTTATAAAAATCATATATTTTATGGAGTATATATACACGTTAAGACTATATTCTATATGATAAAACATACCTATATATGTATATTGTATATCACACATAAGAATATGTTATATATAAAAAGCCATATATTATGTAAAACTTATACCATAGTAACATAATATAAACATATCATGTCTACATTAAGCATGCATATGTCATAGCATTGCAAAAAACCAAACAAACAAATAATATAAATGACTGAAATAAAAGGAAAGTAAATTACAGGGCAGAAATTAAACATGAATGAAAAAAGGGGCGAAACGACAAAGATTTAAAAAAGACAGGGACTACAGTTGTGGTTTAAAAAGGCGGAAAAATTGCAGGCCTTATTTTGAAAATGCGGAGGGATTTCAAAAGAGAATAACCCATTTGTTTTTATTAAAACACATATAAATTCACATTTTTTGCAGAAAACAAAAAAAAATTCAAAAAAATTCAATAACCCTCGCGTTCTCCCTTTTTTCTCTGAAATTTGGATGAACACCACCGTGGTGTTCATCTTTACCGCCGTGAACTCCAGAATTCAGCTCGCGTTGGCCATCGCTCACCGACGGCTGGCAAACCCCAAAACAAGCCAAAATAGCTCTTTCCTTCCTCTAAACCCAGATCTTACCTCAGTTTCTTAAGATAAACCACGAAATCCCCTTTCTTTTGTGAAAACAGAAACCGAAAATAAACTCCATTTTCTGCTTATCTCCTTACCGGTTCACCACACACTGCCTCAAGGAGGCCGGTAGGCTTATCACCGGCAAGGGAGAGCAACAGACGCGGAGAAGATGAAACCGTGAAGGTAAAAAACAAAACTCTCTCTTTTCTGTATGTACGCACTTCGAAAGTAAGAAGAAGAAGAAAAGATGCCTCTGAGAATTTTGCTTTTTCTTTTTGCTTCAATGTTCACAGAATGAAAATCCCCCATTTACAAATGTTTTAGGGTTCCGTATATATACCATGATAATTACACTAATTTAAGAAAAAAAAATGAAAACCTAGAAATTCTACTATTGGCTGCCTTTTGAAAATCTGGTTTATTGTTGCATCCTCTAAAATGTTGGGTTGCTCCTTTATAGCAGTTTGTTTTTTTTTTCTTTTCTGATAATCGTTCTTTGTGTCTCTTTGCATGTGGTGGCCGATCGTGAGGGGGAGGGGACTAAAGGGAGAAGCGGCTTGGGGAGCAAGACTCTATCGTGGCCTGACAACGGAGACGCGGAGCTCGACCATTGGTCATCCTTGCCAACATGGAGGTGTACTGGGAAGATAGACAGACATGCATGGAGGCTACGCGGAAGATGAAGCGACGAGCACGCGTGAGTAAGGAGCTGGGGAGTCGCATGTGAGCTCCACGCGCACGTGGGGTATTTGAGGGGTCGCGCGTGCGACGCTTGATGAAGTTGAAGAGATGTATTTGTTAAAATCTGGACCGTCAGATCTAATTTAGATCTTACAGCTGTGATGAAGCTGCACAGAAATAAGGCAAATTAGGGTTTCTTATTTACCAGATTAGGTTTTTAGGGTTTGGGCGCAACAAACCCTTTTGTGTGTATATATATATTGGCTTTGTAAATGGAATATATATACTAAAATATATGAAATGTGGGTTTTTATTTAAAGTTTGTTTTTTTTTTCGGTTTTCAAATATGTTTAATAATAATAATAATAATAATAATAATAATAATAAGGGAAAACTACACCAGTGACCACCCAATTATTGCTCGTGATCTGCTTTGACCACCCAACTAAAAAATTTAAAATTTGACCACCCAACTATTTAAATAGACCTATTTTGACCACCGGCCGTTAAAAGTTAACGGAAATGTGACGTGGCCGTTAAAGTAAAAATTGTATAATTACACATTTGGTCATTACTAGTTACTTATGATATCAATTTAGTCCTAATTTTATTTTAAATAAATAAAATTAATCAACCAATCTGGTGATGACACGTGTCGTCACCCGATTGGATGATTTTAATCTAATTATTATTTTATTTTTTAATATTTAATATATTTATTTTCCTCCAATCAAGTGGACGTGTCACCACGTGATGAAAGAAAAATTCAAGAATAAAAAGGAAGTGCTTGGCATGGGGTTTGAACCCACAACCTCATGGGGTGAAAACCCATGACTTTACCACTACACCAATCCAATCTTAATGAAATGGATTGCACCAGTTTTTATATATCGTATAATGCAGTAAATGCTAGGGAATAAAGAATTAAAAATGGTTACAAGGGGACTCGAACCTAAATTACTTGGGATGTGTAAAATCATGCAAACCACTTAAGCAATTCAACTAAATAATTTAAATATGAATATATTTTAAATATATTAAACGTATAGTTAAAGAAAGATTTAAAATGAAATTAGATATATGATTTTTATATTTTTAAACTAAATTGAATGTTTTTATTTTTCACAATTATTTTAATAATTTCATATATATAGTTTAAAAATAAATGAAATTATATATATGAAATTATTAAAATAAATGTGAAAAATAAAAATATTCAATTTAATCTAAAAATATAATTTTATATATTTTAAAATAAAATTATATATATGAAATTATTAAAATAAATGTGAAAAGGAAAAACATTCAATTTAGTTTAAAAATATAAAAATCATATATCTAATTTCATTTTAAATCTTGCTTTAACTATACGTTAAATATATTTAAAATATATTCATATTTAAATTAATTATTTAAATTGGTTAAGTGGTTTGTATGGTTTTTCACATCCCAAGTGATTTAGTTTGAGTCCCCTTGCAACCATTTTTAATTCTTTATTCCCTAGCATTTACTGCATTATAAGATATATTAAAACTGGTGCAATACATTTCATTAAGATTTGATTGATGCAGTGGTAAAGTTATAGGGTGTCACCCATGAAAATGTGGGTTCAAACCCCATGCTAAGCATTTCCCTTTTATTCTTGAATTTTCCTTCCATCAGACACGTGTCATCACCAGATTCGTTAATTAATTTTATTTATTTAAATTAAAATTAGGACTAAATTGATATAATAGGTAACTAACAAGGGTCAAATTTTGAATTTTTTAAGGGTAAAATTTTGATACACAGGCTGTGTAAAACTAATTTTACACAAGCATGTGTATTTACACTATAAAAATTCAAATCCTAAATTCCTAATCCTAATCCTAACCCTAACCCTAAAAACTAAACCTTATACACTAAATTCTAAAAACTAACCTTAAATTCTAAACCATACAACCCAAACCCCTAAACTTTAAACTCTAAACTAAAACCCTAAAACTAAAAGGCACATGTAAACTAAAGTTTACACGGCCTGTGTATCAAAGTTTTTTCCTTTTTTTAATTGGGTAGTCAAAACAGGTCGCGAGCAATAATTATGTAGTCACTGGGATAGTTTTCCCTAATAATAATAAAGACAATAATAAAAAAATATTAAAACATGGACAAAAATTAGTGATTATAGTCTTTCGATAATTTTTTTCTCGGAAGTTGCAATGGTTTGGGGGCAGAGGCACTCATTGTGAATAATGATGTGTTTAATTATAGCTACTAATGAAAATATTAGATTTTAATTTGGTTAGCATTTTCCTAGAGAGGTGATTATAAATGTGTTTAAAGATTTATTTTTGGTAACACATATTGTGATTTTTTTTATTTTACACATGTTTAAATTTAGACTTAGTTTACATAATATGTGTATTAGCATAGTTATCTATGTTTAAATGTAATTCTTTAAATTTAATTCCAAATTCCATCTTCTCCACTTCTCCACTTCTTCCATTTACTCTGAGGCGGTTACAAGAAATTTTTAAGTTTCCAAGTTCTTCTTCTTTATACTATTTCTTTTTCGGCGGCGGCGGTCGTTGGCCATTTTGCTGGTTATGTACATAAATAAGATTCATCTTTGTTGATGAATTTTAGTTTCATTTTTTCCTTGTTTCTTTTTTCTTTTGTTTTACTTTGTCAGGTTTATACCAAATCTGCTTCTATGGCAGTATTTTCTTTTGCTTGTATAGCAGTTCCTTTGTCTGCTTTTATGGCAGTTTCTGTCAATCTTTTGATAGTTTATAGTTCAGGTGATGAGTATCATCAAACTTCTTTGTCAAATAAGGAGTCGACCTGTACATGTTATGATCCTTTTTTATTGTGCCGATACGCCAAGAACAAGTAACAGAAGAATTTTGCTTTCTTCAAAGAGCACTCAAGGCAAAGTAATAGTTTTCTGGATTTAATTTTAGAAGCTTTTTCAAGTTATTCTGAAGGTGTTAGGTTTGGTATTTTAACGTCTTTCACACCTCTAGATTTTACTGCATTTTTTATTTTGCATTGAACTTCCAATGTTTGAGGTGTGATTCCTTTGTAATCCTTTCACTATTGAATATAATCCAATTTTAAAAAATGTAATTGTCTTTGAGCAAGTACATTTGACCTGTTGGTCAAGCTGCTCACATTTGTTCCCTCGTTTTCCTTAGGTTATGGGTTCTAGACCCACTAGAAATGTTAGAAAGCGGGGGGCGTTAATAATTCAAGAAAAATAAAATAAAAAAGTAAAATAAAATAAATACTGATTTATTATTATTTATTAAATTAAACATATCATAAAATCAAAATACAATAATATTTGAAACATAATCAAATATTAAGACAATAATTTGAAACCGTTTATTTGTGTTAAGGCCTGTGTAATACACAATTTCCTTAAGACATATTCGTCCGCTCCTATGGTGATTGAGTAACGTTGGACGTATATCTCCCATGATACAACAACAAAATAAGTACAATAGTAGCACGTCTGCAGTGATCATCAAACCGCAACCTCGTCCTCTCTATCACCGAAAAACAATTTGAAAATCACAAAGTAAAAGCAATTGAAAAATCTCTATGTTTTTATCATTATTAAACCTAGTAGGTTTGCATGCTATTTATAGAGGTAAAAGTTTCATTGGAAATAAATCTTTTGAATTATCTGAATTTTATTTAAAATAAAATTTATTTATCAAATAACATTATCACAATAATATTTGAATTAAAAGATAATATCTTATCATATATTTATCTTTTTAATTCCAGAATATTCAAAAAATAATATCCAAATCTATAGATAATCTCTGATCATTTATCTTTTTATTTGAGATATTAAAATGTTATATTTAAGGAAAATTATCTCGTAATGGGTGGTTAAAATATCCACAAGCCCACAGAGGGCCTGACTGGTTTAGGCATTCACGTCACCCATATCATATCAACTTAAGTTATTTAATAACCACCAAGTAGGGTCTTGTATATAAACATATCTCACGCTTGGTAACCCATCAATATGAGATGTAAGTTTTTCCCTTTTTCCGTAACTCAATTCACAAGCATACTTTGAGCATCAATTTCTCATTCATCAAACCCATTTTGAGCGTATGAGATATCGTTGTAAAGGTCTCATGGAGTGGAATATGAAGATGTAATTTCATTATTCGAATCTCCACCTTTACCCATAGTAAATATGCCTTAAATTTCCCACTTTATCATATTTTTCCAATAAGGAACACCTACTTCCTTCCTCTAGAGTCCCTCATCCCCATTCTCTATAGGTAGGATTAGGATTAGAATTAAGAATTGTCAAAAAAATATAATTATCTCTAATTTAAGATTTGGAGGAGGAGGAGGAGGAGGAAATATGCTCTAAATCCTTGTACTCATTGTACATTTGAAATTTAGCCCTTACTTTTATTTTTTGAAATTTAGTCCTTGCACTTTTTGTGGCATATGTTCATATTTTTTCTAAACTCTTTGATAAGACACACGCCTTGCAGACAAAGTTATTTGAATCTGGGTCTCCTAGGATGAACATCATTCTCTTTTTTAGTGAAGCCACTCGTTGGGTTCAATTAGACTTAAATTTTTAAATATGAAAAATAGATGATCAAATTTTTAAATAGAAAATTTCTAAAAATTTTACGAATTTCAAATTTTCAGAGGGATGACTACCCTCAACCCTCTCAACCCATCCATGCCTAAGTCATTGAGGCGAAGCTACACAAGGTAGGGCCTAGCCCTTGCGGTCCACCTCTATAATTCATTATTTTTTAATTTGGACCCTGTAAAATTTGATGTTATAATTTATTTTACTTATTTTAATAATATAAATTGTTCTTGTTTTAGTGGTAAAGTTTGTAAATGAAAGTTAGCATGTTTTTCTTGAAGCCAATAGATCAAGTCCTTTTGGTGACATTTTTAGTCTTTTATTTTTTTATTCATGACCCCCATTAACTTTTAATTCTTAGCTTCCCACCTTCGCCCCTGTATATTTGGGTATGATCCACTTTTTTATCAATAACGTATGAATTTATTAGATCGAAATTCATACATATATCATCACGTGCCTCATTAAAAACCTCATTAACCTATGGTGGAGGAAAAGAGTACAACATGATGATACAAATGGCACAATAAAAAGAGACGATACAAAATGCCTAGACCTTCCACTCAAACAATTTACACCAAACCAAGAAAAACAAACTGCAACCACACCAATCCTGCCAATACAACGAGTCGGGCTACCATATCACTCGAGAATAGCCTGAAAACAAGATGGGCGATCCACTCTCCCCTTAGCCAACGCATCCACCAATTCATTTTCCTTCCAGTAAATATTATGGGAACAAATACAAGCCGAAGCTGCCACACACGCATCAATAGATTTAAAACAGTCCCACAACCTCCAAGGACGTCGATCCTGATATAGTACCCACGTGACAGCATCCGCCAATTCATTTTCCTTTCGGTAAATATTATGGGAACAAATACAAGCCGAAGCTGCCACACATGCATCAATAGATTTAAAACAGTCCCACAACCTCCAAGGACGTCGATCCTGAAATAGTACCCACGTGACAGCAATCACTAAGTTCAACTCTATCACTACTGAACAAGTATTACCCCAAGGGGATCGAACAAGCAAATCCAAGGCAAACCCAATTGCTCGAACCTCTTCCTCATTCAAATCCATCACTACCAAAGGTTAAGAGAATAACGCTAGGATTTAACCCTCTAAATTACGCAACACTCCTCCACACCCTGCTTTTCCTGACTTGCCCCTTGCTAAGCCATCCACATTAAATTTAAGGTACCAAAAATTGGGGGAAACCACATCACTCCCACCTAAGGAAAGGTTATCGAAGTTAAAAAAATGCAACTCCACGTACATTATCACCATTGAGATTCAAGAATGATCGAAGCATCTCACCTCGCTTTCACCCAATAGAGAGCTCGTAGTTTGACCAAAAAGAAAAGCTCCTCCACAAACAATCTCTTTTGATTAAAGATGGCCTCATTTCGAGCCAATCATCTGTTCAAAGCACTGCTGCGCAACCCCCCATTGTTTTCACTGGATATTCACTTATGTTATGTTGTTATTGTTTTTTAATTAGTATAATTGTTATATGTTAGTGTTATATAATATTAATGTAGTAATTAGTATTAGTATTATTGTTATGTGTTGGTGTCATATAAGATTGTTAATATAGTAATCATTGTTATATAGACTTTTGATTAGTGTGTTATAGTTAGTATAATAGTTAGTGTAATAGTTAGTATAAACCCCAAAATATAAAAAATACATAGCCCATTTGTATTAAAATTTAAAAGGTCTATACTAAAAAATAAACAAAGAGTCCATGTTTTTACAATAAGGGCTTATTTGGCTCAATACCAATCAAAAATGAACTCTAATCTTCTTTCTTTATTTCTTGCACAGCCGAAGGACAACCGTTGGATCAGGGGATTGATCCAACGGCGCAGATCACTCCAGCTGGAGAAGGGATAGCGCTGCACTATTCCAACCGTTAGATCTAAACGAGATCTAACGGCTCATATCGCACCAAAGCAGGGCACGGGATCATCACTCGCGTGTGGAAGCCACGCGCGCAACGTTTCAACTTCGGCCAGTCGTTTCATCTTCTTTGGCGAGCACCCAAGCTGATTCCGTCACCGTTCCCCCTTTTCGGCGTCTCCCTCGATGATCAAAGCCACCAAAAACATGCAAAAGGAAGCAAACATGGATTAAATTCCAAGATAAAAGTAAAGTCAAAAGATATAATCCCTAAATTAAAGCCATGACTTTAATTTGACTCAATCTGAATCAAATTAGAGACAATCTAGGGGAAGAAATTAGGGATTCGTTCTTGTAATTCAAGCAAATATTTAACTATATAAACCCTTGCAAACGATAGAACAAACACACAAAACAATCATCATACACAATAGAGACAAGAGAAAATAGGCATAAGATACTCAAATAGCATATAGATTGTAGAAGCAGTTACAAAGGAATAAGAAGCATTTTCTGGTAACTTTCTTTTCTATATTTTCTTTCAAATTAAAGTAAAGAAAGTGGATAGGATTTTACCGTTGTTTTTGTAAAGCACCGCCGAGGTTTGGTTTCGATATAACTCCGGTGATAGAATACGAATTGGATCCCACGGATTCTAGAAAAAAGAAGAAGTTTCTAGGAAATTTCACTGCCGGCAACGGCGGGTAGCGTCGGTGGAAGGCGGCCGGCACGGTGGATGTTTATCGTGTTCTTCAATTCATGAAGAACACGAAGAACATGTCTAGAGGACTTTTAGAGGGCCAGTTTGATCCATTTGAATAGATGGGAAACAAAATGATTTTGTTTATAACTTTGGGTATATATACCAAACCGAGACCTGATCCATATCCACCCTTCAACCCGCGCCATACTTTGCCGAATCTTTTACCGCAACATTCCAACTTTTATTTCATTCAATTTCATCCTTTTTTATTTTAAATTGACCACCCAATTCTTTTTCTCTATCAATTCGATCATCACATTCTAATTTCTTTCAATTTAGTCCCTAATTCAAATTTTCTTTTAAAAAATAAAAGCTAATTACCTTTTTCTTTTATTTAAAAATTTATTAGTTATTTAATTTAATTTAAATATTTTAGTTGCTTCTTTTTGTTTTTTATGTACACATGTGTTTATTAAAACCCTCGGAATAGGTACCTTAATAAGCTTAGATTCGAGATGTCTTTGAAGTAAAATTTTCGTCATATTCTTAATAATACACACTTAATTTTATTTAAACCCTAATAGTTAAAATAAGTGTAGACAATTTTAGGTTATTAATCGCTAATTAGGTTTTAATTAAACGTCTACAACTCATTTAATCACTATAGTGGGTTTGTTTTAAAATTGAAAACTAACTAATGTGGTGTCTTACCAAATGTAAATGACAGGTTAGCGCCAGGAGTGTTGGCGGTGATTGGAGTTTATTTTCTGGGCGATAAGGCCATTAAAATATATTTATATTCATAAAATGGACGATTATATCGAAATCTTGTGAACTTGCAAATTCCAGTTTTGAAAATACTTTTTGAAATCAATACGGTACCAACTTTTGAGCATGGTGGGGGTGCTAATCCTTCCCCACTCGTAATCGACCCCCGAACTTGTTTTATGGTTTCCACAAGACCAAAAATATTATTTTAATAAATAAAACATTTTATTAAAATAACCTCATTTTAAAAGTGATGCAATCACACTTTCTTTTAAAAAAGATTGGTGTTTATTTTAGTTTTCAAAATGTCGGGCCCTCCTAAAAAAAGGGTTGCGACAGCTTGGCAACTCCGCTGGGGAAGTTTTTATTTTTAAATAAAAACAAAAGAGGGTCAGGCCACAAATTGGTTTCAAAATGTTTTTTTTAAAGAATGGAATTTGCAAGTTCACAAATTTTCAATTTGTTAGTCCGTTTAATGAATATAACTTTATTTTACGCATTCCAAAATTATTCAAAAGCTCTATTCCCGAGCTTGTCCCGTTCGTTTAAGTTAGGGGAAAACGCTTTGCTTATGTCAAAATACTGATTCTCCGTATGAGTCTAGCAAGTACCTTCGAGGCTCATATGCATCATGTCTTCGTAAGGATACTGGTCCTTCGAGAGGACATAGGAAGTGAGTCCTCATGAGTTGAACTTGGTTCGTTTGAAGCCTATAATGGGTGAGAACCAGGGGTCTTGCTACCCTTAGTAGGGGATAGCAAGGACAGCTCGGGTACCTTTTCAGGACCTAAAAAAGTTTGAGAATCTAGAGCCTACCCTATTAGAGCCATGTGGGAAACCTAGGTTTTTTAGTTTGGTAAAAATCATTTCGCAAAGATAATCCGTGGAGACATGTCCTGGAATGTTGGAATGCTTGTCCAAAGTTATATACGCAATGAAATTATTTTGGGCCCTTTTTGTTTCTTGTATCTAATCTTTTCCTTTTTGTTGTTTTGCATATCTAATCTTGCATCATCATTTCATTTCAAGAAGGGTTTTGGTTCTTTAAAATATCTGCTCAGTTAGAAAAGTTGTAACCATGGATGGAAGGGTCCTAGAATTGGAAGAAGAGAATGCAAAGGTTCTTCACTGGTCAAAAGTGAATCAGCGAACGTATGGGGACAGTTTGGCAGCTGATCATGAAACAAAAACTTCAAAATATGCTCATATCAGCATTAAGCAGAATAATATGCAGGAGCTGTAAAAAATCTGGGAGCAGTTTGATTATGAGACCAAGCAGCTGTTCTATGAAACCTACGGAGATATAGCATATTTATTGTATGTGAAGGTAGATGAATAATTCTTGAAGGCTTTGATCCAATACTGGAATCCAGGGTATTGCTGCTTTACCTTCAATGGAGAAGATATGATGCCCATATTTGAAGAATACTTGGCTTTGTTCAACCTATGCAAAGTGAAGAAGAATTGGGTCTATGCTAAGCCTTCTAAGAACAAAAATCCACACTCAAGATTTCAAGCATTTGCTGGCATGAGTGAAGGATGGGTTAAAGGGCTGATACGGAAAAGAGGGGAAGTTTTAATTTCCCTTGGTTAAGCATCAAAAACATAATTCTAGCTCACCCAGACAAAGGAAAGAGAGTGGATCTCATGGCGATTGTGATCTACAGATTGGTTATCTTCCCAAGGGTCCTAGGAAACATTGATGTAGCATTGCTTGACTTCTCTGAACAGCTGAAAATGGGGGTTAATCCAATACCTGTTGTGTTAGCTGAAACTTTTGTTTTGCTGAATGCATGCAGAAAGGTGGAAGGTGTGCGCTTCGGAGTGTGTGCTCTATTACTTCAGGTTTGGGCCCTCAGCCATTTTTGGAAATGCCCAACATTAACTCTGTCGAATGTATTCTCACTAAACTTTTCTCCTCTTCGTGAATTCTTGGCAAAAGATTGGCCAGTTGTCGAGAAAAGAAAATGAGTGGACATTTTCAAAGACCGTCGTGATGAAGACATCAAATGGAGGGTTCCTTGGATGGGCCATGCTAAGATCCTGTACAAGTGTAGAGATTTCAATTTCTTGATGCTGTTAGGTTTTTAGGGAGGGATTGGATATGCTTCTTTTCTAGTGTCTCGACGGTATGATTCTTGGCAGTTCATCCCATTCACTACTAGTCTTAGTTCGTTAGAGTTCGAATTCCAGGGAGAGTTCAGGCAGAAAGTACAAACAATTGGTGACTTGTGGAATAACTGTTATCATATAGAGGTAGAATATGATAGTCATTGCATGTACACCCCTGACTATAATGTTTGGAGACACATAAGAATAAATAACAAGGTCATATTACCTTCACCCGGCCAGGCCAAGTCACTAGAGGAACACTTGAAGGCGATCCCTTCTGAGGCGGATATTTTGAGAGAAGAGTTAAGAAGAGCCAAGCTGAAAATAGAAGCCTTGCAGGAAAAGAACCAGAGAAATAAGTTTGAGTCACAGCTTGACATAGACAAATTCAAAGGAGAGACATATCGGGTAACGAAGCTGTACTTGGATTTGAAAGAGAAGTATGAGATTCAGAGAGTTGACTTCCTCAAATTTCAGACCAAGGTTCGCAACGCTGACTTGCAGAAAAGCCCAGATCAGTGGAGCCAGGAAATTGAACAAGTTGTAGGTAAAGAAAGAGAACAAGGCAAACGAGAGATTAAAAAGTATAGAGGGGCACTCATAGAGGAAGGGAAGAAAAATAAAAGAGCAACAAAAAATGAGGGAGGCAAACGAACCCTAGAGAAAAAAAGAGAACGTGGCTGCTTGGAAGAGGAAAGCCCAGGACAACAAGAACCATCTGCTTGAATTGCAAGCAACATATGATGAGACTTGTAAGAAGTTGAAACAGAGTCAGGATTTTGTTGCCAAATTACAAGACAAACTGGATATCCTGAACCAGTCCCTTCAGAAGTTACAAAATGATCACACTTAATCAGAACTCCAAGCTAGCTTGAATGAGAATGATTCCCTGAGAGGGCAAGTGGAAGAAATAGACAACATCATCCAGGAATATAGAATGAAGATCTTAGTCCTTAGGGATATAGTTGATGGAGGCAATGATTACTAGTTTATGCGCCTTAGAGATAATGCACGAAGGTTCCAAAAGCTGGATGAGTTCGATTGGACTGTCATAACCCAAGTTCAAGATGTGGCTCAACGTGTGACGATGCTGGCCACCGAAGCTGTAGCTCTTCTTCAATACATTAAACCAGTAGGAGAGGTGGGACCACGGCTTATATGGATAATTGAAGAAGTCAAGGAATTAGGAGTTCATGCTGAAAAATATTTGTAAAAAGATATGGAAAAGTTGATGTAATAAGGACCTTTTGACATTCAATAAAGCTATTTCTAAAAGCAGGTATTTCATTGAAACAATGTTCTTTTGTTTGCATTCATACACTTGTATCATTCGTTTGTTTGTTTTCTTTTTGGCTTTGCATTGCATTACATGCATTCATAACATAGCAAGACACTAACTTAAATATAAAAATGACAAAAAATGCCAAAATAGCCTAAATAGCCCGCAAGTACGGTACACGGTCACAAACAAAAGCAATGGAAGATAGAGTGACGGCCTTGGAAGTCAACCACAAAAGTACCTAGGATCGATTAGATAAGTTGGACATTGACTTGAAGCCAGAAATAGAGTTGGTACACTGAAAGACAATCAGCTCGATTGCGACTATGCTAGGGTTCAAGTACCCAGATGAAGCAGAAGTTAGAGAAGAAACCAATGCGCTACCTCGATTCTAGGGTATGACTTTCATCCATCCTGGAATGCAAAAAGAAGCTTCTACACCGAAGATTAAGATATCTTCTCACTTTGCTAAAACTTCCACTTGGAATGAGTCAAAGGCCAATACTGAAGGGGCTCACAACTATGAGGTGTCTGATGTCGATGAAATTGCTAATAAGGCTAAAGCCGAAAAGAAGTAGGATGATCGATATAAGAAGCTTGAAGGAATGATCAAATCCTTCTAAGAAGGAAGCACTCATGGAGAGGTGGATGCTAGGGAGCTGAGTTTGGTGACAGATTTGGCGGTGCCCTTGAAATTCAAGGTCTCTAATTTTGAGAAGTACAATAGAACCACATGCCTATGAACATATCTAACCATGTACTGCAGAAAGATGTCAATGTACCTAGACAATGAGAAGCTACTTATTCATTGCTTCCAGGATAGCTTAATGGGGTCAGTTGCACGTTGGTATACGTAGTTGAATCGGGTCAATATTTGATCATGGAAGGACCTATCAATAGCCTTTAATGAGCAGTACAAACATATCACTGTTATGGTCCCAACTAGACTGGTCCTGCAAGGGATGGAACAAAAGTATCATGAAAGTTTCCGTCAATACGCGTAAAGGTTGAGGGATGTAGCTACTCAGGTTCAGCCACCATTACTTAAGAATGAAATCACCCTAATGTTTGTAGAAACCTTGAAAGGTTCATTTTATGATCGTATGATAAATCATGCAACCAAAAGCTTCGCGAACTTGTTAATGAATGGCGATTTGATCTTGGCGGCTGTCAAGAGTAGAAAATTAGATGGAGGAGAAACAAAGAAACCCTAAAAGAAGAAGGAGAATAAAGTTAATGAAACTAATGTCTACAACCCCAATTATTCAAAGGGAGTGGTTTTCAATAAACCCAATGCTTCAACTCCAGCCCCTGTTGCAACAAGCTCACCGAAGGAAGAGCGAAGATATCAAGGGAATTCAAAACCATACTTCCCTCTCGTCCCAATGACATATGCAGAACTGTTTGCTGAACTGATCAAGTCTCAGATGGTACTACCACGCCATGTTCCACCTTTCTCACCTTCGTACCCCGTATGGTACGATAAAAATGCGCAATGCAAATACCATGCAGGTATTAGGGGCACACAATTAAAAATTGTACCACATTTAAAAGACTGGTAGATGACTTGAGGAAATTAGTCATGTTATCATTTAACACGTCTAAAGAGAAAGGAAACCCCCTACCAAATCACTAGAAGGCAGGAATGGATGTTATCATTAAGGAAGAGGACAAAAGGGTCAAGGGGTATGTTGCTGAAGTTAGGGCATCAATGATGTGGGTGTAAGCCCAAATGGTTGCAACAGGGATGTTAGAAGAGGAAGCCCAGGAGATGGTTGAAGATGAACTATATTGCGAGTACCATAGAGTAGGAGGACATGGGATTGAATGCTGCTCAGAATTCAAACGCCTAGTTTAGGCTAAGATAGATAGTAAAGAGCTTGAGTTTTTCGAGAAAGTAAGCAAGGAGCACATGATAGATGGATGTGCATCAGAAGAGACAAACCCAAGGAAAGATTATACAAGGATAAAGCCTTTGGTTATCAAGACCAAGGCAAGTGTAAATGAACCTACGAAAGGTGCAACCTCACGACTAGTAATTAAGGCACCAACTCTATTTCCATACAAAAATAGCAAGCATGTCCCTTAGAACTATGCTTGTTCGGTGACAACACCGGGAGAATTATCGGTTGGAGATAAGACAAAGAAAGAACCAGTGAATGAAGTAAGCCACTTCACAAGGAGTAGAAAATTGTATTCCCCGCTGACGGTAGAAGACAAAGATGCGGCACAAAGAAAAGCTGATGCTGAAGGGCCAAAGAAAGAAGGAGGATGAGATTCTTTTAAAGAGAAGCCACCAGTGTATCATGAGCCTGTCAATGAGTCAGAGGCTCAATAATTTCTAAAGATACTCAAACACAGTGAGTATAGTGTGGTGGAGCAGCTTCACAAGCTTCCAACCTAAATCTCTATGTTGTCTCTGTTACCGAGTTTTGAGGGTCACCACGAGGCTTTTCTGAAGATTCTAAATCGAACATTTGTGCCAAAAGAGATTTCAACCGACAAGATGGATATGTTGGTCGGTAATATTGCTGTGAATAATTTCATCTCTTTCAATGACGAGGAAATACCTGAATGAGGGAGAGGATCATGCAAAGCTCTGCATATTTCCACAAGATGCAAAGGATACATGTTGTTAGGTGTCCTAATCGATAATGGGTTAGCCATAAATGTTCTTCCATTGGCGACATTAAAGAAGCTACCAATAGACAGCTTACACATGAGGGCTTATCAGAACACTGTGAGAGCGTTCGACGGAACACATAGGGAGGTGATAGGAAGAATTGAAGTGCCTTTGCAAATCAGACCATCAACTTTCAAAGTGGAGTTTGTGGTCATGGACATAAAACCCAGTTATAGTTGCTTACTTGGGCGTCCATGGATTCATACAGCAGGAGCAGTCCCCTCCACTTTACATCAGATGCTAAAATTTGTGATTGATGGACAGCTAGTAACGATAGGTGCAGAGAAGGAAATCATTGCATCAGTAGCCACTAATGCACCCTACATCAAGGTCTATGAGGGTGCGATTGAGTGTCACTTCAAGATATTAGAGCTAGTCAATGCAACCTTTGTCACCGAGGGAAGCAAAGTACCAAAACCAAAATTATCCAGCTGTGCGAAAATGCAGGTGAAGCAAACACTCAGAAAAAGAGTTAAAGCTAGGAAAGGATTTGGGAAGAGGTACCAAAGAAGGTTATATCCCGTGGTTATCCCTGTCAAGAATAACCGATTTGGGATAGGTTTCAAACCTAACCATTGGCAAAGAAAAGCAGAGATTAGAAAGCACCAAGAAATAAGGAGGGCAAGATTGAAAGGGGAGGAAATTGAGTGAGAGCCAATGACATTCCTACCCCTGAGTCGTAATTTTAGATCCAGAGGCTTTTTGGACCCGAATTCCCAAATCAACGATGAGGAAAAAAGAAAGAACGACCTGTGTAAAGTGTTTAAGAAGCTGAGCATCAACACTATAATAGAATAGGAAGGGGAGAACAAGTACTTGTCTATGATTCACCCTTGCTCTGAACTTGACAATTGGATTGCTGAAGAAATTCATGTAGTCTTTGAGACTGTTTCAGAGTAATTCTCAGAACCCACCATTTTGCCTTTGGACCTGAAGGCAATTAGGAATCTTATGTAAAGGGTCTATGTCCAAACTTATAATTTGAATTTCAATAAAGATGCATCTTTTCTTTCCAGCAAATCTTGTGTGGCAAACTCTTTTCATAAGTAAAACTCAAAGCAGAACAAAAACTAAAAACAAATTATTCTATTCATCTCTTTCCTTTGTATATATTATATGTTATTTTCTTTGCAGGTTTTCAGATATCAATGGCACAAACGACTCCAAGTTAGACCTTGAGGTTGATTTTGAACTACCTCTATGCGTAGAAGAAGTTGACAATGTTGACGATGAAGAAGAATATGATTTGCCCAGTTATCTGCTCGGAATGGTAGAAGGAGAGGAGAAACAGATTCTACCCTATAAGGAAGAATTGGAAATTTTGAAACTTGGTACAAAAGAAGAAAGATGCAAGGTAAATATTGGCACTACCATCACATCTAGTACCCGAAAAAACTTGATCAAACTCCTAAAGGAATTCAAAGATTTTTTTGCTTGGCCATATCAAGACATGCCTCGTCTCGATACTGACATTGTTGTACATCGACTTCCTATAAAAGTGGGATGCGAGCCTCTGAAGCAAAAGCTTAGAAGGATGAAAGATGAAATGCTTCTAAATATTAGAGATGAAGTAAGAAAACAATTTGATGCAGGGTTTCTTGAAGTGGCTAAATATCCAGAATGGGTGGCTAACATTGTTCCAGTTCCTAAAAAAGATAGAAAAGTACGCATGTGCATTGACTACAGGGACCTCAATAGAGCAAGCCCCAAAGACAATTTCATGTTACCGCACATAGACACATTAGTGGACAACACAGCTGGACACTCTCTTTTCTCTTTCATGGATGATTTCTCTGGTATAACCAGATTAAAATGTGCCCAAAAGATATGGAAAAGACTACCTTCATAACATTGTAGGGAACCTTTTGCTATAAGGTAATGCCCTTTGGTTTAATGAATGCATGGGCAACCTATCAATGATCCATGGTCACCCTTTTTCATGATATGATGCACTGAGGAATAAAAGTATACGTGAATGATATGATCGCCAAATCCCGGTCTGAAGAGGAGCATCTAGTGAAATTGGAGAAACTTTTTCAAAGGTTGAGGAAATTCCAATTAAAGCTTAACCCAAACAAGTGTACATTTAGGGTTACATCGGGAAAATTATTAGGCTTTGTGGTAAGTAGGAGAAGAATTGAGATTGATCCAAACAAGATTAATGCCATACAAGAACTCCCATAACCTCAAACACAAGAGGAGGTTCAGAGTTTCTTAGGGAGGTTAAATTACATCGCCCGTTCCCAGTTAACTAATAAATGTGATCCAATGTTTAGGCTACTAAGGAAGAATAACCCAGGCACATGGAATGAATAATGTCAGGTAGCCTTAGAAAGAATCAAAGAGCAGCTAACTAATCCTCCTTTGCTAGTGCCGACAATTCCCGGGAAACCATTGATTATATACCTGACGGTGTATGAAAACTCTATAGGTTGTGTGCTGGGACAACATGATGAAACTGGAAAAAAAGAAAAGGCAATATATTACCTAAGCAATAAGTTCACTGACTTCGAGACCAGATACTCCTCAATAGAGAAGTTATGTTGTGCTTTGGTATGGGCAGCTAAGAGGCTCAAGAAGTATATGCTATATCACATTACGCTTTAGGATGCGGTATTGAGGCAGTTTTGGTTTCACCAGAAAGGGATTATTACCCCTTCACTAGTAGTTTGAAATTATTTTGCACCAATAATATGGCAGAATATGAGGCTTGAGTATTGGGAATAAGAGAGGCTATTCAAAGGAAAATACATAATCTGAATGTTTTTGGAGACTCGGTATTAGTTATCTATTAGATACGAGGTGAATGGGAGATAAAATATGTAAAGCTGATAGAATATCACAAGTTAGTCCTTGAATTAACCAAAGAATTTGATGAGATCACCTTTAAGTATCTCCTTAGAGAAGACAATCAGATGGTTGATGCCTTAGCTACTTTAGTCGCCTTGTTTAAAGCAAGTGAATGTTCTAGGATGATGCCTATCAAATTGCAAATGTTAGATTCCCCAGCTCATTGCTATGACGTGGAAGAAGAAGCAGATGGCTTGCCATGGTACTATGACATTTTGTAGTATAGAAAGTCGCAGCAACTCCTGCCCCAAGCAACAGAAAATGAAAAGAAAATGATCAGGAAATTGGCATTGGGGTATGTTCTTGATGGAGAAATTTTGTACAAGAGAAGTCGAGATCAGGTGCTTTTGAGATGTATGGATGCAAAAGAAGCTCAGCTGATCCTAGAAGAGGTTCATGAGGGAGTTTGTGGAACTCACCCTAGTGGCTTCACCATGGCCAGAAAAATCATGTGCTTCGGATATTATTGGTCGAATATGGAAGGGGATTGCATCAATTATTCTCACAAATGCCAAATTTATGTTGACAAGGTTCAAACACCTCCTCAGTCACTCCATGTTATGTCAGCTCCTTGGCCATTCTCCATGTGCGGCATAGATGTCATCGGTCAAATTCATCTAAATGTGTCAAATGGACATCGATTTATTCTGGTAACCATCGACTATTTCACAAAGTGGGTTGAAGTAGCCTCGTATGCAAACGTCACTAGATCTACGGTTTGCAAATTCTTGAAAAAAGAAATCATTTGCCGGTACGGTTTCCCTAAACAACTCATAACTAATAATGCCTTCAATCTGAATAACAAATAATAGATGGAGTCTATGAGCATTTCAATGTCAAACATCATAATTCAGTGATATATTGACCGAAAATGATTGGGGCAGTGAAGGCTGCAAATAAGAACATCAAGAAGATAGTCGCAAAAATGGTCGATACATATAAAGAATGGCATGAGAAGTTACCGTTTGCATTATATGCGTACCGAACTACAGTGAGAACGTCCACCAGAGCAATACCATTTTTTGGTGTACAGAGTAGAAACAATATTGCCAATTGAGGTAGAGATACCATCGCTTCGCGTCTTAATGGAAGCGAAATTGGAGGAGGCAGAATGGATTTAGGCAAGATACGACCAGCTGAATCTATTTGATGAAAAAAGGTTGAAGGCATTGTGTCATGGGCAAATGTACAAAAGAAGGATTATAAGGGCGCATGAGAAGAAAGTTCGCCTAAGAGTATTCCAAGAAGGTGATTTGGTATTAAAGAAGAGATTGTCAATCCAAAGTGATTCCCTGGGAAAATGGGCACCAAATTGGGAGGGGCCTTACATTGTAACGAAGGTTTTCTCAGGTAGGGCATTAATTTTGGCTGAAATGGATGGTGATGAACTTCAGAGCCTGATAAACTTGGATTCAGTAAAAAAGCATTATGTCTGAAAAAGAAGGAAAAGAAAAAGAAAAAGAGAAAGAATAGAATAAAAAGAAAAGAAAAAAGTGGGGTTCAAAATGAAAACCCGTAAAGGGCGTTTTGAAACTAAATAAGGACTTGAGTTGAAAACCCACAAAAGGGTGGATCATGTAGTTGATATGATGGGAAATTCTCTTAAGGACATGACATAGATATCTTCTCGCATTGTCACCATTTTTGAAGTCTGCTCGGCATGGGTAGCATTTAGTACACCTCATCGTGTTTTGATAAGAGGAGTTTTGGTCATTGATATCTGAATATTTGTAATCTCCTTTCTGTTTGCCACAATATTCGTAAAATTTTGCTTCCTTTAAGCTTTCTTTTCTTTGCTTGAACCTTTCTCCCGTTTCACATAAGCATATGCATTACATTGAAATTTGTTTAAAAGAGTGTTGAAACTATGAGGTTTTCCGTGGTTAAGTTTTGAACTTGGGGCATAAAAAGGCATGAAATACATGAAGATGTTCAAGGTGGAAACAAGTCATGCTGTAGAGATTCCTATACAAGCAATTCAAAATGATAAGAATCTGAAAGTTCTAAAAACCCGAAGAGTTTGATCTTAGGGCAGCATGTTCCAAAACAGAGATGCCAACACAAGACAGTCTGACTCCCACAATAATGAGAACAATTTTATAAACATTGGGGGAGACAACCAGAGATATAAGGGTTTTCATTCGAGTTTCAAGGCCACTTAAGAAGGCCTATCACTGAATGTTGATGATAGCATAATCTTTCTTTCATGACAATGAAAACAATTTTGCAGACATTGCAAGAAAAGTAGGATCTTCATTCAAGGAGGCTTGTCACTGAATATTGATGTATCAACTACAATCATAGTTTGACAAAGGCTAAAAGAGTGTTGAAGAATATGAGGATAAAGTCAGTCCTTCCAACTAGGAGTACAAGATAACTGGATTGAGTGAGCAAATGCGCGAAGGATCAGAAATTTTCTATAAAGAATGAGAATGGCGAAGATTTCTTGGTTAGTGGAATGATAACAACAAGAAATCGTTAGAGCCATCTAGGATTGAAAGATGGGCAGTTGCTAACTTTCTTGCTCGTTGTAATCCTAATAACATTGTGCAAAGTCTTATTCGGTGTAGAGAAATGAAAGGAATTCATATTGCTTCTCTTGTTGATGAAATGGGCCAGAATAGATGCCTACCATCTCTTGCTAGAGTTAAGAAAATGATCGAGATGATATAGTCCATTTTCCTTGGAGCTTCACAGTTTCTTTTGTGACCGCTACTTGACAGAAAATTAATTCTGATAAAAGGAATTTAAAAAGCAAAAGAAAAAAAAACAACATACATTCATTTGATAGGCATCCTTAGGGGCATGCATATCATAATAGCATCATTTCATTTTTGACAGATTTGGAACATTGCTTATCCATCCAAGCATTAGAGGATGGAACCTTTTTCGGTCTGCTTATCTATCCGAGCATGAGGAGGATAGAACCCACTTATCTATTCGAGCGTGAGGAGAATAGAATTCGCTTATCCATCTGAGCATAAAAAATATGGAATCTTTTCAAAACATGTCTATCCGTTCGGGCATCAGGAGAATGGAACCCTCTTATCTATTCAAGCATAAGGAGAATAGAACATGATTATCCATCCGAGCATCAGAAGGATGGAACCTTCTCCAATCTGCCTATCTATTCGGGCTTGAGGAGAATAGAACATGCTTATCCGTTCAAGCATGAGAAGAGCGGAACCCTCCAGTCTGTTTAGGCATTGAGTTTTGACAGGTTTGGTAATTGGTGAAAATCAGTGTCCTTTGTTCTTTGCTCTATTCCTGTTTCACCGAAATGACCAAAGAAGGGCAACTATTGTCACTGAATTTTCACTTATTTTATATTGTTATTGTTTTCATAATTAGTATAATTGTTATATGTTAGTGTTATATAATATTAATGTAGTAATTAGTATTACTATTATTGTTATGTGTTGGTGTCATATAATATTGTTAATATAGTAATCATTATTATATAGACTTTTGATTAGTGTGTTATAGTTAGTATAATAGTTAGTGTAATAGTTAGTATAAAACCCAAAATATAAAAAATACATAACCCATTTGTATCAAAATTTAAAAGGTCCATAATAAAAAATAAACAAAGAGTCCATGTTTTTACAATAAGGGCTTATTCGGCCCAATACCAATCAAAGCTGAACCCTAATCTTCTTTCTTTATTTCTTGCACAGTCGAAGGACAACCGTTGGATCAGGGGATTGATCTAACAGCACAGATCACGCCAGCTGGAGAAGGGATAGCGTCGCACTCTTCCAACCGTTAGATCTAGACGAGATCTAACGGCCCAAATTACTCTAGAGCAGGGCACGCGGATCACCACTCGGGCGTGGCAGCCACGCGTGCGACGTTTCAACTTCAGCTAGTCGTTTCATATTCTTTGGCGAGCACCCGAGCTGATTTTGTCACTGTTCACCCCTTGTTGGCGTCTCCCTCGACGATCAAAGCCGCCAGAAACATGCAAAAGGAAGCAACCATGGATTAAATTCAAAGATAAAAGAAAAGTCAAAAGATATAATCCCTAAATTGAAGCCATGGCTTTAATTCAGCTCAATCTGAATCAAATCAAAAACAATCCAGGGGAAGAAATTAGGGATTCGTTCTTGTAATTCAAGCAAATATGTAACTATATAAACCCATGTAAATGATAGAACACACACACAAAACAATCATCATACACAATAGAGACAAGAGAAAATAGGCATAAGATACTCAAATAGCATACGGATTGTAGAAGCAGTTACAAAGGAATAAGAAGCATTTTTCTGGTAACTTTTTTTCTATATTATTTCTTTCGAATTAAAGTAAGGAAAAGGTATAGGATTTTACCGTTGTTTTTGTAAAGCACAGTCGAGGGTTTGGTTTCGGTATAACTTCAGTGATAAAATACGAATTAGAGCCCACCGGATTCTGGAAAAAGGAGGAAGTTTCTGGGAAATTTTGCCCCCGACAACGGCGGTTGGCACCGGTAGAAGGCGGCCGGCATGGCGGATGTTTATCGTGTTCTTCAATTCATGAAGAACATGTTTAGAGGATTTTTAGAGGGCTGGCTTGATCTATTTGAATAGAGGGGAAACAAAATGATTTTGTTTATAACTATGGGTAATATACCAACCCGAGACCCGACCCATATCCACCCTTCAACCCATGCCCTACTTTGTCGAATCTTTTACCGCAACACTCCAACTTTTATTTCATTCATATTCATCCTTTTTTATTTTAAATTGACCACCAAATTTTTTTTCTCTATCAATTCGACCATCACATTCTAATTTCTTTCAATTTAGTCCTTAATTTAGATTTTCTTTTAAAAAATAAGAGATAATTACCCTTTTCCTTTATTTAAAAATTTAGTAGTTATTTAATTAAAATATTTTAGTTACTTCTTTTGTTTTTTATGTACATATGTGTTTGTTAAAACCCTAGGAATAGGTTGTTTAATAAGCTTAGATTAGAGACGTCTTTGAAGTAAAATTTCCTAAATATTCTTAATAATACACACTTAATTTTATTTAAACCCTAATAGTTAAAATAAATGTAGATAATTTTAGGTTATTAATAGCTAATTAGGTTTTAATTAAAAGGCTACAACTCATTTAATCGTTTCTGTGGGTTTGTTTTAAAGTGAAAACTAACTAATGTGGTGTCTTACCAAACGGAAATGACGGGTTAACGCCAGGAGTGTTAGCAGTGATTGGAGTTTATATTTTGAGCGATAAGGCCATTAAAATATATTTATATTCATAAAATAGACGAGTAAATGAAATCTTGTGAACTTGCAAATTCCAGTTTTGAAAATACTTTTTGAAATCAATACGGTACCAACTTTTGGGCGTGGTGGGGGTGCTAATCATTCTCCACTCGTAATCGACCCTCGAACTTGTTTTCTGGTTTCCACAAGACCAAAAATGTTATTTAATAAATAAAATATTTTATTAAAATAACCTCGTTTTAAAAGTGATCCAATCACACTTTCTTTTTAAAAAGATTGGTGGTGACTCCGTGTATTTTAGTTTTCAAAATGTCAGGCCTTTCTAAAAAAGGGGTTGCGACAACCATCCACCATTGTCGCATCATGCCCAAAAAGTAACTCGAACACCCTTGCATCCAAAACTCATCAAAGATCATCGGTAGAACAACGAATACCCTCCACAACTAAAAGAACAATAACCATAATTCCTGAACAAACTTACACGAATACAAGATGTGGCCCAATTCATCCAAACATTTTGTGCACCACCGACAAGCTAAGGAAATTTGATGCAACACCACCCATCGCGAGTGTAAGAAATCAAGTATCGGTAATTTATGCAAAGTGTTACGGGGCTAGACTTTTGCCAGCTGAACCGTGCGGGCCTTAGTCGCTTTCTTGATTGAAACGTCGGCTAAGTCACCCTAAAATCCCTTGTAATGGCCTTAGGTGAAGCTCTCCCAACAAACACCTAACTCAGCCAGGATTCTCGCTCCAGAAGATCAAACACTACCCGAAGCCCTCGAACAAAAGATCATTCTAAGAGGAAGCTATTCAAAGAACAACGGAAACAGATTGGCAACTAGAACAACGAAGAACATTCAAGAACAATGAAGAACACTTAGAGAGTTTAGAGTAAATGCATCTTGTATTACTCAGAGAATGGATGAATGAAGTGATGAAGTGAAGTGATTTACAAGTGAGAATGGAGTCTCTATTTATAGTTGAACCCCCCTACATCCAACGGCTCAGTTTAAATTACATCGACGGTCGAGATTGACCCTATCTAATCAAATCTCTAATTATCACAAACACTATCTACAAATTATATTCAAATAAATAGATGATGCTTTGACCAAATTACCATCCTAAATCCTCCATGGATTTGGCTAAGTCCTGTGGGTTTGCGTACTTTCTAGCATTCTCCAAGTGTCGGGCCAAGTGTGATGGTCTTGGCAAGCTCGTTACACCGCGCACAACCTCTTTCGCTGATGATTGTGCCAATGACTCGGTCCTAAAAGTTTGGTCCGTGACATTCTCCCCCACTTGACTTAGCGACGCCCTCATTGCTACACTCGAACGATCATGGGCAGGGTCAACTTGAGTATTAGTCGATGCCTAAGCTTCATGTAATTCCCTCATATTAACTGCTTACCTCGACTCAAACTGTCGTTGAACATCGCGTGCTAAGACGCCTCTCGATACATCTCTCTCATAGGAACCTTCTCCCACAACTTTTGATTTACCTCCACTCGGACACTCCTGGTCCCGCGGCAAAGTCTTGGGTGTCACCACATTGAGAACCGGACGAACTCTCAGACTCTTCAGCCCATCTCTTTGGCTCTTTAGAACTCTGTAAGGTCCCTTCCAAGATTTGTCTCCCATGTACTGACGATTAGGTCCAACTTGACCTACACTCATTAGACTCGGCAAATCAAACTCAAAAACACTAGGAATGTGTTTGAGATGTACCTTCTCCTCGATCACATTTACTCTAAAATGGGTCAGTCCTTCTTTCTCCTTGAAGTCTGGCCCCCTCTGCATTGAACCTTCTTCATCAAAGTTCTTTGCATGCATCGACACTTTCGCCACAAAGTTTGCTGCGCTACTCTGCATCGGCTCTTCTTCCCTGAAGTTCGTTGCTCCTGGTTGCATCCTCCCTTCTGTCTTGAAGTTTGGTGCTCTCTTGCATCGATCCTTCTTCGTTGAAGTTTGGTGCTTTCTCTTGCGTCGACACTTCTTACCTGAAGTTCGTCGCTCATTCTCCACCTTGCCCATTGGTGGTGTCTTCACGATTACTATGTCCCTTAACGGCTTGGCCCCCTTTGACACTCCAATAGTCTCAAAAATGATGCTTTTACCCCGAACATCCTCAGCAAGCTCCTCGATAGCCTTCTCGGACACGGTCACCCCTTTCTTCTTTCGGTCCCCCTTGGCCTTGGTAGAACTCGACATTATCGGATCAAGCGATGCAACCTCGCTCTCTTCGGGCTCACCTAACTCCTTGGATGGCTTGACTCGATCCTGGCACTCTCGCAATTTGTGAGGCCCCTTACACTGGTAGCACTCTAGTTGCTTCATCTTGCGTCGGCACTTTTTCCTCGAAGTCCTTCGCTTCTTTCCCACCTTGCCCATATAAGGCATCTCCACGGTTGCAATATCACTCAACGGCTTGGCCCCCTTCGACACTCTACTGGTCTCAAAAACAATGTTCTTCACTCGAACATCCTTGGCAAGCTCTTTCCCAGCCTTCCCGAACATCTTCAACCCATTCTAGTCATGGTCTTCACTTACCTTGGCAGAACTAGACAACTCTGAAACCAAGTTTCGCAGGCTCGTTACTCTTGGCATTGTCCTATCCCTCGGACCCCTTGGGTCGAACTGGACATCTCTACAACTTGTGAGGCCCCTTGCATTGGTAGCACTCCAATCGCCTCGTCTTCACCCTCGGCTTGACAATTTTCTCACTTGCTATCGCACCAAGTCTCATCATTGGATGGACTACTTTGGAAATCGTAGTTGAACCACGGCTCCTACTTCACTTGGCGGCATTGGACACACATTCGCCCCAAGTCTCGCTACTTCACCCTTTGACTCGTCTGCTGTCTTCACCATGGCAGCTAGATAGTTCTTCTCGGGACATCCCCTTGTCAAATGAGGACCATCACAGAAGTGGCACTTCCATTTCTTGCTCCCCTTCTTTTCCTGGCATGGACTTAGCCTCACCGTTCCCCTTGTCTCTCAAACTGGGCCTGGTTGACTCAACACTCACCTGCTTACTTTCTGCGGGCTCGGTCAGAGGTTCGGCAATAACAAGAGCCTTTAAAAGTCTCTGGGTATCTCTCTGCTCTACTGCGAACTTCACCCCCGGTCTAAATCCCTCTAAGAAGGTCTTGAGAGCACCCTATTCACTCATTGCGGTCTTGCAACTGAGCAGCTCACTCTTCAGCTCATCCACTTCTTTCCGTAAAGCTTCCATATCAGCTTCACAAGCATAACTCTCTCGAACTGTCTTCAACTCATTGAGGATGCGTTGCGTCTCATCATTGAACTGTCCCTCCATAGACTCTAACTTTTCAAGACGTGACTCCACAACACCATGGATCTCCTCAGTCTTCTTCTTGGATTCCTTAAGTCGATCAATCCTCTTTGCCAACACTAATACGACCCTAAATAGTTCTTTTAAATGTCCTTTAAAAAAGTTAATTCTTTGGTCAAAATCCTCAATATAATCTCTTACATGGTTCATCGTCAATGTTCTCCAATAGTTTCCAACATGGCACTCATTGCATTTTCCCACGGAAACATCATTTAGCTGTTGCGCCATCTCAATCTCTATTTGCCATGAACTAGTCTGATCCTCAATCACTTCAACTAACTCAAACGCAAATCACCACCATGCTTGACTGCAATTGCAAGCTGGTTCGAACGCAAGTCCCTTTCTTAACTCACTCTGATACCACTTGTCACGGGGCTAGACTTTTGCCAGTCGAACCGTGCGGGCCTTAGTCACTTTCTCGATTGAAATGTCGGCTAATTCACCCTAAAATCCCTTGTCACGGCCTTAGGTGAAGCTCTCTCAACAAACACCTAACTCAGCCAGGATTCTCGCTTCGAAAGATCAAACACTACCCGAAGCCATCGAACGAAAGATCGTTCTAAGCAGAAGCTAATCAAAGAACAACGGAAAGAGATTGGAAACTATAACAACAAAGAACATTCAAGAACAATGAAGAACACTCAGAGAGTTTAGAGTAAATGCTTATTGTATTACTTAGAGAATGGATGAATGAAGTGATGAAGTGAAGTGATTTACAAGTGAGGAGAGAGCCTCTATTTATAGTTGAACTCCCCTACATCCAACGGCTCAGTTTAAATTACATCGACGGTCGAGATTGATCCTATCTAATCAAATCTCTAATTATCACAAACATTATCTACAAATTATATTCAAATAAATAGATGATGCTTTGACAGAATTACCCTCCTGAATCCTCCATGGATTTGGCTAAGTTCTGTGGGCTTATGGGCTTTACAGCATTCTCCAAGTGTCGGGCCAAGTGTGATGGTCTTGGCAAGCCCGTTACACAGTGCACAACCTCTTCTGTTGTTGATTATTCCAATGACTTGGTCTCAAAAGTTTGGTCCGTGACAAGCTAAGAAAATTTGATGTAACACCACCCCTTGCGAATGTAAGAAATCAAGTGTCGGCAATCTATGCAAAGCCATAAGAAACAATGGACTTTGGAGGAACATCCAACATCCACACAAACGAGCCCGCTACATCCCTTCCTTGACTCCAAAAAAGCTCATCAAATCCCACATGTGAAACACCACCTTTGGATTTAGTCGCCAAACCAGTCGATCCACACAGCTACCCACAAGTTGTACCGTGGACACCAAAGTATACAATTCTCGCACATGTTGCTGCTCAAACACTCACAAATCACGCGAAAAATGAGCTGTTCACTGGAAATTGAGCCAGGAACCACCTTAGGCAAAATCTAAAATCACAACCAGCTTTTCACGAGCCAGCCGAAACAGTCACGGGAACACCACGCTCAAGGGCTCATCCGAGCACCAGTAGTCGAGCCAAAACAGTACACTCGAGCTGCCCCCCACCAGCCATGAGAACTAATGTATGTTCATGAACCGTTGCACCCTCTCAACATCATAGACCTTGTAACCCCATCGGCCTGACCTAGACGTTAGACCAAACTGAGCAAACTACATTGAGTTTGTCGAAACAAACTTGAAAACAATTCCTTCAAAAATGGTCTGGTTTTTCTTTTTATCTTGTCTAGATACTTTATTATTCCCTATGGTGTACATTTTAGCAACGGATTAAATCTCAAAGAAATCGAGCGTTGATTTGACATCCAATTAAGCGTGTTTGCAATTTAGGGACCAAATTGCAAATCTGAAAATTTGTGAGGACTTAGTTAAGTTTGAGATTATCGGGCCTTAATTAGTCAGGTTACATGCATACAAGTCGAATTTCACTAATCAAACGATCATCTAAACTTATGTAATTGCATGTACAAGAAACATGGACTAAAATGTAAGTAATCTTCAACTCATATTTACCAGAAAATAACACTCGGTATTGGTATGTAGCATGCCCGTAACGATACGGGTTTCACTTTTCAAAGGGTATCGGTACGGTCCCTCGCGTACAAACATTGGTGCCTTAATTTCAAAACATGAGACTCTAGTAGCTAAAATGTATACGGATATGGGGCTAGGCGTACCAATACGTATGTGCTGCTTTACACACCTCTGAGCCTTTCATGGCCCCGCGTACCGATCCCATGGAACATGTATCGGTACGGCTAAACCTGTAATGATCTCTTGGTCTAACATATGACACTTTGGATCAAAGATATGATACCCAAATACAAGTAAACATCATATAACTCTAAAGGCATTCAAATATCATAATACCACAGAAGCAAGGAAATCAAACATAGCATGGGAAGCATTAGCAAAGACCTATACGCATGATTTCTACCCAAACATGCAAAAGCTATCGCAAGCCCAAATTCAAGCTTCAAACATCATAAAACACATCCATGGCAGTGTATAAACTTGCTTAAAAATAGGGAGTAACAAATACAAGTCTCCCAAATACCCAAGGCCACATTGCCTCTTTATTGCTACAAAATTCACTTATTTAAAATCATACTTGCAAACCAAGTTCTTGGATGTTCCCCTTGCTCAAATGCTGCCCTCAAAAGGTCTACTTGTCTACAAAGATGAGAATAGAGCGTAAGCGCGAGATGCTTGGTGAGGGTAGCTTAAAATCATTCATCAATGCATTAAAACATGAGTACAAAAACAGTCTTTAATGGAAGAATATCATTTGTAAAATCTTCTAAAACAATATGCATAGCTTTCAAACATCTCATCCCATAAGCATAGACATGTATCATGATTTACAAGCATAATTACATATGTAAAACCTCAATTTAAGATTTCTTATGCATAAACATTCCTTTCCATAGCATAAAGAGCATCATAATCCTTTATCACAAGGCATAAGCCTTTTTAATCCCATCATGATACATTGTTTCATATATTGTCATTAAAGTGACCAAAACCATAACATCTCATTTTATAGAAAACACATCAGATGCTCAGATTTTCATGGTGGTTCATTTAAACACACATGTATATCCACCAACCAGAGAAAAAATACAGTGGCATCCCACTCCTCGACGGTTGCGGTTCTCAATGGTCGGTGAAAAACACAGTGGCATCCCACAGCCTCAACAAACCATGAGGCAACTTATTATAGTGTACTTTAAACCATATGGCATGCCAACTATATCTACTAACATTTAATTCTTTGTCACTAAGCAATATATACTTTCAAACCATATTACCTTACTATTTTTCCATATGCATTAATCAAACCATTTACCTCTGCGTAAACCATGTTTATAAACCAACATGTATTCCCATTTCAGAAACCATTTGCCATAAGCTACCATAACATTCGCAATGCGTTTCTCCTGGAAAGTTAAGTATAAAATAGTAGATAACAAATCATGTTTGACATCAAAACATATGCTTAAACAATATGGACTAAAACTGAGAGATCGAGAGAAAATCACCATTTACTTGCTTCTGACTCTAACTAAGCTTGTTAGGCTTTAGTTAAACCCCTAAGATAACTTTTCAAACCTTTTAAAAGCTTTGAAACACAATTCCACTCACCAACTACGCAAAACTCTACGTGCCAATGCGAAATCAAGCGTCTGATGCTTCCAAATCTTCACCAGATGCTACCGGATTGATATCCACTATTTATCCATATTATAACAAAGGATTAATGCATCATCAAGCATCTAAAATCCCAGTAACATCAATCCCCAACAACACACATCCAAACTCCACCAAACGCCATCTGAAAACAATCGAAAACTATACAAAACTTCACCTAAACAAAACCCAGCTATAACCTAACAATTTAATCACCCCAACAACATCAATTAACATCAAGAATCATTTCCAAACCCACCTTATGCCTCCAGCAAACTCAAAACACTAAAAACCTCAAAACCTAACTATTTACAACCTAGAAAATTAGCAAGTCAATTATATCCGTGACTCCTATTACAAATCCATCTTTATATAATTTAATCACATCATTAATATGATCTAAATCAATCTATATCACCAAAAATCACATTCATAACAAAGATCTACAAATTTCTTATTAAAACTCACTTTTGATCTTTTAATTTTGATTTAATCATCAACACATATCAAAAATCAATTATAAAGGATCAAGAACTTGGTAATTTCAGTAAAGAACCTTTTTATTGGAGGAGAGAAACTAAAATTACCTATAATTGTTGGCTTCTCCCTTAATTGGCATGACTCGAGTGAAATATTCAAGAAAATAAGTAAGGTTTGAAGTAGAAATCAAAGGAATCAATTGATGAATCAAAATGAAATAAAAAAGAGTTGATTCGTGATCATTTTGGAATAAGAAAATTAGTTTTGCTGATGAAAAAATTGAGAGAAAAGTTGAAAGCAAAAGTAGCTACGTGAGAAAAATGAATTAACTCTTAAAAACCAATTTAATTAAATCTATTTTATTTCCATTTAATAATCATTTAAAAACCATTTAAAAATAGCCTAAATTAAGAGAAAAGTCTGATTAAAAACATTGGTAGATTAGCTCCTTAAAGATTCTAAGTTTTGACCTTTTTACGATTTAGTCACCAAAATAGTTTTGAAACCTTTACATTTTAGTCACCAAACCAAACTGTCTTTTAATCCGAATTTATTTTGGAATCAAATTTGAGTTTACCAAACTCCAAATATATTAATTAGATATTTTCCAACATTTTTCCGTATTTTATTTCACATAAAAACATTTATTATAGATTAATTCCAGAAACTAACTCGAACCGACTAAACCGGTTCACCTGAATCGTCTAATCTATATAGCTAACTTTTAGGCCCAAAAATAGGGTTGTTATAGACCTCCACAATTTGACGCCACGCCACTGACATCTTTCGTCGCCCACAAGAATTGAACCTCCAAAAAAGTGTATGTTCCACATATTTTGCAACAATTAAGTTTCTCCACAACGAGTTCCTTTCCGAGCTATGACGCCAAGCCCAGAAGCGCCATATTCCGTAACCGTAAATCAACAATCTCGAGTCCCCTTACTTTCTTCGGTCTACACACTAACGACCATCTAGCTCGGCTCATCCTCCTCTTTAGATCAACACCCCCTAGAGAAAAGCTCGGCAAATCTTATCAATCTTCGCTATTACACCTTTCGGAACTACAAATAAACCCATATAGAAAACCGATAAAGTCAGCAACATCTAATTAATAAGGGCTCCCACATCTTCATACTCCGCGGATTTCTCCCAGTTTGTATGCCAAGGTAAGGAAAAGGCAATTCACCACACTCACACCCCAAAATTTCCGCCATCTCGCCATAGATTTCATGTTCAACACCCACAGCAAACAAAGAAGATTTAGAATAGTTAATCTTCAAACTTGAGCAAAACTCAAAGCAAGTCAAAATTCGTTTCAAATTACGCGCAAACTCAACCTCACCTTGTAAAAAGATAACAGTGTCATTTGCAATTTGTAAATGCGAGATAAATAAATCAGTCCTCATTCGCACCCCTCGAATTACTTGCATCTCTTCCGCCTTGACTAAGAAGCAATGTAGCACTTCTGCTACTACTACAAATAACAAAGGCGACAACGGGTCACCTTTTCGCAAACCCCATTTTATTCCAAATTCCTTCGTAGGGCTACCATTGAGCAATATAGAAAGACGAACAGTCTGCACACTCTCTAGCATCGATCTCCAAAGCCCATCATGCTCAAAATATAATCCGGAAATGACCAATTGACACAATCGTATGCTTTCGCAAAGTCAATCTTCAAAATCACCCCACCTTCCCCAAATTGCCTCTTTTTCTAACGAGTGTATGATTTCATTTGTCAAAAGAATTCCATCAACGATTTGTCTTCCTTTCACAAATGCCATTTGCGTATCACTTATTAAAGAATTGAGCACAACTTGAAATCGTTGCGCTAACACTTTTTCCAGTATTTTGTATATTGAATTTAACAGGCAGATTGGTCAATAATCTGAAATACAAAGTGGATTGTCTTTCTTCTTCATCAACACCACAAAAGTTGAGTTAACTACCTTCGGTAACCGGCTTGAGCTATAAAAATTATTCATAAACCGTATAACATCCTTATGAATAAAATACCAACACCGTTTGAAGAACTCAAAATTGAATCCGTCAGGCCTGGAGCTTTAGATCCGTCATATCCCCCTATCGCCTTTCAGACCTCTTCCTCGGTGAACATCTAAGTCAATAAATCTGCCTGCTCCCTTGTCAACTTACTAAGTCCCAAATCTACCCTAAAGGACCCTTTGAAAGGTTGTTGCGCAAAATGATGTTTGAACTCTTTATACACGCAATGTTTCATAACATTTCCATCTTCGACCCATCGGCCATTCAGTTGGAGTCCTACAATGACATTTCGACTCCCTATAATCTTTTCCATACAGTGAAAAAATCGCGTATTCTGGTCGCCTTCTCGCAGCCACAAAGCATATGACTTTCGTTGCCACAAAGATTCTCGAAACCTAAGTCTCCACAAATCAGCTGTGAATTTTCTCTTGTCCAACATGGTCATCCCCTTCCCCTCGTCCTACACGGTCATCAATCTCCTTAAGGAGGTTCGATGTTGCCTCAATTCGTTGATCAATGCTGCCAAATGTCGTTCTATTCCACTCTCTTAAGAAATTACGAAATACACGTAGCTTACCCATCATATTAAGACCACTCTTCTCCTTCAAAATTCGATCCTATTCATGCTCCATAGTTGTTATGTTTTTTCTTGCTTTCCAACCAGCAGTTAATGAAACGAAAAGGGTTACACTTAATGATTGATGTACCTTGATAGTGGGAGGAATCGTTGCCCCACCTCAATTTTTTATATATTTAAATTAAAAAAATTATGTGATAGTTACATGTTCCGTACTTTCAAAAAATTATACTTTGTCCCCCTCGAGTTAGCATCTTGACTCCATCTTTGCTTACACACATGGGTAAAGTCACGCGGTGATATCATTGACGGGGCATAGTGAGGGCCCAAAGAAGTCTTGCCCCCCATTTGAAAATTTTACAATAAGTCTTTTAAATTTTATTATTTAAATATTTTTTAATTAAATTCTCTAAAAAAAACTTAATTTTTCCCTTCAATTTTTTGGTCTAATGCTAATTTAAGTCCCTATGAACTTACATATTAAATAAAGTAAGCATTACCGCTCAATTTGGAGTTTAAATACTTAATAAACCCTTATATTTTTAGGTTCAATAATTTGTCCCCTCCCAGTATTTGATCTTGGCTTTGTTCTATGATGATATGGTGTCCGTTGACACCCTAAAATCTTATTTAAATACATTAAAAATTGACATCCTTAAAAGAAATTGATATTCATCGTTTATTCCTATTTACTCTAAATTTTAACATTATAATTTAAATTTTCTTGCTTTTTTAGATAATTCGAGGAGAAAAAAGAACTTCAAATGCTATGTAAATTTCAAATTGTCATTTACTTTTAAAAATATTTTTTTATTCATGATCTAATTTCTCGTTTCCTAAAAGTTTAAAATACTTATATAATTTATTAAGTATAAAAAATTACATCATTTAATATAAAATTATACATCCGTTCCTAGACATAAATATGTATGTGTTGACAAAATTGTGAGCCATAATAAGTGGAGAACAATGGTTATGCATGTATATAATTGGAGAAGAAGTCTGACCCAGCAATTTGGTTGAATTTATTTTCACCACTATGAATATAGAACAGAGAGTAAGTTGGAATTAGGTTGATTTCAACAATCAACATCAAAAACCCTCAATCATATCAATGAATACATTATTGAGCTCTCAAAAAGATATACAAGGATTAAGGCGTGTATGACTAAGTTCTGTTCGATTTTTTTAATATTTTGAATAGTTTTATTGGTTAATTACGGTTTTCGTATTTTTTTTTGTATTAATTTTGAGTTTTAGAATTTTTTGTGTTTTAAATCATTATTTGATAAAATTTTAAAAAGTTTTTCTATAATTTTTTTAATAATTTTTTAAGTAAATAAAAATGATTTATAATCCGTATATAAAATATAGTATTTTAAGTTATTTCATCATTTTTAAGTATAAACTATTCTTGACATTATAAAACAAGTAAAATTGATTATATGTTAATTAAAAACAAATTCAATTCATTCCAAATAATTATTATTTTTAACTTGTAAATTTTAAATTGTCCAAACACTACGATTCTAATATTTTCTATTAATCCATCCGTATTATTTGGGCAAGTAATTAGAAACTCCTACTCATATTACTCCAACCATAAATCTACTTAAAGGCAGCCCATTTTTTGGTCAATAAAATAAACAGCATTAGCATATCCACTCTTTGCCTAACAACACACCCTCTCAAAGCTGCACTAATCATGTTAAATCATGGCAATATAAGCATGATCAATCCCACTTTTGATCGGATCATTCCTCTTTTCTTTCTTTTCATCATTCTTAATTAATCTTTGCTTCCAATCTAAGCTTTTGTCCAACTTTATAACTCAAAACTTCATACCTAATAGTTTTGATCAAAACTTTGAAAGAAATGACTTCTATTTGCATATCTAGTTGTTTGAATGATGCTAGAGACCCCCGGGTGCCTGTGAGGGCAACGTATGTGAATCTTTACAAGTGGCCCAAGTCGGATGCCGAGTTTGTGAGGACGAGGAGCTACGGTGGTCGAGCATCGGCTAGAGTCGTCAACGATATCTCGTGCAGGCAGATGTATCTGAGGAGCTATAGGTTCTCGAGGAAAGAAACCGTGCCCGAGAAGACGGTGAAATGCTTTGGGAGAGTTAAGGAGAAGGTGGTTCGAGGGAAGAGGAACAACAACAACAAGAGACGTATTCGAAGGAAGTGTTTGGTATGGAGGAAAGTGAAGGTTGTGTTGCTTAGGTTGTTCAGTAGGTTGCTCTCTTGCTCTGCTAGTTTAGTTGTCGTGGATCGAAGGGATGTTTTCTTTTGATTAACTTCTTGCCTTGGGGGGTGATTATCTGATTTTGTTTTGTTCATTATGTATGTTTAAGAATCGTGGGGTTTGGGTTTATTTAATATTTTCAAATATTTAGTTTACTTAATTAAAATAAGTATTTTTTTAACATAGGGTGTTATCTAATTGTAATATTTGTTTATTCTTTTAAGTTTGATAAGACACACACTTTGTAAATAAATTATTTAAGGCTTAAGAGCACGTTTGCCCCCTAAATTATATACTTTTTCCCAAATAGCCCCTAAAGTATTTTTTGGGACGTTGTGTCCCCTTAACTAAAAATCGTTATCTCGTTTTGCCCATCCGTTAGACTTCGTTAAAAAATTCTCATGGACCAATCAGAACGCGCCATGTGTCATTTTATTAACAAAATAATAAACTGACTTAAATAAAAGGGGTGAATTGCACATTAGGTATGCCAAATTTTATTTTTTGTTCATTTTAGTCTCGAACTGTTCATCTTCTTCCTACCAAACAACTCGAGAAAGAAGATGAACGGTTCGAGACTAAAATGAACAAAAAATAAAATTCGGCATACCTAATGTGCAATTCACCCCTTTTATTTAAATCAATTTATTTTTTTGTTAATAAAATGACATGTGACTCGTTTCGATTAGCCCGTGAGAAATTTTTTAACGATATCTAACGAAAAGGCCAAACGAAATAATAATTTTTAATTAAAAGGCACAAAGTTTAAAAAAAATATTTTAGAAACCTGTTCAGAAAAAAAATATATAATTTAAAAGATAAATGGCCTTTAAACCATTATTTAAACACGGATTTCTTGGAAAATGGAAACAACACTATTTGCTTTGCTTCATTAAAATAAATATTAGCTTGTAATGAAAAAGTACTTCAGGCATGTGACAGCAAAGTATGGAAGATTAAAATTGGCTTGTCGGTTGAAACTTTAAAATGAAAAAGAAGGTTTTCTAAACGGTATTTACTTAACCTTACATACTAGTAATTTAAAAAAATAAAAGATGTACGAACCTTAAAATAATTAATTGAGATTTTAATAAATTACGCTTCCATGTATGTTTAAAGGTGAAAGTAACTATCAGAAAATGAAAAGATAAAGTTTCTCTTTTAATCAATAAAAAAAATATTCAGTGTATAATAGTTTATATTATTTAGATCTCTCCTCACTCATAAATAAAATGATAGTGAGCACTTAAACATATTCGCACGTCTTACATATTGTATTAATGACAATGTCAATTAAAAGATAAAAATTATACTGCATATATACGCGTTATTAAAGGACTAATATTAACAAATAAATATTATTTTATAATCCCACTATATATTTACAAAAATAATGTACAAAAGAGTATTATTATTTTGTTATATATTGGACATCATTGTCAATGTCATGGAACGTCTGTATTTTAGATTATTTCCGTTAACTTTGTGCTCAATTTTACTAACTTCTTGGAAATTTAAAAGTACAAGGATTTTCTTTTCCAAAAAAAAGTACAAGGATTTGATTGATCCATTCAAGGTACATACTTTCACCGCATGTCAAATAACTAATAGAGGAATTGGTTTGAATATTCCTTTTTGGGAAGATTTGGACAAATATTCAAAAAAGTTTATTTGGAAAAATATCTCCTTTTCTGCCTACGTAGGAAGGACTCGCGTCCTGCAAGACGCGGTTTCCAGACACGCGTCACCCAATACGCAACTTCTAACACACGTGGATTATATTATCCATTAAAAAGGAAAAATAAATAAATAAAAGTCGCGTCCACGCGACTTTTGCGAGATAATCAGACGACTCAGCGATAATTTATCGGCTTCTCAAAACGGCGAGATACAAGGAAGTCACGTTGTGCAGGATGCGATTTTTGTGTGATTTTGTTCTTAAAACAAGGTTTGATCAGCATATTTATGCTGATTTTTTACAGTGTTGGGGAATTATCTTTCGTATGAATATACTTTTACAGCGTAGTACTGATATATCTCTTGACAATGGTATGAAAATCGACGTGTATAAAACATTGTAAAGATCGTAGAAATTGCGTTAAAAACGCTATATAACCATGTTTCTTTACATGAAGAACATGGAAACTTGGGTCACTAGTCATGTTTTAGTAGATATTGTGCTACGTTGCGGGTTGTTTTTCCGTGTTAATTAACATTCACGTCGTAGTACGGTATCACATGCTTACGATAGTTCAAAAAACGGAGTGTATAAGGCACTCTAATGGATGTAAAAAACGCGTTAAAAACACTATCTAGGCATGTTCAAAAGCCTTGGAAAGCTTGTAAACATGGGTTGTAGTCAATTGCAGTCGATTTTGTTGTATGTTGAGGGATATTTTTTCTTGTTATTTATCTTTCACGTTGTAGTACGGGGACACATGCTGACAATGGTTCAAAAATTAGAGTGTATAAGGTGTCTTAAAGGCTGCAAAAATCGCGTTAAAAATGCTATCTAACCATGTTGAAAAGCCTTAAGAAACATGGGAACATGGGTTGTAGTATAGTTTGAGTCGATTTTGTAGTATGTTGGGATATATTTTTCTAGTTATTAACTTTCACGTCGTAGAACGGAAACACATGCCTACAATGGTTAGATTATTAGTGGAAATATGAGAACGAAAGAACTTAAGAATTATTAAAAAAATTACGTAGTAATATATGTTCATAGTTAGAGTATTATTGTGTTCTTTTAATTCTGATATTTTGGTAATTAGGAATAACAATCGGAGCATATAAAACATCTTATTGTGGTACTTAGGAATAAAACAATACATTTAGATGTACAATTAGTTTACTCGAGGGCGGGTCCTATGAGGACATTTTCTGATGTCGTGTCCACGGTTCCTACAATTACTGTACAACCGAGGTTATCCGGTCCGTTCTCGAGGAACTATATCCTCGGCACAATGAATCCTGGAGTCATGGCTGACCATCGTATCAAACATACGATACTCACACTAAGGTTGCCATCGTGGATTCACCATGTCCCTCTAGTGAGCGATATAGTCTTGGTGGTGCATTCGACCAATCAACCTATCCAACAATATAAAAATTTATTATTCTTTTTAGATATGAATTACGTTGAATTTAATAAAAGAATGCGGTAAGTATATCAATATTACCTCGGGCTTCCCCTGTCGAGTGAGTTTGTGCAACTCGTCCAGATTTGGAGGGACCTCAGGAATAGATTGAAAACAACTGAACTACCGTAAGACGCGGTCAATCAGGTACCACTCAACAGTAGCGTAGCAAACGAATGGTACAGTGGCCGTCCAAAGAAGCCTCGTCTCGTTCAAAAATTTTGGGATGCACTTATGCACTTCCAGATCCTCGTACGGCGTCCATAAAAACTGTACAATATATAATCAAAGTTAAATAAATTCTTTAAAAAATTATATACACCAAAACCAAAATGTTACCTGATTATTCGTTGATTCATTCTCAATATCATGTCTGATAACGACTAGACCGCTAGCAACAACAACATAGTTTAGAGGACCGGTCCACCTATAAAATAAAAAGTATAATATAAAAATATGTTTATTAAAAAAACTAATTTTAATTGTAAAAATTCGTATATTTTAAAAAAAAATAAACAATTTTCTTACCTCTGGCCTAATAGAAAAACATATGGAATGGGCTGCCTAAGCTGAGGGCGTAAAAACGGCATTCTCCACCACGCTCAGGACTGGAGCAACGTCAAACAACCTCCAATCTGACACTTCTCAGGATCGGTGTTCCTACACAGCTCCCTAAACAGACATGTCAGAACTGCAGATCCCCAGCTCAGTTTACCGGCATCTTCAAAATCCCCCAAATGCCGCAACCAGATCGTGTGCACTTTGTTGGGGGATTTGTCAGGCATCAATACCCCACCGATCATCAGTAAAATATGAGCGCGAACATATGCCTAAAACATAGAAACATATATTTTAAAAAAATTCTCCCAGTCACTTTAACTTCAATAATATTCAAAAAAAATATGAGTGCGACCATATGTAAAGAATTTAATTACTTCAATAATATTCAAAAAATATATATATTTTTACCTTCCTCATGTCTTCGTTCGCTTCAACGGGTAAATTTGTAAAATTTTCCCTCAGCCACTTCAATTTTACTTTTCCTCCGTCAAACCTCTGCGGCAACACCTAGCCAATCTAAACATAGGGCATGCCAATCCAAAGTACCGGAACCGCTGATCACCTCTCCATCAACAGGCAAACCCAGGATATACAAAACTTCCTACAGGGTGATCGTCGCCTCGCCGCAAGGAAGGTGGAATGTGTGTGTTTTCGGCCTACACCTCTCCAAAAGAGCTTTGATCAAATCAACGTCTAATTTCGCACCTCTAATAATTTTGAATGCGTACAGAAATCTGGCCTCCTCCAAATACGGTTCGATTAATGGATCCGATAAATTCGACACTCGATTTTACGACACCTCAAAACATCGTTCCTCCCCTCCCTAAAAAAATTAAACACGCGTAAATATAAATTAAACTACATAAAAAATATGTAACACGTACGTACATAAAATTAGAATGTATAATAAAAAAAATTAAAGTAGATAAAACTTACGTGTCTCTGATGATAATCGAACACGTGCTTGTGATCCAACCTTATCAATCCCGCCATTATATCAAACTCGATAAATCAAATGAAAAATTGAAAGAAAGAAGATTTGAGAGGGAGTGAATTGTGTTGTGGTGAGGTAAGAAAGGGGTGTGGGACCAATTTATAGTGGTAGTCGCATCGGTTGGGGTGCGAGGATTTAATAGAACTCGCACCCTGCAGAACGCGAGTTCGGTTAATTGCTTCGTACAGGGTGTGACTTTTTTTGAAACCCTAACGTCGTCAATCAATTTTCAACCGTTCTGTACTTATTAACGCAAAACTCGCATCCTACAGGACGCGAGTTCTGTTTAATATTTCGAAACCCTAAGGCCGTAAATAATTTTCCAACCGTTGGATAAAAACGCAAAACTCGCACCCTACAGGATGCGAGTTCAGTTTGTAATACCCATTTTTTTCCGGGCCCCAAATTATATTCGAACCATTTACCCTATTCCAAAAAATATATACAAAATTCAAAAAAAAAAGGCAAAAAAGGGGGCATGTCGCCCCATGCCCTGCCACATGCTCTCATACCCTTCAATTTCCACGTGTTCCCCCCATCCCTTGACTTTGCCTATAAATAGGCCATGGAATTGGGAATTGAAGAAGCAATTGCAGCAAGAAATGACAGCAATTGAAGCTAAAGGCAATTGGCAGGGGCTGGCCAAATAAGGGAGTTTAGGCTCCCGGCTAGCCCAGGATCGGGGCAGTGTCCTCGGTCCTAGTCGGTTCGATCGGGGTCCTATTTTGGATTCGATCTAGTTAATATTTTTGGAGTGGTCGTGGTAGATCTCGGTGGGGTCCAGTCGGGGTTTGTCATTCGAACTCCTAGTTAGGTATATTTTCTTTCCTTTTTATTTATGTTGTAATTTTTATACTTTAATGAAGTAGTAGTTAATTTAAAATTGTGTTTTTAATTTGTATGTTTATCTATGTTTTAGATTAGTATGTTTTAAATTTATGTTTTATATTATTGTTTTATTTATGTTATATTTGTTTTTATTTATGAGTTAGATTAATATTTATGTATGTATGTTTTAGATTAGTATTTTATTTATGTTAGATTTGTTTTTATTTATGTGTTAAATTAATAGTTATGTATGTATGTATGTATGTTTTAGATTAGTATTTTATTTATGTTATATTAGTATTTTATTATGTTAGTATTTACTCATATTTTTGTCGCAATGTATTTATTTATAGTTTCCATGTTTTTTAAGTTTGCATAACGAACATATATTTTGTCAATGTGGTGCCCTTTTTAAGTTTACTCTCGAATAACGGGGCCTTTAAAATTTACTCGCACTTATAATCAAATTTTAATTTAATCGTCACTTTAATCCGGAAAGTCTAATATTAATAAAGCGGTAATTATTAAAGTACCAATTTTGGGCGGTGTGGGGGTGCTAATCCTTCCCCATCCGTAACCGACTCCCGAACCCGATATTTCAAAATCTCTGGTTTTCTACGGTGTCCGGTCCACCTTGAGTGGACGGTGGCGACTCTATTTTTAAATAAAACACGGGTTTTATAAATCCCACGCGAATTCAATATTTTCCAAAACAAAAATAAAAAACATTTTTTAGCGAGAAAAAAAACATCGCTACAGATGGCGACTCTGCTGGGGAAATTTTTGTTTTTCAAAAACAAATGAGAGTCGAGCTTTTTCAAATAATTACCGCTTTATTAATATCGGAAATTTCGGATTAAAGTGACTATTAAAGTAACATTCGGTTATAATTGCGCGTTTATTTTAACGCATTTAAAATATGGCATATAAACCTGTTTTTAAGTGGGGAGAAAATGCTAATGCTTTCGTGGAGATATCGTTCTCCCGTATGGGCCTAGCAAGTACCTTCGGGGCTCGAGTACCTTATACTTTCGTAAGGATATCGTTCCTTCGTATGGGTATAAGGGAATGGGTCCCCCTGAATTGAACCTGGTTGAAAGGAGCCTATAATGGGTGATGACCGGGGGCCTTGCTACTCTTAGTAGAGGACAGCAAGGACAATTCGGGTACCTCTTAACACCAAAACTGCATATAGTGAGCCGTATGAGCCAACCCCTTTAGAGCCATATGAAACTCTGCCCGATTAGTGGTCACCCTATTTAGGCTCTGGTGCCTTATTTCTTGTTTATGTACAGTTTATTACTCTATTTTTGTTATATTTATCATTTGTTTTATTTAATCATTTTATTTGGTACTAACTCATTTCATTTTATTCTCATCGCATTGATTTCATCTGCATCATTGCACAACATCATCACAATCTTAATTTTGCATTGCATCGTTTTAGGACACATTTTGCATGCATTCATTTTTAGAATAATAAAACTAATCCTCGGGTTGCCCAATTAAATACAACAAAGATGGTCGATCTAGCACCTTACAAAGCCTCTTACAAAAGTTTGATCTTGGGGCATGTCCAAAAGCACCCCCACATCTTTTACAAATAGTGTGCCTCTAACAAGGTCCCAGTCCGGGGGCATTCTTTGCCAAGGTCCAGCCTTCATTGCCGAGTCAAACTCTTGCATCTTCGACCACAGTCTGCAAAATTGCACCCAATCCAAAAATAATAATAATGAGCTGCCATGAACCAACACACAATTTATAAACCCAACCTAGGGGGCAACAAAATCAGCACTCAAAGTGTCAAATTCAAGAGCAATTTCAGACGATGGCATAGGAATTAATAAAATGTTGGGGCATGCACCCAGATGACTGATCGAACCCAAGTTGAGGTTGGGGCACCGTCACATACAAAAAACCAAGATCCTGACGGGACCAGTGAGGAGTCGCGCATCCCTTTGAGGACAAAAAAAATCATATCACATTCATGCATTTAGTTGCATTCATCTTGCATTTTGCAAACGTCATACATTTAGATTAAGTGCATACACCAAAGTCACCATGCATTTAGGGTAGACACATGCATTAGATACATTCATGCAATCTTGCTTGTACATAATAGGTCTAGGAAAAAGACCGAGTACCCTCGACATGGGGGGAATGACAAGAAGGCCAACCCTAGTCTTGAAGGAGGCCAAACACGAAGAAGATGGAAACGCCCAAAATAAAAGGTATCAACGACAAAATCTTTGACAATTACTGACTAATGTTTTTTTCTTTTGTAGGATTTGATTCCTCCAACAATGGTGTGACGGACGCCAACATTCCAGATCTTACCCTCTACCGACAAAAGCAGGGCAAATTTTTCCAGACATAGTCTCGCTGTCAATAGCACAACAATTCAACATCTTGCAAATCATGCCTCCATCAGTGGTGGTACGCCAACTTAATGTAGATCTTGCCTCCATTGGTGGTGTTGCAAGTTAAAATTTCTATTTGGATCATGTCTCTCCGTCAGTGGTGTAGCAGGTTTCACATTTTGCTGATCTAGTCTCTCCGGCAGTGATGTAGCATATCAAATCCTATCCAGATCTTGCCTTCATCGGCGGTGTTGCAGATCAAAGTTTCCATTCGGTCCTACCTCTTCGTCGGTGGTGTAGTGGGTCCTACATTTTGCTGATCTAGTCTCTCTGTCAGTGGTGTGACTGATCAAATCCTCTCCGATCTTGCCTCTTCAACGGCGTTGCAGCTAGACCTAAATTTTACTCGGAATTTACCTGTTTATCAATCAAAAAAGAAAAAAAAGAAAAAAATCAAAAAGAAAAATTGAAAAAAATTGAAAAAAGAAGAATAAGAAAAAAGAAAAGAAAAGAAACAAAAAAGGAAAAATGAAGGAAAAATCAAAAAATAAAGAAAAAAGAAGAAGAAGAAAACTATCCGATCCTGCCTCTTCGTCGGAGTCGTAGCTGGATCAAATCTTCAGACCTTGCCTCTTCGTCGGTGTTGTAGCTTAGTCAAATCTAACTTTCGGTTCTGCCTCATCGTCGGTGTTGTAGCTGAACCAAATTTACTAACTTCCGGTCTTGCCTCTTCGCCGGTGTTGTAGCTAGACCAAATTCACTAACTCTTGATCCTGTCTCTTCGTCGGTGTTATAGCTGGATCAACATTACTAACTTTAGACCATGCCTCCTCGTCGGTGTTGTAGCGTGGTCAAAATTTACTAACTTTCTAGTTGTATCAATGTTGCATCTCAAAAAAGGAGAAAGAAAAAGAATAAAACAAGAAAAAAGCAAAAAAGAGAAAGAAAAAAAAAGCAAGAAAAAGAAAAAAAAGCAAGAAAAAGAAGAAAAAATCAAAGAAAAATAGAAAAAAAAAGAAAAAAGAAAAAGAATGAAAAAATCAAAAAAGGAAAAAAGAAGAAAAAATAAAAAGAAAAAGAAAAAAAAAGAGCTTTCAACCAAATCCTGATCATGTCTCTTCGTCGGTGTCGTAGCTGGATCAAATCTTCAGACCTTGTCTCTTCGTCGGTGTTGTAGCTTGGTCAAATCTAACTTTCGGTTCTGCCTCTTCGTCGGTGTTGTAGCTGAACCAAATTCACTAACTTCCGGTCTTGCCTCTTCGTCGGTGTTGTAGCTAGACCAAATTCACTAACTCTTGATCCTGCCTCTTCGTCGGTGTTGTAGCTGGATCAACATCACTAACTTTAGACCATGCCTCTTCGTCGGAGTTGTAGCTTGGTCAAAATTCACCAACTTTCAAGTTTTAAGAAAAAAAATTCAGAAAAAAAAAAGAAAAATCAAAACAAAAGAGAAAAAGAGAAAAAAGAAAAAGAAAAAATATGAAAAAAACAAAAGCAGAGAAAGAAGAAACAAAAAAGAGAGAGAAAAAAAAGAGAGAAAATTTGTCAGTTTTCTGATCTTGCCTCTTCGTCAGAGTTGTAGCTGGATAAGACATCAGAACTTTCACCTATCGGTCTTGCCTCCTCGTCAGTGTTGCAGCTGGATCGAATTTTGTAGACCTTGTCTCTTCGTCGGTGTTGCAGCTGGGTCGAACTCTCTTTCGGTATTAGCTTATTATCAATAATGTAGTGAGTTGCTCTCATTTTGCTTCCTCAACCCCATTTTAAAGGTTTTGCTTCCTCAAAAGTGACAAGGTGGATCAATCAAGACAAGAAAGAAGACATGTATCAAAGAGAAAGAAGATCTACCGAAGAAAGAAGACACGCATCAAAAGAGGAGAAGTTCAGCAAGACCGGACAAAAATGGTTATTCTTTTGTCTTTGCTCTATTCCTGTCACACAGCAATGAGCAAAGAGGGGCAGCTGTAATACCCATTTTTTGTCCGGGCCCCAAATTATATTCGAACCATTTACCCTATTCCAAAAAATATATACAAAATTCAAAAAAAAGGCAAAAATGGGGCATGTCGCCCCATGCCCTGCCACATGCTCCCATACCCTTCAATTTCCACGTGTTCCCCTCATCCCTTGACTTTGCCTATAAATAGGCCATGGAATTGGGAATTGAAGAAGCAATTGCAGCAAGAAATGGCAGCAATTGAAGGCAAAGGCAATCGGCAGGGGCTGGCCAAATAAGGGAGCTTAGGCTCCCGGCTAGCCCAGGATCGGGGCAGTGTCCTCGGTCCTAGTCGGTTCGATCGGGGTCCTATTTTGGATCCGATCTAGTTAAATATTTTTGGAGAGGTCGTGGTAGATCTCGGTGGGGTCCAGTCAGGGTTTGTCATTCGAACTCCTAGTTAGGTATATTTTCTTTCCTTTTTATTTATGTTGTAATTTTTATACTTTAATGAAGTAGTAGTTAATTTAAAATTGTGTTTTTAATTTGTATGTTTATCTATGTTTTAGATTAGTATGTTTTAAATTTATGTTTTATATTATTATTTTATTTATGTTATATTTGTTTTTATTTATGAGTTAGATTAATATTTATGTATGTATGTTTTAGATTAGTATTTTATTTATGTTAGATTTGTTTTTATTTATGTGTTAAATTAATAGTTATGTATGTATGTATGTATGTATGTATGTTTTAGATTAGTATTTTATTTATGTTATATTAGTATTTTATTATGTTAGTATTTACTCATACTTTTATCGCAATGTATTTATTTATATTTGCCATGTTTTTTAAGTTTGCATAACGAACATATATTTTGTCAATGCGGTGCCCTTTTATTCGAGCGTAAATGGGGCCAGTATCAGGCGTAGTGATAATGGTTGGACGTTTACTCTCGAATAACGGGGCCTTTAAAATTTACTCGCACTTATAATCAAATTTTAATTTAATCGTCACTTTAATCCGAAAAGTCTAATATTAATAAAGCGGTAATTATTAAAGTACCAATTTTGGGCGGTGTGGGGGTGCTAATCTTTCCCCATCCGTAACCGACTCCCGAACCCGATATTTCAAAATCTCTGGTTTTCTACGGTGTCCGGTCCACCTTGAGTGGCCGGTGGCGGCTCCATATTTAAATAAAACACGGGTTTTATAAATCCCACGCGAATTCAATATTTTCCAAAACAAAAATAAAAAACATTTTTTAGCGAGAAAAAAAACATCGCTACAGAGTTAAATTTCAAATAAAAGTTTATATTGTCATTATAATTATTATTAAATTAGAACACTCTTTTAACCATTTATCTTACAAATCAAATCTAAATTTCAAAAGAGATTGTATTCTATTTATCTTACAAATCAAATCTAAATTTCAAAGAGATTATATTCCATTTATCTTACAAATCAAATATAAATTTCAAGAAGATTGTATTCCATTTATTATAATTAAATTGCAAAGAGATTGTATTTCATTTATCTTACAAATCAAATAAAAAACACATTACTTTTAACCATTTACCATATTAATTGGAACACTCTTTTTTAATTAATATTAATTTAATTAATAGAACTCGAATCCTATATAGCGTTTCCATGTTCTTCATGCAAAGAAACATGGTTATATAGCGTTTTTAACACAATTTCTACGGTCTTTACAATGTTTTATACACGTCGATTTTCATACTAATGTCAAGAGATATATGAGTATTATGCTGTAAAAGTATATTCCTACGAAAGATAATTCTCCAACACTATAAAAAATTAGCATAAACATACTGATCGAACCTTGTTTTAAGAACAAAATCACACAAAAATCGCGTCCTGCGCAACGCCAGTTCCTTGTATCTCGTCGTTTCAAGAAGACGATAAATTATCGCTGAGCCGTCTGATTATCTCGCAAAAGTCGTGTCCTAGAGGATGCAACTTTTATTTATTTTTTTCCTTTTTTAACGGATAATATAATCCACGTGTGTTGGAAGTTGTGTATTAGGCGACTCATGTATGGAAATCGCGTCTTGTAGGACGCGAATCCTTTCTACGTGGGCAGAAAAGAGATTTTTTTCCAAATAAACTTTTGGGGGTATTTGTCCAAATCTTCCTCCAAAAGGAAATATTCAGACCAATTCCCCAATACATTGAATCGGCAACAAAGGCCTAAAACGGAGAACAATAACCTAAAATGCAACAAAAAAACAGTAATCTTAACTTAGAATCTAGGAAAACAGGCAAGGCAACTGAAGGCAACAAAGGTAAAGGATCGATGTCGAACATTTAGACCAATAATCAATCACTAAGCGAGAATGCTTTGGTGATTGAAAAGTCCAATGAATATTTTAAGAGGTCAGGTTAACAAGGACGGTATAAAAACGATTATGAAGATCAACGAATTAAAGTATATTTATGTCGCATCGAAGAAACCACCAAAGTACCAAAGTAAAAACGTTTGGAAGGAAAGAAAGTCAAAGAGACTCACCATTTGACATTTGTCGGACGAAAGAGCTATAGTCCAAACCATCCGACGAACGAAATTAAAGAACATACAAAAGAGAAGACCAAGCAACAAAAAATAAAAAAATGAGGAGAAAAGACTAGGAGGAACAGATACCTTCCCCCTAATCTTTCACGATCCAAGCAGATAGAGTGCAGTAGGGGTGCTTATTGAGTTGAGTAGCTCATAAATAATTCGAGCTCGATTTATTTAAAATTCGGTTAACGTTCGACTCGAGTTAACTCGATTCGAGATTTTAGCGAGTCACGTCGATCAAAGCTCAACTCAATTCGATAAGTTTGTGAGCAGCTCTTTATTTTTTAAAAGTCTTTTATAATTTTTGGTGGTTACCTTAAAAAATTAGTTTCAAATTTTTAGAATGTTTTATATTTATGGTAATTAAAAAAGTTAATTTGTATTAATAAGAAATTAAATTATAATAATTAATTTTTTATTAAAGTTTTTTTTTCTTTTCTCTTATTGTTATTTTATGTATAAAAATAAAAAATGAGAAAAGTTTTCAGTTTCAACTTCCCAAATAAAAACATATACGATTGAAAGTTAAAACCCCGAAATTACTGAGGCATTCTCTTGTTTGTTGTTCATCGAAGATTGTTGAGAAAATAAAGAGAGTCTCACACTCGAATATCAACTTCATCTCTAACTCGGTAATGACATGTTCGTTTATTTATATTTTCAGACCTTACATTTTTTTTTGAATTTCTATGTTTATAGTAAACTCTAATTTACTAGATTTTACTTATATTAAAAAAAAACAAGGTAAAAATTTTGACGAGCTTAACGAGCAACAAGTTGAGTCGAACAACGAGACTTTTTAACGAGTACGATTCGAGCAAAATTTTATCGAGCTTAACGAATAACGAGTTGAATAATAATATTTTTTAACGAATACGAGTCAAGCATTATTTAACTCGTGATTGACCCGCCTAATAAAGACCCTAGAGTGCAGCCTTCCTCCTCGTAAAAAGGACTCAAATTTGGACCATAAGTATCGAGAAAGGAGTTTTCATCAAGTCGACGAAAAAACGTCGGAACAAAACCACAAAATGTGCAAAACGATTATTAGTGTATCCAACGTCCATGAAAGTTATAATGATATTCAAATTGAAATGTTTACAATGAAACGCAACATATAAATTATGGAATGATAATAAATTTAACAATATCCACATGTCCTACTCCATTGATGTTATAACTATAAATATTATTTTTTGGCATTTAGTTAAAAATATCTTAAATATTTGACTAAATAATCACTTTGGCCCTCTTTTTTAGAGCAATTTAACCTCCAACGTTTTATTTTGAGTCAATAATCTCTATACAGATGAAAATTGTTAGAAAACTAACAGTAAACAATTTGAAATGACTTGACAGAATGATAAATCAGTAAAAAATTAATATATATTTTATATAATTTTATAAAATTATTTTTTGATTATGTAACGTTTTTTCAGGTCAACACATCTGTCTATATGATATTGTCATATAAGCGTGACTATCGTATAGGTTTGTCCGGTCATTTCAAACTATTTACCTTCAGTTGACTGACAGTTTTTATCCACAAATGGGTTGTTTTGACCCAAAATAAAACGTTGAGGGTTTAACTGCTCCAAAAACAAGAATAGGGCCAAAGTAACTATTTAGTCAAACGTTGAGACATTTTTTGGCTTTATGTTTTTTTTAAATATGTTGGTGTGCTTACAAAATAATATATGTCCATTAATTTTTAGCTTTTAATAACGTGCATACTATTAAACAGGCCGCTCAAACTCGAGTCTTCACTAGAACCACTCGATAAATTTAACTATAAATATTAATTTTATAGTTATCTAAACAAACACAAAAAAATAACTCCTGCTTTTATATCCCTAACTTAAGGGATAGAGCTGTTTTAGGACTGGGAAGGGCTCTTGTACCCACGCACATGAAATTTTGTTACTCTCTTCTAATTATTTCGTCACTTGTTATCTTTTCATGAAATTTAAAAAAAAATATATAAAATATGTGATAGAAAATATTTTTTGTTAAAAAAATAAAAAAATTAATGCATTTTATAAAAATTATTGAATTTTACAAAATGAGAATTTTAATAAAATAATTTTAAAACATAAAAGTAACAATTTTATTAAGAAAGAAAGTACCTTCTATATATATAATAATAATTAGGAATTTGTCTACCTTCCAAGGCAATAGGCCAATTTAACAGGGAAATTAATTGCTCATTAGCCACACAATTATTTAATTAATTAAAGCTTTCCCAAGTTTAACCATAAATATACAATAAACATTGAGTAATTATTTAATGCCTAGCGGTGGAAACTAAAAGTTTCTACAAGTACCTCAATTTTAGGGTTTAAGAACTTAATTTAGGGTGTATAATTTAAAAGTTTAGGTGTATAAGTTTTGAATTTAAGGATCATAGTTGAAATTTACAATTTAAGGTTATAATTTAAGGTTTATAAATTAAAACTTAAATCATCGCCATATTACACTAACTTCTAAACCCTAAATTCTAACAACTATCTCTAAATTCTAAATCCCTACACTTGAACCCTAAACCTAAATCTTAAACTAAACCTCTAAATCCTAAAATTAAGGCGCTTGTAAAAACTAAAAATTTACGCCGCGCATGTATATTTTCCCATTAACATTAGATACTGCCAATAAGAAACAAACACACACGGCATTACCATTCAGCTTGCTGAGGAAACCAAATGGAAATTCAGGAACGAAAAGGTCAAAAAGTTGAAACAGCAAAATGCTGGGTTAATTGACTAGCAGCATCAATCAAAAAGTTTAAACAGCAGTTTAAAACTGTAATAACAGCGTATTGACAGCATCCGAAATCGATACCCACAACAGTCATGTCCATAATAATATATATTATAAAAAAATCACCAGTAACAGCAACCGCAATATTTTTAAATCCCGAAAACTTCAACTGGGCAGTGAAAACACCTCAAGCTATCATCATCCAGCATCGAACCAATATTTCGTTTGATGCATCTAAAATCTTAATATAATTCACAAATATCTCTACCATTGCACAACAGAAGAAACTTCAACTCTTGTTAAACATATTCGAATTTCAGTAACAAATTAAACATAATAAGAACAGCAAGGAGAAAAACAGTAACTAATCAAGACATATTCGAATTTTAGCAACAAGTTAAACATAATAAGAACAACTAAAGAGAAGAGCAGCAGCTTTGTAACCGTGAAATTCACTAAGAACAAACCTCAAACTAATCCCAACTTTCATCAAAATTCGTAAAGTAGAAATCCAAATTACCCTCCTGTAAATTCTCTTTTCAGCAGCCCCAGTTTCCTCAGAGCTCAAATTCTTCATCTCTGAGAGCGATTTCAGCAGCCTCTTCATCTTCCTCGTCAAGAATAAAGTATTCGTTTTTCTCCACCGGCCTGAACATGTAAAACATAACCAAATAAAATGCCAAACTTGCGGTCTCCTCGGCAGCATTACTAACCCATTGATACTTGTAAGCTGCGATCGTCCTCAAAGCAAACACCACAATTCTTGTGAAATACAAATACCCAATCACCACAATGTAAAACTGCCTAAACAGTGTCAACTTTGCCAAATTCCTGGCAGCTTTGCCATCGGTTTTTGAGGTTTCTCTCAATGAACGAATCGACCAAACGATCGGGAAGATAATGGCGCAACAGCAGATGATATCGACCAGCAGAAACAACTGATTCCATGTCACCCAATCTTGAATGAACGGTCCGGTTTCTCCGATTACAATCGAAGCAATATTTGCTAGAACTTGGAGCGGAATCACGATCATCAAAACCTTCTTCTCCCTTTCTTGTAAAAATGGTTTCAAAAACGACCAACCGGTGCCGATCAAAATGATGACGGTGAAAAGCAAAACGACACGGATAAATTGAAAAATGTAGAACAAAACATCCCAGCCGCGAGGAGTTCCGGTGACCTTAACGTAATGCTTATCTTTGGCTGCGCAAATCAGATTCAATGCTTTGAATAAAAGCAATCCGGACATCAATAAATGGATCCGATGTACGGATCGTTTGTTGGTATAACAGACGGAAATCCAACAACCCAAGAAGACCAAGTAGAGGATCGAGAAGAAGGTGTAAAGGGAAGGGAGCTGGGTTAGACCGGCAGAGAGGTAATCTCTCGAGTCGTCGCGTTCAAGGTTGTAGATTTCGGTACGGACGTTCATCGAAACGCGGGTTTCGGGGGCGCAATTGGAGAAAAAGAGGGAGTATTCGTTGGGGGAAGAAACGGGGTAAGTGCGGTTGAAACGCGAGAGCGGAGGTGGGGAGAGGTCGGCGAAGGTGAAGAGGTGTTGGATGTAGCGAGAATCGAGGACGCAAAAGTGAGGATTTTGTTGAATCTCGAGGAGAACTTGGAGGAGAGCTTCTTCGGACAAGAGGAAGAAGCCGAGGCGGGAAGCGTCGGGGTTGGGAGCATTGGCGGAGGAAGTGACGGAGACAGAGGAAACAGAGACGGAGACGTATCCCCTCCGGGTGAAGCCGAATTTCTCGAAGAGGATCATGGGGCGGGAGTCGGAGGTGAGGGTTAGGGTTTTGATCTCGGCGGTGGTGGAGGAAATGAGGGAGAGGAGGAGGAAGAGGAGGATTTGCAAGGGTAGTTTCGTCATTTTGGGAGGATTCACGGCGGTCGGCGTGGTGATCACGGTGGATTGGAGTGGAAGGGAAACGTAGAAAGTGACTGAATTTAAAAGGCTGAGGACATGGGGGTTAGGGGATCTTGATTTGTTTTTTTGTTGTTGTTGTGAATTGTGATGTTTTTATCAGAGAAATGGAGATCGTAGATCTCAACTTGTCAACTCAAAAGTCAATGGAATTCTCGACGACGTTGGTTTGCCGAACCAAAAATAGCCCTAAATCTTTTTGGACATTTGTAAGTTTGGGCCTCTTCAATATAATGGGCTCAGAAATCAATCAGTTAGCTGAAATGGTCCAACCCATTTTTATTATAATTTAAAAAATTATAATTGAAATGATAAAAAAATTTGATAGTGTAAACTAATTTAGGGTTTAAGGTGTTAGATTAGGGTTTAGAGTTTATGTATTTAGGTTATAGTATTTAATTTTTAGTGTTCAAAGGTTTAAGTTTTTAAGAAGAGATGTTTAATATTTTATTACACAGCTTGTGTAACAAAATATAGTTATTCTTAATATATTATATATGTATATATATAAGAATATGAGAGTATTTATAAAAAAATTTAAATATGGAAAATAAAAATTGGATCATTGTAGTTGAAACACCGATAAGAATTAGATCTTATTTATATAATTAATAAAAAAATACAATAAATTATGAGATTATGTGGTAGTTGACCACTTCATCCTTTAACCATGATGTCATAGGTCTGATTGCTACTTTCTAAAATGAAATATTTAATGGCTAACAGTTTACCTCTTAATAAGAGCCACATCCGTACAAGATAATTAGTCACCACTATCGATTCAATGTCAATTTTGTAAAAAAAAAATAAAAAAAATAAAATTTAATACATATTTTTGTAACTTTTGAAAGTTCAATAGATAACAAATGATCATTTAAAGATAATTTAATGATTATTTATAATCTCTGTAGAACCCGATATCCTCTACCGATTTGCTTGTCAAGTGGTGGAGAAGAGTTAATTTAGGTGTTGGTGGTGGAAGCAATGAACGAAAAATAAGACACAAGAATTTTAGAGTGGTTCCAGCTTTTAACCAAGCTCTACATCCACTACCTTAGCGTTTTCACTAAGGATTTCTAAATTCACTAGAATTTCTTTCTCTTTTCAAGGCTTAGGAGGCAGCCCTTAAAACATAGACTTAAGTCGCTAAGTCTAGCATCCAAAGCTTTCTATCCAAGCTTTAAAAACTCCTCTTTACAAGATAAATTAAAGCAAACTGAAATCCCTCTCACAAGGTGTGTGTTTGCACTCTAAAACTCTCACACAATCTTAATACACTTGAGCATACATTGACAATTTAGCTCATAAGTGTTTGTCAATGCAAAGATACAACAAATTGAGCACTAGGCACTTTTTATACATTGAATGTTGGCTTCATAATTCTTAGTCTTCCATAGATGCTTGGAGGTGTCTTTTAAACCTTCTAACAATTTCATGGCCGTTACCAGCTGTTGGGGGTTGTTTGGAGCTGTTGGGGACTTCTTTTCCAACCATAAACGCACTTCTGCAACAAGGCACATCGGTACACGAGGTCCGATATCGGTACGGTCCTAAAATAGACGAGCCGTTGAAGTAGTTCAAACATAGGGGTATCGGTACGCATAGAGGCGTATCGGTACGACCCTCCTCCATATCAATACTGCTAAGCCTGTATCAGTACGAGTTTTTGCTACTAAAAAATCACTATAACCGAAACCCTAAAAGATATCGATACGAGACAAGACATATCGGTACGGGGCTTTAAAAATGACTAGTTTGACTATTTAAAATCGTTTAAAAACTTGCCAAAAACCTTAAAAAATATTTTCAAACATATTTTCAAGCTGTTTGGACTTTAATACAAGTTTGTAAAATTTTCAAACAAAACCAAAAGTATTTTTCAAATTATTATATCAAAACAAATACTCTAACAATCTCCGCTCATCAAATTTGATACTTTATAAATACAAGATAGTTTTGGAAATTTTATCATATTATAGGTATCATATTAAACATAAAATATAAACACACTCGATTGATTTATATTGTGATTTTTATTGAATATATACAATATTCTATTATTATAAAAGTTAATTGAAATTGTCTCGTAGATTAATCAAATATTATTTCAGTTGAAAAATTTAAAATAAATTTAATCAATATTAGTATAAGTGTATTTTTTATATATTTTTCATGCTTTTATATGATCTTTAAATAAAACAACTAAAAGTTATCGTTTAATATTCAAATACAACACTAATAAATACATATATAAATCATTTACCATTTCGTATTTTATATTTTATCTAAATAATTTTAATAAAATATTTTGTACATAAAAATGATGGTTGCGAAAAAATCTAATGTATATTACATTGTTGAAAAAATAATGATTTTGAACTAGATGACATTTAGTTATAGGTTCAGTGTCAAATAAGTTATTTTTCCTTCTTAAAGTAATAATTAAGACTCTTAATTATAAGTTTATAAACAAATAAATCACGTTGAAGAATAAACATGTCACTCAATTAAAATTTTGTGATAAACAAGTCATTCTGCTATTAAATCTGAAACAAGAAGTTGGTATAACGACAAATTTAATCCTCAAAATTATGCATTCTATTAATTTGGTCTTAATTGGAAATAATTCAATAAATTTAACCATTTATATTTAAAAATTTCAACATTACACCATGCTCACACACCTCCGGCCACTTACCACACTCCATGCTATTATCCGTCAGTTCGATAACCAACAAATATCACACTCCATGCTATTGTCTATCGTTTCGATAATCAACAGATGTAATAGCTTGACAGACTCAATCACTTCACTATTGGACAACTGACAGATTAGTGAAGTATATTCATTATGACTCTAACGCCGCTTGCTAGTAAACACAAACACTTCACTAATGGAATTTTAAAATATGAATGGTTATGTTTATTGAATTATTTCGAATTAGGACCAAACTAATAGAATGCAATATAAATTTTGGAGACTAAAATTGTTATTATACCAAGCCTGTAGCGAAGGTCTTTTTTCCACATATCGCTAAAATAAAAACGATGATTTTTGAAATGTTTTTTTGAAAGGTGTTGGGATATAAAATATTTATTCCGTGGGGTTTACAAAAAACCTCATAAAAAATGGAGTCGCCACCGGCCACTTAGGTAGGCCGGACACCACAAAACCATAGATTCAAAAAGACAGGGTTCGGGAGTCGGTTACGGATGGGGAAGGATTAGCACCCCCACACCGCCCAAAATTGGTACTTTAATAATTACCGCTTTAATAATATTGGATTTTCCGGATTAGAGTGACGATTATTTTGAATTTCGGTCATAATTGCGAATATATTTTAAGGGTCCCGTTATCCGAGAATAAACGCCCAACCACTATCACTACGCTTGATACTGGCCCCGTTTACGCTCGGATAAAAGGACTCCACATTAACAAGTTATATCTCGATATGCAATCTTAGTGGCAAAAACGTAAAACATGGCAAAATATTTAGCATAATAAACATTGGCATACCAGAATACTAATTTAACATGAATGATATTTTAGACTAAAACATGTATATATATACATATTATTCTAAATAATAGATAAAAACAATTATAATATGTCAAAATAACAAGGCAGGAATAAGTATATATAGACGAATAGATATTAAAAAATGCATACTAGTAATAAAACATATTTCAACATATACGGGTCAACATATCGTATAAAAAGGGTAAATATACTAACATGTAGCCCTAAAAAAAAAGAAAGCACACACATATAAAAATACAAAATCCCCATGTACGAATCAATCAAAACATAACATGCTTAATATGAATAACCGGATAAAAAACGAATATCATACTTGACACATATATATACATATAAACATAAAACGAGTCATATACGAGAGACATAAAATAAAATAATATCAACATATACGATTATAATACGAACAAATAATATTTACAAAGAAAACAGGACTGAAATGAAAGGAAAACGAAAGTCATTGGCAGAAATTAAAGAGCAATAATATGTAATTTGGGGACGAAATTGCGAAACAAACAAAACCTAAAAGGACCAGAATTGTAATTAGACCAAGGGGCAGACCCAAAGTGAAAAATCCAAAAACGCGGGATGGTTAAGGACGTAATTTTACCATTCAGAAACTGATTCGGTGTAATTTAGGGACGAAATTGTAATCCTTTGAAAAATCAGGGGGACTGAGGCTGTGATTATACCATGCGGCAAGACAAAAATGAAAATATTGAAAACACGGTGGGATTAAGTGTGTAATTTACCCATTTTAAAAATAATAATAACTATAAAAGGCCCATTTTTAGACCGAAACCCATTTTCCCCTTCTTTGTTTCATTTTTCGGTTTTTCAGAAACTTTTGTTCTTCGTTTTTCTCTCAAATGTTCTTTTTAAGTGGGGGAAAACGCTAATGCTTTCGTGGAGATATCGTTCTCCCGTATGGGCCTAGCAAGTACCTTCGGGGCTCGAGTACCTTATGCTTTCGTAAGGATATCGTTCCTTCGTACGGGCATAAGCGAATGGGTCCCCCTGAATTGAACCCGGTTGAAAGGAGCCTATAATGGGTGATGATCGGGGGCCTTGCTATTCTTAGTAGAGGACAGCAAGGACAATTCGGGTACCTCCTAGCACCAACACTGCATGTAGAGAACATAAAAACCCACCCTGTTAGAGCCATGCGGATAACCTTAGGTGTTTTAGACGGGATAAATAGGGTTGTTTTGTGTGTTTATTCTGTTTAATTTTGTCATTTTATTTATATATTTATCAATTTTATCTGGTACTGACTTGTTTTCTTTTCGCTTTTTGTTCTTTTTTCTCATACATCATTGCATTTGCATTGCATAAAGGTACTGGATCAAGTGGTTTGCCTGATCAGAAAGTCTTTCACCATGGAAAAAAGGTGTCTTAGGAAAGAAGAGCTTAATCTGTCAGTCAGACATTGGTCAGAGGTCAACCAGAAAATCCAAGGGGACAGTCTGCCTAACGAACGCGTAATAGCTGGATACACCTATGTGAGTCTCCAACAGAACGACTTGTGGGATCTTCAAAGTATTTGGGAAAGATGGGACCGAAAACTACAAGACTTATTTAGCGATAGTTATGGCGACATCGCGTAGCTATTATATGTTCGGATTAACCAGCCCCTGCTCCGAGCTATAGTCCAGTTCTGGAATCCGGCTTTTTGCTGCTTCACCTTCAATGGGCAGGACATGATGCCTACGGTAGAAGAGTACACTGCTTTACTTAACCAGAAAAATATTCAGGAAGATTGGATCTACGCGAAGCCTCCAAGGAATCAGAATTACACTGCTAAACTCAAAACCTTTGCAAGAATGAGTGACGATTGGGTTAGTGGCCTCCTTCAAATCCGAGGAGATAATACAGTCTTCGCATGGGAGAGTATTCGGGACATCATATCGACACATCCAGACGAGGTAAAGAAAATGGACTTATTCACTTTAGGAATATATGGCTTGGTGATCTTTCCCAGAGTACTCGGGAACATTGACATAGCCATTCTGGATTTGTTTGAGCGGGTGAAACGGAAAGCAAACCCGGTACCAGCAATCTTGGTCGAGACTTTTATTTTCTTAAACGCTAGCCGGAAACATGAAGAAGGACGTTTTCGAGGCTGCGCACAGCTATTACAAGTATGGATCCAGAGTCACATGTGGAAGACGCCGACGCGGGTCCTACCGGGGATATCCTTCCAAGGTTTTTCGCCTTTACGAGAATACTTAGCAAAGGAATGGCGAGAAGATTTGAAAACAAAAATGTGGACCAGTTTCTTCAGGAACATTCAAGATGAAGACATAGCATGGAGGGTCCCATGGCTCGGTAAAGTTAATTATTTCCTATACAGTTGTGGTGACTTCAACTGGCTGATGATGTTAGGATTACATGGAGGGATCGCTTGTGCTCCACTTTTAGTGTCTCGACAATTCAGATCACGACAGTTCATTCCCAATACCGCCGGATTAAGCCAAACTGAATTTCTTTTCAAAGGAGAGTTCAAAAGAAAAATTCAGACCATCATGAGGGCCTGGGATCATTGTTATCGGGTCAGGGTGGAAGGAGATACCGAGCACATGACTACCCCAGATTACGACCTTTGGAGACGTTTGAGGGTTAATAATGTGATTCCTGAATCTGATCAAGGACCAACAGTGTCACTCGAAGAGCTTACAAGGGTGGTACCGTCCAAAGCCGATATCTTAAGGAGTGAACTCGGGGAAGTTAAAAAGAAAATGGACATCCAACATACCCAACATGCGAGCGAGCTCTATAAAGCAAGCTTAGAAATTGACGAGCGGAATGGGATCATTAGGCAACTGAAGAAATTAAATGCAGATTTGAGTGACAAAAATACTCTTTATCAAAAAGATGCCTTCCTATTACAGGCAAAAATACAAAAGGCCGGCCGGAGTCAGTTCATAGCTGTAGAAAGAGAAAGAATGAACGGCATCCGTTTGATGGAAGAAGAACGAGAAATTAACAAAAGAGCGATCGAGAAAGAGATTGAAAGCTACCGTTTGGCTATGGAGGAAGAAAAACGGTCCGCCAAGAAGGCCATTGATCAAGAGAGAGAAAGATTCAGACAAGAAATCAGCAAAGGAAAACAGGTTGTTCATCACGAGAGAGAAAGTGTCGCCGTATGGAAAAGAAAATCCATGAATAGCCGAAACAGACTGTTAGAAATGCAGAAACTGTACGATGACACTATTTAGAGTTTGGGGCAAAGCCAAAGTCAAAATGATGAATTAAAAGGAAAAATAGCGGAAGTTGAACACTCACTTCGAATGTACTGCCACAGGAATAATTTCGTTGAGCTGCAAGAAAGAGAACGCGAAGTGGGTATGTTACAAGCACGAATTGGGACCCTCGAAGCAATGGTGGAGGATTACAAGGAAAGAATTAATGTGTTCGAAGAAGCTGCAGCCGGAGGGGACACCTATTGGCAGAAGAGATTACGCGATGCTGCTCGAATGGTACAGGACAGAGACCAGTACTACGCAAATCTAATGGTGGACATACAGCGAGTCGCCAGACACGTAAATGATTTAGCTATCGAGGCTGAGACACTCCGACCTTTTATAGCCCCGGGAATGGAAGAAGCTCCTAGGTTCCTCAAGCTGCTCAAGGCAATAGGAAAGTTAGGGGATAGAGCTAGGGTCTATCTATAGGACTCTGTGTTATAATTAGATCTTTTGTACTAGGGATCTTTACTTTGTAACACGAATTTTGTTGTAATCAAGACCCTTTAATTCCTGTGGAAGTAATTCAAAAGGGTGATTACCAGTGAATCAAGACCTTGTCTGCATGCATTCTTGCATTTGCATCATAACATTCGCATCATTGTACATGCATTTATTTTTTGCAACCATATTAACAATATGAATATTGTGGCATTCTATGTAGTGTTAACCCGCAATCATTCATCACCTATACTTTACCCGGCTACAAAGAAAGCTCATGGAAGAAAGAATAATCAGTCTAGAAAGAGGGCAAAGGGAGCTTGAGACAAGGCTTGAAGAGGCCCAGAGAAGCCTTAGTGATCAGATTGCACAGTCACAAACATCAATAGTATCTGACATAACGGCATTGCTGGCAAAAAGTCTTGGAAAACGAGTAGAAGAAGAAAATATCCCAGAGCCAGAAGGTACCCCGGCTCACTACAAGGTTCAACCAACTGCACCAAACCAGGCTAGGAAGGTGTATATTGACCCTACAGGAATGTCTTCCAGCTTTCAAGTAAGGGCACCTGAGACTCAACCCCTTGATACCGAAGCACTTTATGAAGAAGAAGTGCCGGACCTAAACATGGTCGAAAGGATCAGGAATGAGGTAGAAAGAAAGTGGGAAGAAAGATTTCGCCTCATGGAAGAAAAATTTAAAGCGTTACAATCAAATGAAGAATCAGGAAACGACGCTAGCGACCTAAGTCTGGTGTCTGATCTTGTCTTGCCGCCAAAATTCAAAACGCCAGAGTTCGATAAATATGACGGAACCACATGTCCTTCTGCACACATAACGATGTATTGTAGAAAAATGGCAGCTTACCATAAAGATGAAAAGCTACTGATCCACTGTTTCCAGGATAGTATAACTGGAGCGGCATTACGTTGGTATACTCAGTTAAGCAAAGCAAATGTCAAGACATGGAAAGATTTGTCTAAAGCATTTTCCGAGCAATACAAACATGTAACAGACATGATCCCTAGCAGAATTATGCTAGAAAATATGGGGCAGAAGTCCAATGAAAGCTTGCGACAATATGCCCAAAGGTGGAGAGAAGTGGCCGCCCAAATCTAGCCACCTATCCCGGAGCATGAAATCACGCCATTATTTGTCAACACTCTGAAAGGGGCACTCTTCGATCGCCTCATTAATAACACAACACAGAGTTTTGCCGACTTGATCAGGACTGGGGAGTCTCTCGAACTAGCAATTAAGAGCGGCAGAATTGATGGTGGGGAAGGGTCTCGAAAGTACAACAAGAGAAATGAAGTAAACACCACCAGCACCTATACCGTCCCGAAGAACTTCACAGTCTCACAGCCACAAATACCTGTGGGAAAAACACAAAATTCGAATCAAAGAGATGAGAGAGTCACCAGAAAGGATAAAGAGAGAAGAACTTTCACTCCCCTACATGTTTCATACTCAGAGCTTTATTCCCAGTTGTATGAAGCAGACTTGGTCCGACCATACATCGTTAATCCTGTCAATCCACCCTTCCCGCCTTGGTATAATCCAAGCACGCATTGCGACTATCACGGCGGTACCCCTGGACATCCCACTGAGAACTGTCTTACCTTCAAAAAGCTTGTACAGAACTTAATCGATTCCGGGATATTGAAGTTTGAAGAGCCTAGCGTAGCCAACAACCCACTGCCTAATCATGGGAGCAGAGGGGTAAATGCCATAGAAGAATGTTGTACCAGGAGGATAAAATATGACGTGTAGAAATCAAGTCTCCTTTACGGTGGGTATTTCAACAATTATGCATGGCTCGTATGATCAACAAAGGCATGATAATAAGGCAGAAGGAATGTGGAAAGTATTGCGAATTCCATCAGACTGAAGGGCATGATATCCAAGAATGTGATGAGTTCAAGAAATTGGTGCAGAAGTTGATGAATGAAAAACAAATTGAATTCTTTGAGGAACCCATGGGGATGGGATCAGACGTACACATGACAGATACCCCCAAAACTAGATACGGGAATGATAGACCTTTTATTATCTCTCCCAGGATAGGGAATGCAGGTGTCTCCCAAGGGGAAACCAGCAAGATAAATCCCAAGATCGTCATTTCAGCACCATCTCCATTCCCATTCAAAGACATGCGACAAATTCCCTGGAATTATGCCGCGAATGTGACCATGCCAGAAAAATCAGAACGCGAACAGGTAAAAGAGTCTACGCTGGAAGACCAACAAAGCCAGAACAATGTGAATGTTGGTTAGGCAGGCCATTTCACAAGGAGCGGCCGATGTTATTCCTCCGAGGCTTTGAGAGCAGCTGAAAAAGATAGGGGGAAAAATACAGCAGTTAGCCCTATGCAGATATTTGGAGAAGAACCTCCCCAAAAGATAAATGAACCGGTAACTGAGGCCCAGGCCAAAGAATTTCTAAAGTTCTTGAGACATAGCGAGTACAAACGTAGTGGAACAACTACTGAAACAACCGCCGGGATCACAAAGTCTTTGGAATTACTCTTAAGTTCAGAGAAGCATCGGGAGACGCTATTGAAAGTGCTGAATCAAACTTTTGTGCCCCAGGACATTTCTGTAACAAACCTGGACATGATAGTAGGGCATATTACTGCCTATAATCATATCACGTTCAATGATGATGAGATCCCGGAGGGAGGAATGAGGTCTACCAAAGCCCTCAACATCACTACCCACTGCAAAGGGTATGTATTACCAGGCGTACTGATCGACAATGGGTCAGCATTGAATGTCTTGCCTATGGTAACCCTGAAAAAATTGTCAATAGATGGTTCGCACCTAAAGCCTTGCTATAACTCGGTAAGAGCCTTTGATGGTATGCAAAAAGGAACAATGGGGAAAATTGAGGTGCCCCTATTGATCGGACCAACTGAATATGTGATCGATTTTGTGGTGATGGACATAAAACCATCTTACAGCTGCCTATTGGGAAGACCTTGGATCCACTCCGCAGGAGTTGTCCCATCATCATTGCATCAGAAATTAAAATTTGTAGTTGAAGGCAAATTGGTCACCGTAGAAGCAGAGCATGAATTTGTTGCTTCCGTGACATCAAGACACCCCCTACATTCAAAATGATGAAGATGCTGCAGAATGCTCGTTCCGAGCATTAGAACTAGTAAATGCCACATTCGTTTCAGAGGGAAGCCGGATCCCCTACCCTAGGTTATCTAATTGTACCAAGATGACCGTCGCAGAAACTCTGGGCCGAGGAGCCAAAATAGGAAAAGGGCTGGGAAAGAAATTACAAGGAAACTTGAGACCCAAGAATATGATAACCAAGAAGGATCGTTTCGGGCTGGGTTACCAACCAAGTGTCCAACAGAAGAAAGAAGAATATAAGAGAAAAGAGGAGCAAAGAAAAGCCAGATCTAAAGGAGAAGACATTCCGTGGAGGTCGATGTCCTTTCCTAGTTTGAAAGCCACTTTCATCTCCGGAGGGTTCTACCAGCCAGGTCAAGATATTGGAGAGGCAATGAAGAAAAATGATGAACTTAACCAAGAGGAAATATTCAGTAAATCATTTGAAGGGATGTACATCAACATGATAGCTGAAAAGGACCGCGGCAGCAAAATGTTGACCAACATCCGCCCTTGCCATCCCGGAGAAACACTTGATAACTGGAGCTGCATTGATCTACCTGTAGTTTTTAGGAATAGATCAGAGTAATGCTCCGAATCAACCTTTTGTTTTTGCCCATAGACAATGGGGATCTCTTGTATGGGGCACCTATGTTAACTTTTTGATTGAAATGAAAATATCCCCACTTTCTTAAAAATGACCAAAGTCTCATTTATTCCATTCATGCATTCTTCATATTCATTCCCTTCATGTAAAGCCGTCTCTTTCCCAATACAATTCATTCTCATTTAATGCAGGTCGCTCATGATTGACGATATGAATGATACCGGATCCAATCCTGGAGTATATTTCGAATGCCCTGAGGTTTCAGAGGAAATTGAGGGAGGATATGATGAAATAGAAATTGAGGTCCCGGAAGAGTTAAAGAGAATGGTGGACGACGAAGAAAGGCAGATTATGCCCCACCAAGAAGAAACAGAAATTGTCAACTTGGGGACTGAAGAAGCGAGAAAAGAAATAAAAATAGGAACTACGATTTCCTCAAAAACCAAGCATGAACTGATAGCCTTACTTCAGGAATTCAAGGATGTCTTCGCCTGGACTTATCAAGATATGCCGGGATTGAACACTGACATAGTGGTGCACAAATTGCCAACAAAGTCGGAGTGCAAACCAGTACAGCAAAAACTTCGGAGAATGAGGCCAGATATGTTGTTAAAGATCCGAGAAGAGGTGAAGAAGCAATTTGATGTTGGATTCTTGAAGGTAGCCAAATACCCCGAGTGGGTTGCAAACATTATACCAGTACCAAAGAAAGACGGGAAAGTTCGTATGTGTGTAGATTATAGGGATCTGAATCGAGCTAGCCCAAAAGACAACTTCCCTTTGCCACATATTGACACGCTGGTTGACAACACCGCAGGACATTCATGGTTTTCCTTCATGGACGGTTTCTCAGGATACAACCAGATAAAGATGGATCCTAACGACATGGAGAAAACCACATTCATAACCATGTGGGGCACTTTTTGTTATCAAGTGATGCCGTTTGGGCTAAAGAACGCAGGGGCAACATACCAAAGAGCAATGGTGACTCTTTTCCATGACATGATGCACAAAGAAATAGAAGTATACGTGGACGATATGATTGCCAAGTCTCGAACAGAGGAAGAGCACCTCTGAACTTGAGAAAACTATTCCAAAGACTACGGAAGTACCAACCGAGGCTCAATCCTGCCAAATGTACCTTCGCCGTTATACGGAAAAACTCCTAGGGTTCGTAGTAGCGAAAGAGGGATTGAGATTGATCCCGATAAAGTGAAAGCCATCCAGGACCTTTCACCACCCCGCACGCAAAATGAAGTCCGCGGTTTCCTGGGGAGGCTAAATTATATCTCTCGTTTCATTTCTCAATTAACCAATCAATGCGACCCGGTCTTCAGACTTCTTAGAAAAAATAATTCTGGCGTGTGGGATGAAGAATGTCAAAAAGCCCTAGAAAATATCAAAAAGTACCTGACAAACGCTCCAATTTTAGTCGCACCAGTACCTGGTCGACCACTAATTCTCTACTTAACAGTCTTCGAGAATTCAATGCGATGTGTACTGGGGCAACACGATGAGTCAAGAAAAAAGGAGCAAGCCATCTATTACCTAAGCAGGAAATTCAATGATTGTGAAACACGGTACCCTTGATCACGAAGCTGTGTTGTGCTCTAGTTTGGGCTACCAAGCGACTCGAGACAAGACATGTTGTACCATACTACCTGGTTGATATCCAAGCTAGACCCATTAAAGTTCTTAATGGAAGCGCCAAAGACTAACGGGAAGGATGGCCCGATGGCGGATGCTCTTATCCGAATTCGACATTGTATATGTTAATCGAAAAGTCAGAAAGGGAGTGCCGTAGCAGATTTCTGGCTAGTCGTGCTTCGGATGACTATGAGGCATTGAACTTTAGTTTCCCAGACGAAGACTTGATGTGCATTACAACCGAAGAAGAGATGTCAGATGATATGTCATGGAAACTTTACTTCGATGGAGCCTCCAACGCCCTCGGACATGGGATAGGGGCAGTGCTAATCTCACCGGAGGACGTCTATTATCCTTTCACCAGCAGATTGGAATTTTTCTGCACAAACAATATAGCTGAATACGAAGCTTGCATCATGGGACTAAATTCAGCCATCGAAAGAAAGGTTAAAGAACTTCGAGTGTTCGGAGATTCGTCCCTAGTCATTTACCAATTGCGCGGGGAGTTGGAAACCAGAGACCCGAAGTTGGTCAAATATCACGAATGGATCCCAAGAGCTCGTCAAAGAGTTCGAAAAGGTCAGCTTCAATTACCTACCCCGAGAAGAAAATCAGACGGCAGATGCATTGGCAACCTTGGCATCAATGTTTAAAACAAACACCTGGGCAGAAATGAAACCCATTGAGATGCAGACGTTTGAAAAACCTACTCATTGTTGTAGTATATAGGAAGAGATTGACGGGAATCCATGGTACTATGATATCCTGCAATATGTCAAACTTCGAAAGTATCCAGAAGGGGCAAACGACAATGACAGAAAAGCGCTCAGAAAAATGGCAACAAAATATGTCCTAGATGGGGGAAATCCTATATAGGAAAAGTCATGATCAAACATTGCTGAGATGTGTGGATGCCCGGGAGGCGAAGGAAATCTTAGCCGAAGTACATGATGGGATCTGTGGAACGCACGCCAACGGGCTGTCTATAGCCCGAAAAATTATGAGGTACGGTTATTTCTGGTTGACCATGGAGGCAGATTGCATCGATTACGCCAGGAAATGCCACAAATACCAAATTTACGCTGACAAGATTCATGCACCCCCATCACCTCTACACACCATGAATTCTCCGTGGCCTTTCGCAGCATGGGGCATGGACGTCATCGGGCAGATCCATCCGAAAGCTTCCAATGGGCATCGTTTCATTTTGGTCGCCATAGACTACTTCACTAAGTGGGTAGAGGCAGCATCTTACGCCAATATCACCAGGACTACAGTTTGTAAGTTCTTAAAGAAGGAAATTATTTGTCGATACGGACTGCCAGAGAGGATCATCACCGACAACGCTTCCAATCTGAACAACAAAATGTAAAAGACGTGTGCACTCAATTCAAGATAATACACCATAATTCCACAGTCTATCGTCCTAAAATGAATGGAGAAGTGGAAGCGGCAAACAAAAATATAAAGAAGATCATAGCGAAGACTACGGATACCTACAAGGACTGGCATGAGAAGTTGCCTTTTGCCCTTTTCGCCTATAGGACGTCCATTCGTACATCAACAGGGGCAACACCCTACTCCTTGGTGTATGGTACCGAAGCAGTACACCCAATTGAGGTAGAGATTTCGTCTTTCCGGGTCTTAAACGAAGTAAAATTGGAAGAAGCTGAATGGGTACAAGCCAGACTCGACCAACTAAATCTCATTGACGAAAAAAGACTAAAAGCCATTTGTCATGGTCAGATGTACCAAAAGCGGATGGTGCAGGCATACAACAAAAAGGTGCGCCCAAGAGAATTCAAAGAAGGGGATCTGGTACTCAAGAAAATCCTCCCTATCCAAAAAGATTCTCGGGGAAAATGGATGCCCAACTGGGAAGGACCGTACGTCGTAAAAAGGGCCTTCTCAGGAGGAGCCCTGATCCTAACAGAAATGGACGGGGACGAGCTTAAAAATCCCGTAAATTCTGATGCCGTCAAGAAATACTATATCTAAAAAAAGAAAAAAAAGAAAGAATTTTTGGAGAGCTCAGGACGAAAACCCGAAACCGGGCGTCTTGAAGCAAAGGAAGGACTCGAGTTGAAAACCCGCAAAGGGCGGCTCGGGTAAATTGAAAAGTTGAATATCTGAGGAGAAGGGTATCCCCATGAACACCATGAAGAGGAAGCTCCAGGCAAAAATTCTACACCAGTTGACAGGATCATGTATCATTCATATCGAGGATAATGAGAGATTTTGTATCTTCATGTGTGTCATGCCTTTCTTTTAAGATATCTCAAAGCCCTTAATCATAATAAAACCGTGTTTTTGAGCATCCATTCCTTGCCTTCTTGTCAATTTCAGTCAAATAAGATAACATAGGCTTATAATGAAACAAGAGATTTCGGAGCATTACTATGATTTGACCTTGGAAATGCAGGTGATCAAAGAAAATGATGTTAACTCCGTCCTTTAGTTCTCTACATAATGGCTGTCGATAGAGAAGGCGGGAAGCTTCAGACAACCTGGTAGAATAACCGATGGCACATGTCATATCTATTCAAGAAAGACATACGAGATAACAAAAGAAATCTCCTGGGTGAAAACCAGAAAGGCACCCCTCTCAAAAAAAAATCTCTTTGAAGTGAAAACCCAAAAGAGCGCTTTAAAATTCCAAATCATAATTGGAGAAAAAGAAAGGTTGAGATGGTTGAACCTGACAGTGAAGCGGGGTATCGATGCCCGTAAAAAAGAAGAAAACGGACGTCAAGATCAAATAAAGACCAAAACAAGCCCACCCAGAGATTGACTCTCATGCATCATGAATAGTCAAGCATCACTAGAATTAGGAGCATGTCAATTCATTCATTTGTCATAGCATTTTGTTTTCATCTCGGACAGGTATCTGCAGATCCAAAGAGACATCGAGGGTCATCACGATGTGAATCCCAAAGGAGAAGATATTGTTTTTACATAAAGGCACATGTTTTCAAGCTCGAGAGAGGGTTCTATATAGGAAGAATCCTCATCTCCGAGGCTTGAAAAGCTGAAAGTTCTATATAGGAAGGATCGATGAGTTCGGGGTGAAGACTAGCGATTCTATATAGGAAGGACTCCCAGTCAAAGCAATTCACCCATGACACGCAAGATTATATAGGAAATCTGCTGTGTCGAAAGCAAAGAGTTCTATATAGGAAGGGCTCCGAGCTTTATTATCTTAGAGTAAAAGGTTCTATATAGGAAGAACACAGTAGCTCTGAGATTCTAGACGCCAAAAAAGTTCTATATAGGAGGGACTGATGGCTCCAAGGTGAACACTCAGATTCTATATAGGAAGAACTCCCGTCAAAAGCAATTCACCTATGACACAGGGGTTATATAGGAAACTGTTTGTGTCGAAAGCGAAAAGAGTCTTATATAGGAAAGGCTCAAACTTCGTTGTCTTAGAGTGAAAGGTTCTATATAGGAAGAACACCTGTAGCTCTGAGATTTTCAGGAGACGCCAAAAAAGTTCTATATAGGAAGGATGGCGGCTCCGGGATTTGAAGACTAGTAGTTCTATATAGGAGGAACTCACAGTCAGAAGAATCCATCAGTGGCGCGAAAGGTTTTATATAGGAGAAACCAGCGTCGAAAACAAAGAGTTCTATATAGGAAGAACTCTAAGCTTTACTGTCTCAAAGTGAAAGGAACGACTCATAATTCGGAATGTGAGAGCGAAGGGTTCTATGTCGAAAAGAGCCTGTAGCTCCAAAATCGGAAGGTGACGAAGCTCTATATAGGAAGAACTTACGAGCCTGAAGATTCAGCCAAGGAAGAGCGGAGATGTCCAAAAGAATTCGTTTTTCCAAAGCTACAAACAAGGAAGTCTGATAAAAATGAGAGCGAAGGGTTCTATGTCGAAAAGAGCCTGTAGCTCCAAAATCGGAAAGTGACGAAGCTCTATATAGGAAGAACTTACGAGCCTGAAGATTCAGCCAAGGAAGAGCGGAGATGTCCAAAAGAATTCGTTTTTCCAAAGCTACAAACAGGGAAGTCTGATAAAAATGAGAGCGAAGGGTTCTATGTCGAAAAGAGCCTGTAGCTCCAAGATCGGAAGGTGACGAAGCTCTATATAGGAAGAACTTACGAGCCTGAAGATTCAGCCAAGGAAGAGCGGAAATGTCCAAAAGAATTCGTTTTTTTCCAAAGCTACAAACAGGGAAGTCTGATAAAAATGAGTGCTTATGAATCTTTGCTTTGTTTCCCATTCCATGAGAACAAGCAAAGAGGGGCAACTGTAATCACTCATTTTTACTTATATTAATATTGCATGTATATTTATTATATGAATGTTACTAATATAAGGTGATGTGTGCATGTATAAGCTATGTATACGTATTAGGGGTGTATGTATGTCGCTTATGTATCTAGGGTATAAGCGTATATAGATGTTATGTTAATTATATGTGTGATTATACGTACGTATACTAGAATATTATATTAATTAATGATCGTATAATATAAGTATATATTTTCGTATGTATATGTATTGCTGTTATAATTATACTATTATTATTATTAAATGACAAAATGAAAAAATTAAATATATATTAAACCCAAATAAATAAAAAATTACAGTCCAATTACAAATCCAATTACAAGGCCCGTTTGGCCCAAATCTGAATCCTATTTAATTACAATGTGCAGGTAACTGTGGGCCGTTGGATCAAGATCTGATCCAACGGCCACGATGCAATGGAAGTCGAAAATATCTGCCAGGCGCGTGCTCCACACGTATGGACCGTTCGAGTGCCACGCGCCCGTGTGGTCCACGCGCGGACGCTTTAACATCCCACGCGCGCGTAAGATCCACGCGTTCGACTCCTCATTGCGGAGCTCCACGTGGCGAAATCTGAAGCCGTCTCATCGGATCGAGGCTTCATCCAGCCGATCGTTCTTCAAGCCATCTTGACCGTTAGATCGAGATCGATCTAACGGCCAAAAAACGATCCGCCTCTGGCGAAATGACCACACCGCCACCACGCGCCGATATTCATCCCGCGTTGATTATGCCAAAGACAACAAGCAAAATGTCGATCTGGAAAAGAAGATACAACTTGCAACAAAAAATAGAGGCAGTAATATATATGAAACGGGGCTGTTGTAACGGGGATAATTTTTTAGCTAGCGAGAAAAAAAGATAAAAAACAGAGAGAGTAGCAACAAAAAAGAAAGAACAGAGATCTTGTAAAACCAAAAATTTGTAACCAGTCAAGACAATCAAAAGGCAGTCCAGTGGTAAATTTTTGTCTCTTTTTTACCTGTTTTCTTTACATGCATATACGAAAGATTAACAAAAAAAATGAAAATAAAAGAGGAGAGTAATCTTACCGAAGTCGTTTGTGGGTCTTCCTTCTCCAAAGGACAAGCCTTTAGAAGGCTTCTACAAGCCAGATCCGTGAACTAAAGGGAGGGGAAGACCCCTTGTGGTTTTATTTTGGTCTAAAAAATATCTTTTTTGAGGTTCGTAATTCCTAGATCTACGACAAATAGGGGCGTATCCTCTGAATCCAACCACGGATTCATGTTGAGGACGACAAGAGGGATGTTTTGGTGTATTTTGGGAGCCTACCGGCGTCGGTTAGCGGCGGATTCTGGGTTTCTCAAGAACATTTGAGAGAAAACGAAGAACAGAAGTTTCTGAAAAACCGAAAAATGAAACAAAGAAGGGGAAAATGGGTTTCGGTCTAAAAATGGGCCTTTTATAGTTATTATTATTTTTAAAATGGGTAAATTACACACTTAATCCCACCGCGTTTTCAATATTTTCATTTTTATCTTGCCGCATGGTATAATCACAGCCCCAGTCCCCCTGATTTTTCAAAGGATTACAATTTCGTCCCTAAATTACACCGAATCGGTTTAATGGTAAAATTACGTCCTAACCATCCCGCGTTTTTGGATTTTTCACTTTGGGTCTGCCCCTTGGTCTAATTACAATTACGGTCCTTTTAGGTTTTGTTTGTTTTTTATAAATTTCGTCCCCAAATTACATATTATTGCTCTTTAATTTCTGCCACTGAATTTTCGTTTTCCTTTCATTTCATCTGTTTTTCTTTGTAAATATTATTGTTCGTATTATAATCGTATATGTTGATATTATTTTATTTTATGTCTCTCGTATATGACTCGTTTTATGTTTATATGTATATATATGTGTCAAGTATGATATTCATTTTTTATCCGGTTATTCATATTAAGCATGTTATGTTTTGATTGATTCGTACATGGGGATTTTGTATTTTTATATGTGTGTGCTTTCTTTTTAAGATATCTCAAAGCCCTTAATCATAATAAAACCGTGTTTTTGAGCATCCATTCCCGGCCTTCTTGTCAATTTCAGTCAAATAAGATAACATAGGCTTATAATGAAACAAGAGATTTCGGAGCATTACTATGATTTGACCTTGGAAATGCAGGTGATCAAAGAAAACGATGTTAACTCCGTCCTTTAGTTCCCTACATAATGGCTGTCGATAGAGAAGGCGGGAAGCTTCAGACAACCTGGTAGAATAACCGATGACACATGTCATATCTATTCAAGAAAGGCATACGAGATAACAAAAGAAATCTCCTGGGTGAAAACCAGAAGGGCACCCCTCTAAAAAAAAATCTCTTTGAAGTGAAAACCCGAAAGGGCGCTTTAAAATTCCAAATCATAATTGGAGAAAAAGAAAGGTTGAGATGGTTGAACCTGACAGTGAAGCGGGGTATCGATGCCCGTAAAAAAGAAGAAAACGGACGTCAAGATCAAATAAGGACCAAAACAAGCCCACCCAGAGATTGACTCTCATGCATCATGAATAGTCAAGCATCACTAGAATTAGGAGCATGTCAATTCATTCATTTGTCATAGCATTTTGTTTTCATCTCGGACAGGTATCTGCAGATCCAAAGAGACATCGAGGGTCATCACGATGTGAATCCCAAAGGAGAAGACATTGTTTTTACATAAATGCACATGTTTTCAAGCTCTGGAGAGAGGTTCTATATAGGAAGAATCCTCCTCTCCGAGGCTTCAGAAGCTGAAAGTTCTATATAGGAAGGACTGACAGTTCCAGGGTGAAGACTAGCAATTCTATATAGGAAGGACTCCCAGTCAAAGCAATTCACCCATGACACGCAAGATTATATAGGAAATCCTGCTGTGTCGAAAGCAAAGAGTTCTATATAGGAAGGGCTCCGAGCTTTATTATCTTAGAGTAAAAGGTTCTATATAGGAAGAACCTGTAGCTCTGAGATTCCAGACGCCAAAAAGTTCTATATAGGAGGGACCGATGGCTCCAAGGTGAAGACTCATGATTCTATATAGGAAGAACTCCCGTCAAAAGTAATTCACCTATGACACGGGGTTATATAGGAAAACTGTTGTGTCGAAAGCGAAGAGTCTTATATAGGAAAGGCTCAGAACTTCGTTGTCTTAGAGTGAAAGGTTCTATATAGGAAGAACACAGTAGCTCGAGATTTCGAGCGCCAAAAGTTCTATATAGGAAGGACTGACGGCTCCAGGATTTGAAGACTAGCAGTTCTATATAGGAGGAACTCACAGTCAGAAGAATCCATCAGTGGCACGAAAGGTTTTATATAGGAGAAACCAGCGTCGAAAACAAAGAGTTCTATATAGGAAGAACTCTATGCTTTACTGTCTCAAAGTGAAAGGAACGACTCATAATTCGGAATGTGAGAGCGAAGGGTTCTATGTCGAAAAGAGCCTGTAGCTCCAAAATCGGAAGGTGATGAAGCTCTATATAGGAAGAACTTACGAGCCTGAAGATTCAGCCAAGGAAAAGCGGAGATGTCCAAAAGAATTCGTTTTTCCAAAGCTACAAACAAGGAAGTCTGATAAAAATGAGAGCGAAGGGTTCTATGTCGAAAAGAGCCTGTAGCTCCAAAATCGGAAGGTGCCGAAGCTCTATATAGGAAGAACTTACGAGCCTGAAGATTCAGCCAAGGAAGAGCGGAGATGTCCAAAAGAATTCGTTTTTCCAAAGCTACAAATAAGAAAGTCTGATAAAAATGAGAGCGAAGGGTTCTATGTCGAAAAGAGCCTGTAGCTCCAAAATCGGAAGGTGACGAAGCTCTATATAGGAAGAACTTACGAGCCTGAAGATTCAGCCAAGGAAGAGCGGAGATGTCCAAAAGAATTCGTTTTTCCAAAGCTACAAACAGGGAAGTCTGATAAAAATGAGAGCGAAGGGTTCTATGTCGAAAAGAGCCTGTAGCTCCAAGATCGGAAGGTGACGAAGCTCTATATAGGAAGAACTTACGAGCCTGAAGATTCAGCCAAGGAAGAGCGGAAATGTCCAAAAGAATTCATTTTTTCCAAAGCTACAAACAGGGAAGTCTGATAAAAATGAGTGCTTATGAATCTTTGCTTTGTTTCCAATTCCATGAGAACAAGCAAAGAGGGGCAACTCTGTAGCGAAGGTCTTTTTTCCACATATCGCTAAAATAAAAACGATGATTTTTGAAATGTTTTTTTGAAAGGTGTTGGGATATAAAATATTTATTCCGTGGGGTTTACAAAAAACCTCATAAAAAATGGAGTCGCCACCGGCCACTTAGGTAGGCCGGACACCACAAAACCAGAGATTCAAAAAGACAGGGTTCGGGAGTCGGTTACGGATGGGGAAGGATTAGCACCCCCACACCGCCCAAAATTGGTACTTTAATAATTACCGCTTTATTAATATTGGATTTTCCGGATTAGAGTGACGATTATTTTGAATTTCGGTCATAATTGCGAATATATTTTAAGGGTCCCGTTATCCGAGAATAAACGCCCAACCACTATCACTACGCTTGATACTGGCCCCGTTTACGCTCGGATAAAAGGACTCCGCATTAACAAGTTATATCTCGATATGCAATCTTAGTGGCAAAAACGTAAAACATGGCAAAATATTTAGCATAATAAACATTGGCATACCAGAATACTAATTTAACATGAATGATATTTTAGACTAAAACATGTATATATATACATATTATTCTAAATAATAGATAAAAACGATTATAATATGTCAAAATAACAAGGCAGGAATAAGTATATATAGACGAATAGATATTAAAAAATGCATACTAGTAATAAAACATATTTCAACATATACGGGTCAACATATCGTATAAAAAGGGTAAATATACTAACATGTAGCCCTAAAAAAATAAGAAAGCACACACATATAAAAATACAAAATCCCCATGTACGAATCAATCAAAACATAACATGCTTAATATGAATAACCGGATAAAAAACGAATATCATACTTGACACATATATATACATATAAACATAAAACGAGTCATATACGAGAGACATAAAATAAAATAATATCAACATATACGATTATAATACGAACAATAATATTTACAAAGAAAACAGGACTGAAATGAAAGGAAAACGAAAGTTAGTGGCAGAAATTAAAGAGCAATAATATGTAATTTGGGGACGAAATTGCGAAACAAACAAAACCTAAAAGGACCCGAGAATTGTAATTAGACCAAGGCGGACCCAAAGTGAAAAATCCAAAACGCGGGATGGTTAAGGGCGTAATTTTACCATTCGAAACCGATTCGTGTGTAATTTAGGGACGAAATTGTAATCCTTTGAAAAATCAGGGGGATTGGGGCTGTGATTATACCATGCGGCAAGACAAAAATGAAAATATTGAAAACGCGGTGGGATTAAGTGTGTAATTTACCCATTTTAAAAATAATAATAACTATAAAAGGCCCATTTTTAGACCGAAACCCATTTTCCCCTTCTTTGTTTCATTTTTCGGTTTTTCAGAAACTTCTATTCTTCGTTCTCTCAAATGTTCTTGAGAAACCCAGAATCCGGCGGCCGGCCGCCGTATTCTCCGCCGCCGCCGCACGCTAACCCGGCCGGTGGTAGGCTCCCAAAATACACCAAAACATCCTCTTTGTCGTCCTCAACATGAATCCGTGGTTGGATTCAGAGGATACGCCCCTATTTGTCGTAGATCTAGGAATTACGAACCTCAAAAAAGATATTTTTTAGACCAAAATAAAACCACAAGGGGTCTTCCCCTCCCTTTAGTTCACCAGATCTGGCTTGTAAAAGCCGAAAGGCTTGTCACAGGAGAAGGGAAGACCCACAAACAACTCGGTAAGATTACTCTCCTCTTTTATTTCTGTTTTTTTGTTAATCTTTCGTATATGCATGTAAAGAAAACAGGTAAAAAAGAGACAAAAATTTACCACTGGACTGCCTTTTGATTGTCTTGACTGGTTACAAATTTTTGGTTTTACAAGATCTCTGTTCTTTCTTTTTTGTTGCTACTCTCTCTGTTTTTTATCTTTTTTGCTCGCTAGCTAAAAAATTATCCCGTTACAACAAACCGTTTCATATATATTCTTTCCTCTGTTTTTTTGTTGCAAGTTGTATCTTCTTTTCGGATCCGACATTTTGCTTGTTGTCTTTGGCATAATCAACGCGGGATGAATATCGGCGCGCGATGGCGGTGTGGTCGATTCGCGGAGGGCGGATCGTTTTGGCCATTAGATCGGATCGATCTAACGGTCGAGATGGCTTGAAGAACGATCGGCTGGATGAAGCCTCGATCGATGAGACGACTTGATTTCGCCACGTGGAGCTCCGCGATCGAGGAGTCGAACGCGCGTGGATCTTACGCGCGCGTGGGATGTTAAAGCGTCCGTAGCGTGGACCACACGCGCGCGCGTGGCACTCGAACGGTCCATACGTGTGGAGCACGCGCTGGCGATATTTTCGACTTCCATTGCATCATGGCCGTTGGATCGATCTTGATCCAACGCCCACGACGCTACCCCGCATTGTAATTAAATAGGATTCAGATTTGGGCCAAACGGGCCTTGTAATTGGATTTGTAATTGGACTGTAATTTTTTATTTATTTGGGTTTAATATATATTTAATTTTTTTTATTTTGTCAGCCCAATAATAATAATAGTATAATTATAACAGCAATACATATACATACGAAAATATATACTTATATTATACGATCATTAATTAATATAATACTCTAGTATACGTACGTATAATCATACATATAATTAACATAACATCTATATACGCTTATACCCTAGATACATACGCGACATACATACACCCCTAATACGTATACATAGCTTATACATGCACACATCACCTTATATTAGTAACATTCATATAATAAATATACATGCAATATTAATATATTTAAGTAAAAATGAGTGATTACAAAGCCTTTATTTCAATTCTAATGATAAAATGACTTGTTTGTTATAAAATTTTAATTGAGTGACATGTTTATTCCTAAACATATAATTGAATGACTAAATTGCTAGAAAAGTGACTTGTTTGTTCTTAAACCTATAATTGAGTGAGTCAATTGTTATTTTTATAATAATATTAGCTTGTTTGTTACTAAACATGTAACTAAGTGACCTCTAGTGTAATTTACCCATAATTCTTATATTCCAAATATTTTATTTTTTCTCGCTTCCACCCACGTTTCTAGTGTGCCCTTTTAGTTTTGATCATTGAGTTTGATAGTCCTGTAATTAGCATAGATAAATTTAGATGCATTGTTGTCTCTCTATCCATTCATTTCACTGCCTTATTTGTACAATCAACGTTTTTTTCTGTTTCCTTGCCGAGAAAATTGGCGGAATAAGTAATTCCAGTTTTTCATGTTTCAGAATTTTGTTTTCTTTTCCATACTTTTTTCTATTCTAAGGAATATGTTACGAAATTCTGTACTGGGTTCATTTATGAAACGGGATTTCCAGATTTTTAATGAAACTGGTAGCTGATAGATTCCTGGGCTTTTCTTTTCTTTCCTTTTGTTTTTCGTTTTTTGCTGATCAAAGGGTGACATTGGGTTTTGGTTTAATTTTGAATCGAATCCAGATACCTGAAGATAAAGAGTGATTATTTATCATTGCGAAGAACCAAAGTTATTGGATTTATTGGAAAATAAAGAATCCGAGAAAGGGTTCTTGTTAGTTTTCCTTGAATTTCGTTTAATTTGACAAAAGGGGATTACATTTCGACAAATGAATGTGGTTGGCAAAGTTGGGAGTTTAATTTCACAAGGTGTGTATTCTGTTGCTACCCCTTTCCATCCTTTTGGCGGGGCTATCGATGTGATTGTTGTTCGACAAGAAGATGGAACATTTCGAAGCACGCCGTGGTATGTTCGGTTCGGGAAATTTCAGGGTGTTTTGAAAGGTGCGGAGAAGATTGTTCGTGTGACTGTTAATGGCGTTGAAGCGGATTTTCATATGTGTCTTGACAACTCCGGGGAAGCATATTTCGCAAGGGAGGTTGATGCCGGCGAAGGATTCGGTACGAATGGAGGGATGAAAGATTCTGGTTGTCAAGTGAGTCAGGATGGTGATGATAATAAGCACATTACTCAGTTTTGTAGGCTTGAACATAGTGTCTCGGAGTCCAGGGTGTCTCTGTTGAGGGACGAATTAGATGCCGTTAGTCCAAAACGGTTCGAAAGGACAGAATCTGATACTAGGTTCTATGAATTTCAAGATGAGCAGTCCACTCTAGAGGATTCGGTTAATTTATCCGAAATGGCGCCTGGTCAGTTCGATGATTCGGATGGTGCTTGTCTTGGCGAAGCACAAGATGTAGATTCGGAAGTTGTGTTGTTCAGTGTGGATAGTCATATACTTACAGCCCCTGTATCAGAATTAGAACAAAATGTTGAAGATGTGCAATTAAGCACACCCAGGTTCCATATAGGACCAGATGAAGGACCCGAGTGTTGCGACAGTAATGAGGAGATTATTGCAGGTTACAATGTGTGTGCTACAGATTGTACTAATGGGCTCAGTTCGGAAGTGGATTGTTCATCTCACGACGTTTGCAGTGTGGATAGTGATTCAACTTCTTTGAGAGGCCATCCAGAAGTTAGTCTAGATGGGAGTGAACATGGCTGTCAGTCGGAAGAAACTCCAAACGTTCCTAACCATCAAAGTGAATTTAATGGGAAAAGTGAAAATGGAGATGCATCTTTAACTAAAAAAGGGGGGGAGGTTTATAAGAGCTGCCTCGAACTATCTGAATTGAGCAGACATTGTGAAAACACTGATCCTGGAGATACAGATAGCCCGTTGAAAGCTCACATTTCTCAAGATATACCTTCTTGCATCCCTTCAGACTTTAATGAAAGTAAAGATGGAGCTGTTGATGATTCCAAAAGTGAAGATGTGTCGTCTTCCGCCAATGATAATGGATCTTCTTACTTGCAAGTTGAAAACAAAGTGTTGGATTCAAACAATGCGTCTGTTGGATCTTTTGGTACCGAGTCTCAAGGGAACGTTGAACAGTTTGGCACATTGGTGTCAACTGAAGGGATAAATAACAACCTACAAAGTCCCGAACGTGAGAATGTCGGAACTGAACCTACTTCTGGTAAAGAGACAGGAGATTATGCTAATCCGGGTGAGGAACTAAGGTCCTTTTCCTCTCTTTTATCTTGCTTTGGTTCTCATGGAATACTTAGTTTCTCTTGTTCAATTTGTCTTTCCAGGATTTGAGATGTCTCTTTGTTGAAATAAAACTTCATGCAGGTATGGGATTAGAGGCTGCAGAAGCAGTCTTTGAAGCACCACACATACCAAATGAGGAATACAAAAATAATGGAAGTTCAATTATTAAGAATGGAAACCCTGTTGTTCTTGGAACGGTTGGATTTGGTTCAGAGTCAGTCGTTGAGCCCCAAGATACAGTCCCTGTTGAACGGGACGAGCCATCGAACCCAAAGGGTGATGATTCTACAGTCGCTTCCACATCTTCTAGCCGCAGATGGAGGCTCTGGCCTATTCCCTTTATGAAAGGAAAAACAATTGAGAACACTGATAGCAATTCATCAAAAGAGGAGGCATTTGTTGATAATACTAAACCTGATCTACAAAATTCACAAGCAGGTTCAACTCTTGATTCTTCCTGCAAGCAATTTATTAGAACAAATGTTCCCACTACTGAGCAGATAGCTTCCTTGAATCTAAAAGATGGTCAAAATTTGGTTGCTTTCAATTTCTCCACCAGGGTTTTTGGAAACCAACAGGTTTCAGTTCTCTATTACTCAATTCTTCTTGCAGGTTTTGCAAGGTCTGTGTTATGCTCAAATGTCAGTCTCTAACACATGCACTTTAACAGGTTGATGCTCATCTTTACTTGTGGAAGTGGAACGATAAGATTGTAATCTCAGATGTCGACGGAACTATTACCAAGTAGGAATTTTTTTTCTTCTCCTGTTATCTCTCTGCATTATTTAATATGTTCTTGTTTCACTCATTTAGCAACCTGTCTAAACTCACCTGTAGTTTTTATTATGATATGTATATTCTGGAAATGGTTTTCTTACTAGATATCATTATGATTAGTATGATAAGGGAACCGACAAATTTAAATGGATTATAAAAGAAGAGGAGATAAATAAGCCATGTACTTATTTTTGAAGCCGAGATAAGCTCTTCCCTTATGACCTTAGTATTAAAGCAGCAACGATCATTTTTAGAAGTTGTCATTCGCCAATTGATTTGTGGTTAAATCCTTGTTTTGAACATGTTTCAATCATGTCTAGGTTTAAAAGAAGATGTGCCTTTCAATAACCTTGACACATTTCTTTCAGGTCTGATGTTTTAGGACAGTTTATGCCTTTAGTTGGAAGGGATTGGACACAATCTGGTGTAGCTAAACTTTTCTCTGCGATTAAGGTGTGCTTTCTCTCATAACTGTTCAGCTTCACTTGATTGAACCTTTATTCTTTCTGGATTGTCATGCAAAACTAGATCCATGAAATGATTTCTGCATTATTCCTTTTGTTTTCTTTACACCACAACTGAAATAAAAACATGTCTAAGTCTCATGTTCCTTAACTTTCTCTCTTACTACCATGTTTTTGCATACACAAACATAATATTGTTTCTATGGAACACTCAGGCTCAAATCTCAATATCGAATCACTTTGGGGTTGACCAATCTTTTTTATGAAACCTAGTGTGTTTCTTCAAGTTATTCCATTAACTAATGTATGCTTACATGCATGTTAGCAAAGTGATTTCAGTGGTATCTTACGTCCGATACTGAATTGTGTCCATAACAGGAGAATGGATATCAGCTGCTATTTCTTAGTGCACGTGCCATTGCTCAGGCATATATAACCAGAAACTTTTTACTCAACCTGAAACAGGTAGCAAAACAGACCAGGCTTTGGTGCACTTAACCTCGAATTTTACAATTTTTATATGGAAGCAAAAAGGCAATAACTGAATGGATAAGCTAATACATTTTGAAGCCATCTTTTCAAAAAAAATTGACTTTGAAATTATGAGTTTGTAATCACTTTTTAACTCATTGCTTTGTTTATGCAGGACGGAAAAGCTTTACCGAGTGGACCTGTTGTTATTTCCCCCGATGGTTTGTTTCCTTCATTGTTCCGTGAAGGTAAGGTTAGGTTTTTTCCCTTTTATTGGATTGACATTGTTTATTGAATTTATCCATCTTGTTGTTTCAAGTTTGCATCAGAACTTTGTAGCTTTAGTAACACGAGGGAAATTACATCCCATGAATGATAAAAGTGTCTGTCGTTTTGATCTTATTTATATCAAAATCGTTAGACTGTATTGTGCAGTTGCGTACTTGCATGCATTATCTTTCCTTTCCACTTCACCCCTTTTCTCCATTTTCATCTTAGCTGAGATAATACACTACTCTCATTCTGATTTCTTCAATAATTTCCGCCTTTTTCATGGCAGTGATACGTAGAGCGCCTCATGAATTCAAAATAGCTTGTTTGGAGGTAAATTCCGAAATAATAAACCCTGTTTCTCAGTATAGATTGAAACTATTACTATGAGAGGATCAGTTTTTTCACCTTCGATTTCTTTCTTATATATGCATTGTAGGATATCAAGAAACTTTTCCCTTCCGATCACAATCCATTTTATGCTGGCTTCGGAAACAGAGACACGGATGAAATCAGTTATCGAAAAATGGGGATCCCAAAGGGCAAGATATTCATAATTAACCCTAAGGTACAAAACTAAGCTATACACTATTTCTTATGTATGAGAAAAAAGGTAAAAAATTAACCGAAACCTGTCTTGCGGTTGCAACCAACTTTCTAAATCTCTGTTTTAAACTGTCAGGGTGAGGTGGCTATTAGTCACTGTAACGATGCAAGGTCTTACACATCGTTGCATACTCTTGTCGATGACATGTTTCCACCGGCCTCGTTGGTTGAGCAAGTAAGGAGTACATTTCTCTCCTCTCTACTTATACCGCGAAAAGAATTCTCCACAACTGCCCTAATGTCCCAATACCTTTGCAGGAAGATTTTAACTCATGGAACTTTTGGAAAGTGCCGTTACCGGATATCAAGTGAGATAGTTGGTGGCTTAAAGGATGATGAGTTGGGTAAATTGGCCCCATAATGAACAGATTGTTGTGGAAATTTTTCATGTTTTCCACACATATATATTCGTCTGTGACCTTCGAAATCGAAATCATGGCCTCCCATTGCTGTATGTACCATAGAGATAAGAACATTGTTTGTTGATTTCTATGAATATATATAGTTCATTTTAACATTGAAGAATTTGTAGCCACGTAAATGCAGGAATTGCAGAAGAACACCATATATATGCAAACTTTTACCAGGAAAATATGTAAAAGCAGGATGTACTTCTGTCAAAAGGGTTTACTTAAGTAACAATAACCCAAGGAAGGCTATGGCAATATGGCATAATAAGGTCATTAATGGTGTTATATTAGATATTTTTATCGTCTCTGAAAACCCAATAAGTTATTGCAACAAATTATTCCTGAAAATAATGGAAGAAAGAAGATAAAGAATCAGAGTGCTTCAACTCCCAACTAGCTTACTGCACTTAGGAGGAACAAAAATTCAATTTGACTCGAAAAAAAAATTTAGTTCTAATTATTTGTTTGGTTTTCCTCTCCCTTTTTCGTTTAAGTATATTTTTGACCAAATTTGAATCACATACTTTTCAACTATTGTAGAATACCTATGCAACTTTAATAACAAATTTCATCTTTTTGAAATGTAGTCTCTAAACTTTTCATGATTTTTTGTTTCTTCGATTCATCTTTCATTTTAAGTTTAATTTTGACCAAAATCTGAATAAGATGTTCTTCAATCACAGTAGAATATCTATGTATCTTTAATTTCTCTCTTTAGAACATTTTCTTCTTTTTTTTAATTTGTTCCCTTGAATTTTTATTTTATTTCAATTTGGTTCTTTGACTACAACTCTTTGTAAATCGAATAAAGTTTTCATTTTTTTTATTTTTTTTCAATTTGTTCTCTTTAGAATACCTATGTATCATATAACATTTTTATTTTATTTTATTTTATTTCAATAAAAATATTATATGATCTTTACTGAGCCCCAAAATTTTCCATGGATGAAACTAAAACAGCCAACAAAAATTCCAAATGTTACTCAAATAAAGTTAGTAATGTTGTAACTTCTAAATTTAATTATGGTTTATATCCAATATTTTCAAGTTGAGGCTATTATTAATGTTTTTTCTTAGTACAAATCACAAACACTTTACAGATTCCATTTATCAACAATTTTTTTTTACAGTATTAGTGATTTTAGACTAAGACATAACATTCATAATATGAAAACTGTTAAATTTATACAGAAATTCGAACAAC